>CM035429.1:52075093-52475093 GCA_020310875.1 Ceratopteris richardii
ATGTGTTAGTATGCATACATGTTTGTTTCATGTGTATTTATGTGTATCCATGTGTGTGATATATGCATGCATGTGTATAAGCATGCATGGATGTGTGTGTAATGTGCATGTAGTTGCATGTGTGTTTATAACTATGTATGCATGTATATGTATGCATGTGGTATGTATGCATGTGTGTATGTATGCATATGTGTATGTATGCATGTGTGTATGATGTGTATGTATTTGCATGTGTTTGATATGTATGCATGTGTATCTGTACGATGTGTATGTATCTGTATATGTATTATGGTCCTCCTTGATTTGAGTACCTATATATAGAGGCATAAGGTTGGGACGAGAGTCATCTCTCTACCAAGTGGTTGTCTGAATAGTTTAGTTTGTTACACTACATTGTTAGACATGCACTAAATAAATGAAATCTTTTTCAAATATGATCATTGAAATCTACATCAGAGCATACTACATACATACATATATATATATATATATATATATATATATATATATATATATATATATATATATATATATATATATATATATATATATATATATATATATATATATATATATATATATATATATATGTGTGTGTGTGTGTGTGTGTGTGTGTGTGTGTTTGTATGTATGTGTATATCATTAATACATATGAGCCTCATATCGGACCTTATACCAGTGCATATACACATAGGGAATCTAACCATGGTGTCGGTATGATATCAAGGGTATAAGAATCTATATGATCACTGATATAAGCATCCATATGTAGCGAATACTGCCGATATAAACATTGATACAGACATTGGTATTTTACCATTGGTATTGACATGCAGGATGGAGGGTTATAAGCATCAGTATGGATGCCAATATGAAAATCAGCGATATAAGCATCTATGGTCCTATGCATATCGAAGCTCATACGGAAGCTCATATCGATGCCTATACGGATGACCATATTTGCAAAAAGTTTTTTGGGCAGAGTGTAGTGTCTCTTGCTACAACAACATGAGAATGTTTTTGAGTAGCAAAGGACAATACACTCTGCCCAAAAAAAAACTTACATGTCATGACATGTACTATAGTCATTGCCGATTTAGGATTTAGATGATCAGAAACCAAAACAAAATTTGATAAAGAAAAACAGATTGTCAAACATAAAAGAGATATGTAGGAGTAGAATGAATCATGAACCATGTACAAAAGATATATTCCATAAATGAACCATCTACAAGAGAGATATTCCATAAATGAACCATGTACACAATTGTGGCAAATCACTATCATATATGAGCCAAAAACAAATTGTGGCAAACCAATGCCATATATGAGCCGAATACAAAATCTGGCAAACCACTTACGTATATGAACCAAATACAAAGTTGTGGTGCACCACTGCCATATATGAGAAAAATACAAAACTGTGGCACACCATTGCCATACACAAAACGAGAGGGATCAAAGCATCTATATTTGAAGTATTGCAATAAAGTATATTCTTGAAATAAGATAAATTGAAATGATGTTCATAGATAGCAACTAAAAAACACTAAACCAAGTTCAAAAGGTCACCTCATATTAGATACTCCCATGAAATGATCGCATTGCATCCCTCTAAGTCCTACAAAAGCCGAACAAACCCGTGAGGATATTCATAAACCTCATTTGCTAATGTCAGAAGATGACCCACTATCAACTCCTACAATAAATATGCAAAACATGAGATCAACAAACATGACATGTTTAACATAAGCAAATTCATTCATCAATAGGATACCTACAAATTCGTGATACATCATGTCTTAGTCACCGCTACCCAAATGCGATGCTCCAACCATATCTAGACATGTTGCAGATGCACCTTGCTGCTGAGGATATCGGTCATGAGTCTCCTAGTGCTCTAGCTATACATGATTCGGTAAGCCTCCTTTAAAGGCATTGCAAGCCTCTGATTGTCAGAAGCATCACCTCATGTAATGTGTGTTGAATCTACTCTGAGCGAACAAGAGGGTGCTGAGGTGCTAGCCAATACTTGTGATATATTCCCTTTGTGATATAATGTTTGTGATCCTTGTCTTGTTCACTCCATTTGATCATGATAGGGTATCAAAACCATATTGTGCATGACTGTCATATGCCGTGATGCATAGCTATTTCGGCTGCATTGATCATTGAAGCTCCATCATGTATACGATACACCTTGGAGTCATCATGGTCATGAGCACCCCAAGGTGTACATGGTGTACTGTGTGGTGTACCTACATGTGAGGTCTTTGGTCTAGGACTAGATGTGGGTGACACATCATCTGTAATACCACCTCCACAACATCCGCCTTCTCCGCCACACCCACCCATAGATCAACCTCTAGAACATGCTCCTCCAGAACATGTCCTAGATGAACAAGATGGGCGAGCACTTATATCATGTTGTGGTGTGGAACGTTGGCACACACATTGATTGCTCGAGGCACTAGGAAATGGCTAAGAAGACGATCGTGGTGGAGTCATAAAGCCACGAGTGCTATCAGTGGGAGTAGTCCCCTCAAAGGGATGGCCACCGACAGGAGTAGTCCTACCAAAGGGAGTGTGGCCAATAGGATTAGTCTCACCAAGGTAGTGCCGCCAGTGTGAGTAGTATGACAGGAGATCCAATACTATGATAGAGTGGCTTGATAAGCACGAGGTGCTTGAGATATGAACTCTAAAAACTATTTCTCTATCAAGGAATGTCGAGTGAATGATGGACTCTCTACCATCATGCTCTACAACAAAAAAATCAAATAATTAGCATATGATAATAACGTAATACAAAAATATAGTAGTCTACAAAAAAATGTAGCAAATAAGTAAACATAAATAAGTACATGCAATTGGTTGCTTCATAAGTCCTCTATTCCAGCATCCTCTTCGAGATCTAACACGTAGAGGATATCTATCTCTACATTTGTGGCTTCAGATCTCTTGGTATGGCCGCCCCTTTCGGATCATCATCCTCATATATCATATCATCCGTTATCTCCTTAGTACCTCTTCTTCTTCAAAGAACTCTTCTTTTGAGACAATGATATTTTCCTCAACTACGACATGCATAACAAAGTCCTTTGATTACATATACTAATATTTAATTATATGTACTAATTTTAATCTTCAAACCCTAATTTCCTCTACTATTTTTTTCTACTTAATTATATATAATAGTATTGATCATGAAATCCTAATTTTCATATATATTTGATTATATATATTAATATCAATTTGTAAACCCTATTTTTTATATTTAATTATATATATTTATTTTAATTTGAAGACCCTAGATCTTTTCATATTCAATTATGTACACTAATATATTTATCATAGAACCCTAGTTCTTTATATATCTAATTATATATACTAGTTTTAACCTTAAAACCCCAATTTCTTATATATTTAATTATACATAGTGCTATAAATTCTAAATACCTAGTAATCTATATACTTAATTATATATACTTATATTAATCTTAGAGCAAAAGTATTTATTTATTGAATTAAATATACTATTCTTTAATCTTAAAACCATAATATTTTGTACATTTAATTATATATACTACTATTTAGTTATATATACACATTCTAATCCGCAAACCCTAATATCTTGTAGAGCTCGTTATATAAGGTAGTTTTAGTTCTATAATTTCTTATATATTTAATTATACATAGTACTACAAATTCTACAACCTTGGCAATCTATATATTTAACTATATATACTTATATTAATCCTAGAGTGAAAGTGATTGTTTATTTAATTAAACATACTGTTCTTTAATCCTAAAACCATAATATTTTGTACATTTGATTATATATGAATCTTAAAACTCTGATTTCTTATATATTGAATTATACATAATACTACAAATTTTAAAACACTAGTAATTTATATATTTAATTATATATACTTATATTAATCCTAGAGAAAAAGTAGTTATTTATTTAATTAAATATACTATTTTTTAATCCTAAAACCACAATATTTTGTACATCTCATTATATATAGTAATATTTAATTATATATACGAATTTTAATCCTCAAACCCTGATATTTTCTATAACTCGTTATATATGCTAGTTTTTGTTCTATAACCTTAATTTCTTATATATTTGATTATACATAGTACTAAAAATTCTAAAACCCCCGAAATCTATATATTTAATTATATATACTTATATTAATCCTAGAGCAAAGGTACTTATTTTTTTAATTAGTATACTATGTTTTAATCCTAAAACCATTTGATTATATATACTAATATTTAAATATATATACTACTTTTAAGCCTCAAACCTTAATTTTAATCCTTAAACCCCATTTTTTTCTACTAATGTTTTCTACTTAATTATATATAATAGTATTTATCCTAAAATCCTATATATATATATATATATATATATATATACTAATATAAAGTACTATAATTTATACTTTATACACTTGATTATATATACTAATATTTAATTATATATACTACTTTTAATCCTCAAACCTTAATTTTAATCCTTAAACACTATTTTTTTCTACTAATGATTTCTACTTAATTATATATAATAGTATTTATCCTAAAATCCTATTTTTATATATATTTGATTATATATATATTAATATTAACCCTAAAACCCTATTTTTTATATATTTATTTCTATATATTAATTTTAATTTGAAAACCTTAGCTTTTTTCATATTGAATAATGTATACTAATATATTTACCATAGAACCCTAGTTCCTTATATATCTAATTATATATACTAATTTTAATCTTAAAACCTTGATTTCTTATGGCAAATTCTAAAACCCTAGAAACATAATCCTAAAGCCCTTACCCTATACATGTATATGTATGCATGTATGTGTGTATGTATATGTGACATGTGTGTGTATGCATACCTACATGTGTATGTATGTGCATGTGACTTTATGTGTGTGTATGTGCCTGTCTATGTATGTTTATGTGTGTGTATGTGTGTATGTATGTATGTATGCATGTGTGTAAAACCCTAAAACCCTACCCCTAAAACATATATATGTGTGCATGTATGTATGTACATGTGTGTGTGCATGTGTATATGTATGTAAAACCTGAAAATCATAATCCTAAAACCCTACTCCTAAAGTACTAACCCTAAAACATGTATATGTGTGTATGCGTGAATGTATATTTTACATGTGTGTGTATGTGAATTTATGTGTGTGTGTATGTGAATTTATGTGTGTGTGTGTATGTGTATGTATGCATTTATGTGTGTATGTGTATATGTATGTATGTAAACCCCTAACACCCTAATCCTAAAACCCTAATCCTAAAACCCTAACCCTAAAACATGTATATGTGTGCATGTGTGCATGTATATGTGCGGATGTGTGTATGTATATGTGACATGTGTGTGTAGGTGCATGTAGGCAAAGAAACTAATTTTTATTGAAAAAAAGAAGTCTACTTGCATAAGCGATATTGAGCCTCGCTTATGTGAGGATAATTTGCATCGTAGTAAAAAGCATCGCTCCTACCAACATTTGCAACCTAATTGCAATGCTTGAGCATCACATATGTGACATTTTTAGGTTTCAGAGCATTGCATAAGAGACACTTGGGAATGTTAAAAAAATTATTGATTTCTTTCAGCACATTTGTGCTGAGAGAGAGAGAGAGAGTGAGAGAGAGAGAGAGCATGTGCACACACAATCTCCTAGCGGCAGTCGGAGAGAGGCAAAGGTATGCTCACACACACACACATACACACATGGATTTCACACACATATACACATGCATACACACATAGACACACATATACACAAACACAAATATACATAGACACACACACATACACACACACATAGACACACACACATACACACATAGACACACACACACATACACACATAGACACATAGACACATACACACATACACACACATACACAAGCACATATACACACATACACAGATTGACACACACATGCACATGCATACACACACATATATACACACATAGAGACACACATACACACATAGACACACCCACACACACATACACAGAGACACACACATATGCACACAGATACACACATAGACACATGCACACACACATTTACAGACACACACACATATACACATAGACACACATAGACACACACACACACACATAGACACACACACACATAGACACACACATACACACATAGACACATACACATAAACACATACACACACATACACACACACATACACAAAGATTTACACACACACATACACATGCATACACACACATACACACAGACACACACATACACACATAGACGCACACACGTACACACATAGACACACACACATACACACATAGACACACACACATACACACAGACACATACACACACACCGATTTACACACACATACACATGCATACACACACACATATACACACATAGACACACACAAATACACACATAGACACACATAGACACACACACACATACACACACACATATACACACACATATACACACACATAGACACACACACAAACATATACACACACATACACACACATTTACACACACACACACATACACATGCATACACACACACATATATACAGACATAAACACACACATACACACATAGACACATACACACATACACACACACATAGCCACATACACACACATATACATAGATTTACACACACACATACACATGCATACACACACACATATATATATACACACATAGACACAAACATGCACACATACATACACACATACACACATAGATACACACACACATACACACACAGATAGATACACACCCACACATATACACATGGACACATACACACTTACACACACACACACACAAACACACATCCACACACACATACACATGCATACACACACATATATACACATACACACGTATATGCACACATAGACACACACATACACACATAGATACACACACATACACACATAGACACATGCACATAGATTTACACACATACATATGCATGCATATACACACATATGTACACATACATGAGTATATATAGAGATAGACAAACACATACACACATAGACACACACATGTACATACATAGTCACACACACATACACACACATACACACATACACAAACATACACACATACACACACATACAAACACATACACACATAGAAATATACACACACATACACACACATATAGACACATACACACACACATACACACACATTTACACACACAGATACACATGCATACACACACACATAGACACACACATACACACATAGACACACACACATACACAAAAAGATACACACACATACACACACGCCCATACACACATAGACACATCACTTACACACACACACACACAAACACACATCCACACACATTTCAACACAGACATACACATGCATATAGACACACACATGTACATACATAGTCACCCACACATACACACACATACACACATACACAAACATACACACATACACACACATACAAATACATACACACATAGAAATATACACACACATACACACACATATAGACACATACACACACACATACACACACATTTACACACACAGATACACATGCATACACACACACATAGACACACACATAGACACACACACATACACAAAAAGATACACACACATACACACACGCCCATACACACATAGACACATCACTTACACACACACACACACACAAACACACATCCACACACATTTCAACACAGACATACACATGCATACACACATATATACACATACACACGTATATGCACACATAGACACACACATAGACACATAGATACATAGATACACACACATACACACATAGACACATACACACATATACACAAATACACACACACATACACACAGATTTACACACACATACACATGCATACACACACATATATACACATACACACCTATATACAAACATGAATACACACATAGACACACAAACATACATACATAGATATACACACACACATACACACATAAATACTCACATATACACACAGATTTACACACACACACATACACATGCATACACAAACATATACACACATAGACACACACATACACACACATACATACACACATAGACACACACACACTTACACATACACATATACACACACACAAACACACATACAAACTTACACACACATCCATGCACATTTACACACACACATACACATGCATACAGACACATATATACATATACACATGTATATACACACATGGACACACATACACACATAGACACACACACATACACACATAGACACACACACATACACACACAAATAGACACACACGCATATATGCATACAGACACACAAATGTAGAGGCACATACACATACATGCATACATATGCATGATACATAATGCATATGTAGATGCATACATACATACTTACATGCATACAAACACATACACACACATGCATACATATGCATACATAATGCACATGCATATGCATACATAATGCACATGCATATGCATACATAATGCACATGCATACATAATGCACATGCATACATAATGCACATGCATACATAATGCACATGCATACATAATGCACATGCATATCCATACATACATGCTTACATGCATACACACATACACACACATACACACACATACACACATACATACATAGACACATACACACACATACACACACATATACACACATATTTACACACACACACATACATACACACATAAACACACACATACACACATAGACACACACATACACACATAGACACACACACATTACACATACACACACATACACACATAGACACATACACACACACACAGATACACACACATATACACATAGACATACACACATAGACACATACACACTTACACACACATACACACATCCACACACATTTACACACGCATATACACATGTATATAACACATATATACAGATACACACATATATACACACATAGACACACACATAGACACACACACATACACACACACATACACACACATGGACACATACACACACATATATGCATACACACGCACATATGCATACACACACATAGAGACACATACAAACACACATCCACATACATGCATACATATGGATACATAATGCATATGCATATGCCTACATAATGCATATGCATATGCATACATAATGCATATGCCGCTATGCATAAATACATACTACATGCATAGACACACATATACACACATACACAAACATGCATACATAATTCACATGCATACATAATGCACATGCATACATAATGCACATGCATACATAAAGCAGATGCATCCATATGCATACATAATGCACATCCATACATATGCATACATAATTCACATGCATATGCATACATAATGCATATGCATACATAATGCACATGCATACATATGCATACATAATGTACATGCATATGCATACGTAATGCACATGCATATGCATACATAATGCACATGCATATGCATACATACATGCTTACATGCATACACACACATACACACACAGATACACACGTATATGCACACATAGACACACACATAGACACATAGATACACACACATACACACATAGACACATACACACACATACACAAATACACACACACATAAACATAGATTTACACACACATACACATGCATACACACACATATATACACATACACACCTATATACAGAGATGAATACACACATAGACACACAAACATACATACATAGATATACACACACACATACACACACATACACAAATAGACACATACACACAGATTTACACACACACATACACATGCATAAACACATATATATATACACACACAAACACACACATACACACACACATACACACATAGATACACACACACACATAGATATACACACACATACACACATAGACACATACACACTTACACACACACATAGGCACACACATATACACAAACACATATACACACACACTTACACACACACATTCACACATCCACACACATTTACACACACACACACACATACACATGCATATAAACACATATATACAAATACACACATATATACACACATAGACACACACATAGACACACGCACATACACACACATGGACACATACACACACATGTATGCATACACACACAAAGACACATACACATACATGCATACATATGCATACAAAATGCAATTGCATATGCATACTTACATGCATACATACACACACATGCATACATAATGCACATACATATGCATACGCACATGCTTATATGCTTACACACATACACACACTCACATATACACCTACATACACATATACACACATATACATACCTACATATACATACACACATGTAGTTACACACATATACACATGCATATACAGATATGCATGCATTCACACATACACATGCATACACATAAATATACACACACACATACATATACATACATATTCATATACACATATCAAGTCACATGCATACCTGCCCACAAACATACACACATACATACAAATGCATATATACGTACACATGCATACACAGTGCACACATGCACATGCATACACACATATATATACATACGGATACATATACACACATACATGTACACACATACATGTACACACATACATATACATGCATACATATGTACATGTACATATATTGATTTCTAACACATTTTGTCTTATATGTATAGATGTTATGGATCCTAGTAGAGAGAGAAAGGCAAACCTCACTCTCATAAAAAGTCTTATGAGAGCAAGATTTCTGCATGATAGCGTAGGAAGCATCATGCACGAGTACTCAGAGATACATGATGATGAGCTAGATATTACGATCGAGATGCTTACGCAGATATCAGAGGAGGACTCTTCTGTGGCTCCACATGTAGAAAGAGAACTATCTGCTCCTAGGTATGTTTTTTTTCACAAAATTTCTTTTAATGATATTATAACACATATTTTTATTTATTTTTATCTATCTATTTTCAAGACACCTATACCACCTCCAAATCTTGAGAGTAGAGCACACATGCCTATGAGGACATGCATAGGCACCCTACGGTTGGAGTGCGATATAGAGTGAGAGGGGAATATAGTGTATATAGGGAATGTATTTGAGTTCAAGAGAAGAATGCGAGCATTATGCGACTCCTACCTACGCCTTGTCCACTTGCAGTGGAAGTAAGTATAAGTTTTACATATAAATTCAAATAAATATCTTATGTTTTATTTACATGATTTTTTTTATTTTTTGTAGTGAGCATGATGAGAGGGATAAAAAATACGTACTTAGTTCACTTGAGATAGAATTTGGGACTGGGTGGTCACATAAGTGGTGTCTAAAAGAGATGCGAACACTTATGGCTGATCCTCGTGATAATGCACATTATGCATTGTTTTTATTTGTTATATTTATATGTGTAACTATATACATACACACACATAATATACACACACTACAACAGATCGGCCGTATATCGAGGGAAATGAACACGTGTATTTTTGTCATGATGTCGGTGTAGGTGTTGGTATGCACATCGGTATTAAAGCGTCGATATGGGCATCAGTATAAGCATTGATATGAGCGTCGGTATTATTGACGCCCATACTGACGCCCATATCGATGATGCTGCTGAGTGTACCGTTGTGTATACCGGCGCACGCTGGGTGTACCGACACTTATTCCAATGACATTACTAGGAGTACCATCGCTTATACCAACGACCATATATGCAAAATTTATTTTGGGCAGAGTGTGTTGTCTTTTAGTACTGCAACATTACCATGATGTTGCTTAGCAAAAGACAATACACTCTGCCCCAAAAAAACCGAGTACATGTGATGTGTACTCTAATGTCAATCGAAATATGATTTCATAAAACAGAATATTATTGGACACAAAAGAGATAATCAGAATGAACCTTGAACCATGTACAAAAAGAGTCATATATTTCATAAATGAAGCATGTACAAGAGTGTGGCAAACCAATGTCATATATGACGCTTTTACAAAATGTGGAAAAGCAATGCATTGCCATATAAAAATCAAATACAAAATTTTGGTGTGCCACTATCATACACATGCAAAGAACATTCCATATCACCAGTCTTGCAACAAAGAACAATAATGAAATGAGATAAATTCACATGAAATTTACAAACAACAAGTAAAAATCACAAAACTAGCCTAACGAGTTCTGCTAAACCTATATGAGACTTCAAGATGCTTATACTAGAAAACCAAAACCTATATATATATTTGGCACAAAAAGATGAAATATCCTACACACGCACTATGATAGTGCAATCAGAGGCCGAAATGAGCTCAGATCATTATTTTAGCACCACATAGCAAAACAGTTTTGATCTCCTAATCATCCTAAGTATGTTCAACAAATTTTGTGCAATTTTGATACTATGATTAGAGGGGTGTCAACAATTCCCTAGATGAAGTGGCAAACAATACAAGGAAGAAGAAGAGGCTTGGAGCACAACACACAATACTGAATGTATTATCATTAGAATTTACAAATATCATTAAGGTCTACGAAAGCACACGAACAGCACAAGGAAGAAGAAGAGGCTTGGAGCACAACACACAATACTGAATGTATTACCACTATAATGTACAAAGATCATTAACCCGTTATGGCTATAGGCGTATATACAAGCCGAGGGAAAAAACCTCCTTAAGCAAGAAAAAACTGCCCAGACACTCCTAGTGTGTTCATACACATAACTATCTAAATATATCAACAGGAATAAATGTAGACTTGCCAATGGAATTTCTCATACCAACTCTAAGGATAGGGAATCAATTACATTGGACATGACATGAATTATCTAATAGGGTTATGGAGTTAGAAAAATTACAAGAATCTATATTACATGATGTCATGAGTATCTATGCATATAAGAGAAGACAAAAGGAATATTATGATCTGCATAACAAAGAGAAAGATTTTCAAGAGGGAGACTTGGTTCTAGCCTACACATTGAAGGAACATAGTAAGAAACTAAGAAAAGAGGAAATCGTCCATACATCCTTCATAGGATCAGTCCTAGTTGAGCAGTTTAATAAGAAAATCTAAATGGAGAAGTTATGCCAAACTATGTGAGTGGATGCAGAATCAAAAGATATATGGAACCTCTAAGAGTACAAGCTTAGGGAAGATTGCAACAATCTGAAAAATTCAAAGAAGAAGAGAGAAAAATAATACAAGAAGCTCAAGAAGAGGCTAAGGAGAGAATTAGAAAGAATAAAGAAGTGAGAAATTTGATGATGTGTGAGATTGAACAAGAGAAAATAATAAATCACTTACCAATAGTGGAAATGCATTTCCAAGGAAAAAATAAGGGTTTTATTGAATATTGGATCTCAAGAAGACCTAGTTAGTTCTAATATTTTGAATCAACGTGAGGAAAGAAAACAGAGTAAAAACATAACAATTAGAAAAATCAATGGACAAGCTCTTTCTTCATTGTCAATAGTAAATATTGAGTTGAAAATAGGTTCAATTGAGTGTGAGGAATGGTATGCGAAAATGATGCTTGAGAACTTAATCCAAGATCAAGAATGGATGAAGCAAATAAAGTGCCTTTAGATTTTGAGAAGAATTTGATAAAATTAAAAGTGAGAGATAAATCTATGAGAATATTGTTTGTAAATTGATGATGTCCAAGAAATAAAAACAGACATGTATAAAATTCAATGGACAAACTCTTTCTTCATTGTGAATAGTAAATATTGATTTGAAAATAGTTTCAGTTGAGTGTGAGGAATGGTATGAGAAAATGATACCTGAAAACTTAATCCTAGATCAAGAATGGATGAAGCAATATAAAGTGTCTTTACATTTTAAAAAGAATTTGATAAAATTAAAAGTGAGAGATAAATCTATGAGAATACTATTTGTAAATGATGATGTGCAAGAAACAAAAATAGAGATGTACAAAGTGGATATGGAGACGTTTGAATTCCTAACAAAAGAAAATTCACATATGTATGAAAGATTTCAAGATGATACTCAAGCACAAACACATAAGAAGAAAATTTTGGAGTACATTGCAACTAGAGAACAAATTCAAATAACACAAAAACATGAAAATATTATCAAAATCTAAAACAAAACTAGAAACCTAAAATATAGAAAATGTTTATGGAACAAAAATAAAATAATGACACACAGAACAAAGATGGAACAAATCAAAGCAACGAGCAACAGAAGTCTTTCCAAGACTTTGAAAAAGTAAGAGACAAGAAGACAAAGAAGAAGCATTAGATATAAAACAGATCAAAAGAAGATGATATAGGAAGAAGAAATCAAATGCGAAAGTTCAAATTGAAATCCAATAGCAAAAAAAAAGTAGCAAAAATATGAGAGAAGCCTCATGATCATTATGTCAAGGAGAGGTTCTCTACTAGAGAGATCAATTTGGCATATGTGCCCACACAGGAGAACATTGCAGACCTTTTCACAAAGGCTCTCCCTAGGTAGAAGCTTGAAGCTTTCTGCAAAGCTTTGGGCTTACTTCCTTTTGTGGATTACTTATACATGAGTGCCAGCTCCTTCTTTACCGCATCACTCCTAGGGGGAATTTGTTGATATATTTTGATAGTGATGTGTGTGAACACACTAGGACTATCAGGGAACTTTTCTCCCTCGTTGGGAGGTTTTTTCCCCCGGCTTGTATATACACCTATAACCTTGGGTCCCTCTTTGTACATTCTCTTGGTGATACATTCAATATTGTGTGTTGTGCTCCAAGCTTCTTCTTCTTCCTTGTGCTTTTCATGTGCTTCGACAAACCTCAAACTCCAAAACTAAATTACAAGTCTAAGTACTTCATAACTACCAATATAGGTGCTATTTGGATCCCTCTACTAAATGGCATCTTAACTATCTTCCTTCCTAGATATCTAAAGCTCTCAATGGAGCAAAGATCAATCCAAAGACCTTAATGATTCATGTGAGCATATGTTTATGCTCCTTGTGAAAACCATAAGTGATGCCAAATCCTCCTAAGTGGTTTCCATATAGGTTGTGCTATCTAGAATAGCTAGCCTTGAGCATCAATTGGTTGCTTTACCTTGAATTTTTAAATGAAAACTCCCTTTGGGAAATCTCATAGACACCCCATAGTCTCTACTATTAAGAGACTATCCTTGAAGGCTCCTTATATTCATTGTGTGGATAAAATGTCATGAAGCTTCCAAAATGTAAGCATTGAAGTTAATATTCACCTTGTGAGAGTGAGAGTACATATCGACCCATCCAACTCCACCAACGCATATACCTCTAGACCAAGAAGGCTAGCCTTGTCATGTATCCAAGTCATATGGATTCCAAAAAAAGGTTCTCCACATGGGTTTTTAAGTTAAATAATCACATGGGCTCAAATGGGATCACTTGAGATCACATGGCTTATTAAGTGAGGAGCTCTAGAGTTGCAAGTACACCCTTAAGAGGTCTTGACTCGAATATTTCTTCAAAGGCTAAGGCTCCTCGTGCTAGAATAAAAAACTTAGGTTCAAAAAATTCAATTGAAATAAAATACCCAAGGGTTCTTCGAAGGTTTCCCATGGGTTTCTTTATGAAATCCAAGGGTCTTGAACCTTGGAACACATGCAAGTAAACCAATAATTATATGATATTCTTCCCCCCTTGGAACATTTCTCTTCCTCAAAGATGTGTGTATGTATAATATGTGTAGTATTCTGCTCTGCATCATGATCAATGTCATCGATCATGGACACACTATCAAAGATTTGTCTCATTTACTAACTTGAAGTTGGAAAAGAGGGAAATCTTTTATTGATGGAAATTACTCACTCATATGTGGTGCTTTCTTCTATCCCATCCTTCCATTTAACTAGGCTCTCTTTATATAAATGATTCATTTTTTTTACCTCGAGTGCATGGTATTTTCTCTGGTCCATGAGGGATGCTATGAAGTGAGATAGGTTGGAGTATTGTATCTATAGATACAAGGTTATCTTGTTCAATGACTTTTATTTTCAATTTATTAACATGAAACACTAGGTGAAGTAGAAAATCTTCAAGAATCTTTAGCATTATAAGCCAAAGTCCCAAAATTTCTAAGAATCTCAAACGGGCCACAATATCTTGGAGATAGTTTAGAGTCTTGTTTTCAAAGTTTCAAACCTCTAGAGAACCTTTAAATAAACTTTGATCTCCAACTTGAAAGGAAACATCTTGCATCTTAGGATCATTATATGCTTTAAATCGATCTTGACTTGTTCTCCAACTTGAAAGGAAATACCTTGCCTCTTAGGGTTGCTATATGCTTTAGCTCATAATCCATAATCCCAATGTTTTTGAGAATCTCAAAAGGGGCACAATATCATGGATATAGTTTAGGATAAGGCCTTGTTTTCATAACTTCAAATTTCTAGGGAACTTTTAAATAAACTTGTTCTTCAACTTGAAAGGAACTATATCAACTCTTAGGATTGTTATATTGTTTACCTCTATCCTAGTCTTTCCTGATGTTTTCTTTAGCCACTTTCATCTTAAAGTTCAAATCTTCCAAGAAATCTATCACTACTTGGATTTTCTTATTTTGCAATCTGCAGCGTATCGACTCTTTGTTGGAACCCATACATTAACATGAAGTGACTATATTGAGTTGTCGAATGCTTAGCAATCTTGTTTGCAAACTCAAATAAAGACAGATAGTCATCCCAACCAGTTTTGGTTTGAAAATACATAAGCTCATAAGATCTCTTCAAGTATTTGGTTGACTCTTTTTGTTTGCCCATCCTTTTGTGGATGTTCAGTAGTACTCATATTTATCTTTGTTTCTAACTGAATAGGCTCTTGAGCCCAAGGAAAAAGTGATTATACGAGACTTTATTTGTTTCAAACTCCTCAGAATCGGTCTACTTGGATTGCCTAGAGCCCACAATTATCGCACAATGGATTCTTCTTATGGCTATGCACTAGCTCATAAGTTCCCGGCAAACGCATCAAAATGTTATGGTTCTTAGTCCCAGGGAAAATGCCCACGCACAATGGTATTTGGCTAAACTTTCTAATGCTAGGAAAGTTTTGATCGCCCTAAATCCACAATTACACTCTGATGTACCGCGGGAAGATACGAGCAAATACATGCACCAAGGGCCTTCAACTCTAGTGGTTACCTTTTAGCAACCCCTCTTCTCTTTATCCTCTCACTTATACAAAGTGCTATACTATGCAGTTTATGCCCTTGAGTTCCGATTAGAGTAAACCTCTCACCAACTATTTGCCTTAGGAGCAACCTCGAGAAACAAACGCTATTAACAAAAGCATTGGAAAACTTAACGGAAGTAGTAAAAGTGAATAAAAAGCATTACACAATAAACTAAGGTATCCAATTGACTAAGAAGATATTCACATTTTTTTCTTCACAGTTGTACGAATCAAAGGTAAGTGTAAAAGAAAAAAAAAACATCGTAAAAGATAACCAAGCACAACAGGCATCGGTCATTGGAAATCAATAACTACTACAGAAGTATATATTATTATTATTATTATTTATATAACTCTTCAGCCCAACAACGCAGCACATTACCTTTATTCAACCGTTTGTCTTCTTTACGAAAAAAAATCCAATTCGACACTTAGTGTAAACAGTGTTCTCTGGTAATTTCTTTTTTTTTTTTTTTTTGTTTGATTTGTACTCTCAAAATGCTCATGATCTCTCTGTATCATATCCTCAACAATGGTCATAGCTCAAAAATTAAAAATTCCTCCAACTAGCTCTAACACCTCGACAAATGAAATGTCTATTCACATTCAGACGTTAGATTCATCAGTTAAGTTGAAATGTTAATGAGCGCTTCATAGCAGAGTAAGGAGAAACTATCAATCATTTGAAAAGAAAAACAAAATACCCTTTTCTCATTCTATCACAGATAGCTTTAAAGGCTAAAGACCATTAACATGAAAGATTGCAGTTGGAAATAATCTCCGTCTTTTTCACTAATAGTTAACTGATCCTCCAAGTGTTTTCACTATGAAGAAGTCGTAAAGAGCGCAACGAAGCTAACTCACAGAGGTGAACAAAGCAATCCATATATAATCATCATAAGTCATATGTACAAACATTTCCTGACAGTAAGCAAATCTGTCTCTACACAGCACAACTCTACATATTCAAAGATCGAATTAACGAGTCCTTTTACTTTTAAAAGAACCGTAAAATGAAGCGCACACTTACTCAACTCTGTCGCATTCGATCAATAATTGAAACCATTCATTAATAGTGCTCTCAGCAGGAAATGCTACTCACTTCTTGCTATGCATTTGTAGAGAAGCCCACACGAAGAGACTGCAAACAGAAAAGCGCCTGCCAATCAACTGTCCAGCTTCTCCACTCTTCAACTTCTCTTAGATCACCGTTCCTCAAAATCGAAGATTGATCTTGAATCGTTTTTGAGAATATCTTTACTCATAGACCTTGTATTTATACTTCTTCTGTCAATAAGAGATCTTCCGCTTTGTATGAATCGAATGTCTCTGATGTCTCCGATTATCCGTCAGACTCATTTCATAATCTCTCTAACTCTGATTCGTACAGCGTCACGGTGTGAAGTGGACAAGTAATGGTTGAAACAATAATGTATGACACTTCGAAATTCATCACAGAGATCAACGTTTGACAGGGAGGTGCACGGAGCGATAGACGAGCATCAAAAGTGGCAAGAACCATATATTATCCGTAGCAATAGATCAGTCAAGACACGGTTTCTCAAAAACGGGACAAGACAGCATCGCTAATTCTCTGTTGAAACTACTTCTTCTTCTCGTTTTTGACATTCACTACAGCTCTTTTGCGTTCTTCCCCATTATCGCTAACCAACCACCTTCTTTATTGGCTCTCCATAGCAGTAGGTCATAGCTTTTAATGGGAAAGCTCCTCCTCAGCAGCCGATAGCAGAAAAAAACAGCCTCCTCTCTTTTTCACCAAAAAAAAACCCCTTTTTCAGGATGCGCCAGAACCTGCCACAGCCGCCCACACCTTCCTTCAGTTCTCTGCATACAAAAAAAAACGGAAAAAAGGAGAAAAATGTCAGATTCCAAGCCCCCCTTTTTCTGTTTCGCTCGTCAGAGCCCCACTCATTGAAGGCATCGGATGCACCACACCCGCCTGGTTTGGAGGCTACATATTAACATTTCCATGAAAAGTAATCTGAAAAAGGCTACAATAATTGTTCCAGGCCATACGGTGAGTGATTGTAGGTGTAACACATGCATAAACATGACGAACCATAACTCTATAATATCTCAAATGTGTCTGTGGGTTTCAATACCACATGTCTTCAAATCTGTCAAGCATCTTCGAATCTATTTGTCATCACTTCAGAAGATGATCCAACAAAGTTGTGACTTCCTCGCCAATGTCATAGGATCATATGATGTAGTAGTCACTTTCCCACATCTTGCACACTCAGCAGCATCGATGAGGCTCATGGCCTTGTAACACAAAGTTGCAAAATTGTAGGGAATTTGGAAATAGACGATGTGCTAGATTCTTCCGTAGCATGCTCTTGATTATCCCCTTTAGAGATGCAGAATACATAGCAGGTAATGGTCCAACTATGCATTTATTGATCTTGCTTATGAGCCCCTGCATATCAAATGCTCTGGAAGCAGGCTTGTGTGCAGCCATTTTCATACAAGCAACACCCTAAAGACCATATGTCTGACTTGAACCCATACGGAATATCCGCAAGAAGTTCTGGGCACATATAGTTTGGAGTGCCTACCACCGAAGATGTGAGATCACCTGCTTTTAACATCTTTGCGAGACCAAAATCTCCTAACCTTACATCTTGGTCTTTTGTTAAGAAAATATTTGAACACTTCAAATCACGATGAAGGATGTGGTTTGAATGGAGGTGCTCCACTACGAGCAGCAATTGTGACAGCCACTTGCAAAGTTTCTCTTCTAAGAAGTATATACCATGAGACTTTCTTATAAGATCAGCCATGTCTCCACCTTCACAGTACGAAAGGACAATGCAAACGTAGCAACCCTTTTCCACCCAGGATTCTTTGTATTCCACTATGTAAGGATGTACAACCTTTGAAATCAATGCCATCTCCTTGAAAAGTGAGCTGCAGGATGTGTACCAATTATTCTGTTTGCAAATTGACATGACAATAGTCCAAGTCACCACATTTTTTCTTCAAGTCCCCTGAATATTTTCATTACATCATCAACACTGCCACACTTGCCACACATAGAGATAAGTGCATTTGCAACCAATACATCATTTCCAAGCAGAAGTTTTGTAGACATGAGTGCAATCTCCTTTCATCCAATTGATTAACTCTTCAAGTACCTGCAATCAAACAAATTTCCCTGCCAAATACAAACATATTAGTGCATAAAAATCAAACTTTCTCGGAGCTAACATACTTCCCTCTTCTTATTTGCGAAGTCGTCCTCGACGAGCCACTATCGCTGCAATAAAATCCCAACAACCATGAATATGTCAATTTTCAATTAGTTCATATACCTTTTCATCGAGCCGCCACTCCCACTGAACCTGCACTCATTGAAGCTATTAGTGCTAAAAAAATCACTCATGAATACATATAAATCAATCACTTCCAAAATGCTCCAAGAACATGCACATATATGCAATTCCAATTCAGCCATGCATCAATTTGCTCATACATTCCATGATGACAATGATCTCAACCACAATAACACATGCACACTTTCCATGTTTTAGATATACCACTACTATTGCGGCAAACAGAAAAGAAAATAACAACAACTGAAATGAACAACGACAACTGAAATGAACACAATCGGAGATGCAAAAATACCCAAAATGCATAACCCTTTTTATTGACCTACTATTCGCTATGTACAACCATTCCATGACTAGACACTTCCGAAGAATCGCCATCGTCGGCCTACAAAAATCATCGAAACTCGAGTGCAAGTCAAGACATACATCAGAACCCTGGAGTGTCACACATACTAGAAAAAACCCTCAGATAGAGCATACAAGTTATTAAGCACTACCGTTGCATCACCTCGCTAAAGCCTTATCCATAAGTACATATAGAGTCTCCATGCCTTCAAGAATGTTGATTCAAAGTGGGCTGATCTGTTGCAAGCCAACACATACCAATCACACAAGCAACTAACATTCCCTTCCAGGTGATCATCGCCCTCTCCTCTCTCTCTCTCCCCCTCAGGAGTGGGGAATAACTTCATATGAAAATCTTGTTTTAATCATACGTTGGCCTGCATTGACACTGGATGCGATTCGTGGACCTGACCACCCGATCAGGTTGATTCCACCCATCTACCAACGCAATGCAGCGTACAACAGACAAACACACAATGATAACACATAACATATATCGGCTAGCCCATAACGAAGCTGGATGCGGCTCGTGGTCGTGACTACCCAGCCACGATGGCTCCACCTGCCTACCAACCCGTTATGGCGCGTAGCTAAGACACAGACATATACATCCCCAAGCCTATGGCGAAACTAGCTACGGCTCGTGGTCCTAACCACCCGGCGAGGATAAATCCACCCACCTACTAGCCCACCATAGCGCATTGGTATGATCACACAACACATTTTCTTTTTCTTTTCTTTTTTTCGTTTTTCTTTTCATAGTTAATTAGTTCACCCAGGTCCTGAGAATTAGGGAGAGGAAGAAAGGGACTTTTCCCACTGTTCCCACACATACATGCAAAACAGATACACTCTAGCCTTTGACAGATCAACCACTTCTTCACTTCATTCTCTCAACTATAGACACTACATATGTATTCATCGATTCAACTTTTCACTTGGTAACTACAACCAGCTATGCCTTAGTCCCTCGTATACCTATCCCTAGGTGTCCTAGAATGTGAGTCCCCGGAATGTCTCATGCAGTCTCATATCGTACTCGAATCCCGACCACTTCTCTAAGGCGAGTCAGGCTCGACTTCAGGAGCTCCGTCATCACTTCCTAGCGTTAGCACATCTGCCCAAGCCCATGTGATATCATTTTCCTCGTTAGGCATTTCCCTCGCGGGATCAAAATAGTAGTATCGATCTCCCGCCCATCCTACATGTCGAGCTAGGTACTCCTCAAAACACTCAATATAAAATGCAACACCCAAATCCTGGTTTATAAAGCATACCAGCCAATGCGCTTCCTCAACATCGTATTCCGTCTCAAGGTCGTCGACATCTATATCCATGCGAGCGAACGTTTGGTCCGAGAAATATATCCTTAGCTCGTACAAGTAGAGTTGCGTAATTTGGTCTGCCATTTTGTTACTTAGGCTCTAACAGTCTCTGCATAACACAAAAAAATATTAGAAGTCCAAATGCTTGAGCTAGCAAGGGAGATTATTTTTGACACACAAATCATAGCTTACATATGCGCATATATATATATAACTGTACATGTATGTACAAGGAGTTTACTTCGTCACTTCGTTTGGATCCTGTCTGGCTTCTCTCATCCTAACATCACTGGAAATATGGTTTAACTCGAAGCACGTTAACCTTCACGGGAGCATATTCTTCTCCTAAATCTTGAATTTGCATGGAACCATTGGGATTGAGTTCCACCACCTTAAATGGTCCCGCCCATCTTGTCTGCAACTTTCCTGGGAATTTATAATATTTACTATCATAGACTAGTACCAAATCCCCTTCTTGAATCACATAGGTTTTTAGATTCTTATCATGCCTTTCCTTACGTCTCTTCTGAATAGCTTCCAAGCTTTGTTGTGCGATGAGCCTCTTTTCTTCCAGCTTCACCAGCTGTATGTACCTTTCCTTCAATGACTCTTCCTCGCCCAATCTGGCTTCGATGGCCACTCTTAATGTCGGCACTTCTTTTTCGATAGGGAAAATGGCTTCCTCGCCATATACTAGAGAGAACGGAGTACTCTTAGTTGTCACTCGGTAGGATGTTCGATATGCCCACAAGGCTTCCAAAAGTCTCTCATCCCAGTCTCTCCTATGCACAGCTACTGTTTTTGTCAGAATCTGTTCAAGGATTTTGTTGGTGACCTCCACTTGTCCATTTGCCCTTGGATAATATGGAGTGCTCTTTCTATGTTTGATTTTATAGAGTTCCATTAATTCTTCAATCAGCTCGTTGACAAAATGTGTCCCTCTATCACTCACTATTTCCAACGGGCATCCAAATCGAGTGATAATTTGCTCATACAGAAATTTCGCTACATCAACAGCTCGGTCAGTCCTCAGAGCTTTGGCTTCCACCCACTTTGTAACATAATCAGTACAGACCAAGATATACCTATTGGATCTTCGTCGTGAGGGAGGATCAATAGGCCCCACAAAATCAATTCCCCATTTCTCAAACGGCTTAAGAGCCAACACCGGCGTAAGAGGAGAAGCATGTGATAATGTGGGTTTGCCCATTCATTGGCATTTGTCACACTTCTTACAATATGTATGAGAGTCCTTGAACAATGTTGGCCACCAATACCCTGCTAATAAAATCTTTCTTGCTGTCAATTCACCAGCAAAATGTCCACCGCAAGGTTCGTCATGCAAAGCCCTCAACACTAGATTTGCCTCTTCTTCCTCGAGACACCTCCGATAAATGCTCTCGTGAACAAAATATCGATAGAGTTGCCCCCCAATGATGCTATGATGCTTCGCCAATGCTAACAGTTTTTGCTTTTCTCTCTTGCTTGCTCCGGCGGATATTTAGTAGTGCATAAGAAATTCACCAAATCGGCATACCAAGGTATTTTCGCATCAACCTGGAATAGATGTCCATCAGGAGCATCGTCGGGCACACCAGAGATTGGCTCCTCATTAACAATTCGAGATAAATGGTCAGCCAATATATGTGCTTTGCTTGGTCTGGTGACCACTGTGAACTGGAATTCTTGGAGAAGTAGCATCCACCTCATCAATCGTCCTGATAACTCTGGTTTATTAATGATATACTTAAGGGCTTCGTGATCCACATAAAAAGTGAAATGCTTTCCCATCAAGTAATGCCGATATTTGTTCACCGCAAAGATCATCGAGAGACATTCCTTCTCCGTAGTCGTATAATTCCTCTCAGTGCTATTCAAATTGCGACTTGCATAGTAAATAGGATGATCCAACTTTTTCTCGTCGGCTTGGCATAGTAGTGCTCCAACTGCAGTATGAGAAGCGTCGGTATGTACATGAAATTCCTTCGTCCAATCAGGTGCTACCAAAATCGGTGCATTTATTAACCTCTCTTTGATCGAGTCAAATGCAACTTGACATTCTCCCGTCCACTGGTATTGTTGGTCCTTCCTCAAAAGAGTCGTCAGTGGTGCCGCTACAGATGCAAAATTTAATATAAAACGTCGATAATAATTCGCATGACCCAAGAATCCTCTGAGTTGTCGTAAATTTTGCGGAGGTGGAAGTTGTCCAATTTTCTCCACTTTGTCCTCGTCAACCGCGATCCCTTTTTCGGAAATGACATGACCCAAAAGCAATCCTCTTCGTACTCCAAATGTACACTTTTCAGGATTCAATGCGATGCCTTTTTCGATGCTTCTTCTTAAAATTGCTTCGATCCTCTCCATCATGTTCTCATCGTCGCCTCTGATCGCAAAGTCATCAAGAAATATCTCCATCCAATCCTGCAGATAGTCTTGATATGCAGCTATCATTGCTCTTTGGAATGTGGCCGGTGCATTGCATAATCCAAATGGCATCACCCGATATGCATACGTACCCCATTCTGTCGTGAAAGTAGTTTTGGATTGGTCCTCTTCATGAATTTGGATCTGATTGTACCCACTGAAACCATCCAAAAAGGAGTACAATTTATGGCCAGCCACTCTGTCCAAGATTTGATCAGTAAATGGCAAGGGGAAATGATCCTTCTTCGTGCGCTCGTTCAACTTCCGATAATCTATGCAAATACGGATTTTCTTATTTTTCTTCGGCACAACTACAATTGGCGATACCCATTCGCTAGATGCAATGGGGTATATGAATCCTGCCTCCAATAATTTGGTCAATTCCAGCTTGATCAGTTCCGAATAGACTGTATTCGTTCGCCTGAGTCGTTGACATATTGGTCGTGTGCCTTCTTCTAAGTCTATGTAATGTTGGCAGATTTGGGGATCAATTCCTCTCAGATCACTATACGACCATGCAAAGGCCTCGCTAAAATTTTTGAGTGTCGTTTTAATGCAGTCTCGTACTCCATCTGGTAGCTCCGACCCTACACTCAAGAACTTTTCTGGGAAGACTTCCCACTTTTCCCGCTGAGCTTCTCGCGAATAATATTTATTTCTCGATGACACTGTGATTGGAATGTGTTCTCCGATCACGCGTGCGTGGTTGGCCAGTAAATCATTGTCTTGTTCTCTTCCGATTGAACCTAGTTTCTTCAATTCAGCTTTTGCAATGGCTTCCGACACTTTGGTCTTACTCTTCGCTTCCTTTTCTGATTCTCGACTCCTCTTTAAAATCTCTGCTTCTAGCATTCTAACTCTGTCTCGCAACTGTTGCACTTCCATCGCCGCAGCTAGTTCTAGTTCCAATTCTTCTCTCGAAGTCCCCTTCTCCAGGGATTGAGTAGCTTTGTTTTTACTTGAGTCTATACTCAACATGTAACAATCAAATTCACTTGTATGCGTCAACCATCCTAGCAACTCCTGATCCGAATCGTCGTTATAGAGCAATGGATTTTGATACTCTCCCATCTTCGTGTCTTGATTCTTAAAGAGCTGCAAGTTAAACCCGTCTTGAAGCAGATTCTTGTAGGCGTCTGTGTTCAAAGAAAATCTAGCTCGTGCACTCTCGTGCCTTGCTTTCTCCTTCTCTTTCCTTTCCATCTCATCGACTATTATTGTCTTCTTCTTGTTGCTCGAGGGTGGGGATACTTGTATTTGAATCCGATCAGACTTTGGCCCTATCGAAATAAAACCTGTGCGCCAGTCATGCACACATTCGGCTTGCACCAACCATGGCCGTCCAAGTAGGATCGAGAAGGTAGCCTCCGAGGTCCTTGGTCTTACTATCAGATAATCAACTTTAAACTCTAAACCGCCCACAATTGTACTTACATTCTTCAAAAGGCCCGCAGGCTTCACTTGTGTTTGATCCGCCATTCTCAAAGACATCGGCGTCTCTTCCATGTGGTTGAGGCCTAAAGCTTTCATCATGAACTCCGTCATCAGGTTGACTACGGCTCCACTATCTAATTGAGCACCAGGGACTGCATACCCTTTAATCTGGACCGTCACAGCTGGAGCATTTGAATCAATTTGCGTCGTAATACTTTGAATGATACCTTGGACATCTTTATCTTGTCTATTTTTGTCTCGAGCTTTCCTTGGCTTCTTTATATATTCGTTATAGAATTGTTTCCTATAAACAGGCGAACATCTCAGCAATGTGCCAATATCCAGCGTGACTTCCGTGTCAGCAAGTAACTTCACAATATCTACTTCTTCCGAACTTTGTCTTTCCTTTCTAATCTTAGGAGCTTTCAATCTTTCAGGGAATGGTGCTATGCCCGGCACAAACTCCTTGGTTACTGGTGGAAGGATCTCAATCTCTTCCCCATCCTCAAACTCTTGCTGCCCAACAAGTCCTCTAACTTGATCCTCTACCTCTTCTTGTTCCGCTATCCTCTCTTGGCTTCCTTCTTCACCTTCGCCTCCTGAATTCTTCTTCGAGTACTCTTGAGTTCTTGTGAATACTGCCACAGTTGGATCTTTGTGTGGTTTCTTGGCCTCGCAAGCATCCACAAAGTGCATTGACGAGCTAGAGCCTTCTTGAGGGTTCGGTGTCTTGAACACTACTCCGATCGTAGGAACGTGCTCTTGAGCTCTTGATGTGATATGCATCTGAGTATCAACATAGTTCGAGGACCCTACTGGTCCTTTTTCTTTGCCGGCGGCAGCTCTTCGTTTTGGACAGTCTTCATCAAAGTGACCCTCCCCACTACAGTACCTACATAGCGGGGTATAATCAATTGGCTTCTTTTCGTTTGGACATCTAGATTGGGTATGGCCAAAGCCATGACATCTCCAGCACTGGATTGGACCATCTCTTCTTTGATCACGCGGAGCTCCTCTTGGATAGTCTCCTCCTTGACTCTGAGCACCATATCCATAAGTCGGTCTGTTTTCCCAACGAGATGTAGGTGGTACACTTTGAGCAGGCAATCCCGTGTAAGGTCTTTCTCTTGTATCTCCTGCTTTCATGGTCCTTTCTTCATAGGCTCTCTTGTTGTAACATCGGTCCTCTGTGTGATTTGTCCTTCCACAAAAAGTACAACGCATCCTAGGTGGCGATCTATCTGTGAATACTCTCGAGACTGTAGGGCATTCTGAAGCCAAATGGCCATAACCATGGCACTTTCCACACCATGTATTCGATCGAAACACTTGATTCGGGTTTGTTGTGACCTCTGGTTTTACTGTGTACGTCTCTTGAGTTATCCTGGCAGCTTTAATAGCTTGCGTGACCAATTCCAATATTCGTTCTTCGGTTAGCGCAGGCTTTACCTCGCCTGGCATGCTAGTGGCAGCTACAAAAGCTGGAGTTGTCAATGCGGGACTTACTTGGCCAGGATCTTTCATCGGTATGTTTCCTGGGCCTCCCATAGGCTCGTATAAGAGTTCCATCTTCCTTTGTTGGCATAATTGTACTTCCTCCCACAGCCTCGCTTGTTCCTTAGCATCCATTAAAGTTGCAGGTCTTGTCAGGCTGATGTGCTGCTGTGCCGTAGGATCTCGCAATCCTGAAATGAACCTACGTTTCAATGTCTCATCATTCGGGGCGTTCGCGCCCATCTTTCTTACCAACGTTTCCATTCTTTGAATATAGTTGTCGATGCTCTCATTGACTCCTTGTCGCAAATAATCCATTTGTTGGGCCAATCTGTCTTGGAAGCCTTGTCGTCGAAACTTTGCTAAGAAGGCTTCCTTAAGCATCTGATAAGTTCCACGTTCTTGTGGTGTCAGATTTCCATACCAATTGGCTGCCTCATCACGGAGAATAGCCGGAAAAATTCTCAACCTTTGATCCTGGTCAACTACATCATTGGCCTCACAGGTGACCTCAAACAACTGGATAAAGCTATCCGGATCTTCGTCCCAAGTACCCGAAAACTTGGTGAAGTCCCCTAAGTGAACTGAAATCCGCTGAGCCATTTCGAACAGAGGTGTGATATCAATATCACTTCGATCCCAAAAATTTAGCACACGTGGCTTCAGGATCCCTCCTTCAAATTGTCGTACTTGATTCGCGACCCTCCTACGGGAGTACACGTTTTTGACTGATTTCTTCGAGGCAATCGAAGTCCACTCACCTGGCGGTTCCCACCTTCTTCTTTCTCTTTCAAGGGCTCTTCTCTGAGCGCGTTCCTCTCTTTGAGTTTGTGTTGCTCCTGACGATGAGCTCCCCTCGCTCATGTACTAGATCGCGGGGTCCGCAAGCTCGGCCAACCTGTGGCGCTAGGCGAACCTATGGCACTCTCTTATAGAGATGTACCAAGCTATTTCCCGGCAAACGCACCAAATGAATAGGCTCTTGAGCCCAAGGAAAAAGTGATTATACGAGACTTTATTTGTTTCAAACCCCTCGGAATCGGTCTACTTGGATTGCCTAGAGCCCACAATTATCGCACAATGGATTCTTCTTATGGCTATGCACTAGCTCATAAGTTCCCGGCAAACGCATCAAAATGTTATGGTTCTTAGTCCCAGGGAAAATGCCCACGCACAATGGTATTTGGCTAAACTTTCTAATGCTAGGAAAGTTTTGATCGCCCTAAATCCACAATTACACTCTGATGTACCGCGGGAAGATACGAGCAAATACATGCACCAAGGGCCTTCAACTCTAGTGGTTACCTTTTAGCAACCCCTCTTCTCTTTATCCTCTCACTTATACAAAGTGCTATACTATGCAGTTTATGCCCTTGAGTTCCGATTAGAGTAAACCTCTCACTAACTATTTGCCTTAGGAGCAACCTCGAGAAACAAACGCTATTAACAAAAGCATTGGAAAACTTAACGGAAGTAGTAAAAGTGAATAAAAAGCATTACACAATAAACTAAGGTATCCAATTGACTAAGAAGATATTCACATTTTTTTCTTCAGAGTTGTACGAATCAAAGGTAAGTGTAAAAGAAAAAAAAAAAACATCGTAAAAGATAACCAAGCACAACAGGCATCGGTCATTGGAAATCAATAACTACTACATAAGTATATATTATTATTATTATTATTATTTATATAACTCTTCAGCCCAACAACGCAGCACATTACCTTTATTCAACCGTTTGTCTTCTTTACGAAAAAAAATCCAATTCGACACTTAGTGTAAACAGTGTTCTCTGGTAATTTTTTTTTTTTTTTTTTTTTGTTTGATCTGTACTCTCAAAATGCTCATGATCTCTCTGTATCATATCCTCAACAATGGTCATAGCTCAAAAATTAAAAATTCCTCCAACTAGCTCTAACACCTCGACAAATGAAATGTCTATTCACATTCAGACGTTAGATTCATCAGTTAAGTTGAAATGTTAATGAGCGCTTCATAGCAGAGTAAGGAGAAACTATCAATCATTTGAAAAGAAAAACAAAATACCCTTTTCTCATTCTATCACAGATAGCTTTAAAGGCTAAAGACCATTAACATGAAAGATTGCAGTTGGAAATAATCTCCGTCTTTTTCACTAATAGTTAACTGATCCTCCAAGTGTTTTCACTATGAAGAAGTCGTAAAGAGCGCAACGAAGCTAACTCACAGAGGTGAACAAAGCAATCCATATATAATCATCATAAGTCATATGTACAAACATTTCCTGACAGTAAGCAAATCTGTCTCTACACAGCACAACTCTACATATTCAAAAGATCGAATTAACGAGTCCTTTTACTTTTAAAAGAACCGTAAAATGAAGCGCACACTTACTCAACTCTGTCGCATTCGATCAATAATTGAAACCATTCATTAATAGTGCTCTCAGCAGGAAATGCTACTCACTTCTTGCTATGCATTTGTAGAGAAGCCCACACGAAGAGACTGCAAACAGAAAAGCGCCTGCCAATCAACTGTCCAGCTTCTCCACTCTTCAACTTCTCTTAGATCAAAGACCTTGTATTTATACTTCTTCTGTCAATAAGAGATCTTCCGCTTTGTATGAATCGAATGTCTCTGATGTCTCCGATTATCCGTCAGACTCATTTCATAATCTCTCTAACTCTGATTCGTACAGCGTCACGGTTTGAAGTGGACAAGTAATGGTTGAAACAATAATGTATGACACTTCGAAATTCATCACAGAGATCAACGTTTGACAGGGAGGTGCACGGAGCGATAGACGAGCATCAAAAGTGGCAAGAACCATATATTATCCGTAGCAATAGATCAGTCAAGACACGGTTTCTCAAAAACGGGACAAGACAGCATCGCTAATTCTCTGTTGAAACTGCTTCTTCTTCTCGTTTTTGACATTCACTACAGCTCTTTTGCGTTCTTCCCCATTATCGCTAACCAACCACCTTCTTTATTGCCTCTCCATAGCAGTAGGTCATAGCTTTTAATGGGAAAGCTCCTCCTCAGCAGCCGATAGCAGAAAAAAACAGCCTCCTCTCTTTTTCACCAAAAAAAAACCCCTTTTTCAGGATGCGCCAGAACCTGCCACAGCCGCCCACACCTTCCTTCAGTTCTCTGCATACAAAAAAAACGGAAAAAAGGAGAAAAATGTCAGATTCCAGGCCCCCCTTTTTCTGTTTCGCTCGTCAGAGCCCCACTCATTGAAGGCATCGGATGCACCACACCCGCCTGGTTTGGAGGCTACATATTAACATTTCCATGAAAAGTAATCTGAAAAAGGCTACAGTAATTGTTCCAGGCCATACGGTGAGTGATTGTAGGTGTAACACATGCATAAACATGACGAACCATAACTCTATAGTATCTCAAATGTGTCTGTGGGTTTCAATACCACATGTCTTCAAATCTGTCAAGCATCTTCGAATCTATTTGTCATCACTTCAGAAGATGATCCAACAAAGTTGTGACTTCCTCGCCAATGTCATAGGATCATATGATGTAGTAGTCACTTTCCCACATCTTGCACACTCAGCAGCATCGATGAGGCTCATGGCCTTGTAACACAAAGTTGCAAAATTGTAGGGAATTTGGAAATAGACGATGTGCTAGATTCTTCCGTAGCATGCTCTTGATTATCCCCTTTAGAGATGCAGAATACATAGCAGGTAATGGTCCAACTATGCATTTATTGATCTTGCTTATGAGCCCCTGCATATCAAATGCTCTGGAAGCAGGCTTGTGTGCAGCCATTTTCATACAATCAACACCCTAAAGACCATATGTCTGACTTGAACCCATACGGAATATCCGCAAGAAGTTCTGGGCACATATAGTTTGGAGTGCCTACCACCGAAGATGTGAGATCACCTGCTTTTAACATCTTTGCGAGACCAAAATCTCCTAACCTTACATCTTGGTCTTTTGTTAAGAAAATATTTGAACACTTCAAATCACGATGAAGGATGTGGTTTGAATGGAGGTGCTCCACTACGAGCAGCAATTGTGACAGCCACTTGCAAAGTTTCTCTTCTAAGAAGTATATACCATGAGACTTTCTTATAAGATCAGCCATGTCTCCACCTTCACAGTACGAAAGGACAATGCAAACGTAGCAACCCTTTTCCACCCAGGATTCTTTGTATTCCACTATGTAAGGATGTACAACCTTTGAAATCAATGCCATCTCCTTGAAAAGTGAGCTGCAGGATGTGTACCAATTATTCTGTTTGCAAATTGACATGACAATAGTCCAAGTCACCACATTTTTTCTTCAAGTCCCCTGAATATTTTCATTACATCATCAACACTGCCACACTTGCCACACATAGAGATAAGTGCATTTGCAACCAATACATCATTTCCAAGCAGAAGTTTTGTAGACATGAGTGCAATCTCCTTTCATCCAATTGATTAACTCTTCAAGTACCTGCAATCAAACAAATTTCCCTGCCAAATACAAACATATTAGTGCATAAAAATCAAACTTTCTCGGAGCTAACACTAACCTACTAAAAATAGCTCTCCACAAATGACTAATGAACTTTCTATCTCTATTTGACACTATGTCTTGTGGCAAACCATATAGTTAGTAGAGATGTTCAACAAACATCCTAGCTAATTATGCATTTTGGTTGTGGTTCGAGAGGAATAAAACGAACCATTTTTGCCAATAGGTCTACTATAACCCAAAGCATATCATGTCTTTTTTGGGTTCAAGGCAAGCTCATAATAAAATCCATGCATTACTCTCCCGTTTACCACTATAAATTCCCAAAGGGTGTAACAAGCCACCTATCTTGAACTTAACTATTTTATTTACTTGACATTTTGTATATTGAGGTACATAAATTTGTACATCTTTATGGATACATGGCCAATAAAATCATCATCTATCCAATTCATAACTTTTTTTGATTCTTCGATGAAACAGCAATAGGGGCACCATGAAATTCAAACATAATATTCCTTCTTAATTCTTGATCGCAAGGTATATAGGCCTTTCCTTTGTATAACAAATATTCATGTTGAATATAATAATGCTTAAACTTATCTTTAGATAATAAGTTTGTACCTTGGTCAAGAACCTTTTTCCAAGGTTATTTAAAACTTGCATATCTTGATACTTACCTTTCATCTATTCTACCATGTCATTGGAGATTTGTATGGAGCTCAAAGAATTCAACATAGGCATATGGCTTAAAGCATCTGCAACTACATTGAATTTTCCTCTTTGATATATGAGTACATAGTCGAATTCCTAGAGTATCTCGGCCCATCTTGACTTTCTACTTGTTAACTCAGCTTGGTTTGCAAACCATTTGATACTTGTTTGATAAAAAACTATAGTCATGCCAAACAAGTAAGGTCTCCATTTCTTTAGCACGTGCACAAGGGCATAGAGATCTTATTCATAGGTAAAATAATTTCATTGAACTGAGTTTAGCTTTTGGATTTTAGAAGAAATTGGTTGGACCTTCTCATTAAACATAGCTTCGATTGCTAGTTCACATGAATCTATTTCAACCACAAAGGCTTCATTCCGATTTACTATCTATAGAACTGGGGCTGATGCTAAAGTGTTCTTAATTTGTTCCATACTTTATGCATGTTCCTTATCCCAAATAAGGCTTTTAGGATTTCTCTTTAACTTTACAAATAAAGATATTGAGATCTTAGCTAAGTTTGGTACACACTTTCTATAGTATCTTGATAACCCTTAAAAACTTTTAAGCTCTATAATAGTTTTAGGATCTAACCAGTTAAGGATAACTTGGACCTCTTCAAGATCTACTTGAATTCATTTCTCAAATATAATGTGCTCAATATATTTGATTTCTCACAAAAAGACTTCCCACTTAGCTTTTTTTTTTCATACAGATCATTCTCTCTTAGAACTTGGAAGATCTTTTCCAAGCGCTCAAAATGGGCAATCGTACCTTGACTATAAACAAGAATATCCTCAAAGAAATTAACTAATAATCTTCATAAGTATGTCTTAGGATTGTGTTCGTCGGGTTCATGAAAGTAGTTGAGGCATTCATTAGTTCAAAAGGTGCAATTAAGAATTCAAAAGTCCATAATTCTTAAAGCTAACTTGGGGACATCTTTAGATTTGATTCTGTACTCGTGATATCTTTGTCAAAGTTCAAGATTTAACAATATATTTCCTCCTTTTGATTGATCAAGCAGATAATCTATTTAGGGCATTATATGTATATTCTCTATTGTAACTTTGTTCAAAGTTGGATAATTAGACAGGCTCATTGGCCCATCCTTATTTTTAACCAAGATGATAGGATCTACCCAAGGAGATTGGCTCAGTTGAATCAATCCTTTGTCCATGCATTCTTTTAACTTCTTCTCCACTTCATCTTGTTAGGAACATGGAAATAAGTAGGGGGTTCAAATATAGGCTTAGTACCTAGAAGCAAGTCTATAGCATGATCGACTTGCCCACGAGGAGTTGGTAATCCATGGGGAATTTCTTCTCAAAAAACATCTAGTTAATTATTTATTGAACACTTAAGCTTCAAATTCTCACGATCAAACAAAGGGGATGGCATATGAAATTCGATATATAGTATATACATCAAACGTATCATGTACACTTTCGCTTTCTAATTATTTACAAGTTTTTTCAATCCCATGCTTGAGATTAGAGGAGGACGTGGTGCATCATGCTCCCTTGGAATGAAGTATTGGACAACTTTTTTTTCAAATTCCAAAGTATTCAATAGATAAATTCTTTTTAGTGACTTTCCTAAACCCCAAAGCCATTCCCTATCCAACAACACATTATTTCTTTCCATATGCATCATTTGGAAATCAATTTTATCATTGTATCCTTGAAACTCGATTTTGAGATCACAAATGATAGTATCCTAGACTTTATTATCATGTCCTTGCATCATGGGCACTACACATTGATGTGGAGACTTTTGTTGGATCAGCTTAACTTTTTCACCACTCAATAATGAAGGAAGTTATGGGTGTTTGAGTCATCTATCATGTTTCTAGCTTTTTCCCATCTTATGTAGGCATGAATTTCGACTAATCGTGGATTAACAATGTATTTTGGACCCACATGGAATCAGAAAAACAACATTGGTGCATGCAATACTCATGCATGACTTCACTTTTCTCCAAACTTTACTATCTTCAATGTTCAAAGTTTGGACCAAGTGGACTCTTGTCGTCTCTTTTTTCTTTTTTCTCATATATAGACTTCATTTACAACCTAGCAGTACACTTTTTTACTTAAACTTCGTGGATTTAGATATTAAAAGCAAAGGTTTCATTCTTTTATTTTTTTCAAGACATTAGGATTCTTCGTTGTGAAAGTCAACGAGTCTTGAAATCCTCTATCTTAAAAATGCATAGTTTTTGTTTGTTTTTTTTAGTTTTTATTCTCCCCAATATGATGAAGTGGATGTGCCCTTGACTTCCCATGATCTCCATAGATCTTTGCTAACTTTATCATGTATTCTATAATCTGAGAGGCACTTCTCTTCACTACATGTTTAATCGTCTTATAGAGGCCACAAATAAAACCCCTTTCTTTATGGAAATCCTTCAAGTCTTGGAGCTTTATGACTATTTCTCAATAATGAGGAAAGTACATGGAGAGTGGACATACTTGCTGAAGGAACTTGTCCGACTCTTCCTATTTATGTTCATCTCATTCTTCGATAGGAACTCTTTTTAAAGAACTCTTGAAGCTGGTTCTAGGTCTTAGGAATCCTTTGAGGTTCATTCATGCTCATCCATCATCTGTAGGCTTTTGGCCCAAGGGAAAAGCTTGTTTCCAAGACTTTGTAAGATTCAACAGTATGTTTAAGTTGATGCAAGTCTTGTGATTTCTCTAGAAAATTCAAGACAACATCCTTATTTCTATCTTTGTCCACTCTTGAGAATTGAGGTGGCTTTAAGTCTTTTGTGAAAGAAAGACTCTTATTGTTGGAGTTAGACATCTGCAGAAGCACGGGAACAACACAAGGAAGAAGAAGAAGCTTGGGGCTCGCTTACTAGTTGAAGAGCTCCATTTTCATTTGCCCTTCTGACTAGCCAGGAATGCTTGATTTGCAACTCGCATAATGGACCTGTTCTGCCTGGACTCATCTTCCTGCAAGAGAACAAAAACTAACTCCTCAAATGACAAGGCATTTGGATTGCCTTTCATCATCAACCAAAGAATAGAAGCAAAACTCTGATATGAATCAGGAAGACCATTCAGAATGGTCTACACAAGTGAACTATCTGGTATAACCTCATCAACAAAAATCAACCGTTCCTTCAAGTCTTTGATCTTTGTTAGAAAACTATCCATAGAATCACCTTCATTCATGTGCTCACTCTCTAGCTATTTTCGGAGGTAAGCAACACGAGTCTCATTCCTAGCTTGGTACAATGTGGTAAGTGTATTCCAAGCATCCTTAGCTGAATGTGAGGAATAATGGCACATTTGATAGACAAAGCTATCAATGCATGTGTCTGGGCATCTCTGCCATCCCACTAAATTTTCTCTGTAGTAGGTATAGCAAAAGTTGTAGCACAAACAAAAATATGCAGAATATCATCATCTTTGATTGCTTCTGCATCAGCTTCAGTACGTGCAGTTGTAATAGTTGCAGGTGTGATAGGAGATTTTCCAACACCCTGCACAATGTTCCACAGTCCTTTTGCAACCAATACATGTCACATCATATAAGCCCATAATGGGTAGTTGGTACCATCCAACTTATCCTCAACAACCAACATATGGAATACATCACTACTTTCAGCCATGGTCGGTGACTAAAATACCTTGATGCAGAAAATTAACTATATCTCAAAAAGTTGAATAGAACTGCCCATATGAATTTTGCTAAACCTATAGCAGACTTCGAGACACTTATATTGGCAAAAATTTGTGTGATTCTGAGACTACAACCGGAGAGGTGTCGACGATGCCCTAGATGAAACGGCGACCTGCTTTGATACCAATTGTTGGAGTTAGACGTTTGCGGAAGCACACGAACAATACAAGGAAGAAGAAGAAGCTTGGAGCTCAACACACAATACTGAATGTATTACCACTAGAATGTAGAAAGATAAGTAACCAATTAGGGCAATAGGCATATATACAAGCTGGGGGAGAAAAACCTCCTAAAGAGGGAAAAAAGTGCCTCAGCAGTCGTAGTGTGTTCACACACATCACTACCTAAATATATCAACACTTATATCTTAAGGAAGTGTTATGTTGAGAATTTGAAATCAAATCCTCATCTTTATCTCTAAGTGACACATCACTTTGGATGGGAAAGGGAACATTTGTTCGCTTAGTCATCGATGGATTCCTTGTTCAAGTCCATAATGATGCCATCTAGGAAAGAAGAGGTTGATTTGGGTAGAACATACCTAAAATTTCTTGCATTCTAACTTTCACTTCATTTATGGAAGTGAAGAGGGTTCCCATCTCATTTTGGATTTCCCTAACCATGTACATATCTACTTGGGTATCGTTCAATTTTACATATAAACCCTTTAACTCTTGATATACATTAAATTCATGTCCTTCTTGTTTACCCTTCTCTTTTATCCCTGGTGTGTATTTTAACACTCTATACCCTTCACTCGGCATATAATCAACATTTTGCCTTGGTCCATCTAGTAACATGTTACAAGTGTCAAATGGTCCCGCCTCCATTGAATACTTTTGCGCAAGAGAGCGATGCAATGTCCATTCCTAATTAAAAAGAGAGAAAAATGTAATCCAAATAGAATACTTACTTGATTATTTTCGAAAGCTTTTCTTATTTTTTTAGGTTGACTTGGGCTAGCTTTGGATGAGTTGCAACTTCACAAGTATGTGCATGATCCTTGTTGACGCACCATGAGTTGATCTCTATGCATCAAGCTTTATGAACCTCCTAGTTTCATGTTGAAGATGGATGTGAAAAACGTTGCTGTTAGTGATACCAGAAGGTGGAGGAAGTTGGCACAGATGTAGAGGAAGTATATGAGGAGAGCTAAAGCAAGTTCAAAGGGGACCACATAAAAAATTTTAACAAGTGGTGTTGTTCACGAATATAAATATTATGATAATGTTCAATAGTGATGTTAATCACTAAACTTTGAATTATAAAAATCCCAATTTTGCAATTTAGTGCTTCATTTTTTGCAATTTGAGGATTCCTCAAGCTTGAGAAACTTAGGTAAAATTTAGATACAAAATTTCACATTTTTTGGAGACCATTTGATGCCCCAAAGGCAACTTAGGGCATAATTTTGAACTAGGCCAAACATTAGATGTGAAATCAATCAAACCTTCCCAAAAACTATAAAAAGAGCTAAAGAGCTAATTTTTCACGTTAACTTGTATGAGATTTGAGCATTGTGAGAGATTTCTTGTAATTTGATTTATAAATAGAAGTATCTATCTTTCCATTGTCTCTCCTATTACCTCTTCCATGTGTGTGTTTGTGTGTGGCTTAGTGTGCTTCTCACTTTCACCTTTGCATACATCACTTGTTCATGATCGTCATATCATCCTTACATTTCCGTAGATAAAAAATTAAGGAGGTGGAGCTTCTTGATGTGATACTCATCCTTGCTTTGAGCAACACCAAATTTTATTTGATCTATCACGGCAGATGCTCCCCATAATAGAATCGTATATCGTGATAGACCACTGATCTATCATGATAGACCACTCATGCGACAAGGCAATCTATCATGATAGAGATCCTCTGCCATCACATATAGTGATAGACCCAATCTATAAAATAGACCATCTACAAGGGTATAATTAGGGTTTCGATTCTAAGTTCATATGTTGCCTATTTTTGAAGATTTTTTGGTTATTTCAAGGTCCAGAAAGCTTTAAGAGCAAGTGGTTTTGAGTGCCACAAGAGTCAAGGCAAAGAATCAGTGCTTGGGAGAGAGTTTTTGGGCAGTTCAAAACATCCAAAGTGCTTGCATGAAGGTTGGAAATTCATTAAACCCCCTTTGTTAGTTCTAACCTAAGCTAAAACATAGTTTCAGTACTTGTGCATAGGGTAACTTTAAGAATTCAAGTCCATGACACTTAGAGAACTCAAGTGCAAGGCCATAAGTTATTATAAACGTGATAACACTAAGAGAAAGAATCTAAAGCAACAACTTAAGACTCAATGAAATAATGCAAGTTACTCCAGACGATTAGACCTCGAGATAAGACCTACACTAAGGGAAATTAAAGAAGATAAGGTGATTGACACACCAAAGAACATTGCAATGTGTGTGTATTCTAAAACTAAGTGGAAGATAAAATAAGATCACACTAGCACTTCAAAGTAATAACTATGTAACATTAACACAACATATATTTGAAACAATGATAAAAGAGTGTGTTTGATTAACTAATATGCTCAATTACATTAATCCATTTCAAATTGGTCATAAACCATCACTCCTAGATAATTTGAAACCATATCTTAAAAGATTTGTAAAATCTCTAAGTAAATCATGTACATGTCCTCTTTGGGTTATATTCTTATCTATATTAAGATATAAGACATGCTTGGATCTATGAACCTCATTTATATTGATGGGAGAATCATCTAAGTCAACAAAGTTAAGTAATTGCAAAGTAATTATCGCAATCGAGTATGCTTATTTTGCTTTGGTATATGGTAGGCACTACAACACATCGAGGGTATACCGAGGCTGCTACCAAGGAAATTGAACGGGCGTAATTTTTCCATGACGTCGGTGTTGGGGCCGGTATGGGTGTCGGTATGGGTGTCGAAAAGATAACGCCGGTGTAGTCGTTGGTATAAACGTCGGTATATGCGCCAGTATGAGCGTCGATATGAGCATCGGTATGAGCATCGGTATGAGCGTCAGTAATACCGGTGCTCATACTGACGCTCATACCGATGCCTTTGCTCGGCGTACTGATGCATATACCGATGACTATACTGGGCGTATCGACGCCTATACCGACGACCATATCTGCACAAATTTTTTTTGGGCAGAGTGTGTTGTCTATTGCTACAACACACTTTGCCCAAAAAAGTGAAAATTACTTATATGGATCCATGTTTAGCAAAAGACAATACACTCTGCCCAACTCTAAACCGAGTACATGTGTTAAGTACTCTAATGACAACCAAAACATGATTTTACATGAGCAAAAATGAACCATGAATCATCTACAAAAAGTTGTATATTGCATAAATGAAAGATGTACAAGAGTGTGACAAAGCACTTCCATATAGGAATCGAATACAAAATTATGGTACATCATTGTCACATAGGAGTGTAATACAAAATTGTGGCAATGTGAAAAAGCACTTCTACATAAGAATCGAATACAAAATTATAGTACATCATTGCCACATAGGACTGTAATACAAAATTGTGGCAAAGCATATATGTAAGGGGATCCAAACATTTACACTTGCAATCCTGCAACAAAGCATGTGTAAAATGAGACAAATTGACATGACATTTATACACAACAACTAAAAATATGAAACCAAGCTATAAGTTTACCTAATCATAGAATATTCTCCCATGAAATGATTGCACCTTGTCCCTCTAAATCTTGCAACAGTGCAGTCAATCCATGACGATATTCGAAAGATTCTTCGGTTCACGTCGGAGGACGACCCACTGCCAACTCCTATAATAAATATGCAAAATGTTACATGAACATACATGATGTGCTGAACACAAACAAATTGAATAATTAACATGATACTTACAAATTGGTAGCGCATACTGTCGTATCCATCGCTACCTAAATGCGACGTTCCAACCGTATCCAAACGTGTGGTCGTCGCATCTCTCTATTGACAATATCGATCAGGAGTATGTTGCTTCTCATCCTGAATCGATTCCCACTCTTCAAAATCTAACCACACAGGCTTCGGTAAGCTTGCTCTAAAAGCATCACGAGCTTTTGATCGTCGATGAGACATCACCTCGCATGTCGTATGCTGAATCCACTCCAAACTCACAATAGGATTCCTAGGTGCTGGACGGTACTCTTCATATATCGTTTGTGTGATATTGTTTTTAGAATCCCTATCCTATTTGCTCCATTTTAGCATTACAAAATGTCCAAATTCTATGGAGCAAAGTTGTCAAATGCGCTAACGCATTGACTTCCCGGCTGCATCCATGACTGGAGCTCCATTACGTATGTGATATATTTTGGATTCGTCATGGTCATGCACTCCCCAAGGTGTACGTGGAGATCCCATCTCATCCAATGTGAAGATTCTATCTGATCCAATGTGTGTATGCATATGCATTTGTGCATGCATATGCATATGTGTGTATGCATATGCATTGTGTATGCATATGCATGTGTATGCATATGCATATGTGTATGCATATGCATATGTGTATGCATATGCATATGTGTATGCATATGCATATGTGTATGCATATGTGTGTATGCGTATGATTTGTGTATGCATATGATTTGTGTATGCATATGCATTGTTTGTATGCATATGCATTTGTGTGTATGCATATGCATTTGTGTATGCATATGCATTTGTGTGTGTGTATGTGTGTATGTGTGCATGTGTGTATGTGTGTATGCATATGCATGCTTGTTTGTATGCATATGCATTTGTGTGTATGCATATGCATTTGTGTGTATGCATATGTATGTGTGTATGTGTGTATGCATATGCATGTGTGTATGCATATGTATGTTTGTATGCATATGATTGTGTCTATGCATATGCATTTGTGTGTATGCATGTGTGTATGCATAATTGCATGCATATGCGTTTGTGTATGCATATGCATCTGCATTGTGTATGTGCATATGTGTGTATGTGTGTATGCATATGCATGTGTGTATGCATATGCATGTGTGTATGGATATGCATGCTTGTATGCATATGCATGTATGTGTGTATGTGTGTGTATGCATATGATTGTGTGTATGTGTGTATGCATGTGTGTATGCATATGCATGCATGTGTGTATGCATATGCATGCTTGTGTGTATGCATATGCATGTTTGTATGCATATGATTGTGTATGCATATGCATATGTGTGTGCATATGCATGTGTGTATGCATATGCATTTGTGTATGCATATGCATATGCATATGTGTGTATGCATATGATTTTTGTATGCATATGATTTGTGTATGCATATGCATTGTGTGTATGCATATGCATTGTGTGTATGCATATGCATTTGTGTGTATGCATATGCATCTGCGTGTGTGTGTGTATGTGTGTATGTGTGTATGTGTGTATGTGTGCATGTGTGTATGTGTGTATGTGTGTATGTGTGTATGCATATGCATGCTTGTTTGTATGCATATGCATTTGTGTGCATGCATATGCATTGTGTATGCATATGTATGTGTGTGTGTGTATGCATATGCATGTGTGTATGCATATGTATGTTTGTATGCATATGATTGTGTGTATGCATATGCATTTGTGTGTATGCATGTGTGTATGCATATGCATGCATGTGTGTATGCATATGCATGCATGTGTGTATGCATATGCATGTTTGTATGCATATGATTGTGTATGCATGTGTGTATGCATATGCATTTGTGTATGCATATGCATTTGTGTATGCATATGCATATGCATTGTGTATGTGTGTATGTGTGTATGTGTGTATGCAGATGCATGTGTGTATGCATATGTGTATGCATATGCATGCTTGTATGCATATGCATGTATGTGTGTATGCATATGCATGTATGTTTGTATGCATATGCATTTGTGTGTATGCATATGCATTTGAGTAATAAGAGTGAACTACAAAGAATGGACTCTCCTTCAGAGCATATGCATGGTCTGGAAATGATAAAAACTCGACTTCTCATTGGGTGGGATCCGTCATGCCATGAGAGTCTTATTTGGCACAACAGTAATTGCTTGTCCAGAATTCCTAGAATCAAGGTGAACACGGACTATCATATCATGCTTAACAAGAAGGTACCTCACTTGGACAAAGCTATGTTGGGATTTGAAGTTTATGTCTATATGGCATCCTCTCATCGAGATCAAAAAGTCCGTTGTCATGTGGTGAATTCTCCACAGTATGTGGTCCAATCTAAAGGCAAGCAAAATCTGTGGGGCTTTGCCGCGGTGCAAGTGATGCCGTCACAACATTGGGGATTTGGGTCACATCTTCTTCCCATACCCCAAGTCTCTTCGACTGTGGTGGACCCTTGGGAATACTCTAAGACTACAGGAACAAATTACTTGGAAGCAAGCACTCCTGGATGAAAGGATTGGCTCCTCAGTAGCACTGTGGAACACTATTAGAGGGGAACCCTCTAAAAGATTTGGAGGAAGTGGTGTGCTTGCATTACACCCTCCAAAAGAGTGGTTGATCAAGAAGTCTTTGTTCCTCCTTGGCAAAAGAATCTCCAACTGCAAGAGGTACTCACCTTTTAGGCACCATAAAATGTTTATCATCGAGAACAACAAGCTTAAATCCAAGTGGGCCCCGGATGAAGGGGATGAGAGGGTTATTTACCTCCTTTATAACATTATCTAGATTCACAAGTTCTGCCCCTGCTTTGTGGGATTTGGGGGTCCCAAGGGCACCCCATTCACTTGTATCATTTTCTTTTTAATTAAAGTCCGAGAGAGTAGGCCAAGGCCAGACTTCCTTTTAAAAAAAATATCCATCCTTTAATAATAGAGCATTTAAAAATCTCCATCCTTTAATGCCTGTTTTGGCGAAATACCTTGAATGGTGTGGGGCAGAGTGCCTAGGTTCAAGGCCCACTCACTGAACATTTAAAATTTCCAATACTTTTCAAAAAGAAAATCCTTGCAAACATAAAGTGTCTGCACGAAGGACGTGTGCAATGGTTATTTTTTCTAGTGAGTGTGAACAACGGCATAAACATGTGAGCAAAGTTGAGATGTCTTCTTGCAAACACATGGATTTAAGTTGTGATCCGCAACCTTTACCTGGATTGCAATCAAGGAGCACGCAAGGGAGATTTTCGATGTCAATGGATAGTATCTAGCAGCACAGGATTCTCTCTCTCTGTGTGTGTGTGTGGGAGTGTGCTTTGCCATTTTTTGCCCGCACTTCTACCTACAAACTTGAACATTTTCTTTTTTTTTTTTTTTGGTTTTTTCTTTTGAAGTTTGCATTACCTTGTTTTTGTAATATTTTAACTTTAATAAGCACATATAAGTTCACATAAGTTACGCATAAACACACACTTTTTACAAACTATACACATATTCATACACATGAACACAAATATATTCATGCACCCACACATATATACATAGGCGTAGGCATACACATACATATTTCGACACACATACACAGGTAGGTTCATTCATACATGCACATACATAAATACTTGCATACAAAGAACAAAACACATGTTCACATATTTTAAGGCCACTCATACATTTACATTCACATCCATGCACAAATATTCACATTCACACTTGCCCATACTATAACGTTAGCCATGCACATGCATAATTTTTTTGCATACAAAGAACAAAACGCATGTTCACATATAAGGTCACTCATACATTCACATTAACAATCACACTTTTCCACACATATAACCTTAATCTCATAAGCATACATTCATTCACATCATATATATATATATATATATATATATATATATATATATATATATATATATATATATATATATATATATATATATATATATATATATATATATATATATATATATATATATGTGTGTGTGTGTGTGTGTGTGTGAGAGTGTGTGTGTTACCATTAGTGTCCATGTGAAAGGCCAAATGGCCACCGATACTTCTTTGTATATGTTCTTTACTAAAACATATAGTAGATTGGTGAGCCATAGACTGTAAGTTCGACTGCATTTGTAAGACCTAAAAAGTCTATCTTCGTGCTCCCTATGGACTGTGTCTTTCTGCGTATTTTGCAGCCTCTGTGTGAGTATCGTGTGCAGCCCAAAGAGCTCATTTTTCTACTATGAGGATATCATTGTGGAGCTCTCAAGAAGGAGAGTGCATTGTGGTGCAGCGCCACCAAAATACTTCACTGGTATCAAAGAAGTTCGACGCAAAGGATTTTTTCCTTTTGTGTGAGCAAAGTCACTGTTGGCTGCGTGCGAGGGAGGACCTCAATGATCAAGGAAGATAGAGGTTCTCGGTACTTCTCGGGAGGTCACTCATCCTAGTATTGTTCTGCCTAGAGCTCGCTTAACTGTGGCAATCTCTTGCCACTAAGCTACACTCTTGTGGTGTCTGAAGAAGGTGGAAGACTAAGGTTAACATTACCTTGAACATGTTTTTGCCCCTCAAAGCTTCATTCTTTGTTTTCAAAGCCTGTTTTTGAAGCATTTTTGGGGTGTCTTTCGGAGGCCTTTTGGAGTACTTTCGCACATAGTTCTCTTCACATAGGTCCAAGAAAATCAAGAAGAGTATTCTTTGTACTTGGCCAACAATAAATATCAACCTTTGGGGCTGTATTTTGAGCCACACTCATAAAACTACAGGTTTCTCAAAAGGTTTTCAATTTTGGTGGGAGCAACCGCTGCAAATTTATGCAGGTTTTTTTAGCATAAAACATCAGAGTTGACAAATACTTGCAGGCGTTGTTGGCTAGTTTTTGGGCTATGCATTTAGCCTTTTAGTGTCATTTTACTGCATATATTGAGCACTTACACACCATGTACACTTCTATGGATACCACTTATGTACGTCCATGTGGTCATTGATATAGTAGTTACGCTTTTTGCATAAAGCCTTTTGTGTTTGATAAAGAGGGTCGTGGTGAGGTTTTCTTAACTAGGAGACACCCAGATGTTGAGATCTCTTTGGTGGTGTAGGTGGAAGACTTAACTTACCCAGCCTTGCCATAGGAGATGTATGATGGTTGTTCATAGGTGCTCAATAAGCCTAGTTGGCTTCTATTGGATAACTGATTATATGCAGTGGAGTCAATGATTCACTATGTAGATAAACATGTCAATACCTATAGTTTTATGATATTTTGACACTAGTCATATGCTCATTTTGCAGAGGATACTCTAGCAAAATCTTTCCAGACTTTTGGTTTTGTCAACTATACAGTGGTTGATTTACTCCTTGATACACTTATTCATTGGTGTTTGGACTCTTCTAGTTCCATTATCATTCTATTCGGTTCTCTACCATCATGGCATCAGAGGTCTTAGGCACATCTAGTGGATCAGGGTCTAGTGCCAGTGTTCTGAGGAGGAGGTATAACTTGCATGACAAAGACCATTTTGAGATCTGAAAATTTGATGGCACAAACTTTGCTCTACGGAAGAATTAGATTAAAGATGTGCTCATTCAAAAGAGGCAATGGAAGCCAATAAATGGGATTTCAAAGAAGCCTCATGACATGGATGAAGATGATGGGGATGCATTAGTTGAAATGGCCAGGTTTACCATTCACTTGCACCTGGCCGATAATGTTTACTTTACATTATTAGACTGTGAAAGTGCAAAGGAGCTTTGGAAGAAGTTATGCAATACATATGAAAAAGAGACAACATCAAATAAAGTGTATCTTATGAGAAAATTATATGACCTTTGCATGAAGGACATATATAGTGTTTATGCTCATCTAAATGATTTTGATGCTATCTTCTCCTAGCTACAAGCTCAAAAAATGGATATGAATAATGAAATGAAAGCAATATTGTTGTTATGCACCTTGACATCATCATGGGATACATTTTGCACAGCTATTAGCAATAGTGCACCTAGTGGCAAACTCGTCTATGATGACATATGTGGAGCACTCTTGAGTGAGGAGATTCATAGAAAATCTATGATTGGCACTCAGAGTGGAGATGCATATAATTTTCATGATTCTTACCAAGGAAAGAATCAGAAACATGGCAGGAGCAAGAACAAGGAAAAGAATGGTCAACAAAATAAGAGTAAAAGTAAATCAAGGAAGAGGGATATTGAATGCCATTATTGTCATAAAAAAGGACACATGAAGAAAGACTATTATGCATTAAACAATGCTAAAGGTAAAGGACAGAATGTTGATGGGCATGTTAAACAATTACCTGCGCCATCTACTTCGATTGCAAAGATTGAAGAATGTGACATTGTGGGGATTGGAGATGTGGTTGTGAAGTTCATTGATGGTTCAAAATTTACTATGCATAATGTATGCCATGTACCTAATTTATCACATAGTTTGATACCAGTTGGTCAACTTGAAGACCTTGGTTAGAAGGTGGTCTTTTATGCTCAATCCTTTCGTATATCAAATGCAATATGGTTATTGAAAAAAGAGGCAAAGTTGGCTCACTTTATCCTTTATTTGTATCATAGAAAGAACACTTGTTAGCTGTTATTGAATAGCCTATGGCTTGTATTTGGCATGGTTGTTTGGGCCATATATCTTGTAGTGGAATGGAAAATATTTCTCGTTCTTTCTACTTACCTATGTTATCTTTCTCTGATTTTTCATTTTGTGAGTATTTTCAATATGGAAAGCAAACCAGAAATGTGCATAGAATGCACATTGACTCTTCAATTCAACCTTTAGATCTTGTTCATACATATGTGTGTGGTCCTATGCCCACTAGGTCCTTAGGTGGTTCTCTTTAATTTTTCACTTTCATAGATGATGCCACTAGAAAAGTATGGGTATATCCTATCAAATCAAAGGATGAGGTATTCCCTACTTTCTAAAAATGGTTTGCTTCAATTGATATTGAAAAAGAAACTAAGATTAAGGCTTTACATTCAAATAATGGGGGTGAGTATACGTCACATGAATTCCGCATTTTTTGTCAGTCTAGAGGGATTTGTAGAGAGTTTACAGTTCCTTATACCCCAATACAGAATGGTGTAGCTGAAAGGATGAATAGAACTATTCAAGATGGAGTACTTTCTATGTTGTATCATGGAAACTTGTCACAAGGCTTTTGGGCTGAAGCAATATTCACTGCAGTTCATGTGATTAACCTTTCACCTAGTACTACCAAAAGTCTGAAAGTGGCACAAGAAATATGGATAGAGAAGCCACCATATTATGATCATCGTAAAGTTTTTGGGTGTGAAGCATATGTTCATATAGCCAAGAGTCTTAGAAAAAAGCTGGACCATAAGTCAAAGAAATGCATTTTTCTTGGATATGGTGGAGAAGGACAATTTGGATATCGCTTATGGGATCTTGAAACATGGTCACTGATGAGAAGTAGTGATGTCATTTTCAATGAATCTAAGATGCATAAACAACCCATTAATGAGGCTTAAGTGAGAATAGTGGTGTTTGAGGATACTAGCCCTCAAGTTAGCATGCATAAAAATGTTGCACATAGGAATGTTCAAGAGAATGTCCGATCAGATCACTCTGCACATGTCCCTATTCAACAACCATTGAGACGATCTACATGTGTCTCACATCCACCTGATAGATATGTTCCAAGTTTAGATTTTGTTATGCTAACAGATGCCAGTGAGCATTCTTGCTACAAAAAGGCTATGCAGACAGAGGATCATGTCAAGTGGGAGCGTGCCATGAAGAATGAGTTGGATTCTATTCACAAGAATGGTACTTGGGATTTAGTACCTTTACCAAAGGTTAGGAAAACTTTACCATGTAAATGGGTATACAAGATGAAATTCACATCAGATAGTGCTTCTCCAAAGTATAAAGCACAACTTGTTGCAAAGGGCTTTAAGCAACAACACAGTGTTGATTTTGAGGAAATTGTCTCTACAATTGTCAAGATGACTACCCTATGCATGTTGCTTGGATTCGTTGCAATGGAGGACTTAGAGCTAGTCCAAATGGATGTGAAAATTGCTTTCTTGCATGGAGATCTTACATATGAGATCTATATGGAACAACCAGAGGGTTATGTAGTTCCTGGCAAGGAAAGTCTAGTTTGTAAGCTCAAGAAGAGCTTGTATGGACTTAAACAGTCCCCTAGAAAATGGTACCAAAAACTTGATGCTTTTATGAAGTCCCAAGGCTATTCTCAAAGCAATGAGGATCATTGTCTCTACACAAAGAGATGCTCAGATGGAAGCTTGATGTGCTTGATACTTTATGTCGATGATGTGTTGATTGCTGGGAAGTCCTCTTATGACTTGCCAATTCTCAAAAGGAAGTTGAGTTAGACATTTGATATGAAGGATTTGGGGGATGGCAAACATATTCTTGGCATCCGCATTACTCATGATAGGAGTAAAAGATGCATATACTTGTCTCAAAGTGAGTACATATCCAAAGTACTTCACATGTTCAATATGCAGGGTGGAAAGGCATTGAGTACACCTTTACCCACATATGTGAAATTGAGCAAGGATGATTGCCCCAAATCAGATGAGGAAAAGGAATTCATAGCCAAAATTTCCTACCAGTCTGCTGTTGGTAGTCTCATGTATGCTATGGTAGCTACAAGACCAGATATTGCATTTGTAGTGGGAGTTATGAGGAGATATATGTCTAGTCCTCGCAAGAAACATTGCAAAGCGGCCAAGATGATTTTGAGATATCTGAGTGGCACGAAGGACAAGTGTATATGCTTAGGTAGAGGGAAAGCATCCATTATTGGTTGCACTGATTATTACTATGCCGGTTGTGTAGGCAATCATAAGTCTACATCAGGGTACATTTTTCATTTTTCTGGAGGTGCTATCTCTTGGAGATCTTGTCTTCAAGAATGTATAGTTGTTTCCACCACAGAAGCAGAGTATGGTACAACAAGTGAGGCATGTGAGGAAACATTTTTTCTTTCTCGTCTTGCTTGCGATATGGGTTTACCTTAGCATGTACCTTGTTTGCTGAGTGACAATCAAAGTACCATTGCTTCGGCTAAGAATCCGATGTATCATGCAAAGAACAAGCACATTGAGGTGAGGTATCACTTCATTAGAGATTTCTTAGCCACTGAGCCTATTATTCTTGAGAAGGTTCACACTCGAGATAATGCCACAGATGCTTTGACTAAAGCTCTACCACAGGATAGCTTTTGACACTGTTGTCACTTGATGGGGGTTACTTGGTTCAGGATCTTACATTAGTCACTTGTATATTGTGTAACATGCCCATCAGGTGGGAGGTATAGTTTGTATACTTACACTCAGGTATTCTTTATCATTCTTTATTTTTCTCCCATAGTTACTTTGGTCATATTGGCCTTTAGTGGGAGATTGTTACCACTAGTGTCCATGTGAAAGCCAAATGGCCATCAGACACTTCTTTGTATATGTTCTTTAATAAAACATATAGTGGCCTAGTCAGCCACAAACAGTAAGTTCGACCGCATTTGTAAGACCTAAAAAGCCTGCCTTCGTGCTCCGTGTGTACTGTGTCTTTCTACATATTTTGTAGCTTCTGTGTGGAGTACCATGTGCGGCCCTAGGAGCTTAGTTTTCTAGTCCAAGGATATCATCATGGAGCTCTCAAGAAGCAGAGCACACTGTGGTGCACTGCCACAAAAATACTTCAATATAAGCACACACATACAAACACATATATATCATACATTGACTCACAATCACATATACATAGAATCACATGCTCACACAATTACACATCACACATAGGCAAGTACACCCATAGCCATAGTACATACATACACATACAAATGGACTTACATACACATCGTCACTTATACACAATCGCATACATACAGGCATATATACACATAGGTAAATCACACACATGGACCCAAAAACACATATACATATAGGCACATAAATCAGCACACATTCACAATGTATTTATTGATCCGATTTTTGTTGACTTCCTGTAGGTTCAAAAGATTCAACATCATCATCAATGATTAAAGAGAAAGAGAAATCAAAGATCATGGCCATCATAAGAAATTAGAGAGCTTCATTTAAATGCAAGGGATTTTTTTTTTCACGCTCAATATAGAGTGTTGAGATCCCTTCAACAACATACACCATTTCTGAGCATACAACTTGTGTCTAATGCCTATCCTCCACACCTTGATAAGCGTTTGAGAAAGCAGAGGACAAAGAGAAGGAAGAAAGACGAGAAAGAGAGAAGACAAGAGAAAAAGTAAGAAAACATAGCAAAACTTTAATGTGTTGTCTTTGGAATCTATGAGTAGGTACAAAACTCGATTTTTAAGAAAAATATCTCCAAGTTCATTTGGTGGACTTGCAAAAGTGGCCCATCTAAACCTTGTTTCCAATTAGTGAGCTCCTATTACCCAAACAACTTATAGGACACATGTTATCCTCTCCTCTATTAGGTGATTCTAGAGGTTTTTATCTCATCATAGAGCTTATTTTGTAAGCTTTATAAAGGAATAAATTTTATTAGAAAGTTAAGAATGTTTCATTGGATTGGGAAAAGAAACAATCTTCATTAACTACCTCTCAAAAGTCCATGGAGTGACATTGATGGATTATTCGACTTCCTTTTTGCATGAAATCACTTCCACTTCTCATGGAGTTGTTATTCTTTGCTTCTAGAACTATTTGAAATACACTGTTGAGGCTTATGAGAAACTTCCATTTATAGTTTATATTAGTCATTGTCCTCAAAAATACTCACAAAATGCACTGAAATCATCATTAAAGCTTGACGACAAGAGTTGTAAAGAAGAAAGAGGTCTCAAGTTCTCATTAACTCCAAAAGACAAGATTCTTCACAAAATGAGTCTTAATTCACTTTTATACCTTTTTAACTATCCAAGTTCACACTTAAAATAGATCCTCCAAAGTTTCTATTCTAAAATTCTACTATCTCAAGAGCTCTAAAAATTCTACAAAAATTATATATGTTACAAATGCTTATGACAAAGAGTCTCCCTTATTTTTACAAAATTTGTGATATTCTATTATGCTATAATCAAGATTTCTCCATCTTTAACTACTGCATACCTCTAGAACTTGTAGAATTCCTCACAAAGCATTGTATATTTGAACTTGCCTTTTTTTTACTAGTGAAGGTATGTTTGCCAACAATTCTGATATAGTCTTTAAGTTCATTGTCAATCTCTTCTTGCTCTTGAGCTATTCCTCATTGGTCTCTACCTCTACTACTTCTTCTACTACTTTAGTATCCAAGAACCAATGCCCCCTAGATAATGCCACTCAATCCACTTCCAACTTTGCTATTGGAAGTCCTTTAGTCACTTTCTTGTAAAATCAAAGTGCAACTACTCCACATGAATTAATAAAACCCCAACACATAATTTGTTTTCATCACAAGAAGTAAGAAGTTTACAAAACTCATCACATGCTCCCATCACTCCATTCCAAAATAACACTTCATTGGCTCATCACATCACATTCAAGCAAGGTTTCTCTTTTGTAAGTGCAATTGGAAAAAGATTGGAAGAAATAATAATTGAAAAGATAGACTAAATAAAATAAAATGAAATTAAATACAAACAAATCAAACACTCTTCCTTTACGATGCTTCATGCTTTAAAGAAAAATTAAAACACTTATATACATATATGTTTTCTTTTTCCTTTTGATTTATATTTTTTCTATTATTTTTCTATATTTTTTCATGTTTTTTTATTTCAAAATTTTCTTTTCACGTTTCGTTCATAAAAGATGAGGAGGATTTCTTGTTTTTCTCCCCCTCCTAGTCCGTTTACACATGTTAAAAGAGCTTTCTTGAGTGCTTTGGTTATGAAGAATCTTGTGTCTAGTGAATGGAAAACTTTGTAATGTAGTCATCAATCATGATTTAGTATTTGATGACAATCACACCTAGTGAATAACGAAGATAGATCCAATATCTCATCAATTGAAGAAATATCTCATCTTGTGTCTACCTATAGATAGGTAAAGCTCGATGAAGAGGATACATTATAGAACTCATAATATTAGATGAAATCATAACATCTATAATAGAAACAATAATGTAGATGAAGCACTAAAAGACCCCAATCAAAAAGCAACAAAGCAAGTTGAGTATGATAGTATACTCAAAACTATACTGGATTGGCCACATAAGAACTGATTTTTCAACCTCGATGAGGGAATGCCAAAGGCATTGGAACCTGGACTGATGTTAAAGCTAACAAAATTTACGAAGCCCCTCCATGGTGTAAAAGATGCCTTCATGGCAATGAGGACTTGGGACACCTCTTCTATTCATGCCCTGAGTCAATGTGGATCTAGAAGGCCCTTGGGGGAATCATGTTGCTACATGGAAAAATCAACTAGAAGCAAGGGTTATTTGGTGAAGCGATCGATTGTTCTTCAGCAGTGTAGAATGCTATAAGTGGTGAGAACTTCTAGAAGATATGGAAAGAGAGGTGTGCCACCAACTTTGCTAGCCTTCATAAAGAATAGTAGATCAAAAAATCTCTTTTCCTTTTAGGCAAAAGAATTTCCAATTTTAAGAAGCCCCCGCCTTTTAGACATCATAGAGTGTTTTTCATTGAGAGCAACAAGATTAAAAGCAAGTGGGCCCCCCCATGAGGGGGACGAAAGGGTTATCAACCTTCTTTGTAATGTTTTCTAGCAAGTTTGAAGCAACCCTTGCTTTGTTGGATTGAGGGGGTCCCACGGGTGCTAGTCTGGTTCACTTGTACAATTGTCTCTCTATTAATTAAAGTTTGGGAGAGTAGGGTATTTCTGAACTTCCTTCTAAAAAAAAAGATATTGGATGTGTCTATGCACATGTGCTTGGTTCGACAGAAGCTAACTTAGGCAAGAAAGCAAAAAATTGGCCTTCTTAGGATACAAAGAAGATTCTAAGGCAAATAAAATTTAGAATCCAAAGGCCAAAAGATTTTTGTCAATTATGATTTAGTATTCGATGACAATCACACCTAGTGAATAACAAAGATAGATCCACTATCTCATTAATTGAAGAAATATCTCATCTTGTGTCTACCCATAGATAGGTAAAGCTTGATGAAGAGGATACATTATAGAACTCATAATATTAGATTGAAATCATAACATCAGTAATAGAAACCATAATGTAGATGAAGCACTAAAAGACCCCAATTGGAAAGCAACAAACCAAGCTAAGTATGATAGTGAATAACAAAGATAGATCCACTATCTCATTAATTGAAGAAATATCTCATCTTGTGTCTACCCATAGATAGGTAAGCTTGATGAAGAGGATACATTATAGAACTCATAATATTAGATTGAAATCATAACATCAGTAATAGAAACCATAATGTAGATGAAGCACTAAAAGACCCCAATTGGAAAGCAACAAACCAAGCTAAGTATGATAGTATACTCAAAACTATATTTGGGAGCTATTACATTTTTCATTAAAGAAAACGTAGCTCATACTAAGTGGATCTTCAAATCCATGAAACTTTAAAAGTGCAAAGATAATATCTTTCATAAGGATTCTCATAGGTGAAAGGATCTGATATACAAAAGAGCTTTACTCCGATAGCCCAAATTTCCACTATTCACATTGTATATGCAATTGTTGCACATAAAAAATAACATGTAAGATGGATGTAAAATCAACACTTCTAAATACATACCTAATAATAGGTTTTGAGGTAAACCATTCAACAAACAAGGCTTCTAGACTTAAAAAAAAACATATTATGGGCTTTAAGCAAGACAATTAGACTTTAAAAATTAGGCTTTCAAAAGAAGTACTTCTAATACAAACATGTATATTATGAGAAAAGATACCCAACTAGTGGTTGTCATCTTATTATGTAGATGATTTGATCATTATAAAGGACCATATATAATTCATCAAAAAATCTCATTCTAGCTTAAGCAATGAATTTCAAATGATAAATGTCAAGCTAATTTATTATTTCCTTTGAATTGAAGCATGGAACATGATCAACCTTGGTTTTAGTAAAGGTGCAAATCAAACTACTTTGCCTCTTTTGAGGTAATATGGTTAAAGATAACCAAAGTTGTATGAACATTACAAGTAATCTAATATTTCACCCTTGCGCAAAACACATAAAGGAATAGTATTGTTATATCTAGGAGCTCATGAGGATGGTATTATGGAAAACTATGCTGACATCATTGCTAAGGCACTTGGAAAGGAGCAACATAATCCATATCTTTGATAAATGAGTATTAAGAGAGGGTGCTTATATATACCCAATGTCTAGTCCTCATGATTTTATGAGGTATTTCACATTTGTTAGGTCCCCATTGTGAGAAAAAGCCAATCATGTATTACCTCATTGATGGTAATCCACACTTACATGCTAGATGAAGATCTTATTGACTATTTATGGTAAATGTATGGCTTAGGCAGCCTTAGCTCACTACCAAGTGGGATTTTCATTGGAATAGTATGTAACAAAAGTTAAAATTAGTGGTGCCTTAACTTGTGAGTCCCAATTTCAAGGCAAAGATGTTTGTAGATCATGAATTTGAGATCAATTTTAATTTGATAGCACAATAAGGTTTCTTTTGTTTGATATTGTTGATCATAAATTGAATTGGTCAATTTGGTGCACTATGCATCAATGGACCCATGTATGGACAATAATCCCCTATGCAAACAATGACCACCCATGAACAATTACCCATGTCTAACCAATCACAAAAGGTTAAACCTCTCTATTGCCCTATTTATGAATTACTCTTGCACTGGTCTATATATTGAGTTAAAGCCAATGGTCCTTGGTCTTGCATTCCCCCATTCACAGTTATCTAAATCTCCATTTTCACGCTACAAATGCCATCATCATTAATGATTGTATCCAATAACAAGTTTTCTTATTTTTGTTATATCTATTCTCTTCTCTAATACTAATTTCGAGATAATCATCATCCCTAAATGTAGTCTAGAACAAAAAGTAGACATCATAGTTGACATCCGGCAAAATGGATGGTAAAAATGTATACTACGTGTAGAAGAGAGGTGTACATAAGTATAAAAGTAGGAGTTTCTGAGGGAATAACTTAACTATTACAACCCCACACATGCTATTAATAACCTCCTTGATGAAAAGCAAGATCGATGGATAAAACCTAAGTATCCTCCTTGATGAAACACAAGATCGATGGATAAAAGCTAATTCAAGGTTACTACAATCAACAAAAATATGAGAAACAAAGTGACATTAACGTTGGAGATGTTCCATAATGGTTATAGGGTTTTCCACTATCATGAAAAGTTTTCTCTCTCTCTATAGTTTTCTAGCCAAGAAGCATGGGGTTGGAGCCATTCACCTTTACACATCGAATTTTGTGCAAAGTGAGTGGTACATTTGAATGTCCTCTGACAACACAAAATTTCAAGCTTCTCACCAATAGAATTATGTTCTAGTCTCTTATCATAAAACAATTCCCAAATCTTTTGGATCATAGATCTCATTCTAACCAAGAAGATGCCTTTCCCATAGCTTAAGAAATCTCAAAGAGGTTGAGAAAGAATTCTTATTATCAAACACATACTTGATGTAATTATCTAGCTTAAAACTCAACATCAAGTTCAATAAATATGCAAAGCATCAAATTCAAAGCCATCCCCCCTCCTAAGTGCACACAATTTGACACACCGAAGCGAACCACATGAACCCTAGGATTACTAGATGAAAGTGGAAGGAAAAGAAATTATCATGAGATATCCACGTGCGTTTATATGCAATAAACCAAGTTTCTAAGTGATTTTCCTTGATGCAATGAATTGTACATCATGATTGGTGCATTCAACAATGAGAGTGTGATGAAATGTCTATTTGATCAAAATAAGGTTTTCTAGTTCTTTGACGTCAACATAACAAAAATGCATTTTGGAGGATATCCGATGAGCATATTCTTTGGACAAGAAGATGATTGGGTCAAGTAGATGATGCCTATAGGTGATTCTTTATCCTCTGTACAAGTATGATAAAGACTAATTGGGTTTCAAACCATGGATATAGGCTTGACAAAGAAACCTTGTACACGCATAATAAAGATCGATTCATTTAAACCAAAGTATCTGTAGGATCTAAAAACTTGTAGAGAAAAGGTCTTTAACTACGATATAACATGTAAACGGAAAGTCCGTTTTTTAATAACATTATAGAACAAATAACATAGATTAAATACTACAATACGAAGACTGAATTCTTCCCGTGATCATGATGATACAATGGAAGCAAGAATAAGTTAGACTTTCAAGTACCAATCGATCTTCAACGTGCAAATGTGTTTGAATAACATTATAGAACAAAGAACATAGATTAATACTACAATGTGAGATTGAATTCTTCCCGTGATCATGATGGTACAATGGAAGCATGAGTAGGTTAGACTATCAAGGACCAATCGATCTTCAACGTGCAAATGTTCAGACATGATGAAGATCAATGCAACTAAACCAAGAGATCTACAACAGCTAGAAACTTGCAGAAGAAATTTGGTTCCGGACTATGGGAGAACATGAAAAGGAGGATCACGAGTGTTTGGATAACATTATAAAAGAATGAAGGAACAATGAACCTTCACCGTGATTTGCCTAGCTTTTACAATAAAAGATTGCCTACAAAGAAAACATGAAGAGATACACAATTAGTGACATTTTCTATTTTCCCCTACACAAAGAAAACATGAAGAGAATGAGATGATTTGCCTAGCTTTTACAATAAAAGATCTCCTGGGAAGAAAGAAGTATTATTGATAGACATAGTATGTCACTCTCAAAACTATGGGTACAATCAGATAAGAAGTCTTTGGAAATTTTATAAATAAATAAAAACCTTTTCCAAAAAGAAGTCTCCTCTACTAAGATCATGTTAGTAATCCTAAACTATTGATCAAGCTTCTACAGGACAATGTAAGCATTAAGACTTCTACAGAACAATGAGCATGCGTTAAGATTATGCTATGCATTAAGACTTCTACAGAACAATTAAGACTCCGTATAAGCATTACACATTAAGACTTCTTAAGATCATGTTAGTAGTCCTGAGAATGAATAACATTACAGAACAATGAACATGTATTAAGGCTATAATGTGAAGATGGAATTCTTCCCATGATCATGATGGTACAATGGAAGCAAGAGTAAGATGATCATGATGGTACAATGGAAACAAGAACAAGTTAGACTATATTAAGGACCAATCGACCTTCAGCATGTAAATGTTCAATACACATATTGTGAAGATAAATTCAAATACTAAACCAAATGATCTCCAAGAGATCTCCAAGAGCTAGAAACTTATAGAATAAAGTTTTCGACTATGGGATAACATGACAAAGAGGATAAAGTTTTAAAAGAATGAAAAAGGACAAATGAATCTTCACCGTGAATGTATCAATGCAAAAAGGCTAAGGTGGAAAACCGATGGTGTAAGAGGTATACGGGATACAAAAACATAGATTGTGTCATTTTCTCTTTTCCCTACACAGACAATATGAAGAGAGTGAGAGGATTTGCCTAACGTTTACAATAAGAATTCTCTTCGGACGAGAAAAGCATTTCTGATAGACAAAAGATGTTGCTCTCAAAGTTATGGATACAAGTAGATAAGAAGCTTTTAGAAATTTTAGATACAAATAGAAACCTTTTCGAAAGAAATGTCTCCTCTACTTACGATCATCTTAGTAATTCTAAACTGTAGAATGAAGCTTCATATAAGCAACCCTATCTTTAGACATAACTCTGAATCGATGTACCGAATAAGCTTTTTCATTTACCGAATAAGCTTTTTCATTTGATATTCATTTTACTCAAAGTTTGATATATATGTTTGAAACGGACGACCATTTAATATTCAATTTAGTCATATGAGAATAGTGACAAAGTATGAGAATAGTGACGAAGTACGAGGATGGAACTACAGGTTGGAACTACAGAGGTAGCATAAAAGTATTATTACAGTCCAAGCCGCGTAACCAAGTGATTTGATGCCTTGGTCTCTGAGAGAAAATCTTGAGTTCAAGTCTTGGCTGGACATGTATCTATGATTTCCTCACATATGGGTGTCTCTCCCTTACGAGATTGGGTGTACTGAAATATTCTTTTAAAACCCAACATATTTCTATTGTATCTTCATTATTTTGCAATATCCCTGTCCCCGAGAAAAGAAAACAAGTTTTCTCTACTATGCACATTTGGCACAATGGATAAACCTGTTCTCTTTTCCATGATGTAGATCCCTTCGAGAATGGACCATAAACATTATTAAAAAATACTCTATTACCTGTTCTCAACATAAACACTATAGTAACATGGGTTTAGCCAAGTAAAGACACTAGCAAGATTTTAACATTGTTCCCAAGGTAAGCACCATATCAAAATGTTTAATCATGTAGAGAGACATCAACAGTGTTGTAACCCACTACCTTCAAGACAGACTATCAAGTAGAGAAACACTAATAATATTATAACACACTGCTTCGAAGGCAAGCACTATAGCAACATGTTTAGTCATATAGAGAGACATAAACAATAGTATAACCTACAATCTTTAAGTCAGACTTCAGTAACACAGTTTCCAAGTGAGGTTTCCTCAAAAGAATGGCCGATGTCACAAAAGAGGGAGAACACATGCTAGAGCACGGGGAACCCACTACAGAGAGAGACAGAGAGATAGAGAGAGAGAGAGAGAGAGATTAAGATTTCTGCCACTCTACTCTATCTAAAGACCAAGCTGCAGCATGGCTATGGCCAGCAGCAAGATGGTTTGAGTTGGCAGGAACTTACTTCAGACTCCAGAGGAGATCTCATTTCTTAGCAGGCTGAAATACGGAACTGGACATATATTTCTCGGATCAAAACGCAGAATTCTGCGTGTCCGAAGCATCTTCTCCGCAAGAATTCTATGGAGTGTGACTCTTACAATGGATGAATGAAGCCCAAAACAGCGAGGATGATGAAAAAGCTCAAAACAAGGAGAACGATGAGATGGATTTCATGTAAGGAACTCGCAGGAAAATAATATATCAATATAGCATACGCCCATGGAATGCATATCCTCTGATTCGTGAAAACGATGCTGGATTAAAACGACAGAAGATAGATTGGATCGTCAGTTTATCAACATCGGCCACTTCATAATGGCACGTATTGAAGCAGGAAAAAGATATGGTGTCGCATTGCGCCGCATGGAAGCTCCTCTTCTTTCTTACAGAGGGGGATCATATGTACACGCTTTCTTGATGGGACTGAGCAGAGCCATGGAAGACGTGCTGACATCCAGGTCACATGTGATCGATGAGCAGAAGCGGGACTTCACCATATGCCCCACCACATAGTATCGTGAGCAGATAGCGATGGTCGCGTTGATTGGCACGCTCGTCGTCGTGTAACTGGCTATAGCGCTAGCCCCATAAAGAGGAACCTTTAGCGCTCCGATGTTGACGGAGATCACATCCTTACTGTTTTTCCCCTGAACATAGCCGTCGCTCTGCAACATCATAAAACAGTCGTACGATGAGCGACGTATCCAAAAATCCGTATTAGCTGGCTATGGTGAGATCCTCGTTTGCAGAGACCGCGACGGTAATGCGGACAGCAAAAAATGTAAACCTATCTTATGCAGCATCACATAAAAAAACAGGAAACAATTGCGCACCTGGGCGGACGCCACCGTGAGCTCTAGGAAGTTGAAGTCGACTGATAGAGGATCAAGGTGAGCTCCGAAGTAGCGAGAACGGTTCTCGTAATCGATTTGTACTGAAGAATTTACGGTAAGCAGCATTGATGGAACCCCTGAAGCGTCTGTACCTTGTCCCATGTACAGATTATGGAATACGATATTCTGCGTAAAAGTGGAACAGAAACATAAGCGCTGGAGATGAATATCAATGTGATAGAGAGAGCAACTTCTTAAAGAGTTGAGTAATACCTTGACGACGACTGCTGGACGAGACGGTCGACAGATAAGCCAGAAGAGCAGAATAAACACAAAGAGGAAGACGACGCAGGAAACAAGGACAAAAAGAAAGGTGTAGATCTGTGGCGCAATGGAACCCGACTTCTTTCCTGCGGAGCCGTATTCCTCTTCGTCTTCATATATCGTGGAAGGTAGCAGTCTCTTGTGGTAGCTTTCGTTGCTTGAACGACCATTGCTGGAAGGATCAAGGCTTGATGGCGCGCCGGACCCGGGCTGCGGCTGCCCTCGAGTGCGCGAATGATGGTGATGTTTGCGCCCGCCACCAGGAAGCTGCAGCGATGATGAAGATCGGGAGTCAGAGATGGCGGATCCGGAAGTGGCCAACGGATGCAGCGGCGAGCCCACAGGGCTTAGAAGCGGAGTAGACTGGAAGGAAAGCTTGGAATCCCCATCGTGTGAATCTCGAGAAGGGCTCTGAACGTAGTAGGCTGGCGGGCGAAGAAGGACGCCATGATGGTGGTGGTGGCGAGAGGAAGGCGAGTGGGGCGGCGAGGATCCTGGTAGGCTGGTCACTTCTGAGTCGGACTTGGCATGCATCATGTGGGCGTCGGCTCACGGTCCGAGAGCAAAGATGGAGCGAGCGACTACTAAAGACAAAGAAAGCTGTTTCGATGGATCGAAAGACAGAATGAGAAGAGACGTGCCCGGCGAGACTCTCCTCACTGATTCCACAGAAGCCAGCTGCGTAGCGACGCAAGCTTGGTCTAAAGATGCATCTGTTCGCCGAGAGCTGGATGCTTCCTCGAGTGTTCGCTTCCAAGTGCAGCGCACATGCGTAGCTGGCTCCAGTGAGTAGAAGGAAAAACCCCGATTGTTAAGAAAACAGGCTGCTTATGAGAGAGAGCGGACTCCACGGGACTCCACGCGTGTTCCTGAATACCGGCCGGCGGCGACTCGGGCAAGCCGCGCTGCGGCATACACAGTTGAGCAAAGTGATGGAGCTCGGCTGCTCCAGGTGAATGCCGCCATAAGTCCTCTAGACAGGCCGGCCCACCGCCCCTTCACGCCGCACGGTCGTTGTAGGCGCTTCCGTCCTTTGTATTGAGCTTGCACCTCTCAATTTGCCATTTAGTCGTCTTCTTTGTAACATCAGCAGCCCGTCTTTTTTCCCTAGGTTGAATTTCTTCTCCGTGCGGGCTCATCGTTCGACGTTAACACGTGCATCAGACACATTTGTCAACTTTGTTTTTGACATTAAGAGATTTAGTTTAAAAAATTAATTAAAAATTGCAGGAAACTCCGTAAAACGCACACGCAAGTATATAACGTTTGGTGAGCACATTGCATTAGAGTAACCCTTGTCTCATGGTTGCAACCTGCACTTTTGGATCTATCAATCCAATGTCGTACGTTCGATCCCCCTCTTAAGGGATTTGGCATGTGCGTTCTACCTTGGAGAGAGTGTGTTGTTTTTAGATGTCCTCACAGGGTCGTGGAGTGGAACCTTTGGTCATACACGATGGATTCTATCCACCTCACTCAAGCACCATTTTTTAGGTGTACGTAGTTCGTTTTAAGTTGGTGCGCTTTGAGATGGTTGTATGCTTTTTTTTCTTCGAGAGACATTAAATTGATGAAAAAGAAAACTCATTTCCTCAAAGGATGAGAAAACAAGATTCCCAAAGGTAAATGTCTATATAATTTTGGATCATAATGAATGTTGTATGGGATATTGTGGACGCTCTCGAGTTACCTCAATGAACCATTCTTTTGTTATAGACACCTAGGGACGAGCTCACATGCACGAAGGGACACACACAAGGAGACTCTACATCTAACCTCCGAATTATATCCAAGTTTGTGTCAGACATGGGTCCACAAGGACCATTCCATTTGTGTGTGGGGCAAGGGTCAGAAAGCTTATAATTCCCAAGTAGAGTCAATAAGTGATAATCCTCTTCAGGCTACTAGATACTCTTTGATGACACGGTTTCTCAATCATTTATGTCTTCGATCTAGTATCATATCTAGAGAATGATCTATGCTATCACTTTCGTGCAAAGAAACAATACACTCTATTAGATTATCCTCCGTAGGAATATACTTTTGAAGTTTACTCACATGAAACATTGGATGGACTCTTCAATCTCGAGGAAGCTCTGATTGCCTCATTGATCATTGCCTCATCGAGGTATGCAACATCACTTTGCCTCATTGATCATTGAGGAAAATGATCTTTAGAAGGGGGAGAGAGTGTCAGACATTGGTCCACAGGGACCATTCCATGTGTGTGTGGGACAAGGGCCAACCATAGCCAAGGTCCCAAGCTCGAGGGATATCCTAAGCTATTTCGTAGTAATGGGGATGAGTGTTGCATGATGGCCATGTGGTGGCACTAGACCATTGCATATCATTGCTATTTTTAGAACACAAGAGGATATAAAAGGATGGGAGGAGAGTTGTGCACACACCATTCATAAGTTATTTTTAGCTTTGTTTTTGGGCTCACAGTTTGTGTGAGATTCATGAATGCCCCTCTCACCTTCTCTCTTGTATCTCATAAGGCAATGTGCAATTGTGCCAACCCTCTTTGCAAGGGGTGATTCACACTTCCAAGAGTTCTACTATGTGACATTTCCTTCCCCTTAAAATATTTTCTTCCTTGAAAGTATAGATGAAATGTTCATAATGATAGAAGAAACTGCTCGAACTTCCGTCAACCCCATATACTTTATGTCCATGTTCATTTCTACGTGTTGCTTCCCCATTTCCTTTCCCTTAAGAAGCCTCCCCACTTCTTTATGTCCATGTTCATTTCTACGTGTTGCTTCCCCATTTCCTTTCCCTTAAGAAGCCTCCCCACTTCTTTCCGCTTAAGAAGCCTCATATGGGACCAACTCAAACGTGGGAAATCGTCTCAGTGGTGCCTACTATCTCTCATGCTTGCTTAACTTCCAAATTATCAACTCCCTTAATAACATCATCTAAATGACCTAAGCCCATATAATGCTTCCTCTATGGAGTAATAATATGAAAAAGAAGTGTAGAATGCCAAGATATATAAGATTGACCATACCACAATGGTGGATTGTAAACCCTATAATGCTCTAAAATATCGAAGGAAAATCCCATAAGAAAGTGAAAATAAACCCTACTAGAACTAAAATGCTACTAAAATGATAGATTTGCCTTCATGTGGCTCTAGGTTACCTTAACCTTGAGTGTCCTCATGAGAAATGGTTTTTACCTAAATTGTCATTACATCCTTTGCAAATCCACTATCCTAGTTCACATATAAGTAATTATAGGTAGCAGGGTGGAATCTCTACATCCCATTAACCAAAAAGTCATTGGTTTTTCATCCATATTTTGGACTAAAGTTGTATTAGAAGAGAATGTAATGTCACTCGTGCAAACTCTAGAATATTTGATTCCCCTTATTTTTCCATATGAATGCAAAAGAATTCCTTTATGAGATTCAAAGGATCCATAAATATGAACCATCCTCATTGGTGCTCAACCCTCAACCTCATGAAAAAGCACAAACTAAGAGACTGATGCTCCCACTAGTAAGATTGATTGCTATCTATGAAAAACAAAAAGAGAAATTATCACTGCACTTCCAGTCGCACGAATGTCATCAACTATTACTCCTCTCCTGGTCGAAGACGTGACTAGAAATAGACATAGGCACTTCTCCTCGAGAGACTTCAAGTGCGAATCAGTTAACCACTATGATTATCGGATTTCCTTATTGCCTATAATAAGATAGTGACATTCCTATCTAGGCCATATAAAGAGTATATAACTCTTTCTCTATCTCATCTAAGGAAGAGTATTCCATTGCTCTAGCAATGGAACCTTTTCAACTTCCCCTTTCCCTTAAAAGAGACTACATTGATTTCCTTTAGCTCTAATCTCCATAGATGAGGACACATAGGTTCTCAATTGTTTTCCCTTCCTCATCATTTGAGAACCCGTAAGAAAATAACAGCACAGCAGAATAGAATAGAGTAGTAGACAGAGTTGAGAGAAAAACATAGACAAAGGCAAACAAAAACTTAGAGATAGAGAACTCAAATTCTCAGATTGCAGTGTAATGCAATTACAACGATGGTATTGTCCACCCGTGCACTCTAAATGCATAGCTTAGATGGCTAGAAGCTAAAGTGGGTCTAGAAGAGCTCTCAAACTCATCATGAGAGTTTTTGGCCACTTGGCTATAAAAGAGGCAAGGGAGGACACTCAAGAATATAGGAAGAAGGTGTGGAAGTCCCCTTGTAGCTAGTTCATTTGGTTTGAATCATTTTGTTCAGTTCACTCTCATAGAGTATGTCCAACCGCACACCCATTTTTGGGTAGTCTACTTGTGAGAGTCATATCTCTCAATATGTGTATCCAATTTTAGTGTTTAAACATTCCTTGGAAAGCTTATCTTGACTCTTTATAGAACAATTTTATCAAATTTTTTATGCTCTGTGAATTATTCAAGTTTTAGTGAAGTCCAATTTTCAGCCTAACTGAGTGGACAGGTAGCCTGTTTTGAATCAAAGAGTTGCCAACCCAAATCTACTCCAAATTGAGTGTTTCATAGCTCATTTGAAAGCTATAGGTGTCTAGTTTGAGTGACCAAAGTTTCAAGTTCATTAAATTTTTCAGTTGGTACTAGTTTGCATTTGAATGTTCAGTTGTTGGCAAAAGTCTTGATCTTGAGAAGGTCTTCTACACTTTCCGCTGCGAATAGGAGAGAAATTCTCCAATAATTGGTATCAGAGCATTGGATTTTGAAGAGTCAAAGCATTGGAATTGAAGTGAAGCAAAGGAGAAGCTACAATCAAGGGGGAACTTTGTAAAGTCAAGAAAGAGTGCCACAACATACTTTAGGTAAACTTCAATCTTAGAAGTTTTCAATGGCTGATTTAGGACAACAAGTTGAGAAGTTAGACAAAGACAATTTTCAGTCTTGGAGGTATAGAATGACAAAGTACCTTAAAGGTAAAGGTTTATGGAGTCTAGTTAGTGGAGATGATCCGCAATCGGTGGACCTTGAAGATCCCAACATTACTCCGGCACAAAGGAGACAATTTGTTGATTGGGAAGAGACGAATCGAAGGGTGATGTTCCTCATCTCACAAGTTATTTCTAACACTATGATTGGTCATGTGCAAAGCTTCGAAAAAACCAAGGAAGTTTGGGAAGCATTGGAGAAAGTGTATGCTACCTCAACAAGGTCTCGGAGGATGCAACTCAAGAAGGAGCTCAACAACATGAGGAAAAGCTCAAGCCAAAGCATTAATGAGTATACATTGAGGATCAAGGAGCTTCGAGATCAGCTAGCATCAGTAGGATGCAAGATAGAAGAGGAAGACATCGTCCAAACAGCCCTCAATGGCTTGAGGAGTGAAGAAAAGTGGAAGCCCCTCATCACAAACATTCTTTATAGAGACCCTGTGTTGATATATTTAGGTAGTGATGTGTGTGAACACTGTAAGACCGCCGGGGCACTTTTTTCCCTCTTTAGGAGGTTTTTTTCCCTTGGCTTGTATATACGCCTATTGCCCTAATGGGCTACTTATCTTTGAACATTCTCTAGTAATACATTCAGTATTGTGTGTTTGTGCTCCAAGCTTCTTCTTCTTCCTTGTGTTGTTCGTGTGCTTCCGCAGACATCTATCTCCAACAATTGGTATGAGACCAGGTCGTCACTTCATCTAGGGTGCCATCGACACTCCTCCGTTTGGAGTCTCAGAATCGCACGAATTTTGGTGAGCATACTCAGCATGTTTTCGAGATCAAAATAGCCTCGCTATGTGGTGCCGAAATCGCGATCTGAGCTCGTTTCGCCCTCCGAATGCACTATCGCAGTGCTTGTGCAGGCTATTTCATCTTTTTGTGCCAAAGATATATACCAGTTTCTGTTTGCCAGTTTAAGCATCTCGAAGTCTACTACAGGTCTAGCAGAGTTCGTCTCGACAGTTCCGTTCAACTTTTTGAGATACAGGGTATTTTAGTCACCGGCCATGGCTGAAAGCAGTGATGTATTCCGTATGTTGGCTGTTGAGGATAAGTTGAATGGTACCAACTACCCATTATGGGCGTATATGATGCGACATGTATTGGTTGCAAAAGGATTGTGGAACATTGTGCAGGGTGTTGAAAGACGTCCTGTTACACCTCTGACTACAGGTATTGCAAATACAGGTGCTTGAGCTGATGAAGATGGTGTCGAAGATGATATTCCGCAGATTCCTGTTCGTGCTTCTGTTTCTGCTGCACCTACTGCAGAGCAGATTCGTTGGGATGGAAGAGATGCCCAGGCACATGCATTGATAGCTTTGTCTGTCAAACGTGCCATTATTCCTCACATTCACTCTTGCAGAACAGCTAAGGATGCTTGGGATACACTTAGCAAATTGTACCAAGCTAGGAATGAGGCTCGTGTTGCTTACCTCGGAAAACAGTTGGAGAGTGAGCACATGAATGAAGGTGATTCAATGGACAGTTTCCTAATGAAGATCAAAGACTTGAAGGAACAGTTGATTTCTGCTGATGAGGTTATACCAGATAGCTCACTTGTGCAAACCGTTATGAATGGTCTTCCTGATTCATATCAGAGTTTTGCTTCTACTCTTTGGTTGATGATGAAAGGCAATCCAAATGCCTTATCATTTGAGGAGTTAGTCTCTCTTCTGTTGCAGAAAGACCAGTCCAGGCAAAACAGGTCCATTATGCCAGTTGCAGATCAAGCTTTCCTGGCTAGTCAGAAGGGCAAAGGAAAATGGAGCTCTTCAACTAGTAAGCAGAAATCTGCTAATTTTGCATATTCGAAGAAGGAAGATAAAGATGAGAAGAAATCAAAAAAGTAGAAATTGTTTTGTAAGTACTGTAAAGGAAATGATCATATCATAAAGAACTGTCCAAAACTGGCTGCAAAACAGGCAAAGAAGAAAGAGGCTGGAATGGTTGTTGCAGAGTCCTCTACACCAAAAACAGAGTCTGCAAATCTTGTGCAGGAAGAAGAATGGGTGTTTACTACTGTTTGCAGTTTTGACCCATCTTCTCATGATCAGTGCATGTCTGCAGTAGACTCAGATGTTTGGTATTTTGACAATGGGGCAACCAAACATATTAACTCGCAGCGTAGTTTCTTCTCTTCACTCGAGCCTGCCCCTACAGGGAATACTGTTACATGCGCCAACAACTCCTCTTATCCTGTTATGGGAGTTGGTAAGATCATTTTGACTACTGCTCATGGTAGTTCTTTCACTTTGTCAGATGCTTTATTTGTGCCAGGGATAAAAAAGAACCTCTTATCAGTTTCTGCATTAGCCAAGATTGGCTTGGTTGTGAAATTTTTTGATGACAGGTGTACAGTTCATGATCTGTCAAATGGCGATGTGATTATTGCTTCTGGCATTTTATGTCGTGGGCTATATAAGCTCATAGACTATGAAAGATCTGTAAATGATTTGGCATGTGCAGTAAATGATGCTCAGGCTATGTCAGATACAAAGCTTTGGCATGCACACTTTGGACATCTGAATTTTGCTAGTTTGTTACGCCTACAGAAATCTGAAATGATGTCCTCTTTGCCCAAGCTTGAGGCACCTGGAAAACATGTTTATGAAGGCTGTATTTTGGGCAAAATGCAGCGTTCCTCATTTCCAAAAGATGGTTCAGTTCGGGCTACTCAGAAATTGCAGCTTGTACATAGTGATGTCTGTGGTCCTATGCAGACACCCTCTTTTGGAAATTACCTTTACTTCGTGACTTTCATTGATGATCTTTCCAGGCATGCATGGGTATATCCACTCAAAGAAAAGTCCTAAGTGTTCATGTGCTTTAAACAGTTTTTGGTTTTGGCTGAAAATCTGTCAGCATTTAAATAGGCACCCTCCATTCTAATCGAGGGGGGGAATATATGTCTTCATATTTTAATGCATTTCTGGTTGAACGTGGGATAAAACACCAATGTACAGTGCCGTATACACCTCAACAGAATGGAGTTTCTGAATGAAAGAACACACTCATGGAGATAGCAAGGTGCATGGTCAAAAGTCAGGCTTTACCACATAGTTTCTAGCTTGAGGATGTCATGTGTGCAGCATATGTACTGAACAGGTGTCCCACTAAAGCGCTGCAGTCTATCACTCCATATGAGGCTTGTCATGACCGCAAGCCATCAGTTGCTCATCTGCGTGTTTTGGTTGTTTGGCATATGCACTAGTGCCTGAACAACATCGCAGAAAATTGGATGATAAGGTAGTAAAATGTATTTTTGTTGGGTACAGTTCTGAAAGTAAAGGCTATCGTCTGTATCATCCACAGACTAAATGCATTCTGGTTAGCAGTGATGTTGTCTTTGTAGAAGATGCTATTCAGCCATTGCTTTCATGTACTAAGGAGACATTTGTTAGCTCCAAAGACATGTATGATACTTTGATGCCTCTTTTTACAGGTGGACAGTCTAGTGCTAGTCCTAATGAGGCACCTTCTCAGCCTTTGTAGGTTTCATATGATGATGTAGATCATTCCATTTCTGATGCAGATTTACATGATGCACTTGTTGATGAGAGAGCTGATATTGAGGAGGCAAAAACTATGTCAAAATGGCTGGTGCAGACTTTGCGTGACAGCAAATTAGATGCACCTTTGTCATATCGTACTCGTTCAGGCTCTCATAGTGCCTCCTTTGCATCAGATTGCTATGCTATGGCTGCGTCTAGTCTATGTGATGAGAATGAGCGTGTTTCTTTTGATGAAGCACAGAATTCAGAAAATTGGATGGCTGCTATGCAATCTGAATATGATGCTATAATGAAGAATGGTACATGGTCTTTATGTGACTTGCCTCCTGGCAAGAAGGCCATTGGCACTAAGTGGGTATACAAGCTGAAGCATAAACCTGATGGTACAGCTGATAGGTATAAGGCTAGGCTTGTTGTAAAGGGTTATGCACAAGAAAGAGGCATTGATTTTGATGAGACCTTTGCACCTACATGCCGTATGACTATTGTTCGGAGCATTTGTGCACTTGCAGACCATCATGGTTGGCATGTACATCAGTTGGACATTAAAACAGGATTTCTGAATGGTGACTTGTATGAAGAAGTGTATGTTTTTCAGCCCCGTGGCTTTGTGCAGAAAGGGCATGAAAACCAGGTGTGCAGGTTAAAGAAGGCATTATATGGTTTAAAGCAAGCACCACGTGCTTGGTATGAGAAGATACATGCCTATCTAGTTGCACATGGTTTTGAGAACAGTCCAACTGAAAGCACCTTATGTTAAGTGTGCTATAGTAGTGATGTGTGTGAAGATTGTAGGACCGTCGGGCACTTTTTTCCCTCTTTAGGAGGTTTTTTTCCCCCGGCTTGGATATACGCCTATTGCCTTAATGGGCTACTTATCTTTGTACATTCTCTAGTAATACATTCAGTATTGTGTGTTTGTGCTCCAAGCTTCTTCTTCTTCCTTGTGCTGTTTGCGTGCTTCCGCAGACATCTATCTCCAACACCCTCTACCAACATTCGATGAAATTATACCAAATTTTGTGGCTGAAGAGGTTGCTCAACAAGGAGAAGGCAACAAAGGTAAGTACATCCATAGTCAAATGTTATGTGCAGGACGAGATAGAGGAAGGAACTCAAGAGGAGGCTCGAGAGGAAGAGGAAGAAGCTACAACAACACAAATTTTAGCCAACACAACTCGAAGGACAACAAAGACAACTCAAATGATAACAGACATGGAAGAGGTCGAGGAAGAAATAGAGGAAGAGGTCGAGGTTCATACAATCCTCATAAAGGTATAACATGTTATCATTGTGGTAAATTAGGACATTATGCAAATGATTGTTGGCAAAAGAATGGAAGGCTAAATGGAGGCAACCAAAGGAGCCAAAATAACTATGCGAGTACATCAAGTGAAGGAGACAAGCAAACCATGCTTGCCATGAAGCATGACTACAACAACTCGAGAAGTGATGACCAAAAACGGTTCGTAGATTCAGGTTGCAGCAACCATATGACATGCCAAGGAGATTTATTCACAAAGCTACAAGCTCCAAGTGGAAAAGGATGTGTGCAGATCGACGATGAAACTCAACACGCAATTGAGCATGTTGGAGATATCAAGCTTGGAGATAGAAAGGTATTGGCTGATGTTCTTCATGTTCCTACTATTGCAAAGAATTTGATTTCAGTAGGACAAATGGTAGAGAAAGGATATCATGTTATCTTCAATGAAAAAGGTTGCTTTATAAAGAATCCAAAAGAAGGATTCAAGGTCATTGCTCAAGGAAGGAAAGAAGGAAGGATGTTCACTTTGGACATTCAACAACCACATGGAAAGGTGATGTATATTCAATTTGGAAACAAGAGGATTGCTGAAATTGATTTGTGGCACAAAAGGTTTGGACGTATTAACATTCCCAAGCTCAAGGACATGAGCAACCATGAATTGGTAAGAGGTCTTCCAAGATTCAATGATGTTGGATTACATGACTTTTGTGAAGCATGCCAACTAGGACAGAAAACTCGACAACCATTCAACAAGAGCAACTATGTGGCAAGGAATGTCCTCGACTTGATACATATGAATGTGTGGGGACCATCAGTTGCTGGTAATAGATATTTTGTCACTTTTATTGATGATCATTCAAGAAAGTATGGATGTTTTGCATAAAACAAAAATCAGATGTGTTCTCCATGTTCAAGAGATTTAAAGCACAGGCAGAAAAGGAAACAAGACGCTACATAAAGACCTTGAGGTCCGATGGTGGAGGAGGAGAGTATTTCTCCAAAGAATTTTCAGATTTTCTTTATGAAAATGGCATCAAGAGACAATTTACATGTAGGTACACACCTCAACAAAATGGAATAGTTGAAAGGAAAAATCGACATATCATAGAAGTTGCAAGATGCATGCTCAACGAGATGAAGATGCCATTAAACTATTGGGCTGAAGCAACTAGTATGGCCATTTATTTGATGAACAAGTGCACAACGGCTGGAGTGCATAATCTAGCTCTCGAGGAGGTTTATTCCGGTAAGAAACCTGACCTTACACATCTCAAAGTTTTTGGATGTGTGTGTTATGTTCACATCCCTCAAGAACTAAGGACAAAGATGGAAGCAAAGTTAGAAAAATGTATTTTCATTGGATATTCATAGGAGCAAAAGGGATACAGGTGCTACAATCCGGTGACAAAGGAGCTACGAGTCTCACAAGATGTGGTATTTGATGAGCTAAGACCATGTTTTGGAGACAAAGGGAAAGAGAAGAACAGCGAGTCGTAACAAACGAGAACTATGTCGTAAAAAGAGAACACTTACGTCAAAAATTACATGTTTTCACCTCATTTTTGGAATTCCTTTACACCAGTATACATATATTACAAAAATGAGGTGAAAACAAGTAATTTTTGACGTTTTTTGTCATTTTCTCAACAAAAAATGAGCTCAAAATGTAGTCAAAATTTCACTATATTAGGCATTGACGTGTCCCAAAATGTATATGATAAGACATTGACATGCCCAAAATCTATATGCTAAGACATTGACATGTCTAAAATATATATAAGAATGTGGAAGTCAATAGTTTTTACACAAAAATAACATTTTAGACATATCTTTAATGGGTGGATATCTGATTGTTATTCAAAATTGCTACAAAACATGGTTTCATTAACCAAACTACTTTGAGGCATTTACATAAGCACTAAAAATGTCTGAGAGCTTCAATGCAACTCACAACTTTGTCGATCTATGTCTACACCCTCATCATCTGATGCACTTGATTCAGTCTCATACTGTTGAGAGCTCTCTTCTTCTTCTTCTATATCCACAAGAGCTCTATCTTCATCCACGTACATACCAAATTCTGCAGGATCATGCACAACTCTTCTTGTTTTCCTATGATTTCCTGTACCACATACATCTGGAAGCTTTTGTTTTATCATGTTGATTGTTGCTTTCCTCAAGTGACCAGTTTTTGTCAAGGAAAAATCATAAACAAGAATATCTACATCATCCATTTTAAGAGTGGATGTGCTTCGAATATTCTTTTTCTTTTTTGAACCTGTTCGTTTAGCATCACACACCATTTCTAAGTTATATTTACCTGTGAATGCATTACTACTTTTAGTGTAATACCAATGCACCACCAAAGCCTCTATTCTTCTCTGATCAATATCTTTAGTTATCTCTAAAACCTTTGCAATCCAAAATGGTCTGGTAGCCTCATCACCATCAGCAAGTACTGCAATAAGCGTTCCAACATTTATCTCTATTAAATTTCCTTGCCATCTTGCTTCTGCCTGTTTTGTCATCCTTGGGCCTACATAAATATTTCTTTCTGGTGGATGTATAAAACTTTGAAGTGCATCTGCATTACATGCTTGGGCCACATTCACGGATCTTTGTGTACAAAAGTCCCATGTGAATGGAACATCAACTGGCCAGTGACCTGCAATTGTATACTGTATAATCTCTTCTTGATGATTGAAAAAGTCCTCCCACCAAGATACATCTTGATCTCCAGCATATTTTTTTGCACGCTCAATATGTCTCTTCTTTTCAATGAGCGCATGCATCCAGCTTTTACTTTGATCAACCACACTTCCACATCTTTCTGTATTGTTTTTATCTTCATATGGTGATTGTTCTGCACCATACACTGTTACAGTAGACAAATTAGGCACCTGCAATAAGAAACTGCATCCCTCTTTAGGCTCCCACCCAAGAGAAGATGAATACTGCTTTGCAAATAAAAGGGTTATTTCATCAACCCTCCTCATCAAGAATACATGGTTGAAACTAATATTGTGCAATGGAGCCAAAACCTTAGCACTGTTATCAAGGCCCATTGAGCAAAAGTGCTTAAAGTCATAAATCTGTGTGAGGTGTTGAACTTCTGGTTTTGGAGTATATGCTTCTGAAATCAGCTCAGATAAAATCGGAAGAGTAAAAGCATTGTTACGTGCCAACTTCTTAGAGAAAGTACTGAACATTTGATCAATGTGATCATGAGTGTGGCCAACCAGAAGAAAATTTACCTTAACCTTCTGAAATACCTGTTTTTCAACAAGCATGCTTAAATATCCAAAGACTGTAGAATTTTTATTCTCTCTTGGAGTATTATCTAGTTGCAAATATAGAGTTGGTGGCAAAAGACCCTTCCATGATTGCAAAACACGATGAATGACAGTAACTGTAAGGTTTGGATCATTATGCACATTCGGATATGTGAAGAAAACCTTGGACATTACAGTTCCATTGTATACCAAAGCGCCAACCAAATGCATTTGCACAAGGACTTCATCTCCAATGTCCTTAGGGATGCGATAAAAATGTGGCAAACAAGTTTTTTTCTGATCCATACCATCGATCAACAAACACATATAACGCTCCGGATTTCTGAGTGCCTTACTTCGATGATGAATTGCTTTCTTTCTCTCTAATGCTTGACTCTCACGATGGTTGTTAAGAAGGTTTTTAAAATTATGCTTTTCCTGTGGTGTTGTAGCCCCTTTTGCCATGTTTTTCAAAGTGGCGCAAACTGAACATTCACCCATTCTAACTTTACGAGGAATAGAAACATTGTTAAACTCTTCCTTCCATAATCGAGTAAAGTGACGATACAACACATACTTCTCATTTCTATTTTCCATGTCTTCTCTATATATTTGAAATACCTCTCGACGAGTAAAGTTATCTGACAAGTGCAACCTTCCAGTTGTAGGCATAACTTCACAATGCAAGCTAAAATAGTTCATCATCCAATTCATTGCATGACGTCCAACAGATCCTTTGGTCCCAACATGGAACGTATCCAAAATGAGATCCCCATTCAAAAACCCTTGTTGAACCCTATGTATTCTAAAATTTCCTACACCCATTGCAATTTTAAATGCAGCCCTACAGCATGGCATCCCTTGAGTAAAGAAATATTCAAAACCAACACGCGTTACTGACATGTTATCCTCAATCATTTGCATGCAAGAAACAAGGTATATATCTTGCCTTTCACTATCTAAATGGAGGAATTTTTCTCTTATGTGTTTTAGTTTCTTCATCCCTAAATTATACAAGCATTTCAAACCACAACAATGCTTCACAATATCCAATGCAATCTGTCTATCTGAAGTAAGAAATTTAAATCTTTTTCGACTTACTTCACGAGACCTTCTTTTAAATCGTAGATTGAGCTTGCTTTGCTTTTTCGTTGCTCCACATGCACTTGAATCAGAAGGGAGATCAATGGTTGGATCAGATGGGAGATCAAGAGGTGCATTTGTATGAGCAGCATTGCACTGTGAATTGGATAACTTAAATGACTCAACAGAAAACATGGAATCATCAGCACGTTCTAAATCATAGGGATCATCACTTCTCTGGAAAGGCTCAACTGAGAACAATGAATCAATATGAGCAGAGGAAGCTGATGCCCAAGCATCCACTGAAAAGATTGAGCTCATCTTCACTGAGTTCAGAGAAGACTGAAGATGAATGACCTTTTTAAATAAGTAGAAATCCGAGATCAAGTGAAGATATCACATCAAATGTCACATCAAGAAGATATGAAATCAAAAGCTTATTAAAGTACATTAAATAACATAAAACATCAAATTACATCAAATCACTTAATTACTCAAATATACACTAATAAGGGAACCAAAGATTTGATTCACTTTTGATTCAAATGATCTTTTTCTAACTTCATATGAGTCATTCAGTCTAAGCATTGTGAATGAATCAAAATATATCAAAGTTGTGTTCCAATAGGAATATATAATAAAATTGTTTGGATGAAATTTTACAAGAAGAAATTTTACAACTGGAATATATCCAAGTTGAGTTCCAACTGGAATATGCTATGCCATTGAACACTATACAAGAAGAAATTTTACATTTGGTTAAGATTTCAAGGATTAGGTTTTATTGTGGTCTTGGCTAGATATCAAAGAGGTAGATGAAAGTATATTGAAAAAGAATTATGTGTAAAAGAGGCACACAGAAAGTATATTCATACATTGATTTTCCATTTCAACAATGTGTTACAAGATAAATGTGAATATGAACTAAAGTGTGGAGGATAACACTATAAAGATGTCATTAATCTCACAACTTAGACCTAATTTTCTCCCAAGCAACAGAATCTAAGAAAAAACATCTACATGAGATTAGAAATCCTCATGTACATACCATACTGTTGCCATTGAAGTTTAATTTCCATGCAAATGTATATAAATAGTTGCAAGGTTCTGTACTAGAATGTTTATTCAAAGTGATTTTCCATTTCAAGAGTGAGTTACAAGATAAATGTGAATATGAACTAAAGTGTGGAGGGTAATACTATGAAGATGTCATTAGTCTCCCACATTTAACACAACTTTGACTTGATTTTCTCCCAAGAAAGAGATTCTTAGAAACAAATCTCTACATGAGTTGAGACATCCTCATGGACATACCATACTCTTGCCATTGAAATGTAATTTCTATGCAAATGTATATAAATAGTTGTAAGGGTCTATGAATATTTCATTAAAGTGGCTCTGAAACAGCCTATTTGTGTGGGTGCTATTCCCTGGTTAGATAAGTTGACAGATTTAGTTAGCAAGTGGACTCATTCAGTTAGATCCAGTTAGTTTCTGGTTCAAGTTACCCAATTGCCTATAAATACCAGAGGAGGAGATCATTCTCATTTTCAAAATCCACGAGCAAGAGAGAGCAGCAGAGCACAGACAGCCATGGAGCACAGAGGTCAGCATACCAGCAAGCCAAGCCTGATGGAGAAGAAGAATGTTGGCAAAAGTACCAAGAGGTAGACAAAATCATAACTAAAAAAAAGATTCCAAAAAGATTCCCTCTGTATGTCTGTGTAAATTTCTCATTTCTAGGTCTCTATTTTTCTTGCCTGTCGAAATATGGATCCAAAGCATGTACAGGTCGATGCCTGGCATCGACTTTAAGGTGTAAGTCGATGCCAGGCATCGACTTAGGATTGCAAGTCGATGCCAGGCATCGACTTGCAGCCCCAAGTCGATGCCTGGCATCGACTTGCAGGAGCAAGTCGATGCCAGGCATCGACTTGTGGGTGCAAGTCGATGCCTGGCATCGACTTGCAGCCCCAAGTCGATGCCTGGCATCGACTTGTGGGTGCAAGTCGATGCCTGGCATCGAATTGCAGCCCCAAGTCGATGCCAGGCATCGACTTGGTCCAAAAAAACGATGCCAAGCATCGACTTGCCAGCATCATCATGCACTGAAAAGTCGATGCCAGGCATCGACTTTTGGGTGCAAAATCGATGCTTGGCATCGGCTTTTGGGCCCAAATCGATGCTTGGCATCGACTTTTGTGCCCAAGTCGATGCCAGGCATCGACTTTGTGTTCAAGTCGATGCCAGGCATCGACTTGAGGGTAAAAGTCGATGCCAGGCATCGACTTGGCCCAAAAGTCGATGCCAGGCATCGACTTGGGCCCTCAAGTCGATGCCTGGCATCGACTTGCACACAAAGTCGATGCCTGGCATCGACATGCACTTAAACATGGATGCCTGGCATCGACCTGAAGCTGAAAATCCATGCCTTGCATGGACATGGGCTGATATTTCTTATTGCTTGATATTTCCAATTGCTTTCAGGGATGCGGAGTACAAGGATGAAAGGCCCATTAAGAAGCTCAGAGTCACCATGGGCTCTGCTGACCAGCAACGTGACAAAGGCAGTGGTCACCAAGCAAAGGCAAAGAAAATTATTGCACCATTATCCTCTGAGAAGGCCAGCAACCCACTAGGAATATCCTCAGGTGGACAGAGTAGCATTAAAATTCTTGTGGAGGATCCAAGTATGAAGGAAAGGTCGAGGGAGACAGAGGTCATGAAGACAGATCGTCCACTTCGGGACATGACAAATCTCGAATGGTGCCTTCAGTACGTGGAAGAGAAGAATGCAGTCCTCCTTGTGTTCGCAGGGGCCTATGGCAGAGGAAAGATCACGACAACACAAGGTTTTCAGTATGGCCTTGTTTACAAATTGGATTATGAAGATGAAGATTCTGACAACCTGCTTTTCTTGGTGGAGACATCCAAGGGATTAAGAAATGTCATATGCAAGATGGAATTCTTGTGCCCAGAGTGCTGTGTTCCAGAGGAGCTAGCTCAGATGTGCAGAGACTCAGTGAATTTCATCAAGGACCTGATGCCATGGATACAGGGCAATATCATGCCAACACAGCACAAGAAGACGACCCCTGTAAAGGCAAGGGGTAAGCAGAGTGTGCAGAAAAAGCCCCAAAAGAAAAAGAAGATAATTGCAGAAGAGGACTTTTCTGACTCAAGCTCTAGCTCTGGGGACATTATTGTTGCACCTGGTGGAGAGCTTGCATCTGGTGTGCTTGGCACTGAGCAGAATAAGATGAGGGAGGACATAGCTAGAAGAAAAATTGTGAAGAAGGGGCAGTTGTTCCACCTGCCTATTAATATTATCCACAGGCCACCAGTGGATCCAGTCACAGGGAGGAGGCCCCTTGAGATCAGGGAGCCACATAATTTGCATGTCCAAAATCTTAAGAAGAAAATGAAAATTAATCCTCATGCTACTGTTGTGCCATTCCTTGTAATGGTGGATCCGCATGAGTGCAGCTGTGTGGAGGATTTCAATGAGAATTTGTTTGAGGAGTACACTTATTATGTGATTGGAGGTTCACACTCTGCAGAGGCTCGTAGACAGTTAGTGAAGGAGCACCCTACTACATTTTTCTTTAGGTATGCAGAGTGTAAGATATATGCTGGTCTTACAACTGAGGAAGCCAAGCTTCTTGCTTGGGATCACAACAACGATAATGACTACAGGCAGAAAATGTCCTCCATAGAGAGAATTCGGTTCTTCCACCATGAATACGAAGATTGTCTTGTGAAGGAAGCTGGGAGAATACATCCCAATCTACGAAAGCAATGCCTTATTGAGGTTGGAATTGCATTGGATGAGAATAGAAAATCAGATGCTTTGAGGAAATATGACCCATGGTTTCAACTGGCATTCAGATCAGGTGAGATCTGGGATCTTCAGGATAGAATCTTCACAATGTGGGAGCATAAGGAAGTCAAGGGCCAGAAGCAACGAAAGTCGAGGCCAGACCCACAAATTGATCTGAGGGGAAAGGGAAGGAAAGTTGACCTTTCACTTGAGGAGGCTCCTGAGGACATGAAGCTGACCCCATGGAGGGCCCTTCAAGGAATCAAGGATGATACATTGATCATATCAACCTTGTCAAGGGTAATCTCGAAGGAGTTGAGCCTCGAGGAGATGGTCACTGAGCTCAATAAGTATGTATGTTATTCTCAGATCCTTTTTCCCTCCTCCCATGCTTCTTGTCTAACCTAGTCTCTTTTATATTTATGTGTATGTAGTCATAAAGTGTACATGAAGATTCAGGAGGTGATGATGAAGAGGCTGGGTTGCTTTTCTTGGACAGAGGTCCAAGCAGACTATCCAACCACATCATCCTACAAAGCCTTATCAGAATATTTCATCCTGTTTCGTGATTGGGTAGATTCTCTTATCAGAATATTTCATACTAAACAATTTGATGCATTGCATGGCATCAACATGGGGGCATAAGTCGATGCCTGGCATCGACTTGGGGGCATAAGTCGATGCCTGGCATCGACTTCCAGCATAAGTCGATGCCTGGCATCGACTTGGGGGCATAAGTCGATGCCTGGCATCGACTTGCAGCATAAGTCGATGCCTGGCATCGACTTGCAGCATAAGTCGATGCCTGGCATCGACCTGCAACAAAAGTCGATGCCTGGCATCGACCTCGTGGCAAAAGTCGATGCCAGGCATCGACTTAGGTCCCTAGGTCGATGCCAAGCATCGATTTTTAGTAGAAGGTCGATGCCTAGCATCTACCCCAACAAGAAATCAATGCCATACATCCGTTCTTTATGTTCTGTTTGCTGTACTGAAGAGCTCTTCTAATTGTTTTTCCAATTTGTTCTGCAGAAACCAAGGAAAAGTAAGTCTACAGAGGTACTAGATGACTGCCCCCCTGCATTCCTTGCTCACATTCAAAGAGCAAGGCATGAGAAATCTAGACTGAAAGCGAAGGAGATGGATTTTGATGATGAACCCGATCTTAAATGTTTCTCCAATCCCCTAGACCCCCTTAGGCCTGTATATTACAATGTGTTCTGTAGTGATGTAAATAATATTTGTTCTGTTGTGCCTAGAAAACATTTCTCCCTTCTCATAGCGGACATACCCTATGGATTTAGGATGTTAGGATCAGTTAATGATGATGAACCCTTCAAACACCCTCAGATTCGGAAGATGGTCACTGATTTTGCAGAGTTAACTATGTCTCCTCTTTGGAGGATAGTAATTTTCCATAGCAGAGACCAGTCTTTCTCTGTTTCAACTGCTTTGAAAGCAAGATGTCATGCTGTCGAGTGCCTCACTTGGTAAGTAATCTTCTTTCTATCTCCATGGCTTTCATGATGCCCTATGTGACTCATAGTTCTTTTTTGCAGGGTGAAGACAAACGTAAATCACACTCCTTTGCATCGGTTTGTGAGTGCCACTGAATGCATTACAGTGGGCTATTATGATGAAGTAAGCAAAAGGAGAGTCAGGGAGCATTGCAATGAGAATGGGATCTCAAATGTGCTCATGTTCCCAGCCGTTACCAAGAAACTTCGTCATGTAGCTGGGGACATGACATTGGTTAACCCTTATCAGAAGCCACAAAAACTCATAATGAGATTGCTTCAGCTATTTTCCAATGATGATGACTGGGTCCTAGACCTTTTTTCGGGCACAGGTAATTTCAATTTTCACAATTTTCATTAGTCATTGTTGATTGAAGCCTCTAATAGGTTTTCTGCTGTTTCAGGAACGACTCTGGCTTGCTCCTTAAAGATGTTCAGGCACTGCATAGCTGTGGAGAAGGATGATGCTCAAGTGAGCTTCATTAGAATGAGAATCAATGGGCTGAATGAATGCCCAGATGAAGACCAAGAGGTTGGAAGGAAGCACATTGCAGATACGGAGAGATTCCAAGAAGCTTCAAGGGAGCCTGTTCCCCCACTTGCAGATGAACCTGGGGACATGGCTGACCTTGAAGAGCCAATCTTGGAGCAAGAGAGGCAAGATAGGTGTTCTAATGTGCCAGAGGATACCAATACCCTTGAGCCTGAGGAAAGCTATGATCAGCTTCTATTGTAGATTCACATAACTCTTGTAAAACACATGAAATGTAAAATATCATTTTAATGGAAATATAATTTGGAGTTCTGCTTCCACTTCGTGTTCAGCTTGATTTATCTTGAGCATTTCTCTGATCATGTGTGAATGTTTCTTAGTATAATTTTGTTGAATATTATCTTCTCTTGGGAATGCTTTTGTGAAGTGTATTTCATATTCCGTTAATATGGCCAGGCATTCAATGGGGATCTTAACCATACAAAGGGGATGATCTTAATTGCCTTGTTAAAATGCTCTGATTTTTACAACACATGTTCTCTAACTTTCGAGTAACTCTTAATTAGCTATCTTCTGTGCTTATTGAGGTTATAGATGTAATGAAGGAGCTTCGCGAATTCTTACATGTACCTTTTCAACTCTAATCTATTGTCCAAGTTCATGATGTGGGATTCTTGGTAATGCTCAACAACTAGTTTTCATGGCAGCAAGAATTTTAGTATATCTATCTTGACTACTTGGGATCTGAGATCAAGCTTCTAAAGACAATATTTACAAGCAAGACTCGTGATGCTTTCTAGATATTGTAAAATGCCCACTTTTTTGCTTCATATAATGGTATTTAGGTAAAAAGAAAAAGAGAACATGTCTTTGTTCTCCTTTGTTGTGACTCAGTGTTGAAGATTCTTGAAGAAGATTATGAAGATGATGGAGGTGTTATCCGAGAAGAATTTCAGCAAACAAGCACTCAAATGTCAGGTCCAGAAGCTTCTACATCACTTGGAGAAAGCTCAACATGGAAGGAGAGACTAAGGAGTCATTCCTCATCACCAACATCATGTTATGAAAGATCTAAAGCTAAAAGTGCTGCCCAAAATAGTGATTCAAATGCAAGTGAAGAAGAGTATGAAGAGGTGATCACACCAAAGGTAAAGTTGAACCGATTGAAGAAGCAATATTCAAAAGGAAATGAAAGGAGGTCTTAAAGAGCAAGGTATCCAATTCAAAGGTTGAGCTATGATAGTTTTATTGCAAATCATTTTGCATATATGACACAGGTGGTCAAAGACAAAGAACCGGATGCATATGAAGAAGCATGTACACAAAAAGAATGGCAAGAAGCTATGAAAGAAGAGATAAAAGCTCTCAAGGACAATCACACATGGGAGCTAGTTCCAAAGGCTAAATGTATGAAGATCGTTCCAAATAAATGGGTGTTTAAAATAAAGAGAAATGCTGATGGTTCTCTAGCAAGGCATAAAGCTAGACTAGTAGCAAAAGGATTCAAGCAAACTCACGGCATCGACTATGAAGAGACTTTCAACCCAGTTGCAAAGATGGGAATAATTAGAACCTTGATTGCAGTGAGTGCAACAAGGAGATGGCCATTATATCAACTTGACATAAAAAATGCTTTTCTCAATGGTGAACTTCAAGAAGAGGTATACATGAGTCAACCGATTGGATTTGAAGATAGAAAGCATCCAAATTTTGTTTGTAGATTGAAGAGAGCTTTTTATGGGCTGAAGCAAGCACCACGTGCTTGGAATCAAAGATTGGTCGAGTACCTCACAAGGTGTGGGTATAGTCCAACTAATGCAGATCCCTCTTTCTACATGAAGAAAGAAGAAGGCAAGCAGGTATATATTTGCATATATGTTGATGATCTCATCATGACAGGAAGTGATGTTACAGGAATACAAGAGACCAAAAGGAAACTCGGTAAGGAGTTTAAAATTTCAGATCTTGGTGAGCTGAAATACTTTTTAGGCATTGAGATAGTCTACGAGAAAGATGGCATTTACTTGATGCAAAGAAAGTACCTGTTGGATGTTCTTTTCAGATTTGGAATGAGTGAATGCAAACCACTCACTCAACCTATGGACACAAATGTGAAACTATGCTCAAATGATGGAGAGAAGTTACATGATGTAACTACATACAGGAGTATTATAGGTTCATTGATCTATGCTATGATCACAAGACCAGATTTGTGTTATATTGTTGGAGTTCTTTCTCAATTTATGCAAGCTCCTACAAGTGAACATTTAGATTAAGCCAAACGAGTGCTAAGATATGTGAAGCACACAGTCAATCATGACTTGTTTTATAGATATGATGAAGAATTGCAGGTAAAGGGCTTCAGTGATGCTCATTGGGTTGGTTCGAAGGAAGATAGAAGATCCACTTCAGTTTATGTGTTCATGATAGGTAGCAAACCTATCACATGGAGCTCGAAGAAGCAACCTACTGTTGCACTATCATCGACAGAAGCTGAATATAGAGGATTAGCCTTTGCAACTTGTGAAGCTATGTGGATTAAGAAGCTCTTGGCTAATCTTGATGTGCAGGTGGAGACCATTCCAATTTATGGTGACAACATGTCAAGCATTCACTTCACAAACAATCCAATGTTTCATGCACGAAGCAAGCACATAGAAGTGCATTATCATTATGTTCGAGAAAAAGTTTTGAGCAAGGATGTGGATATAAAGTTCATTGTAACTAATGACCAGGTTGCAGACATGCTTACAAAGTCCCTAGATGCTTCTAAGCTAAAGAGGTTCAAGGACGACATCAACTTGCAGGATATGGCTGAAGGTGCAAGCTCACATGTGACCTTGAGGGGTAGTGTTAAACATAAAGAAGTAAGGTCGTATATATTTTTGCAAAAAGAATTTTCTTCAAATAGAAGAAAAATTCAAAAATAAAAAATGGAAGCATTTACTTCAGCAAGTAGTGGAGGCCAAAAGAGAATCAATCAAATGAGAATCAAATCCAAAAACTGAACTGTAAGAGGAGTGGTTGTCCAAAGTAGTGGAGAAATGATGGAGAAGAGCTCTCAAACTCATCATGAGAGTTTTCGGTCACTTGGCTATAAAAGAAGCAAGGGAGGAAACTCAAGAAGAGAGGAAGAAGGTGTGGAAGTCCCCTTGTAGCTAATTCATTTGGTTTGAGTCATTTCGTTCAGTTCACTCTCATAGAGTATGTCCAGCCGCACACCCATTTTTGGGTAGTCTCATTGTGAGAGTCATATCTCTCAATATATGTATCCAATTTTAGGGTTTAAACATTCATTGGAAATATTATCTTGCGTAATTCCTCTGTCTAGAATAGTTTTATCAAATTATTTATGCTCTGTCATTTATTCAAGTTTTAGTGAAGTCTAGTTTTCAGCCTAACTGAGTGGATAGGTAGCCTGTTTTGAATCAAAAAGTTGCCAACCCAAATCTACTCCAAATTGAGTGTTTCATAGCTCATTTGAAAGCTATAAGTGTCTAGTTTGAGTGACCAAAGTTTCAAGTTCATTTCATTTTTCAGTTGGTACCAGTTTGCATTTGAATGTTAAGCTTTTGGCAAAAGTCTTGATCTTGAGAAGGTCTTCTACACTTTCCGCTACGAATAGGAGAGGAATTCTCCAACATACTTTACCCTGATTTCTTAAACGACAAGTCCATTAGGGAAATCTCATAGAAACCCCATAGTATCTACTATTAAGAGACTATCCTTAAAGGTTCCTTACAGTTGGAGAAACAATCACTAATTGGACATATATTTGAAGGTCAAATCTTAGGAAGAAAAACTACCTGCCTATGTGAAGGGACAGATTCACAAGTGTATTATATTTGTAAAGTTAGTTCACTTTAGTTCTAGAAGTAAAAGTCACGAGAATGAGAAAATCTATATAAGTTAGTTTGTATCAACTGACGCGATGAGGAAGACAATGAGAGAGTGAGTTAGAACTCAATTTGTATGACTGAGTATAGTCGGGCTTCTCTGAGTGAGAAAGCATCTGTAAAACTTCTGAGTTTTTTATAGTTATGAGAAGAACTAAGTAAAGTTCTGTGTATGAGACTCTCTCCATCATCTCCATGATTAACAACTGTGTGATGAGTTCAAAAGATCAAGTTTTCCAAGCAACTCGTTGCCTGGCATCGAATCTCTGCTGATAAGTCATATTTTCATTTATCTTTCTCATTCATTGCTAAAGTTTTTGCAAATTATGAAGCTGTTGGAGCAACTCGATGCCTGGCATCGAATTCCAGTTGATAAGTCATATTCTAAGTGTGCATGAAATCACCTATTGTTTTGGTATCTGAAAGCTTCAGGTTTTATGCGGGAAGTCGATGCCTGGCATCGAATCCCTGCTTAAAAGTGGCCAAAAACACCCCAAGTCGATGCCCGGCATCGAATTCTCATTGCAAGTCGATGCTAGGCATCGAATTCCATTTTTAGACAGGTGCTTTTACTAAAACAGGCAAAATTTCCAATTTTGAAAAGTCATATAGGGTGACCTTGTGAAGGCCATAACTTGAGTTCTAGAGATCCGTTTTATGGATATGATAGCTTGTTGGAAAGCTCTACTCTTCTAGGTTCAGCTTATAAAAGATCTTGGAGAAATAATATTTGAGCTAGGAGAAATGAGCAAAATACTGAAGGTATGTTATTTCAGTGACTAAAAAAATCTGAAGAAGCAAAGTTCTTGGTTTTGGCTATCATTTCTCAAAGTTTTGAGTGGCAATGAGTTAATGTTGACCATAGAGGTGTTCTAGTGTCACATTAATTCATTTTTTGTGGTGTTTTACACATCAACAAGTGGTATCAGAGCAGAAAGGTCCTAACGAACAGAAGGCGGCAAAGGTACGAGAAGTTTTGGAAAGTTTTCCATTAAAGTTTGAAAGGTGAAGCATTTGAAGACACAAGGCATCAAAAGGTTACTTCAAAAGTATCCTCATACACAAAGAACTCCAAAAGGTATTATTCTTTATACTTTAAGCTCAAAGGTTGCAGCAGAAGGGAAGGAGTATGGCAGATCATATCTCCATTGGCAAACTAGACAGAGATAATTACACCGCATGGGTAATGAGAATGGAAGCCTTACTTATGAGTAAGGATCTCATGATATATGTTACAGGTGAAGAAGAGAATCCAGTATTTGAAGATGAAAGCCGACCAAAGAAAGAAGAACTTGATGCTTTAAAGCATTGGCAGAAGAAGGATGCAAGTGCAAAAGCCTACATCTACAATACAATCTCTGATCATTTGCTACCACACATTAGAGGATTGGAATCATCTGAAGATATATGGAATGCATTGGAGTATCATTTCCAAAGCACTACTAAAGCACGGAAAGCAAGTCTATGGTCAGAGTTTACAACATTCAAGAAGAAGCCAAGTCAAAGTATTAGTGATTATGTCACTAAGATGAAGGATCTAGCAGATAGTCTTGGATCCATAGATGAAGATATTGAGGATCACAAGTTGATTGCTCAATTACTTACAGGTTTGAGAGGAGATGAAAGGTGGAAACCTTTTGTCTTATCAACAGAACTTTCATTAAATCATTATGTTCCAGATTTGAACCAGTTGCTTGGTTTGATGCTCACATTTGAGCGAGACTTGAAGGGAGATGGAGATAAAGGACAAAGTTCTACAATGTACATGAAGAACAAGAAGAAAGGAGATAAAGGTAAAGCAAAGGATGAAGAGGAGTCGAGTTCTCAAGCTTATTATGCAAGAGGTAAAGGCACTGGCAGAGGAAGACCAAGAGCTTTTGGAAGAGGTAGAGGTAATCAGAATAACAACAAGAAGGCTTGCTAGATCTGTGGATTGAGTAATCATTTGGCTCATGACTGTTGGCACAATCAACAAGGATCAAACCAGAATCAAAACAACAATAGCAGAGGCCGAGGTGGAAGATATCAAAGTAATTTTCAAAGAGGTAGACAAAGTCAAAGAGGAGGCTATGGTAGAGGTGGAGGAAGAAGTTGGGGACAGAATCAGTCCTACAACACAACCTACTACAATTATGCAAATGACACACAGAATGAAAGTCATACATCATTGATGATGAACTCAATCAGCACATCAGATAAAGAAGATCTAAAGGTATTTTACATTGACTCTAGATGTTCTAATCATTTGTCAAGAAACATAGAATTGATGTCAGAATTGGAAAAAGGTATTTCTAGTCATACAGTTCAAACAGGTGATAATACAAGATATAGTGTACATTCAATTCGAAAAGTGAAATGCAAGAGTGGAGCAGATTTGCTAACCAATGTTTTGTGTGTTCCCACAATACCTAAAAACTTGATTAGTGTGGGATAGATAGTTGAAAAAGGATTTCAAGTGAGGTTTACAAATGAAGGAGTATTTGTTGAAGATCCAGAGAATGGATATAATCAGATTGTTTGTGGTAAGAAAGAAGGTAGACTCTTTACTTTAAGAGTACAAGGGAACATTGGTCAAGCTTTGTCACACATGGTGAAGGAGTGATTACAGAACTTGATCTCTGGCATAAGAGATTAGGTCATTTCAATGAAAGAGGAATTAAAGCTATGGTTGCTAATCACTCTGTACTAGGATTACCAAATGTGCAGAATCAACATATGGTTTATAAATGTGAAGCATGTCAAATGGGTAAAGCACACAGGTTACCATTTCAGAAGAAAGGATTCAAACATGATGGCGTACTTGAGCTCATTCATACAGATGTATGGGGACCAACAAAAGAAGGATCTATCAGTGGCTCAAGGTATAATGTTCTTTTCATTGATGATGCTACAAGATGGATAACATTATATGTTTTGAAGGAAAGATCAGAAGTGTTTGGAGCCTTCAAGCATTTTCATGCATATGCAAAGAGAGTCACATGTCAAAAGCTTAAGAGACTGAGGTCTGATGGAGGGGGAGAATACTTCTCCCAAGAGTTCCATGATTATCTTTGGAATGCAGGTATGAAGAGAGAAATAACCTACAGGTATACACCACAACAAAATGGTGTAGCAGAAAGAAGGAACAAGAGTTTGGTTGAGTTTGCTAGAGCTATGTTAAAGGAGAAGAATTGTCCAAATTATCTTTGGGTTGAGGCTGTAAATACACCTACATATCTTGTGAATAGATTACCATGTGCAGCTCTGAATGGAATGACTCCATATGAAGCTTGGTGGGGTAAGAAACCAACACTAGATCATTGTAGAGTGTTTGGGTCAATTGCATATGCTTATGTGCCATCACAACTTAGACATAAACTTGAACCAAAGGCAGAAAAATATGTGTTCATTGGTTATGATGAAAAGCAGATGGGTTACAGGTTGTGGAATCCTCTAACAAAACAATTTCTTGTTTCTAGAGATGTTACATTTGATGAACAGAAAAGTTGGTATGCAGATCAAAGTCATGCAGCTGAAGAATTTGAAGAAGAGGTAAGAAGATGTGAGAAAGGAAAATCAATTGTGTAGGTGAATAGAGATGAAGACTATATGCAAGCAAGTACATCCAGAAGTGGATTAACAAGAAGGAATGAAGAAGCTCCTATATTTGATGAAGAAGTGTATCCAGACACTTATGATGAATGTGAACCAAGAAGGTCAAGCAGGACTAGAAGACAACTAGAAAGGTATTCTTATGATACTTCTTACATAACTCAGAAGAACTATGCATGTATGGTCAAAGATGATGAAGAACCTCAAAACTATGATGAAGCTAAAGGTAAGAAGCAATGGCAAGAAGCAATGAAGGAAGAGTTCAATGCACTCGAGGAGAATAAGACATGGGAACTTGTTCCTAAACCAAATGGTAAGAAAGTAATTGGAAATAAATGGGTTTATAAAGTGAAGAAGCTTGCATATGGAAGTATAGCCAGATACAAAGCTAGACTGGTGGTGAAAGGCTATGCCCAAACCTATGGCATAGATTATGGTGAGACATTCAGTCCTGTAGCTAAGATGTCAACTATAAGGACAATCATTGCTATTGCAGCTTCAAAAGGATGGACCCTAAGTCAATTGGATATAAAGAATGCATTCTTGAATGGATAAATATCAGATGAGGTATACATGGAACAACCTCAAGGGTTTATAGATTCCAGGTATCCAAATTTTGTTTGCAGGTTGAGAAGAGCATTGTATGGATTGAAGCAAGCTCCAAGAGCATGGAACTATAGACTGGTGAAGTATCTCAATGATCTTGGATATCAAAGTTCAAAAGCAGATCCAAGTCTACTTATCAAAAGAACAGAGGAAGGTACAATCTACATTTGTATTTATGTAGATGACATTATAATCACAGGTACTTCAGATGAAGGAATCAAGGAGGTAAAGAGATTACTTGAGAAAGAGTTTAAGATCAGTGACCTAGGAAAGTTGTCATACTTTCTTGGAATGGAAGTCACCTATACAGATCATGGCATATATGTATCACAAGAAAGGTATCTTCTGAATTTATTGAAGAAGTTTGATATGGAAAATTGCAGAGAAGCTTCAGCTCCACTTGAAGTTAATCACAAGCTCAGTAAATATGATGGTGCAGAATACAAAGATATGAGGAAGTATAAATCTCTTGTGGGTAGTTTGATTTATGCTACACTAACAAGACCTGATCTTAGTTATGCAGTGGGAGTTTTGTCACAATTCATGCATTGTCCAAAGGACCCACATTGGATTGCAGATCAAAGAGTTCTCAGATATATCAAAGGAACTATAAAGGAAGGATTATATTATCCTTTTACATCAGATTTGAAGTTGAGAGCATATAGTGACTCAGACTGGGCAGGAAACCAGGATGACAGAAGATCAACTCATGGTTATATGATATACATTGGTGATAAGCTTGTAAGTTGGTGTTCAAAGAAACAACATACAGTAGCATTATCATCAACTTAAGCTAAGTACAAAGGACTTGTGGAAGCAGCTAAGGAGGTCATATGGATGCAGACATTGTTCAAAAGCTTGGGTATTGATCAAGGTACACCTACAATACATGGAGATAATATGAGTTCACTTTATCTTGCAGCAAATCCAGTTTTTCATGCAAGGACAAAGCACATAGAAATACAGTATCATTTTCTCAGAGAAAAGGTAATGGAGAAGGAAATTGAAGTGGAGTACATTTCTACTAAAGATCAGTTAGCAGACATAATGACAAAGAGCTTGGATGGTGTGAAGACCAGCAGATTCAAAAGCATGGCAGGAGTAAAAGAAAAGAAGATGATATGAAGAAACAGAGAATGTCAAATAGTGATTGAGGGGGAGCTGTTGGAGAAACAATCACTAATTGGACATATATTTGAAGGTCAAATCTTAAGAAGAAAACTACATGCCTATGTGAAGGGACAAATTCACAAGTGTATTATATTTGTAAAGTTAGTTCACTTTAGTTCTAGAAGTTTTTTAAAAGTCACGAGAATGAGAAAATCTATATAAGTTAGTTTGTATCAACTGATGCGATGAGGAAGACAATGAGAGAGTGAGTTAGAACTCAATTTGTATGACTGAGTATAGTCTAGCTTCTCTGAGTGAGAAAGCATCTGTAAAACTTTTGAGTTTTTTATAGTTATGAGAAGAACTAAGTAAAGTTCTGTGTATGAGACTCTCTCCATCATCTCCATGATTACCTACTGTGTGATGAGTTCAAAAGATCAAGTTTTCCAAGCAACTCGATGCCTGGCATCGAATCTATGCTGATAAGTCATATTTTCATTTATCTTTTTCATTCAGTGCTAAAGTGTTTGCAAATTATGAAGTTGTTGGAGCAACTTGATGCCTGGCATTGAATTCCAGTTGATAAGTCATATTCTAAGTGTGCATGAAATCACCTATTGTTTTGGTATCTGAAAGCTTCAGGTTTTATGCGGGAAGTTGATGCATGGCATCAAATCCCTGCTGAAAAGTGGCCAAAAACACCCCAAGTCGATGTCCGGCATTGAATTCTCGTTGCAAGTCCATGCTAGGCATCGAATTCCATTTTTAGACAGGTGCTTTTTACTAAAACAGACAAAATTTCCAATTTTGGAAAGTCATATAGGCTGACCTTGTGAAGGCCATAACTTGAGTTCTAGAGATCCGTTTCATGCATATGATAGCTTGTTGGAAAGCTCTACTCTTCTAGTTTCAACTATAAAAGATCTTGGGGAAATAATATTTGAGCTAAGAGAAATTAGCAAAATATTGAAGGTATGTCATTTCAATGACTAGAAAAATCTAAAGAAGCAAAGTTCTTGGTTTTGGCTATCGTTTCTCAAAGTTTTGAGTGGCAATGAGTTAATGGTGACCATAGAGGTGTTCTAGTGTCACATTAATTCATTTCTTGTGGTGTTTTACACATCAAAACTTACATTCATTGTGTGAAATAGAATGTTATGAAGCTTCCAAAATGTAAGCCTTGAAGTTAATGATCACCTTGTGAGAGTGAGAGTAAATATCAACCTATCCAAATCAACCCATATATATACCTCTAAACCAAGGAGTCTAGCCTTATTGAAAGAACTTGGAGAAGCTTGTAGAAGGTAGAAAGTGCGTTTCGAAGCGACGAATTTTGGTCAAGCCAATCGGCACAAGACCAGCCCTTGAGCTTATGGAGACTCAAATAGACCTTATAGGCATGCTATAAGTGCAAAGAAACACACTATGTACTTTGGAGCATCAAGTAGAATGAGTCGATACAAAACAGATAGGTTCGCGGGTCGACTATCTCAAAAAACATACTATCTATGGAAGAGACAATGAACTTCAAATGCCCATAGCGACCAGCGTGGTTACAATTAGAAAAAATCCTTCTATGCGAGTGATACACATAGGGTTGAGTGTATGTAATGCACAAAATTATAACGAATAAGCAAAATATGCTATAGGAATGAATGCGACATTCACCGGTGGTACTTCCTATTTTTCAAGAATAGGTAGAGATTGACCCCGAGGTAGAAAAACTCAGATTTCTCCCAATCTACTAAACCACATGCTATGAAAATCTATAGGAACAAGACTAGACACTAATACCTTTCCAATGAGCCATCTTTCACTCAATTTGGAGCTCTGGAGAGAGAGCAGCAGCCTCTGCAAGATTACTATTGGCAAAGAAGATGATGCAGAGAATCGAAGGAGCAAGACAATGATGGTCACAAGTGTATGTATATTGCTTCCATGTAATGTACAAGTGATTTCAAGTCTTTATATAGACTCTAGGAGTGTTCCACGACTTCTACAAGTGAAATTTGAATTCAAATGAAGGTGGGAATGGTTGTTGGAGGGAATTAATTCACTTTCCTATAATTTAGGAAAAGTGAAGATCTAGTTTGATCTACTTTTAGGTGATTGATTTCTTGATTGAATGCAACTTTAACCACCACAAATTTGTGGGATATGGGCTCTATTTTTCTACCTTTACATGTGTAAAGCTCAAGGCTTTTACAACGGTAAATGAACCATAAAAATTTTCTCAAAAAAATACAATAAATGAGCATAAGAAAAAGAACTCTCCAACGGATATTCTTTCGATGCAATAGCCTTTGATGTAGATTAAATCCACCTCAAGCATAGTGTAAGCTTTATGTTCCAATAGCTCCCCCTCAAGCTAAAGTATGCTTGAGTCTTCATTGTGTGATAGGTTGAATACCTTCCATAGCTTTGAATCTTCAAAGCTTTATTCCATGAAGTGCCTTTGTCATCATATCTGCTACTTGCTTTTTAGTTGGAACAAAAGAAATGTCAATCTCCTTTGCCATGAGCTTCTCCCTGATGAAGTGGTAATGGACTTATATGTGCTTGGTTCTCGTATGGAAAATAGGATTTGCCGTTAGATGCATGGAACTTACATTATCTCCAAATACGTGAGGTTTGGAACTCACTAGTCCCAAATCTATATACAATGCTTTTAACCATATTGCCTCTTGAGTTGCTATGGTCAAGCCTCTGTACTCTGCTTCAGTTGAGGATAAAGCAATTGTTGGTTGCTTCTTGGAACTCCATGACACTAGCTTCGATCCTGCAAATGCTAAGTAACTGGAAGTACTTCTTCTATCATCCTTAGCTCCTACCCAATCTGCATCTGAATAGATTTTGATATCCAAATCTAAAGAATAAGGATAGAATATACCTTTGTTGATTGTACATTTGAGATACTTAAGTACTCTCTTAGCTGCATCCATGTGTGGTCTTCTTGGTGAGTGCATGAACTGACTAAGCACTCCCACACTATATGAGATGTCTGCCCTTGTATGAGTAGCATATATCAAGCTACCTACCAAGCTTTGATACTCTTTAATGTCTTCAATTTTCTCACCTTCATAAATAGTAAGTTTATGATTCATCTCCAAAGGTGTACCTGCAGGCTTAGTGTTCTCCATTTTGAACTTGATAAGAAGATCTTGAATGTATCTTCTTTGAGTCAAATACATTCCTTCATCTGTATATATCACCTGCATACCTAAGAAATATGTGAGCTCACCTAAGTCACTGATTTTGAACTCCTCTTGCATGTGTCTCTTGATCCTTTGAATGCCATTTAGATCATCACCTGTCACAATAATATCATCTACATATACACATAGATAGATAACCTCATCGTGATCCCTTTTGATGAATAGAGAAGGATGTGAGCTATTAGCTTTGAACCCTTGATCTTGAAGATATGTAACCAACCTGTAATTCCAAGCTCTTGGAGCTTGTTTCAATCCATACAATGCTTTCTTAAGTCTGCAAACATAAGATGGATGATTAGGGTTTTCAAAACCTAGTGGTTGTGACATGTATACCTCTTCACTTATCCAACCATTTAAGAATGCATTTTTCACATCAAGTTGGAGGAGTCTCCAATTCCTTGCAGCAGCTACACTTATCAATGTTCTGATTGTAGTCATCTTTGCAACTGGTGAGAATGTTTCCTCATAGTATATACCATGAGTTTGTGAGCATCCTTTGGCAACTAATCTTGCCTTGTACCTGCAAACTGATTGATCTGAATTTCTTTTAACTTTATATACCCATCTGCAACCAATTACCTTTTGATTCGGCAACATTGGAACCAAATCCCAAGTGTCCATTTCCTTCAATGCATCTATCTCTTCTTTCATGGCTTTTTCCCAATTAGGGTTTCCCTTTGCCTGTTCATAGGTTGAGGGTTCCTCTGAAATAGAGTCTTTTGCCAAGTAGATTGAATGCTTTGTAACAAATGTGGAATCATATCCATACCTTTCTGGTTGTTTCTTCTCTCTTCCTGATCTTCTAGGTGCTTGTTTTGAGCATTCTCCAACCTCTTGTATCTTTGCTTTGCCTCTTGACTTCCATAGCTTGTAATCCTTTTCTCTTTCATCTTGGTCGTCGTTTGTATCACTTCTTGGATCCTGGACCTATGTATCATGCTTGCTTCCTAATTGATGAGAGTTAGAATCAAGATCATATGGTAGTGTTACCTTTTGTTTGTCTTTATCATACCAAGACCTGTGTTCTTCAAACACAACATCTCTACTTGTAGTGAATTGCTTGGTTGAAGGATTGAAGAACTTGTAACCCATCTGAGTTGAATCATATCCAATAAACATTGCCTTTGTTGCCATTTCATCTAGCTTACCTCTTATTTGTGATGGTACATGAACATAAGCTAAACAACCAAAAACCTTGCAATATCCAAGACTAGGTTTTCTTCCATGCCATGCTTCATAAGGAGTCATACCTTGAAGTGATTTAGATGGTAGTCTATTGACAAGGTACACAGTAGTTGAAATAGCTTCTACCCATAGATAATGTGGCAACTTCTTCTCTTCAAGCATTGTCTGGGCTGATCCAACCAATGTCTTGTTTCTCCTCTCTGCAATTCCATTTAATTGAGGAGAGTACCTAGTAGTCACTTCCCTTTTGATACCTTTTTCTTGCAAGAACTCATCAAACTCTTTGGAGAAGTATTCTCCCCCTCCATCAAATTTGAGCTTCTTTAGTGATCTACCTGTATGATTCTCCACATGTGCAAGATACTTCTTGAAGAAATCAAACACTTCATTCTTACTCTTGATAAAGTATAGAACAGTCCGTCTACTATGGTCGTTAATAAATGAGACATAATACCTTGATCCTGCCAATGAAGGTTCTTGACTTGGTCCCCATACATCTCTATGTACTAAGTCCAATAAGTTGTTGTGGATGTAGCCTTTGTGGTTGAATGGTTGTCTTTGTGCCTTCCCAATCTGACATGCATCACACCTGTTGATCATGTGTTGCTTTAATATGTTCGGCAGTCCTAGAATACTTTGATCCCTGCATATATCCTTCAAGGTTCTTTCATTCACATGAGCAAGTCTCTTATGCCACACTTCAAGCTCACTTAGGGTTTGAGACTCAAATTTGAATAGAGCTATGTTCCTGGTTTCTCCTACTTCAAAAGTAAAGAGCCTACCATGCTTCTCACCTCAGGCTATCTTCTTGAAGCCTTGACATGGATCTTCCACAAAAGCTCCATGTTGGGTGAACCTAAATTGCAAGCCTTTTTTAACTATTTGGCCTACACTTATTAGGTTTTTAGTGATAGTGGGTAGATAGAGAACCTTACTTAGAATGTTTATCCTGCCATTAGAAGCTTTGACATTACCAATCTTCTCCACATTGTGCTTTGTGTCATTCCCTGTTTGCACTTCATGTCTATGCTTTGGACTTTCCAAATCAGATAGAAGAGCAATGTTGCCTGCAATATGATTCGAGCATCCTGAATCTATGTAGAACAAATGATCATCTTCTTTACCTTCTTTGTGGCTTAGATTCATAAGAAGCAATGAGTCTTCATGTGGTCGATCTTCTGAATAATTTTTGTAGTCCCTTCTATTATAGCTTCTATTGTTATTATTGAAGTTGTGTCCACCTCTGCCTCTATTGTTGCCATATCCACCTCTTCCACTTCCTTTCTGGGTCTTCCCATTGAACCAACAATTCTGAGTGGTGTGGTTGGTCTTATCGCATATGGCACAAGGTTGAACATTTTGAGCTTTGGCTTTGTCTTGCTTTGGTCCTTTCTTCTTCCCTTTCCACTTGCTCTTGCTTGCGAAGTTGGCTTGGGAAGTCTCTTCTTCATCTTCTTCCTTCTTCTTGCCTTTCTGCTTCTTATCCTTTTTATCTGCATATAGAGCACTAGTTGAATTACCATGATAAGAGTTACCTTCCTTTATGCTATTGTTGGCTTCTTGATTGAAGATTTGTCCAAGAAAGATGTTGAAGTCTAGAGTTTGCACATCCATGATGAGATCATAAGCCATCATGAAGGATTGACATTGCTTATCACTTCGAATGCCGTTGAGAATTTGCCTCATGATGACCTCTTCTTCAATCATCTCTCCAATGGATGCTAACTGATCTGCAACCTTCTTGACCTTGGTAACAAACTCTATGATGGTTTGTTTAGGTGTCTTCTTCATTTGGTTGAACTCGTTCCAAAGATGATTCTTTCTTGCTTTGGTACTACCAGAAAAGAAAGTCTCGAGGGCATCCCAAGTCTCTTGAGATGCCTTGCATCCTCTAATATGTGGTAATAGAAAGTCAAAAATAGAGTTTAGTATGTGCGACCTTGCTTGAGCATCCCTTGCGCACCAAAGTGTGAGCTTATTTGTTTCCTCTTGTGTAGGTCCTCCTTTGGATCTTGGAATAGGCATAACTTCATCACGTGCTACAATTCCATAAAGATTTCTACCTTGCAAATAGGCCTCCATTCTGATTTTCCAAGCCGCGTAGTTGTGTTGGTCAAGCTTCTAGATCATTGAGGGAAAGCCGTCACCCATCTTGATCTAGCTCTGATACCACTGAAAGAACTTGGAGAAGCTTGTAGAAGGTAGAAAAGTGTGTTTCGAAGCGATGAAGTTTGGTCAAGCCAACCGGCACAAGACCAGCCCTTGAACTTATGGAGACTCAAATAGACCTTATAGGCATGCTATAAGTGCAAAGAAACACACTATTTACTTTGAAGCATCAAGGAGAATGAGTTGATACAAAACAGATAGGTTCGTGGGTCGACTAGCTCAAAAAACTTACTATCTATGGAAGAGACAATGAACTTCAAATGCCCATAGCAACCAGTGTGATTACAATTAGAAACAATCCTTCTATGGGCGTGATACACATAGGGTTGAGTGTATGGAATGCACAAAAGTATAAGGATATAAGCAAAATATGCTATAGGAATGAATGCAACATTCACCGATGGTACTTCCTATTTTTCAAGAATATGCAGAGATTGACCCCGAGATAGAAAAACTCAGATTTGTCCCAATCTACTAAACCACATGCACAAACTAGACACTAATACCTTTCCAATGACCCATCTTTCACTCAATTTGGAGCTCTATAGAGAGAGCAACAGCCTCTGCAAGATTATTGTTGGCAAAGAAGATGATGCAGAGAATTGAAGGAGCAAGACAATGATGGTCACAAGTGTATGTATATTGCTTCCATGTAATGTACAAGTGATTTCAAGTCTTTATATAGACTCTAGGAGTGTTCCACAACTTCTACAAGTGAAATTTGAATTCAAATGAAGGTGGGAATGGTTGTTGGAGGGAATCAATTCACTTTCCTACAATCTAGGAAAAGTGAAGATCTAGTTTGATCTACTTTTAGGTGATTGATTGCTTGATTGAATGCAACTTTAACCACCAAAAATTCGTGGGATTTAGGCTCTATCTTTTTACCTTTACATGTGTAAACCTCAAGGCTTTTACAACGGTAAATGAACCATAAAAAATTTCTCAAAAGAAATACAATAAATGAGCATAAGAAAAAGAACTCTCCAACGGATATTCTTTTGATGTGATAGCCTTTGATGTAGATCAAATCCACCTCAAGCATAGTGTAAGCTTGATGCTCTAACACTTATCATGTGACCAAGTCACATGGATTCCAAAGAAGGTTTCTTCACATGGGTTTGTAAGTCAAATAATCACATGGGCTCAAATACGATCACTTGAGATCACATGGCATGGCTAAGGCTTGAATATTTCTTCAAAGGCTAAGGCTCCTCATGTTAGAATAAAAACCTAAGGTTCATAACATTAAATTGAAATAAAATACCATTCTCCAACAAAACCCAAGGGTTCTTCAAAGGTTTCCTATGGGTTTCTCTATTATATCCAACGGTCTTGAACCTTGGATCCCATGCAAATAAACCAATAATTATATGATATTCTTCCCCCCTTGGAAGATTTCTCATCCCTGAAGATGTGTGTAGGTATAGTATGTGGAGTATTCCTCTATGCATCATGATCAACCTCGTTGATCATGGGCTCACTCTCAAAGATTTGCCTCATTTTCTAACTTAGTTGCAAAAGAGGGAAATCTTTTGTTGATGGAACTTACTCGCTCACAAGTGGTGCTTTATTTTATCCCATCTTTGGATTTAACTAGGCTCTCTTTATATAAATGATTCATTGTCTTTTTACCTTGAGTGCATATTATTTTCTCTAGTTCATGAGGGATGTTCTAAAGTGAGATAGGTTGGACTATTGTACATAGAGATACAAGATTATCTTGTTCAATCAATTTTCTTTTCAATATACTAACATGAAACACTAGGTGAAGTAGAAAATATTCAAGAAGCTTTAGCTCATAAGCCAAAGTCCAAATATTTTTGAGAATCTCAAAAGGGCACAATATCTTGGAGATAGTTTAAAATACCATATTGTTTTCAAATGTTTAGACCTCCAAGGAACTTTTAAATAAATTTTCTCTCCAACTTGAAAGGAAATATCTTGCATCTTAGGCTTGTTATATGCTTTATCTCTATCTTGAATTGTTCTCCAACCTGGAAGGAAATATCTTGCCTCTGAGGGTCCCTATATGCTTTAGCTCATAAGCCAAAATCCTAAGATTTCTAAGAATATCAAAAGGGCCACAATATCTTGGAGATAGTTTAGGATAGGGTCTTGTTTTCATAGCTTCTCTAGGGAACTTTTAAATAGAATTTTTCTTCAACCTAAAAGGAGCTACCTCAACTCTTAGGGTTGTTATATTTTTTAGCTCTATACTAGTCTTTCCTTATGTTTTCTTTAGCTAGTTTCATCTTAAAGTCCATATCTTCCAAGAAATCTATAGCTACTTGGATATTCTCATTCTGCAATGTAACAACATATGTGCCTCTTCGCTGGAACCCATACATTAACATGAAGTGACTATATTCAATTGTGGTATGTTTAACAATTTTGTAAGCAAACTCAAATAAAGAAAAGCAGTCTTTCCAATCAGTTTTGGTTTGAAAATATGTAAGCTCATAAGATATCTTCAAGTATTTGTTTGACTCTTTCTATTTAGACATCCTATTGTGGATATTCAGTAGTACTCATATTTATCTTTGTTTCTAACCTACTAAAAATAGCTCTCCACAAATGAGTTATGAACTTTCTATCTCTGTTTGGCAAACCATACATTCAGTAGAGATGTTCAACAAACATCCTAGCTAATTATACATTTTGACTATAGTTCGAGTAGGAATGAAATGAACCATTTTTGCCAATAGGTTTACTATAAGCCAAACCACATCATGTCCTTTTTGGGCTTGAGGAAAGCTCGTAATAAAATCCATGGAAATACTCTCCCATTTACCACTAGGAATTTCCAAAGGGTGTAACAAGCCACCTATCTTGAATTTTCTCCATTTTATTCACTTGACACTTTGTACATTGAGGTACATAATTATGTCCATCTTTATATATACATGGCCAAAAAAACTATCATTTGTCTAATTCATAAGTTTTGTTGATTCTCGGATGATCAACAATAGGGGCACCATGAAATTACTATGCAAGCTATTCGTATCCATTGAGAGCTCACCAAGGAACAAAGCCAAGAACTTCTATAGCAAGAGCTGGACCATAGTGGTTTTGACACCCCATTCATTGAAGCCACCCACATGCTCATAGAGGCAGATAGTGTAGTGGAAGCCCTAATTACCTCTCACAAGAATCACCCTAGAGATTTGACCCTCTTCACGCTTGCCTCCAACCTTGTGCTAGATTATCCATTCACATTCCAATACCTTCCAATCTATCTCATCAATCCACACTCCATGGACACACACCCTCTCCTATTTTTCCCATTCACACATCCTCCTTAACTGAGCCACCCATTCCTCCTGTCACCACCTTATCCCAATTTTCACAAGAATTTCAAGACATTTTTGAGACAACACCCCAAACCCCACCTTGTTCTCATGTTCCCATTATTTCTACACCCCAATCCCCCTCTCACACATCTATATTCTCTGATGAATCTGTTATTGTAATATCACCTCCAACCACCACTGTCTTCACCCCATCACTAGCACCCCTTTGATTCCTCCAACCATTGCATCATTTCCACCCGCTATTCACCCTACATTATCACCTTTCCCCACACCCCTCTGCATACCCACTACCCACTCCTTCACATCCATTCACTCCACTTTGGCTCTATCCATTCCGTCTTTCTTCAAACCCTTTATCAACTCCCCTACACAACCATACTTATCTCAAATAACATTACCATACTCCATTCCACTAGCCCAATCCTTGTTATTATTAAATTCTCTTTTCACACATGCACTTATGGCTTCGTGAATATCACTTTTCACTTTCAATATCACACATCCCACCATGTTCGAGTGATGCAATGGACATCTCATTGCCCATGGTACCTCCATCCACACTTCACACATAATTCCCAAGCTCCTCTCCACCAACCTCACCACCACACACAAGCATCTTCACATTCACATCCACTCTTCCTATCCCCTCTCCCACCTTCTCTCCTTTAAATTTAGGCACTCATGCATTCATGTATTCTGATCCCATCTATTCATCATCCACCATCGACAAGGCTCTCCAACAAATGTTTATGTGCATGCACCAAGTTTGTGATGAATTTACTACAATGGAATAATGATATCAAGAGTTACAAGCACAAAAAATCCACCTACAATCAAAGCTAAAGTCTTTAAGCATAGAAAATGCTTCCCTCAATGCCATGTACATAGAACTTAAGGATACACACAACACACTAGAAGTTCAACTGAAATGCAAAGCATGCAAGCGATCACAAAAGTAGAGGAGCTCCTTCGAGTTCAAATAGATCGCATCACAAGGCTAACACACAATATGGGCCTCTTATGCAGGCATCTCACAGCCCCTCATGAAGAGAACTAATGAGTCGAGATCAAAAGAGAGATGATTTTGAAGCTGCAGTGGATAGTCTTGGTGCACTAATTAGTCCAAGCAGATTCTAAATGATGCCGCCAAAGACCATCAAAGTCATTCTAGAAGACTATGCAACATTATTAGAAGCTCACAACAAGTTCAATGAACATTATGAGACTTTTAAGAATCCACAACAACACAACCAACAACACTAATAGACCAACCAATCCAAGAGCTTGTACCCCCTAAATTATTAGAAGAACTACAACATTTGCAAGATAAAGTTGTTATGCTACAGGTTGAGCTTGCAGCACAAGCTATTCTTCACAGGCTAGCCTATCCACTAGATATTTTTGAGCTAGAGGAAATGGTGAATATACCTGTTGACCCCACATTTGAAGAAGAGTATAAACCCCATACAAGTGTTAGTGGACATGTGAATGAAGATGACCACAATACGTTTGATTTACCAAGACCGGGGATGAAACAAGTTGAGGAATTGGGGAAAACATATTCTGCCAAAATTGAAGCTCAGTTACAAGTGATGGCCATGTTCGAGGAAACCATTTTGAAATCGACTTATTTCAACGAGCTAACACCAGGGCATTATATCTCCATCTTCAATATAAGCCCTATTTCATTTATTTGGCTTAGTATAATGAATAAGTACAATGGATCACTAGAAAGCTACCAATGCACACAAAACAATTACAACTAGAGGATCTACCTCCAACAACACAGACAAGAATGATCTATCAATCAAATTGCACGACACAAATACTACATGAATACCCAAAAATGATGCAAACATGGTCCAAGGCTCCACTACACATATTTTTTAATCCATGCTATGCTCCAGTACCATGACGCCGATCTTGGCCCTCTTTTACAATCAAGGTATAGAATTATCCGAAATGCCAAGACTTGGTAAACTATTCTTACTTACTGCCACCACAAAGCCCCCATACTATTGCATACATGATGGCAACCATCAAGCATCGGCTCCCTCACTTACATCAAATGACAGATATAGAAGCAAAAAGGAAAATCAAAATTTTTGATCTTATGCAAACAACCTTCAAGCTATTTTGAAAGATCAAGGCACCCCATGATAGTCTAGGATTTGAGCAAAAAAATGTGGACCTTGTGTATGACATGAGTATTATGATGCCTATGCACATCTACTATGCCTAACATTTTTGAATCAAGTACCTCTTGGCATGCTACAAACAGACCTTCAAGGAAATGTTCATGATGGGATTTTGGGAGTATCATTATGAGGTATTCATCACCGGGCTGACCCACCTACTCTAGTTATTCTTATGAAAATAGATAATGTACTCCACACACTATCAAAACCTTCCATAGGACACTCCATGTGCAATTTACTAAGAATAAATCAAAAGTAGATTCAACAAGAGGCCTTCGTGTTTGTGAGAACACCCTCGCTCAAGAACTACTATGGGACTATATCGATTGATCCCTGTAACAAGGATCTATCAGTGATGATAGATGCAAGAGGGAGGGGGGTGTTAGCAGTACCAGAGGTGGAGAAAGTGGGCATAGATGCATAGGAAGTATGTGATGAGAGCTAGAGCAAGGTCAAAGGTGTTGGTACATTTGGTAATCCTTGATGCTTGACCAAATATCAATGGCTACAACCATAACTTCAACATCACAAATAACCAAGGAGGGTATAGAGGGAGAAGAGATTACAACAACTACACTGAAGAGCAGACATAAGAGGACTCACTTCTATTGATGAACATCATGACCATGGAGCAAGATAAAGAAGCTGAGCATGTGTCCTATATAGATTTCGGTTGTTCCAATCATGTAGCAGGGAATGTGGCTCTACTATCAGACTTGGAAGATCCAAGGAATAGCCATGAAGTTCAAACATGAGATGACACTAGGCACTCAGTTTAAAAGACTGGAAATGTGAAGAATCCATATGGAAATATGAATCTACTCAGTAAGGTATTATATGTACCCACCATAACTAAGAACTTGATAGATGTTGGACAAATTGTAGAGACAGGATTTTACGTAAGAATCACAAGGAATGGAGCATTTTTTGTTGAAGATCCTCAACAAGGATTCAAGAGAATTGCAAAAGGAGAAAATTTAGGATTAGAGATGTGGCACAAAAGATTGGCTCTCATTGGTGAAAGAATTTTGAAGCAAATATGTTAGGATCAAAGTGTGCTTGGCCTACCAAATATATCCAAACAACATATGGTATACAAATGCAGTACTTGTCAATTTGGGAAGTCACATAGGAAACCCTTTATGAGGAAAGTTTACATCCATGGTGACCTATTGGAGCTAGCCCACACAGATGTTTGGGGACCTAGCAAGGAACCATCAATTTTAGGATCCACGTACTATGTATCTTTTATTGATGATTGTCACAGATGGACCATCCTATATTTCATGAAGCATAAGGATGAAGTATTCAATTGTTTCAAGAAATATCTTACTCTTGTTGAAAATCAAGCAGGGAAAACACCAAGGTCAAATGGAGGGGGAGAATATTTCTCCCATGAGTTTGATGGCTTCCTACAAGATAGGCATCAAAAGAGAGCTCACAACCACATACATTGAAAAATGGAGTAGTAGAGAGAAGAAATTGGATCATAGTTGAAGATGTAAGGTCCATGCTTAATGAGAAAAAATTACCCAATTATCTATGGGCAAAGGTTTTGTCTACAACAATCTATCTCATTAATAGTCTCCCATCAAAGGCATTGGATGGGATGACACCCTATGAAGCTTGGAATGGAAGAAGACCTAGCCTTGATCATTGCAAGATATTTGGATGCATAACCTATGCACATGGTCCATCAGAAATCGAAGGTAAATTGGATCCTAAGGTAGAGAAATCTGTGTTTATTGGATATGATCTAAAATTGAAGATGATTGTAGGAAGGTCAAGCTACCTTATGATCTAGAGGAGAACTTTCCAACATTGCAAAAGGTAAGTGATCACCTACATGAAGATACAAGTGACTGTGATGATGATTAGAAGACACCAACAAGGAATATCAAGGCATGGGACAATAAAGGCAAAGAGAATATGCAGGAGTTCAGAGATATTGCAAAATCTTTCCAACAAGCAATAAGGAGATCAAATAGGGAAAGAAGAATCCATAAAGGTATGGATTTGACACCTCTCTGGTTACTAAGCATTCAATCTATATTGCTTAGGATATCAACTTAGAGGAACCACCAACATTTAAAGAATCCAATAAGAAATCAGAGTGGAGAGAGGCAATGGAGGAAGAGATAGAAGTTCTTCAAGAGAATCAGACATGGGAACTAGTTCCCAAGAAGCCATCCATGAAGATCATTGGATCTAGGTGGATCTATAAGGTAAAAAAGAATTCAAATGGTTCAATAAACACACATAAAGCAAGGCTTGTGGCAAAAGGCTTTGCTCAAACCCAAGGCATAGATTATGGGGAGACTTTCTCTCATATGGCAAAGATGCCAACAATCAGAGTTCTCATGAGTATAGCTGCTTCAAGGAATTGGAACATCTATTAGATGCATGTCAAAAATGCATTCTTGAATGGTTGGATTTTAGGCACAAGCTCCTGTATTTGTAGATGAATCACACCTTGAGTATGTATGCAAACTCAAGAAAGCTCTCATGGACAAGCTCCTAGAGCTTGGAGCCATAGACTTGTTACATTCTTGAAGAACAAAGGATTCAGACTAAGCAAGGCTAATTCTTCAATTTTCATTAAGAAAAGTAAATCTAAAGTTATATACTTGTGTGTGTATGTAGATGATATCATTCTTACAGGTGATGATGTTGATGGAATCACAAAGATTAAAGCCCAAATAAAAGAAGAATTTTGGATAAGTGATCTTGGATTGCTCACTTATTTTCTTGGATTGGAATTTGGAAGTGGTCTACAGAGATCAAAGAATGTTCCTTGCACAAAGGAAGTACATTAAGGATATGCTCGCAAAGTTCAAAATGCAAGGCACTAAGGTTGTAGATATTCCCATGTGTTAAAAATAAAGAAGCAAGATCATATATATTTTGCAAAAAGGATTTTATTCAAATAAAAGGAAAATACAAAAATAAAAAATAGAAACATTTACTTCAGTAGGTACTGGAGGCCAAAAGAGAATCAAATCCAAAAACTGAACTGGAAGAGAAGAGTGGCTACTCAAAAGTAGTGGAGTAGTTATGGAGAAGAGCTCTCAAAATCATCATGAGAGCTCGTGGTCATTTGGCTACAAAAGAGGCAAGGGAAGACACTCAAAAACTGAGGAAGAAGGCACTAATGTCTCCTTGTGGGTAGTTCATTTGGTTTCAGACATTTCGTTTTCTTCAGTCTCATAGACTATGTCTAGCCACATACCATTTTTTGGGTAGCCTAATTGCAAGAGTCATATGTCTCAATGTATGCATCCATTTTTAGAGTTTAAATATTCATTGCAAAGCTTATCTCATGCACTTTCTTTATTTAAAAAAAAAATGTGAGATTCACCATTTTCTATGAGCTATTCAGTTTTTAGTGAAGTTTAGTTTTTTGACTAATTGAGTGGACAGACAACCTATTTTGAGGCAAAGAGTTGACAAACCAAAACTAATCCAAATTTGTTTGATAGCTTATTTGAAAGTTATTAGCATCTAGTCTGAGTGACTAAGTCTGAAATTCATTGTCTTCTTCAATTGATACAAGTTTTCATTCTAATATTTAGGTGTAGTTAAAAGTCTTGATCTTGAGAAGGTCTTCTACACTTTCCGATGTACATAGGAGATGAATTCTCCAACAATTGGTTAACAAAGCGTTGGATTTTGAAGAATAAAAGCATTGGAACTAAAGTAAATCAAAGGAGAAGCCACAAATCAAGGGGGAACTTTGTAAAGTCAAGAGAGAGCACCAAAACATAACTAAGGTCAACTTCAAACTTGAAAGTCTTCAATGGCTGATTTAGGACAACAAGTTGAGAAGTTAGATAAAGATAATTTTTAGTTTTGGAGGTATAGAATGACTGTTGGTGCAATTCAATCACCAATTGATGTTTTGGATAAAGACTTGAAGTCAAAGAATGAAGAAAAGATCAACAATTGTAGATTGAAGATAAAGCATGTTTAGGAAAAGAAGACTTGTATACATATGTACATTAATTTATAGTTAGCTCACTTATAGCTTTTGTATGGTCATAAGATTGTACATATATGCCTATATATACAAGTAAAAAGTCGGGGCAAGTATGAGAGAGCATGTGAAGAGAAGAATTATAAGTTAGAATAGTCATTAGACACTTTTAGAAGTGAAGAGATCTCTCTCATCATTCAGATGTAAAAATTTTCAGAGATGAAGAAATATTGTGTCCGATCTTTTGCTAAGTATTGCTTCTGTGTTTAATCTTTTGTGAAATGCTTTTGTACAAGCCTAAGTCTATATTTGATTGACCTCTATACAAGTTTTTAGATCCTAATTGTGATCAGGCTGAGAGAATTGAGAGTAGGAACATTTATATGTGTAAATGTGAAGAAGTGAAGTTGCAACAGGTGAAAAATTTGATGCTAATGTTTTGGTCAGTTCTCCTTCCATAGTGTAAAGTTTTGAGCAAGCAAGGTCTCATTCTTTAAGTTGGAAGGTAACTACCTATGGCTAAAATCGTTTGACTAAAAGGCTTGTAGTTTGAGAGAACCATGCTTTAGAAGTTATAGGTGTCAAAGTTCACTATAGAAAAGTACAGTTTTAGACATAGGTGAATTGAGGATCATTTCTCAAGATCTAATGAATATTTTGAGATGATTTAAATTGCAGAAGATGTGCAATCTATATGCAACACTTTGTGCAAAGTTTTATCAGAAACTTTACACATTTGGTCAGTCAATGAGTGAATTATGTGCAACAAACTTTTTGAGTATTAACTCTCTTCACAGTTTGTTCAAGATTTTGACAATTGAGTATTGATCCTCCAAATTGGTAAAGGTTTTGAGTTGTTCTTAATATAGAGTTGCTCTTACATCAAGAATAGCTTGTTCTTTTGGAGTTTAACACTCTCCATCAGTGGTATTAGAGCAAGAATCATCAAAATTGAAGAAAGGAGGACCCCGACTGCTGCAGTCAAACAAAAATCAAAACTTGAAGGTTCAAAAGGTGAAAGTTTGAAGTGAAAGCTTGAGAAGGAGGCCTAAAGCTATCAAGAAGATCAAAAGGAACTTCATTCAAAGTAAAGATACACGTATTCCTGATAAAGGTTCAAGAATTTAATACACATGAAAAGAAAGGATGGGAGATTCTCTTCAAATAGAGAAATTGGATAGAGAAAACTATCCAGCATGGTGAATGAGGATGGAAGCTCATCTCATGAGCAAAGATTTGATAGGTTATATTACAGGAGAAGAAGAAAAACCACAATTTAGAGATCCTAGTGTTCCAATTAGGGATGAACTCTCAGATTTGAAGACTTGGATGAAGAAGGATGCTCAAGCAAGGAGCATTATCTATATGGGAGTCAATGACTACTTGCTACCTCATATTAGAGGTCTTGAAAGTACAAGTTATATATGGAATGCTTTGGAGGAGCATTTCCAAAACGCTACAAAGTCAAGGAAGGCATCTTTGTGGGCAAAGTTTACCACATTCAAGAAGAAGGCATCTCAATCCATTTTTGATTATGTAACAAGGATGAAGGACATTGCAGATGCATTAGGAGAAGTTGATGAAGATATAGAGGAGGATAAATTGGTAAGGCAAATCCTCATATGTTTGAGAGGAGATGAGAGATGGAAGCCATTCATTTGTCTACTGAATTGTCACTAGATCATTTCACTCCTGATTTAAATCAGTTGCTAGGACACATGCTAACTTTTGAGCAAGATGTCAACGTTGATGGTGATAAGAGTGTAGGTCAAGCAATGTATTCAAAGGATAAGAAGAAGAATAGCAAAGGCAAGCAACAAGCAAATGAAGATGAAGGTACAACTAGCCAAGTCAACTTCCTAAGAGGAAGAGGAGGTGGCAAAGGTAGAGGAAGAGGTAGAAGCAATAAAGATGGAGCCAAAGCTTGCTGGATTTGTGGTAAGACAAATCACTTAGCTCATGATTGTTGGCATAATAATCAAAATAATGCACGATATAATAAAAAATTTAATTCAACAGGAAGAGGAGGCAGAAATCAAAGAGGTAACTTGAGAGGTAGAGGTAGTGGATGTTACTTTGGAAGAAATACAGGTAGAGGTTTCCGAAGTCAATCCTACAACAATACCTACTACAATTATGCTTCATATCAGAAGGAGGATTCAACCTTGATTATGAACGCAACTTGTGAAATACAAAGTGAAGATCAAAGAGTCTTCTACATTGACTCAGGGTGTAGCAATCATCTGAGTGGTAACATAGCCTTGATGACTGATTTGGAGAATAAGGTAAATAATCATGTAGTTCAAACAGGTGATAATACAAAGCACAATGTGAAGTCAATTGGATCAGTGAAGGCCAAGGATGGAAGTACTCTTCTGAGTAAGGTCTTGTATGTTCCTAAAATTCCAAAGAATCTAATAAGTGTAGGAAAAATTGTTGAAAAAGGTTATGAAGTAAGGTTCACTAATGATGGAGTTTTTGTGGAAGACCCTAGCAATGGGTATAAACAAATTGTTTCAGGGAAAAAGGAAGGAAGACTTTTCACATTAAAGATTCAAGGTAATGTTGGTCATGCCTTGTTCACTTATGGAGGACATAACATCTCTGAGTTAGATCGTTGGCATAAGAGGCTTGGACATTTCAATGAAAGAGGTATTAAAGATATGGTCAACAATGGTTCAATGCTTGGATTGCCTAATGTTTCGGGTCAACATATGAGATATAGATGTGAGGCATGTCAATTAGGTAAGGCTCATAAGTAATCTTATTCTAAGCATGGTTTCATGTATTCAGAGAAGCTTGAATTGGTAGACACAAATGTGTGGGGACCGTTATCAGGTCCTTTGGTGCACGCACACAGAGGCAGAAAGAAGACGAAACAGGAATCAGAAATAGAGAAACAATCCGCGCGATATTGGGTGCAATCTCCCCCCATGTACTCTGATGGACGAGTCTCTCACAGTACACGTATTTATAGGTTTATTTCTATTACATCTTGAAAAGAGAAGTTACATGAGGGCCGTCGCTTTTAGAAGCGTCTTTTAGGAAAAACTACTTTATTTACAAAAGCTGTCACTTTCTAAAGTGAACCACTACTTTTACATCAAGATAAACCTAAATATAACTATTCTAGAAGTCTTCACTTTAGTCTTCGAATTTATTTATTTACACGCATCCACTTGTATCCACGCCCTCATGCTTCTTCACCTGCTAGATCAAACACAAACCACATTAAAACCTTCTCTACATTTAAAACATTAATAATCCATTTAACCTTCCATGATTCCATAAAATACAACATGCCTCCCAGTTGACAAGCAACTGAACTCTGTTGATAAATATAAAAATAGACATGGATGATTAGTCGCATGTCCCATCACTGAACAATATTAAGCATGAACCATGTAAAACACATGCATGGAATCGGAAACGTGAAAGTTTAATGTAATTGGGAAGGACATGCAGAAATTAAATGATCATAGTGAGGTGATAAGGAGGTCTTATGTATCCATTGTGATTCCTCAAGTGAGTGATTTTTATATTTGACTAAATACCTATGATATTGCGTACCAATTTGTGTAGTGGTAACATCATAATCTATTACTTTCTCGGGAATCAATATTTTCGCATCCTCTTCAAGTAAAGGAGGATCATCTAAAATAGGCGTGAGTGGTAAAGTACCTTGAAAATATTTCAACAAACTTATATGGAAAGAATTATGTATACCCCAATGAGAAGGTATATCTAATCGAAAAGAAGTTTCATTTATTTTCTCAATAATGCAAAAAGATCCATAATACCGTGGGGCAAGTTTTACCTTAGGATGTTGAGAAATATTTTTTAAACGCCTTGTAATGATTCCTAACCAAACTAAATCATTTTCATTAAATTGTTTGGCTATGTGCTTCTTATTAATACTATGCATGTAACGTTCTTGAGTCTTCCGAATATGCTCATGCACTTCAACAAGTGTAGAAATATGATCTTGTGCAAAAGAATCAGCCATAGGAATGTCAGTTTGAGTGAGACTCATGGGAGTGGGAAGCTTTCTTCCATAAACAGTTTCATGTGGTGCACGACCAGTAGTAGTGTGTGGGGTGTTATTATATGCAAAATGAAGTAAAGGGAGTTTTTCATCCCAATTACTTGGATTATCTAAAGAGTAACAACGTAATAAATCCAAAATAGTACTATTTACTTTCACGATGAAATGCACAACTAAAGTCTATTTTTTATCCTAGATGTTGAAATAATGCCATCCAAGAATGGTTACGAAAACAAACATCTCGATATGAAAGAATAACTTTAGGAAAACCATGATGTGGAAAAATACATTTAATAAATAACTTAGGAGCTTGAGGTGCAATTAAGGTCTTTTTAGAAGGAGTGAAGTATGCATGTTTATTAAACCTATCAACAATTGTCCAAATCATATCATTGTGAGATGCAGTTGTAGGAAGACCAATAATGAAATCCATAGAAATCTGTTCCCATGGTCCATGAGGTATAGGAAGTTGCATTAATAATCCGAATGGTTTACCATGATGTCATTTTATATGCTGAAAAACAATGCAGTGAGAAACATACTGTGAAACATCTTTTTCCATGTTAGGCCAAAAGAAGAAATCTTTACATGCAGAAATAGTACTTTGTATGCCCCTATGACCCATATATGGTGGTTCATGCATCTGTTTCATAACAAACTCTTTGAATACTTGTCTAATGCATAACTTGTGTTGGAAATACAAGAATCCATTATGAAATGTGTAATGATCCTCATGATGTGATGTGGAATTATTGAAAGCAATCCATGCTTGTGAAAACTACAGGTCACATGCATAAGTGGAAATCATATCATGAAATGAATGAATCTGAATAGCAAAAATATTATTAATTGAAATAGTAGTTGTTTGTGGGGATGGGAGATGACTTAAAGCATCAACTACAACATTAGGTTTTCTTGGGTGATATTGAATCAGAGGTTGGAAGTTTTGTAGAAATGAATCCCATTTAATATGTCTATCGGAAATCAATGGTTGATGTAATAAATGCTTAATAGCTTGTTGGTTGGTTTTAATTAGAACTTTCGAACCCATAAGGCAATGTTTCCAAATTTTGAATGCATGCACAACAGCTAACAGTTCCTTATCATATGTACTATAATTGCATTCAGAAGTTTTGAGTTTCCTACTTTCAAATGCAAGAGGATGATTGTTTTGCAGTAAAACAACACCTATACCAGAACCACTAGCATCTGTAACTACGTGAAATGGTTGTGCGCAATCAGGTAATTGTAGAGCAGGCGCATGGGAAAGTGCATACTTAAGTTTATCAAAAGATTGTTGTTGGGCAACTCCCCATACAAATTTTAGATTTTGCTTCAATAATAAAGTAAGCGGAAGGGCTATATAAGAAAATCCCTTTACAAACATTTGATAAAAGCTAGCTAATCCTAAAAAGAATGGACATCATTCAGTGATTTGTTGACGCGGCGTAAGCTTGACACTAAGCTGCGGAATTCGCCATGCCACAAGAACTAAGCTAAAGTAATGTTAGAACACCTCTATAATCATCAATAGCTTAGTAACCTTCTGAAAACTGAAAACTTTATGACTGTATTTAGTGAACTCGGAAAATTCACTTTACAGAAACCTTTGCCTTCCTACAGGCTTCAATTCTGATCTGGTTTACTTCAATCTTTACAATTCTTTGTTTGCTTACTATTAGATATTCTTCTGTCACTTAGATATGCTAAAACTGTGTTTTGAAAACCACCGGAATATCACCGAAACTTCACCGGACTGTTACCGGACTGTCACCGTAATCTTATCAGAATCAACTGCAATTCTGTTTGTAGTTACTTCAAATATTTATAATTGAAGTAAGGAAGTAATACATGAGCTTCCTTCAATGAATAAACTTTATCTTAAGTTTGAAGAAAAACCTTCATCAGCTCTAGAGGTCTTTACGGTCAGACTTAGTACTGTGTGTACATGTCCTGTTTCACAAAACTCTTTTGATCAGTTTGTAGTTGAGACTACTAGCTTCAAGATAAGCTATGTCTCATGAAAAACTTTACATTATACAGTGAGATCTAACTTGTAGAAATACCGTAAAATGTGTATTGAAAAAACTGTAACTGTTAACTAACTTTCACAGTAACATGAAATCACTTAGATTTCTTCACATACAAAAATTGCGCTCAAATTCTTCCACATGAATATGTGTTTTCTATTAGAGAAGATGTGTACAAAATGACTTGTCCTTCCTTTGCTCATAGTCATGGAAAACTCTCCTATGCTGAGTAGTTCTTCCTTACCATCTCTCGTAGATGAATACCCGACTGTTCATGTTCTATTATTCATCTCTACATACGCACACTTGCGTCTACTACGAGCTCTTCTTCGGTAGCTTTCCTATAACAGCTCTCCTGCTCTAATCTCTCTCTCTCTCTTTCTTATGATCTTCTAAATCATATATATATATATATATATATATACAAGTTTGTTCCGAGATTCAAAACTTGTGATTTTGGAAGTTTCTATGAACTATATTACATCGTGAATTTGTCCCTTCACTAAGGCTTGATTTTCTGAATGCTTTGTTTCTGCTTCTCTTTGTCTTTCTTTATCCTTCATCCATCTTCAGGTCTTTATGTCTAATTAGTGAGTGAATCTCCAATAGCTCCCCCTCAATCACTAATTTGCATTCTCTGATCTTTCATATATTCTTCTTTTCTTTTATTCCTGCCATTTCTTTGAATCTGCTTGTCTTTACTCCATCCAAGCTCTTTGTCAGAATATCTGCAATCTGATCTTTTGTAGGAGTGTATACTATTTCAATCTCCTTCTCCATTACCTTTTCCCTCAAGAAATGATATCGAATCTCTATGTGCTTTGTTCTTGCATGAAATACTGGATTTGTTGCAAGATACAACGAAATCATATTATCTCCATGTATGATAGGTATACCTTGATCAATACCCATGCTTTTGAACAAGGTCTGCATCCATATCACTTCTTTTGTTGCTTCCACAAGTCCTTTATATTCTGCTTCAGTTGACGATAAAGCCACTATATGCTGCTTCTTTGAACACGAGCTGACAAGCTTATCTCCTATGTATATCATATACCCATGTGTTGACCTTCTGTCATCTTGACTTCCTGCCCACTCCGAGTCACTATATGCTCTTAGCTTTATATCTGACGTGAAAGGATAATATAATCCTTCCATTATAGTTCTTTTGATATATCTAAGAACTCTTTGTCTTGCAACCCAATGTTGATTCTTCGGACAATGCATAAACTGTGAGAGAACTCCCACTGCATAACTGATATCAGGTCTTCTTAGTGTAGCATAAATCAAGCTTCCCACTAAAGACTAATACTTCCTCATATCTTTAAACTCTACACCATCATATTTGCTGAGTTTTGTTGGAGTTAGATGTCTACGGAAGCACGGGAACAGCACAAGGAAGAAGAAGAAGCTTGGATTCAGTATTACATTCTCTAGTAATACTGAATGTATTACTAGAGAATGTACAAAGATAAGTACCCCATTAGGGCAATAGGCGTATATACAAGCCGGGGGAAAAAAACCTCCTAAAGAGGGGAAAACGTGCCTCAGCGGTCCTAGTGTGTTCACACACATCACTACCTAAATATATCAACAAATCCCCCCTGGGAGTGATGCAGTGAACAAGGAGCTGGCACTCATGTATAAGGAAGTTCCAAGCTATGTGGAAATCACTCCACAAAAGGAAGTAAGCCCAAAGCTTTGCGGAAAGCTTCAAACTTCTCCCTAGGCAGAGCCTTCGTGAAAAGATCTGCAATGTTCTCCTGCATGGGCACATATGCCAAGCTGATCTCCCCAGCAGAGAACCTCTCCCTGACATAGTGATAATGCACCTCAATGTGCTTAGTGCGAGCATGGAACACAGGGCTCCTCGCAACTGCCAATGCGCTCTCACTGTTAGTGAAGATGGTGGTGGCAGAAGACTGGCCAACACCCAAATCAGCCATAAGGCGTCTGAGCCACACACACTCAACAGTCGCTGTGAAAGCTGCCCTATACTCAGCCTCACAACTAGAAGTGGCCACAGTAGGCTGCTTCTTGCTCAACCAAGATATACGTGAGCTATCAAGCATGAAGCAAAAACCACTGGTGGACACACGAGTGTCATAGCAACCAGCCCAATTTGAGTCAGAAAAAGCATGCAAATTTGGCGGTAGTGATCCCCCCTTGGGATAAAACAACCCAAGTAGCCGAGTACCACTCAAGTAGTGAAAGATGCGCTTAACCACCTTCCAATGCATGACTCCTGGGCAATGCATAAACCTGCTCATCTGTGAGACATCAAACTGAATATCTCGCCGAGTAATGCATAAGAAAATCAAGCATCCAACAGCCTGTTGATAGAGAACAACATCAAATGCATCTCCAGCATCATGAAGACTCAATCGTAAACCTGTCTCCATAGGAGTGGCAATAGGCTTATAGTCTTCAAGGCCAAAACGCTGTAATAATGTGTCAATATATTTCGTTTGACACAAAGCCATTCCACCATCAACTTGCATAAACTGAATGCCCAAATAGTGATGCAAATGCCCCAAATCAGACATCTCAAATGAGGCATGCAAATCAGCCTTGAAATCAGCAATATGCTTCTCAATAGGACTAGTGAGCAGCATGTCGTCAACATAGACAAAAATGATCAGAAGCACATCATTAGCACGCTTAACATATAAGGTGCTTTCAGTTGGATTCTTCTCAAAACCATGTGCAACTAGATAGGCATGTATCTTCTCATACCAAGCACGTGGTGCTTGCTTTAAACCATATAATGCCTTCTTTAACCTGCACACCTAGTTTTCATGCCCTTTCTGCACAAAGCCACGACGCTGGAAAACATACACTTCTTCATGCAAGTCACCATTCAGAAATGCTGTTTAATGTCCAACTGATGTACATTCCAACCATGATGGGCTGCAAGTGCACAAATGCTCCAAACAGTAGTCATACGGCATGTAGGTGCAAAGGTCTCATCAAAATCAATACCTCTTTCCTACACATAACCCTTTGCAACAAGCCTAGCCTTATACCTGTCAACTGTACCATCAGGTTTACGCTTCAGCTTGTATACCCACTTAGTGCCAATGGCCTTCTTGCAAGGAGGCAAGTCACATGAAGACCATGTACCATTCTTCATTATAGCATCATATTCAAATTGCATAGCAGCCATCCAATTTTCTGAATTCTGTGCTTCATCAAAAGAAAAAGGCTCATTCTCATCACAGAGACTAGACGCAACCATAGCATAGCAATTTGATGCAAAAGAGGCACTATGAGAGCCTGAACGAGTATGATATGACAAATGTGCATCTAATTTGCTATCACACAAAGTCTACACCAACCATTTTGGCATACTTTTTGCCTGCTCAATATCAGCTCTCTCATCAACAAGTGCATCATGTAAATCTGCATCAGAAATGGAGTGATCTGCATCATCATATGAAACCTGCAAAGGCTGAGAAGTTGCCTCATTAGGACGAGCACTAGACTGTCCACCTATAAAAAGAGGCATCAAAGTATCATACATGTCTTTAGAGCTAACAGATGTCTGCTTAGTACATGAAAGCAATGGCTGAATAGCATCTTCCACAAAGACAACATCACGACTAACCAGGAATGCATTTAGTCTGTGAATGATACAGACGATAGCCTTTACTTTCAGAACTGTACCCAACAAAAATACATTTTACTGCCTTATCATCCAATTTTCTTCGATGTTGTTCAGGTACTAGTGCATATGCCAAACAACCAAAAATAGGCAGATGAGCAACAGATGGCTTGCGGTCATGCCAAGCCTCATATGGCGTGATAGACTGCAGTGCTTTAGTGGGACACCTGTTTAGTACATATGTTGCACACATGACAGCCTCAAGCCAGAAACTATGAGGTAAAGCCTGACTCTTGACCATACACCTCGCCATCTCCATGAGAGACCTGTTCTTCCGTTCAGCAACTCCATTCTGTTGAGGTGTATATGGCACTGTACACTGGTGTTTTATCCCACGTTCAGCCAAAAATGCATTAAAATCAGAAGACATATATTCCCCCCCTCGATCAGAACGGAGGGTGCCCATTTTACATGCTTACAGATTTTCATCCAAAACCAAAAACTGTTTAAAGCACATGAACACTTCGGACTTTGCTTTGAGTGGATATACCCATGCATGCCTAGAAAAATCATCAATGAAAGTCACGAAGTAAAGGTAATTTCCAAAAGAGGGTGTCTGCATAGGACCACAGACATCACTATGGACAAGCTGCAATTTCTATGTAGCTCGAACTGAACCATCTTTTGGAAAGGAGGAACTCTGCATTTTGCCCAAAATACAGCTTTCACAAACATGTTTTCCAGGTACCTCAAGTTTGGGCAAAGAGGACACCATTTCAGATTTCTGCAGGTGTAGCAAACTAGCAAAATTCAGATGACCAAAGCGTGCATGCCAAAGCTTTGCATCTGACATAGCCTGAGAATCATTTACTGCACATGCCAAATCATTTTCAGATCTTTCATAATCTATGAGCTTATACAACCCATGACATAAAATGCCAGAAGCAATAACACATCGCCATTTGACAGATCATGAACTGTACACCTGTCATCAACAAATTTCACAACCAAGCCAATCTTGGCTAATGCAGAAACTGATAACAGGTTCTTTTTGATCCCTGGCACAAATAAAGCATCTGACAAAGTGAAAGAACTACCATCAGCAGTAGTCAAAATGATCTTACCAACTCCCATAACAAGATAAGAGGAGTTGTTGGCGCATGTAACAGTATTCCCTGTAGGGGCAGGCTCGAGTGAAGAGAAGAAACTGCACTGCGAGGTAATATGTTTGGTTGCCCCACTGTCAAAATACTGGCAAACATCTGAGTCTACTACAGACATGCACTGCTCATGAGAAGATGGGTCAAAACTGGAGACAGCAGTAAACGCCCATTCTTCCTCCTGCACAAGATTTGTAGACTCTGTTTTTGGTGTAGAGGCCTCTACAACTACCATTCGAGCCTCTTTCTTCTTTGCCTCTTTAGCAGCCAGTTTTGGACAGTTCTTTATGATATGATCATTCCCTTTACTGTACTTACAAAACAATTTCTGATTTTCTGATTTCTTCTCATCTTTATCTTCCTTCTTCGAATATGCAGAATTAGCAGATTTCTGCTTACTAGTTGAAGAGCTCCATTTTCCTTTGCCCTTCTGACTAGCCAAGAAAGCTTGATCTGCAACTCGCATAATGGACCTGTTTTGCCTGGACTGATCTTCCTGCAACAGAATAGAGACTAACTCCTCAAATGATAAGGCATTCGGATTGCCTTTCATCATCAACCGAAGAGTAGAAGCAAAACTCTGATATGAGTCAGGAAGACCATTCAGAACGGTCTGCACAAGTGAGCTATCTGGTATAGCCTCATCAGCAGAAATCAACTGTTCCTTCAAGTCTTTGATCTTTGTTAGGAAACTGTCCATAGAATCACCTTCATTCATGGGCTCACTCTCCAACTGTTTTCGGAGGTAAGCAACACGAGCCTCATTCCTAGCTTGGTACAATGTGGTAAGTGTATCCCAAGCATCCTTAGCTGTTCTACAAGAGCAAATGTGAGGAATAATGGCACGTTTGACAGACAAAGCTATCAATGCATGTGCCTGGGCATCTCTGCCATCCCAGCAAATCTGCTATGTAGTAGGTCCAGCAGAAACAGTAGCACGAATAGAAATCTGCAGATTATCATCTTCGACACCATCTTCATCAGCTCCAGCACCTGTATTTGCAGTACCTATGGTTACAGGTGTAACAGGACGTCTTTCAACACCCTGTACAATGTTCCACAATCCTTTTGCAACCAATACATGTCGCATCATATAAGCCCATAGTGGGTAGTTGGTACCATCCAACTTATCCTCAACAGCCAACATACGGAATACATCACTGCTTTCAGCCATGGCCGGTGACTAAAATACCTTGATGCAGAAAATTGATTGTATCTCAGAAAGTTGAACAGAATTGCCCATGCGAATTCTGCTAGACCTGTAGCAGAGTTCGAGACGCTTAAACTGGCGAATAGAAACTGGTATATACCTTTGGCACAAAAAGACGAAATAGCCTGCACAAGCATTGCGATAGTGTGTTCGGAGGCCGAAATGAGCTCAGATTGTGATTTCGGCACCACAAAGCGAAGCTGTTTTGATCTCAGAAACAACTAAGTATGCTCACCAAAATTCGTGCGATTCTGAGACTGCAAATGGAGGACTGTCGACGGCACCCTAGATGAAGCGACGACCTGCTCTGATACCAATTGTTGGAGTTAGACGTCTGCGGAAGCACGCAAACAACACAAGGAAGAAGAAGAAGCTTGGAGCACAAACACACAATACTGAATGTATTACTAGAGAATGTACAAAGATAAGTACCCCATTAGAGCAATAGGCGTATATACAAGCCGGGGGAAAAAAACCTCCTAAAGAGGGAAAAAAGTGCCCTAGCGGTCCTAGTGTGTTCACACACATCACTACCTAAATATATCAACAAGTTTATGATTTACTTCAAGCGGTGTTGAAGCTTCTCTGCAATTCTCCATGTTAAACTTCTTCAGTAAGTTTAGGAGATACCTTTCATGTGAAACATATACACCATTCTGTATATGTGACTTCCATTCCAAGAAAGTATGATAACTTTCCTAGATCACTAATCTTGAACTCTTTTTCAAGAAATCTTTTTACCTCCTTGATTCCTTCATCTGAGGTACCTGTGATTATAATGTCATCTACATAAATACAAATGTAGATCATACCTTCATCTGTTCTCTTGATGAGTAGACTTGCATCTTCCTTTGAACTTTGGTATCCAAGATTATTTAGATACTTCACAAGTCTATAATTCCAAGCTCTTGGAGCTTGCTTCAATCCATAGAGTGCTCTTCTTAATCTGCAAACATGATTTGGGTAACTAGAACTTACAAACCCTTCAGGTTGTTCCATGTAGACTTCATCTGATATATATCCATTTAGAAATGCATTCTTTATATCCAACTGACTTAGCTTCCATCCTTTTGATGCTGCTATAGCAATCACTATCCTTATAGTTGACATCTTTGCCACCGAACAAAATGTCTCATCATAATATATGCCATGCGTCTGAGCATAGCCTTTGACTACCAGTCTAGCTTTGTATCTGGCTATTCTTCCATCTGCAAGCTTCTTAACTTTTAAACCCATTTATTTCCAATCACTTTCTTACCATTTGGTTTTGGAACAAGTTCCCAAGTCTTGTTCTCTTCAAGAGCATTGAATTCCTCCTTCATTGCTTCTTCACATTGTTTCTTATCTTTTGCTTCACTATAGTTTTGAGGTTCTTCATCCTCCTTTACTAAGTAAGCATAGTTTTTCTGAGTCAAATAAGAAGTATCATGGGAATACCTTGTTGGTTGTTTTCTTACTCTGTTTGACCTTCTTGGTTCAAACTCTTCATGTGTATCTGAATACACTTCTTCATCAAATCCCGGTCCTTCTTCATTTCTCATAGTTGATCGGATCTTGGATGTACTTGCTTGCATATAATTTTCATCTCCATTTACCTGCATATGTGATTTACCTTTTTCCTTTCTTCTTATATCTTCCTCAGATATTTCATCATTATACTCTATGTCTGTATACCAACTTTTCCCTTCATCAAATGTCACATCTCTGGAAACAATAAATTGTTTGGTTAAAGGACTCCACAACCTGTAACCCATCTATTTTTCATCATATTGAATGAACACATATTTTTCAGCTTTTGGTTCAAGCTTATGTCTCAGCTGTGATGGTACATAAGCATAGGCAACTGATCCAAACACTTTGCAATGATCAAGTGTTGGTTTCTTACCCCACCAAGCTTCATAAGGGGTCATCCCATTTAAAGTTGTACATGGTAATCTATTTACCAAATATGTGGCTGTATTTACGGCCTCAACCCAAAGATGATTTGGACAATTCTTCTCCTTTAACATAGCTCTGGCAAACTCAACTAGAGTTCGGTTTCTCCTTTCTGCTACTCCATTTTATTGTGGTGTATACCTACAAGCTATTTCTCTTTTGATACCTGCATTCCACAGATAATCATTGAATTCTCAAGAAAAATATTCTCCTCCTCCATCAGACCTTAGTCTTTTGAGTTTTTGTCCTATAAGTCTTTCAGCATATGCATGAAAATGCTTGAAAGCTCCAAACACTTATGATTTCTCTTTCAAAACATAAAGAGTTATCCATCTTGTTGCATCATCAATAAAACGAACATAATACCTTGAGCCACTGATAGATCCTTCTTTTGTTGGTCCCCATACATCTGTATGTATGAGTTCTAGCAAACCATCGTGTTTGTAACCATTCTTCTGAAATGGTAACCTGTGTGCTTTTCCCATCTAATAGGCTTCACATTTGTGAATCATATGTTGATTTTTCATATTTGGTAATCCTCGTACAGATTGTTTTTCCACCATAGTTTTGATTCCTTTTTCATTAAAATGTCCTAACCTCTTATGCCAGAGGTCTAATTCTGTAAATGCTTTATCACCATGTGTGATCAAAGCTTGACCAACATTCCCTTGGACTTTAAGAGTAAAAAGTCTTCCTTCCTTTTTACCATAGACAATTTGATTGTATCCATTCTCTGGATCTTCGACAAATACTCCTTCATTTGTAAACCTGACTTGAAAACCTTTTTCTACTATCTGTCCCACGCTGATAAGATTCTTATACAAAACATTTGTTAGTAGGTGAGCTCCATTCTTACACTTTACTTTTCCAATTGACCGCACATTATGTTTTGTGTTATCACCTGTTTGTACTGTATGATTTGAAATACCTCCTTCTAGTTCTGATAACAATTCTATATTTCCTGACAAATGATTTGAACAACCAGAGTCAATATAGAATACCTTGAGATCTTCATTCTCTGACACGCTTATCGAATTCACCATCAACATCGTATGATTGTCATTTTGTGTATCCTTTGCATAGTTGTAGTAGGTAGTGTTGTGAGACTGATTCTGTCCCCAACTTCTTGCTCCACCTCTACCATATCCGCCTCTTTGGCTTTGTCTACCTCTTTGATATCTTCCGCTTCTACCTCTTCTATTGTTATTCTAGTTCTGACTTGATCCTTGAGAATTATGCCAGCATTCATGAGCCAAATGATTGCTTAATCCACAGATCAACAAGACTTCTTGTTGTTATTCTGATTACCTCTTCCTTTTGTATTACTTCTGCTTTTACTTCTGACATTACCTCTTCCTCTTGCATAATTTTCTTGAGTAGTCATCTCTTCTTCATCTTTTTCTTTTCCTTTGTCACATTTCTTCTTACTCTTTGTGTACATAGCAGAACTATGTCCTTTATCTCCATCTATCTTTAAATCTTGCTCAAATGTTAGCATTAGTCAAAGCAACTGATTTAAATCTGGTACAAAATGATTTAATGAAAGTTCGATTGAGAGTACAAAAGGTTTCCACCTTTCATCTCCTCTCAATCCTGCAAGCAATTGCACTATTAACCTGTGGTCTTCAATATTCTCATCAATGGATCCAAGATTGTCTGCCAAGTCTTTCATCTTAGTGACATAATCACTAATGCTTTGACTTTGCTTTTTCTTGAACGTTGTAAACTCTGACCATAAGCTAGCCTTTCTAGCTTTGGTAGTATTTTGGAAATAATCTTCCAGTGCACTCCATATGTCGTCCGCTTTCTCTAGACCTCTAATATGTGGTAGTAGATGATCTGTAATGGTATTGTAAATGTAAGCTTTTGCTATTGGATCTTTCTTCTGCCACAGCTTCAAGGCTTCTAACTCTTCTTTCTTTGGTTGACTTTTGTCTCCAAAAGTAGGCTTCTTTTCTTCTCCTGTCACATATATCATTAAGTCCTTACTCATAAGTAAGGCTTCCATTCGCATTACCCATGCGGGATAATTGTCTATGTCCAATTTGTCAATAGAAATGTGATCTGCCATAATCTTCTTGTTTTTGTTACTGCCGGTGAGTATAACGTTAAAGGATTTTACCTTTTGTAAACCTTTACCCTTGAGAATGACTTCGCAACACTTCTCTGATTCCGTTTGCTATTGATCTCCTCAGCTTTCACCTTTCTTATGAAGAATTCTTTAAATTCTCTTGTGTCTTCACTTCCGTTTACTTTTGAGGACCTTTCTGCTTTTCAGAACCTTTTCTACTCTGATACCACTTGTTGACACGACGTAAGCTTGACACTAAGCTGCGGAATTTGCCATGCCACAAGAACTAAGCTAAAGTAATGTTAGAACACCTCTATAATCATCAATAGCTTAGTAACCTTCTGAAAACTGAAAACTTTATAACTGTATTTAGTGAACTCTGAAAATTCACTTTACAAAAACCTTTGCCTTCCTACAGGCTTCAATTCTGATCTGGTTTACTTCAATCTTTACAATTTTTTGTTTGCTTACTGTTAGATATTCTTCCGTCACTTAGATATGCTAAAACTGTGTTTTGAAAACCACCGGAATATCACCAGAACTTCACCGGACTGTTACCGGATTGTCACTGTAATCTTACCGAAATCAACTGCAATTATGTTTGTAGTTACTTCAAATATTTATAAATGAAGTAAGGAAGTAATACCTAAGCTTCCTTTAGTGAATAAACTTTATCTGAAGTTTGAAGAAAAACCTTCATGAGCTCTGGAGGTCTTTACGGTCAGACTTAGTACTGTGTGTACATGTCCCGTTTCACAAAACGCTTTTGATCAGTTTGTAGTTGAGACTACTAGCTTCAAGGTAAGCTATCTCTCATGAAAAACTTTACATTATATAGTGAGATCTAACTTGTAGAAATACCGTAAAATGTGTACTGAGAAAACTGTAACTGTTAACTAACTTTCACAGTAACATGAAATCACTTAGATTTCTTCACATACAAAAATTGCGCTCAAATTCTTCCACATGAACATGTGTAAAAAATGAACATGTGTACAAAATGACTTGGCTCCCTTTGCTCATAGTCATGGAAAACTCTCCTATGCTGAGTAGTTCTTCCTTACCATCTCTCTTAGATGAATACCTGACTGTTCATGTTCTATTATTCATCTCTACATACGCACACTTGCGTCTACTACAAGCTCTTCTTCGGTAGCTTTCCTATAGCAGCTCTCCTGCTCTAATCTCTCTCTCTCTCTCTCTCTTTTATGATCTTCTAACTCATATATATATACAAGTTTGTTTCGAGATTCAAAACTCGTGATTCTAGAAGTTTCTATGAACTATATTACATTCGTGAATTTGTCCCTTCACTAAGAATTGATTTTTTGAATGCTTTGTTTTTGCTTCTCTTTGTCTTTCTTTATCCTTCATCCATCTTCAAGTCTTTATGTCAAATTAGTGAGTGAATATCCAACATGATTGAGGTTTAGGCCATTCTTCAATTACTTTAATCTTCTTGGGATCTACATGAACGCTTTGACTAGAGACAATATGTCCAAGATACTCGATCTCGTTTTGGAAGAAACAAATCTTTTCAGAATTAGCATAAAGTTTATGTTTACGTAACAAATCAAAGACTGTTGCTAAACGAGTTTCATGTTCATTGTCATTCCTACTATAAATAAGTATATCATCAAAGAAGACAAGAACGAAGTCTTGGTATTCAAGGAAAATATTATTCATCATACGTGCAAAGGTGGCGGGTGCATTGGTAAGTCCAAAAGGCATTACCATGAATTCAAAATGGCCATGTTGAGTTCTAAAAGCAGTTTTATAAATGTCATGCGATGTCATTCTTATATGATGATACCAAGATTTGAGGTTGAGTTTACTGAAGACACAAGCTCCATGAAGTTTATCTAGCAAGTTATCTATCCTAGGGATAGGATACCTATTCTTAATGGTTATTTGATTAAGTGCTCTATAATCAATGCACATTCTATACGTCTTGTTCTTCTTTTTAACTAAAAGAACAGGGGCTCCAAAAGGAGAAGAGCTAGACCATATTAGTCCTTTGTTGAGTAAATCTTTAAGTTGTCTAGCTATTTCATTTTGGTATAAAGGTCCATGCCTATAAGGTGCTTTATGAGGAGGAGAGCTACCAGGAATTAAATCAATCCTATGGTCAAGAGATCCCCTAGAAGGTGGTATTGCGAAAGGAAAATCGACCATAAAACAATCCTTATACGAGTCCATAAATGACTTATGTACACTTGGAAGTGTATGTGTATAATAAGTTATATTATTCACAAAGACAATACATGAGTCATAACCTTTCCTAAAAGCTCGGTTGACTTGTGCATGACTAATGAACGGGAAAGGTTGAAAATCATGCATCACAGACAGTGAAACATCTTTATTTCAAAATTTGAAAGTAATCATGTGTGTATCATAATCAATATAGGGGTTGTAATTATGTCAAAACGGCATGCCAAGTATAACATCATATGACTGCAACGGAGCAATTAAAAATGAAAATTCATCTACATATGAGCCTATACAAATTTGAACATTATGCACCTCATTCGTAACATTATACCTATTCCCTATAAACACAACCTTAACCTTATACATAGAAGGATGAGTAGTAAGGTTAAGATTTTTAACTAGCCTATGAGAAAGAAAATCATGTGAGCTACCATCGTCGTGTAAAACATTTACTATTACGCCATTAATGGTGCCATGCATGCAGAGTAGTGAATGGTTAGAAATTCCGTTACCCAGGGTACTTAGTTCTTGCTCTAATACCTCTTGAGACCAATTAGGTTCAGTGTCAACAGGAACAACCTCCATGTTGTGTACTTGAGCTTCAATGGGTTGCCTATTAGTAGGTCTCATCCTATAGGCAACTTTGGTATGACCAATCTTTCCCCCATTCCAAGAAGTTACACGGGGTCATTTTTGTTGAGCATTCATCGTCGTATTTTGAAGAGTGCAAGGTTTGTGAGGCTGGCCAAGGGTTGATTTGTTGGATGGTGCTAAATGGGATTGAGAAGGGCGTTGGAAAGTAGGTGAAGCGAACGTAGTAAAAGGATGCTTAAAAGGAAAATTGGCTTTGATGGGTGGTTGACGTTGATGAATTTGTTATAAATAAAGTGTTTTGGTGATAGATTGGAACTCCTTTTCAGCATCATGTGTGAAAGAGATAGCTTCATACAAGGTTGTAGGTCGGAGGGTATGGAGCTTTGCTTGGATTCCCATCTCCAAGCCATCTTCATATTTTTATTGCAAACTTACTTCAGGAACCTGTTCAAGTGAACGAAGCAATAAAAGACATTGCCAAAAATGTTCAGTATAAATGGATAGATTATCTCCTTCTCTCCATCCAAAAGTTGTCCATGCACGACACACATGTAGATGGAACTGGGAAGGAAGGAAAGACTCCTTAATTTTTTCCTAAAATGCGTCCCATGTGGTAGGACGGTTGGTACTATTCCATAAAACATTCCACCATAGTTGAGCTCTTCCTACCAAATAATTGGTAGCAAACTTGACTTTATCACTTTCTGAATATGATTCATCAGAGTAAAAATCATCGAATCGAGAGAGCCATGATAGGACAAATTGGCCATCCTTTCGTCCATTGAATCTAGAGAATTGGAAGTTCTTAGCACCTATCTTGGAACTTACACCTTCTTCTTGTGCAGTGATAAATACTTTCACCACTTTGATTAAGCTACGCTCATCACTTTGTACTTGTTGGAGCATAGCATTGCATTCTTGTACAACTTGTTGAGTTGCTTGAAGTTCTTATCGCATAAGGTCTAATTGTTGCTCGAGTGAGACCCCAAGTAAAGGTGATTTGCCAAAATCCTCCATTATTGTAGGGTCCATATCTAGAGAACAAAACCCCTCTTTCAAACTATGTTGGATCCTCAATCTAATAATTTACTTAAAAAGCTCATTCCAAGAGCTTTCCAATGATATATTATATGCTAAAATCCGAGTTATATATTGTAAATTATGCCCTATTCTTTGATGCACTCCTCTAGAAAATCGACGGATGCTTCCACATGTGTGAGATCATCTTGGAAATTGTAAAAGGAAGAGGGAGGTGAAAGTTGATGTAAATATGACAAAAAAGAGATAAAGTGATAACTCAAACAGATGGAGTAGTGGTTAAAGTACTTCCCTTGTAAGTAGGAGGTTGTGGGTTCAAATCCAACTACCTTAGGGAATCTAAAACTCTCTATTACCACTCAAAATTAAAATTTCCTCACGCGTAGCCAACGACTGCCAATGGTCCCCAAGGAAGCCGTGGGTGCCAATGTTGTCAATGTATTGCCTAAGTTATTGCCTTAGTCAACACCTTGGAGTAAGTGAAGGTGTAAGCCAAGGTGTAAGCATAGGTGTAAACGTCGTTGTGTAAACGTAGGCTCTGGTTTTGGAACTAGAGCAGAGAGAGAGAGAGACAAAAGCAGAAGCAGAAGTGGAAGCGGAAGCGGATGCGGATGCGAACGTGGATTCGGATTCGGATTCAGATCGTTAACAGAGAATGCAAAGAGGAATCAATCGCAGAGATAAACACAAACAAACCCCTTCGGAGTAATATGTGCCAGGCTCTGATACCACTGTTATCAGGTCCTTTAGGGCACACATACATAGAGGCAGAAAGAAGACGAAATAGGAATCAGAAACAGAGAAACAATCGATGCGATATTGGGTGCGATCTCCCCCCTGTGTACTCTGATGGACGAGTCTCTCAGAGTACACGTATTTATAGGTTTATTTCTATTACATCCTAAAAATAGAAGTTACATGAGGGCCGTTGCTTTTAGAAGCATCTTTTAGGAAAAACTACTTTATTTACAAAAGGTGTCGTTTTCTAAAGCGAACCACTAATTTAACAACAAGATAAACCTAAATATAACTATTCTAGAAGTCTTCGATTTAGTCTTTGAATTTATTTATTTAGGCGCATCCACTTGTATCCACGCCCTCATGCTTCTTCACCTGCTAGATCAAGCACAACCACATTAAAACCTTCTGGACATTTAAAACATTAAAAATCCATTTAACCTTCCATGATTCCATAAAATACAACAGGGACCATCAAAGGATTTCAATATAAATGGTTCAAGATATTATGTGGTTTATGTTGATGATGCTACCAGGTGGATCAATATCTATGTGATCAAAGATAAGTTAGAGGTATTTAATACATTCAAACATTATCATGTGTATGCAGAAAGAATCACAGGTCAAAATTTGAAGAGACTAAGGTCACATGGAGGGGGAGAGTATTTCTCTAATGAGTTCAATGATAACTTATGGAATGCAGGTATAAAAAGGAAAGTTACTTGCAGGTACTCTCCTCAACAAAATGGTGTAGCAGAAAGAAGGAATAGAACTCTTGTTGAGTTTGCAAGATCCATGATGAAGGAGAAAAATTATCCAAATTTTTTGTGGGTTGAGGCTGTAAATAGAGCTACATATTCGGTCATTAGATTGCCATGTGAAGCTTTGTAGGGTATGACACCATATGAGGCATGGTGGGGTAAGATACCTACCTCAGATCATTGCAAAGTATTTGGATGTTTGGCTTATGCATATGTGCCATCTCAGTTGAGGCATAAATTGGAACCTAAAGCTGAAAAGTATGTGTTCATTGGATATGATGACAAAGAGATGGGGTATAGGTTGTAGAGTCCTCCACCAAGCAATTCCTTGTATCAAATGATGTTACATTTGATGAGCAAGGTACTTGGTTTGCAGGAACAATCAATAGTCATGCAAGAGATGAAGAAATTGTGCATCAAAATAAAGGTAAATCAAAGGTTCAGATATTTGATGAAGAAGAGAACAATGAAGTACAAGTTGAAGTTGAAGAAGTGCCAATATTTGATCCAGAATGTGATGAACCAGAAACTTCAAAAAGTGGAGAACTCAAAAGGTCATCAAGACAAAAATGACAACCTACAAGGTATAGTTATGACACTTCTTTTTTTACTACTAAAGACTATGCTTACATGGTGAAAGCAAATGAAGACCCTTCTACATATGAAGAGGCAAAAGGTAAGGAAAATTGGGAGAAAGCTATGTAGGAAGAGTATGATGCATTAATAGAAAATGAGACTTGGGATTTGGTTCCTAAACCAAATAGTCAGAAGATCATTGGATGCAAATGGGTCTGGGTCTACAAAACCAAGAGGTATGCAGATGGAAGTGTGTCTAGGTATAAAGCTAGACTTGTTGTGAAAGGGTATGCTCAAACATATGGTATAGATTATGATGAAACCTATAGTCCTGTGGAAAAGATGACAACCATCAGAACACTCATAGCCATTGCTGCATGTAAAGGTTGGAAATTATGTCAATTAGATGTAAAAAATGCCTTTCTAAATGGTTATATTTCAGATGATGTTTTCATGGAGAAACCAGAAGGATTCAGAGATAAAAGGTATTCAGAATATGTATGTAAGCTTAAGAGAGCTTTGTATGGTTTGAAGCAGGCCCCAAGGGCATGGAATTCTAGAATTGTGAAGTTCTTGAAGGAACTTGGTTTTTACGTATCTAAAGCAGATAGTAGCTTGCTTGTCAAAGCAAGTGATGATTGGTTCATTTACATGTGCATATATGTTGATGACATAATTCTTACAGGTACAAATGAGAAGGGCATACAAAACCTAAAGAAGCAAATGGAAAAAGAGTTCAAGATTAGTGACTTGGGAGACTTGTCATATTTCTTGGGCATGGAGATATCATATACTCAACATGGAGTGTATGTTACTCAAGAGACGTATTTGAAGAACTTGTTGATCAAGTTTAAAATCGATGATTGCAAGGTAGCCCCTACTCCAATGGAGGTGAATCACAAATTGAGCAGATATGGAGGAGAAGAATTCAAGGATATGAAGCTATATCAAAGTCTGGTTGGTAGTCTAATCTATGCAACCCTAACTAGGCCTGATTTGTCATATGCAGTTGGAGTATCGTCTCAATTCATGCATTGTCCTAGGAAAGAACATTGGATTGAAGGACAAAGAGTGTTGAGATATATTAAGGGTACACTCAAGGAAGGTTTGTATTATGGTTTTACATCAGATACAAATATCAAGATATATAGTGATATAGATTGGGCAGTTAATCTTGATGATAGGAGATCAACATATGTGTATTTGTGTTATGTGGGAGATAAGCTAATCTTTTTGTGCTCTAAGAAGCAACAAATAGTTACTTTATCATCTACAGAGGCAGAAAACAAAGGTATGGTTGAAGCTGCAAAGGAAGTCATATGGCTAAAGACTCTTATGAAGAGTTTTGACATCATTCAAAGTACACCCACTATTCATGGAGATAACATGAGTTCATTGTATCTATTTGCTAACTCTGTTTTTCATGCCAAGACTAAACACATTGAGATTCAGTATCACTTTCTAAGAGAGAAGGTGGTTGATAAGGAGATTGAAGTCATACATACTTCAACAAAAGATCAGATTGCAGATATGCTAACCAAAAGCTTGGATGGACCAAAGCCACAAAGATTTAAAGATATGGCAGGTATAAAGAAGATAGAGAAAACCTCAATTGATGATTGAGGGGGATCTGTTGGTGCAAGTCAATCACCAATTGATGTTTTGGATAAAGATTTGAAGTCAAAGAATGAAGAAAAGATCAACAATTGAAGATTGAAGATAAAGCATGTTCAGGAAATGAAGACTTGTATACATATGTACATTAATTTATAGTTAGCTCACTTATACCTTTTGTATGATCATAAGCTTGTACATATGTGCATATATATTCAAGTGAAAAGTTGTGGCAAGTATGAGAGAGCATGTGAAGAGAAGAATTAGAAGTTAGAATAGTCATTAGACGCTTTTAGAAGTGAAGAGATCCCTCTCATCATTCAGATGTAAAAAGTTTCGAAGATGAAGAAATATTGTGCCTGATCTTTTGCTGAGTACTCCTTCTGTGTTTAATCTTTTGTGAAATGCTTTTGTATAAGTCTAAGCCTATCATTGATTTATTTCTATACAAGTTTTTAGATCCTAATTCTGATCAGGCTGAGAGAATTGAGAGTGGGAACATTTACATGTGTAAATGTGAAGAAGTAAAGTTGCAACAGCTGCAAAATTTGATGCTAATGTTTTGGTTAGTTCTCCTTCCACACTGTAAAGTTTTGAGCAAGCAAGGACTCATTCTTAAAGTTGGAAGGTAAGGTACCTATGGCTAAAAGCATTTGACTAAACGGGTTGTAGTTTTAGCGAACCATGCTTTAGAAGTTATAGGTGTCAAAGTCAACTATAGAAAAGTACAGTTTTAGACGTAGGTGAATTGTGAGGATCATTTCTCAAGATCTAATGAATCTTTTGAGACGATTGAAGTTGGAGAAGGTGCGCAATCTATAGGGGACACTTTGTGCAAAGTTTTATAAACAACTTTACAGATTTGATGAGTCAATGAGTGAATTATGTGGAGCAGACTTTTTGAGTATTAACTCTCTTCATAGTTTGTTCAAGATTTTGATAATTGAGTATTGATCCTCCAAATTGGTAAACGTTTTGAGTTGTCCTTGATATAGAGTTGCTCTAACATCAAGAATAACTTCTTCTTTTGGAGAATTGACATTCTCCATCAATGACAAATTACCTTAAAGGTAAAGGTTTATGGAGTCTAGTTAGTGGAGATGATCCACAACCAGTGGAGCTTCAAGATCCCAACATTACTCCAACATAAAGGACACAATTTGTTGATTGGGAAGAGAGGAATCGAAGGGTGATGTTCTTGATTTCACAAGTTATTTCTAACACTATGATGGGTCATGTGCAAAACCTAGAGATAGCCAAGGAAGTTTCGGAAGCATTGGAGAATGTGTATGCTACCTCAAAAAGGTGTTGGAAGATGCAACTCAAGAACGAGCTCAACAACATGAAGAAAAGCTCAAGTCAAAGTATTAGTGAGTATACATTGAAGATCAAGGAGCTTCAAGATCAGCTAGCATCAATTGGATGCGAGATAGAAGAGGAAGACATCGTCCAAACAACCCTCAATGGCTTGAGGAGTGAAGAGAAGTGGAAGCCCCTCATCATAAACATTCTTTATAGAGACCCTCTACCAACATTCGATGAGATAATATCTAATCTTGTGGCTGAAGAGATTGCTCAACAAGGAGAAGGCAACAAAGGTAAGGAAACCCATAGTCAAATGTTATATCTAGGTCGAGGTAGAGGAAGGAACTCAAGAGGAGGCCCACGAGGAAGAGGAAGAAAGCTACAACAACACAGATTCCAGTCAACAGAACTCGGAGGAGAACAAGGACAACTTAAATGACAACACATATGGAAAAGGCCAAGGAAGAAATAGAGGAAGAGGTCGAGGTTCATCCAATCCTCATAAAGGTATGACATGCTATCATTGTGGTAAAATAGGAAATTATGCAAATGACTGTTGGCAAAAGCATGGAAAGCTTAATGGAGGCAATCAAAGGAGCCAGAATAACTATGCAAGTGCATCAAGTGAAGGAGACAAGAAAACCATGCTTGCCATGAAACATGAGTACAACAACCCGAGAAGTGATGATAAAAAATGGTTTATAGATTCAGGTTGCAACAACAATATGACATGCCAAGGAGATTTATTCACAAAGCTACAAGCTCCAAGTGGAAAAGGATGTGTGGAGATTGGTGATGAAACTCAACACACAATTGAGCATGTTGGAGATATCAAGCTTGGAGACAAGAAGGTATTCACTGATGTTTTTCATATTCCTACTATTGCAAAGAATTTGATTTTAGTAGGACAAATGGTAGAGAAAGTGTTGGGGGATTCTTTGACAAGAAGGAGTTTGAGGGTTTGTAGGAGAAAATGAAAAGACCAAAAGAGAAAATACACCTTGGAAGTTTCTGCCGTTTGATTACAGTAAGAAAAGTACAATGTTTGAAATACAAGATACACCAATACCTCTGTGCACAATCCCACAGAGTGCCCAATTACAAAATATCCAATATCCCAATGTCCTCTTGCTGCCGACCTCCTCTGCAAGAGACCTCCACCTGCTTCAAGCTTCTCCTTGTGCACACCTTGCACCAAGCTTCCACAAAGGGGGAGGAGTGAATACCTGCTGTCGGCAAGCGTGCACTGCCAAAGGACCTTGAGATACTTGGGGGAACTATAGCTTAGCACTTCTCTGCACCAAAATCCCTGGTCACTCTCTATGCACCTTGCACTTCTACTTCTGTGCGACGTACTCTGGTGACCCTTGCACTTCTCTCTCTTGCTCCCCTTTAGCCTATGCTCTCTTGCTTACTCTAAGATTGATCCAAGAATGGCCCTTGCCTTGATTTGAGTGTGTCGATCACGTACGCTTCTAACTGCAAGTGAATCTTGGTGCTCACTTTGATGTTCCAAGATTGTTCTCCCAAGTGGCAGCCAACGACTCACTGTTTTGTCCTGTAGTGACTTTAGTCTAAAACCAAAAATTTTAATGGGGGGCCATACTTTCACCTGTGCGTACATTTTTTCCGCTTCACATACTTTCATGTTTCCTTTTAAGTCTTCACTTTTACACATAAGAGGGGGTTCACCTGAACCTTCCAAAACACTTTAAAACACACTTTGAACCTTAGGGAAATTAGAGAAAATACCTCTGCAACCTGCAACCCACTTTCTCCAATTTTACCCTTTGTGGACAACTAATTGTGCACTACCTGTGCACTTTGACACCTGCACTTTAGCACTTTAACTTTGCGCCTGTTGACTTTGACCTTGACCTTGTTGACTTTGACCTGTTGACTTTGACTGCAGTTGACTTTGACCAACATGACTTTTATGGGCTCAACAGAAAGGATATCATGTTATCTTCAATGAATAAGGTTTCTTTATAAAGAATCCAAAAGAAGGATTCAAGGTCATGTCTCAAGGAAGGAAAGAGGGTAGGATGTTCACTTTGGACATTCAACAACCACATGGAAAGGTGATGTATATTCAGTTTGGAAACAAGAGGATTGTTGAAATCGATTTGTGGCAGAAAAGGTTTGGACATATCAACATTCCCAAGCTCAAGGACATGAGCAACCATGAAGTGGTAAGAGGTCTTCCAAGATTCAATGATGCTAGACTACATGAGTTTCGTGAAGCATGCCAAATAGGAAAGAAAACTCTGACAACCATTAAGGAAGAGCAAATATGTGGCAATGAATGTCCTTGACTTGATACACACGGATGTATGGGAACCATCACAACAACCATCGATGGCTGGTAATAGATATTTTGTCACTTTTATTGATGATCATTCAAGAAAAGTATGGATGTTCTGCATAAAACAAAAATCAGATGTGTTCTCCACGTTCAAGAGATTTAAAGCATAGGTAGAAAAGGAAATAGGATGCTACATAAAGACCTTGATGTCACATGGAGGAGGAGAATATTTCTCCAAAGATTTTTTTGATTTTATTTATGAAAATGCCATCAAGCAACAATTTACATGTAGATACATGCCTCAACAAAATGGAATAGCTAAAAGGAAAAATAGAAATATCACAGAAGTTGCAAGAAGCATGCTCAATGAGATGAAGGTGCCACTAAACTATTGGGCTAAAGCAGCTAGTATGGCTGTTTATTTGATGACAACTGCACAATGGCTGGAGTGCATAATTTAACTCCCGAGGAGTTTTATTTCAGTAAGAAACCTAACCTCACACATCTCAAAGTTTTTGGATGTCTGTGTTATGTTCACATCCCTCAAGAACTAAGGACAAAGATGGAGGCAAAGTCAGAAAAATGTATTTTCATTGGATATTCATCGGAGCAAAAAGGATACAAGTGCTACAATGTGGTGACAAAGGAGCTAAAAGCCTCACAAGATGTGGTATTTGATGAGCTAAGACCATGGTTTGGAGACAAAGGGAAAGAGAAGATTCTTGAAGAAGATTGTGAGGATGATGGAGGTGTTATCCTATAAAAGTTTTAGCAAACAAGCACTAAAATGTCAGGTCCAGAAGCCTCTACATCACTTGGAGAAAGCTCAACATGAAAGGGGAGACTAAGGAGTCATTCCTCATCACCAACATCATGTTATGGAAGATTTGAAGCTGAAAGTGCTACCCTAAATAGTGATTCAAATGCAAGTGAAGAAGAGTGTGAAGAGATGATTACACCAAAGGTAAATTTGAACCGATTGAAGAAGCAATATTCAAAAGGAAATGAAAGGAGGTCTTCAAGAGCAGGGTATCCAATTCAAAGGCTAAGCTATGATAGTTCTATTGCAAATCATTTTGCATATATGACACACGTGGTCAAAGACAAAGAACTGGATGCATATGAAGAAGCATGTACACAAAAATAATGGCATCAAGCTATGCAAGAAGAGATAAAAGATCTCAATGACAATCACACATGGGAGCTAGTACCAAAGGCTAAAGGTATGAAGATTGTTCCAAATAAATGGGGGTTTAAAATAAAGAGAAATGTTGATGGTTCTCTAGCTAGGCATAAAGCTAGACTAGTAGCAAAAGGATTCAAGTAAACTCATGGCATCGACTATGAAGAGACTTTTAGCTCGGTTGCAAAGATGGGAACAATTAGAACCTTGATTGCATCGAGTGCAACAAAGAGATGGCCATTGTACCAAATTGACATAAAAAATGCTTTTCTCAATGGTGAACTTCAAGAAGAGGTATACATGATTCAATTGATTGGATTTGAAGATAAAAAGCATCTAGATCCTTTTTTCAGATTGAAGAAAACTTTGTATGGGCTGAAGCAAGCACCACATGCTTGGAACCAAAGATTGGTTGAGTACCTCACAAGGTGTGGGTATAGTCCAAGTAGTGAAGATCCGTCTCTCTACATGAATAAAGAAGAAGGCAAGTAGGTATACATTTGCATATATGTTGATGATCTGATCATAATAGGAAGTACTGTTGCAGGAATATAAGAGATAAAAAGAAATCTCAATAAAGAGTTTAAAATTTTAGATCTTGGTGAGCTTAAATACTTTTTAGGAATTGAGGTAGTCTATGGGAAAGATGACATCTACTTGATGCGAAGAAAGTACCTATTGGATGTTCTTTTCAGATTTGGAATGAGTGAATGCAAACCACTCACTCAACCTATGGACACAAATGTGAAGCTATGCTCAACTCATGGACACACGTTACATGATGTAACTACATATAGGAGTATTATAGGATCATTAATCTATGCTACAATCACAAGACCAGATTTGTGCTACATCGTTCGAGTCCTTTCTCAATTTATGCAAACTCCAACCATACGAGTGCTAAGATATGTGAAGCACATAGTCAATCATTCAAATCCAGCCATACGAGTGCTAAGATATGTGAAGCACATAGTCAATCATGCCTTGTTTTATAGATATGATGAAGGATTGCAAGTAAAGGGCTTCAGTGATGCTAATTAGGCTGGTTCAATGGAAGATAGAAGATCCACTTCAGGTCATGTGTTCATGATAGGTAGCAAACCTATCACATGGAGCTCAAAGAATCAACCTACTATTGCACTATCATCTATAGAAGTTGAATATAGAGGATTAGTTGTTGCAACTTGTGAAGATATGTGGATTAAGAAGCTCTTGGCTGATCTTGATGTGAAAGTAGAGATCATTCCAATTTATGGTGACAATGTGTCAAGCATTCACTTGACAAACAATCCAATGTTTCATGCATGGAGTAAGCACATAGAAGTGCATTATCATTATGTTTGACAAAAAGTTTTGAGCAAGGATGTGGATATAAAGTTCATTAGAACTAATGAACAGGTTGCAAACATGTTTATAAAGCCCTTAGATGCTTCTAAGCCAAAGAGGTCCAAGCATGAAATCAACTTGCAGGATATGGCTAAAGGTGCAAGCTCACATGTGAGCTTGAGGGGGAGTGTTAAAAATAAAGAAGCAAGATCATAAATAAAAAAGAATCAAATCCAAAAACTAAATTGGAAGAGAAGAGTGGCTACTCAAAGTAGTGGAGAAGTTATGGAAAAGACCTCTCAAACTCATCATGAGAGCTCGTGGTCATTTGGCTATAAAAGAGGCAAGGGAGGACACTCAAGGATAGAGGAAGAAGGCACTAATGTCCGCTTGTAGGTAGTTCATTTGGCTTCAGTCATTTCGTTGTCTTTAGTCTCATAGACTATGTCCAACTGCATACCATTTTCCGGGTAGCCTGATTGTGAGTGTTATATCTCTCAATGTATGTATCCATTTTTAGAGTTTAAATATTCCTTCAAAATATTATCTTGTGTACTTTCTCTTTTCTAAAACAATTTTGTGAGATTCACCATGATCAGTGAGTTATTTAGTTTTTAGTGAAGTCTAGTTTTCAGCCTAATTGAGTGGACAGGTAGTCTGTTTTGAGGCAAAGAGGTTTTAAACCAAAACTACTCCAAATTGAGTGCTTGATACTCATTTAAAATCTATTTGTCTATAGATGGAGTGATCGAAGTCTCAAGTTCATTGTCTTCTTTAGTTGATACCATTTTTCATTCTAAGGTCCAGGTGTAGGTAAAAGTCTTGATCCTGAGAAGGTCTTCTACACTTTCCATTGCACATAGGAGAGGAATTCTAGAACACCATGGAGGTCAATCACAAGTTAAGTGCTCATGAAGGAGACCTAATTGAAGACATTACAAGCTACCAAAGTCTAGTTGGGAGCTTGAACTATGCTACCCTAACTAGGGTGGATATTTGCTATGGAGTAAGTGTGGTTTCCCAATTCATGCACACTCCTAGGAAACCTCACATGAATGCAGCGATATTGAAGTATTTGAAAGGAAAACTTAGCGAAGGTCTATATTATACTTACACATTGGATTTAAATGTGAAGCTATTCACTGATGCAAATTGGGCAAGTTCAAAGGATGATTGAAGAAGCACATCAGGATACCTATCATTTGCAGGTACAAAACTTATTTCTTGGTCTTGAAAGAAGCAACATAATGTAGCTCTTTCCTCAAATCAAGTTGAATATAGAGGATTAGCAAATGCAACACAAGAAGCAATGTGGATCAAGACCCTATACACAGATTTAAGGACTAAGCATATAGAAGTCCATTATCACTTTGTTAGGGAAAGGATTGCAAGAAATACCCAAGGATTGAAGACTCAAGAATCTTAGGCTTGAGGGGGAGATGTTGGTACATTTGGAAAATAAAAACAGAGAAAGGGCATGACTTCATCATTGCTTTGTGCATTTGCATTGGTTGTAATATAAAATTAGGAATCAATTGTTGGTGATGAATCTTTAAGATCAATTATCAATAGAAATGGACCTGGAGAAGAAGCAATAAGGAAATAGTGCATGAAATATGTTAGCATTTTCTACAATTATTTTCTTCACAAAAAAGAACAAGGACAAGTCTAAGTCTAATTCAAGGAGCGAACATCATTCTCACTGCACAAGTGAAGATATATTTCTCATAACTGAACACAAAGCACTTGTGGCAACCACTCCCAAGAAAGAATCGAATTTTGATAGTGGTGCTTCATCCCACATGTGCCATGTCAAAGATGATTTTCATGAGTTTGAAGAGCATAAAGGTCAAGTGTATCTTGGAGACAACAAGTGCATTGAAAACCAAGGAAGAGGGAAAGTTCAAGTCATCAACTTTGAAGGCGAGACCAAGTCACTCAAGGATGTTCTTTATGTACCAAGCCTTTGTAAAAACCTTCTCATAGGGAAGGCCATTACAAAGTGCAACATGACACTGCAATTCAATAACAACAAAGTTCAAGTCATTGATCGTGAATCCAATGAAGTGATAGCTCAAGGCTATGAAGAAAAAGGTCTCTACAAGCTTTCAAGTTTTATGGCCAAAGATTTAAGTCTTAGCTTATGGCATTACAGATTTGGACATACCTCTTGCATGGAGGTGATCTCGTCTAGTGAGATCTTGTTCCATTCCATACCTGGGTCGATATCAATTGGAAGCTATGGATTTCTAGACGACAACTTCCTATTTGGTGCTCATGCTTCTACTCATACATTCTTGGTGGACCTTTCTCTCATACCCTAGCAGCCTCCATTCTCTACAAAATGGAGCTGCAGAGGGGGTGTTGAGAATATGAGAGTGCATCTCCCTTTTGTATCTTCGAGTTACTCTATTTCCATTATATTTCCATTTTATATTATCCTTTGTATTTGGGTACCTTGCCATTTGCTTCTACCAGTTGTATTCATTCTCCTTTCAGGGGAATTATCCCACACGAGGTATACTTTGGAGAGCCCCTTCCAAATCTATATAAGGAGGGCCTCTCCCCCCATTTGTACTTGGTTAGAAGCTTGAGGAGTCTACTCCATGCTCTTGGCAAGCTCATTTCTAATCCACATGAGTTTACCCATTTCATGGTCTACTCATTTTGAGTCTCACACACTCTTTTGTTCATGAGTACACTCTTCTTTTCATTTTGCTTCCGCTGTGTACTCTCTACACAAATGCCCCAAATGTGACATCTCAAAAGAGGCATGTAAATCAACCTTAAATTCAGCAATATGCTTCTCATGAGGACTAGTGAGAAACATGTCATCAACATATACAAAAATGATAAGAAGTACATCATCTTCATGCTTAACATATAAGGTGCTCTCAATTGGACTATTGGCAAAAACCATGTCGGAGCAAGTAGGCATGTATTTTTTCATACCAAACATGGAGTGCACTTTGTTTTCATGCCCGTTATGCATAAAACCAGGAGGCTTAAATACACACACTTCTTCATGTAACTCACCATTTAGAAATGCAGTTTTAATGTCCAATTGATGTACATTCCAACCATTATGAGCTCTAAGTGCACAAATGTTACAAGTATTGGTCATTCTACATGCGGGATCAAAGGTCTCATCAAAATCCATGCCTCTCTCTTGAGCATAACCTTTCTCAACAAGCCTAGCCTTATATAGATCAACTATTCCATCATGCTTATGTCTCAATTTGTATATCCATTTAGTTCTCTGATGATCTTTCAGTATGGAGGCAAATCACATAAAGAACAAGTACCATTCTTCATAATAGCAACATATTTTGATTGCATAGCAACCATCCAGTTTTTTGAATTTTGTGCTTCATCAAAAGAAATAAGCTCATTCCCACCACAAAGTCTAGAGGCAGCCATTGCATAGCAATTGGATGGAAAGGAAGCATTATGAGAGTTTAAACGGCTACGATATGACAAAGGAGCATCTAACTTGCTATCTCTCAAAGCTTATACTAGCCATTTATTCACTTGTTTACGATCCAATTTCTTTCGTTGTTGTTCAGGCACTAATGCATATGATAGACATCCAAAGACATGGAGATTAGCAAAAGATGGCTTATGACCATACCAAGCCTCATATGGTAATCAATTATAGTGCTTTGGTGGGATAATTGTTAATTACATATATTGCACATCTAACAACTTGAAGCTACAAACTATGTGGTAAAACAGTACTTTTGACCATAGACTTTGCCATTTCCATGAAAGAACTATTCTATCTTTCAACAAACTCATTTTGTTGATTTATATACGACATTGTACACTGATGTTCTATCCCATGATCATGTTGGTATTCTAAGGTGTGAATACCATATGTTGGAAGTGGTAGTGGGCCACAATAACAATATATCACAGGTTTACAAGATCTTCCAACAGATGAACCTTAACATACACACCTTAAGACTCAAAAATAGATGAGTGAGAGATAGAGAGAGAATGGACAAGATTTCAAGTGTAACAGTAAGCTATGAGTCTCACCTACACTAACTCATATATGAATGTCAAAGTACAATGTGTGTATATGATAGAAACTGATAATATCTATATCTAGGCAGAAATAGGAACTAGATATAAGAGATTGTGTGCCTAAGAGGTATGAAGAATGCGTATGTGAGAGAATATGGAGAATACGAATAGTTCGGAGCTGTTTTACAACAAACCCAAATTCTGATCAACTGAATCAGAAACGAGTGACCTAGCAAGTAAGAATGGAAATAGACTTGCTATGCATAGTAGATCAACAATAGATGTTGATGGTAAGCTGGAAAAATCTCCTCCAGATATCTCCTCAAGTAGACCAGAACTCCTCCAAGAGTGTATGTGAACACTTCCTCCAAGATGGCCTCCAAGATCTCCTCCAACTTCTCCTTGAGTAGCTTGAGAAAATAGCTTGTGTGTTTTTGAAGAATAAGCCCATGGCCTTCTTATATAATATTGTGCTCCCTTCAAAAGCATAAATAAAAGCACTTTGATAAAACTAAAACATGATCGCTGTCGAAGTTTGTAAAGCACTACGATTAAAATAAATCAACTCGAAAAATCCATCATCGTCAACATATGTTGTTGTGTTTTAGATTTTCCAATAAAAAGATTTTCTCATCGTGATGCTGCCACCAAGACTCAAACTTGGGCGGGTCGGTTTGGAGAATGATGGCTTAACCAACGTGCTAAGCACACTTTGTTGTAGAGGTGTCAAGATGTAAGAATATTATGGCTATTGCAGCGCGTGAAACTTGGATCATTTTGATTTGTTTCCAACAATCCCCCCTTCAATGTCACAATGGTACAAGGTTCAATAACCTGCAAAACTTCTTGTGACTTTCCCTGGTTAATGCTTTGGTAAAAATATCTACAATATTTTCACTTGTAGGTATGTAGACTAGCTCAATGTGCTTCTTAGATATTTGTTCTTGAATATAGTGGTAATGAACCTCTATATGCTTTGTCTTAGCATGATGAACAGGGTTCTTTGCAATAGCAATAGCACTCTGACTGTCTGAAAATATCTATACTGGAAGATGAACATGAACATCAAGATAACTGAGAATCTTCTATAACCAAGCTAATTCAAGTGTAGCTATAAAGGCAGCCCTGTACTCTGCTTCACTTGAAGATGTGGCAATTGTAGGTTGTTTCTTTGACATCCAAGAGATAAGACAATCTCCTAAAAAGAAACAATAACCACTTGTGCTTCTTCTTGAGTTTTTATCACTTGCCCAATCAGAATCTGAAAAACCTTTAAGTAAAACATGTGAAGACTTTCGAAATACCATAGCATAAGTTGAAGTTCCCTTCAAATATCTGAAAATTCTCTTAACTGCTTTCCAATGAACTTTCAGCAGAATGTGCATGAACCTGGATACTTGAGAAACTACAAATTGAATGTCTGGTCGTTATTACATAAATATATCAAGCAACCGACTGCTTGACTATATCATGTAGCATCAAATGGTTCTGAATCTGCTTCTGACTGTAATAACACATTAACATCTATAGGTGTCTGCATAGGCTTGGAATCTGTCATCTCAAAACTTTCTAATAATTTCTCAATGTATTTTTGTTGTGTCATGTAGATACACTCATCTCTTTATTTAAACTCAATCCCTAGATAATAATGTAAACTCCTTAATTCATTTACATCAAATGTATTATTAAGTTGTCCTTTAAACAACTGAAGATCAGAATCCTTGGGACCTGTCATGATCATATCATCAACATATATGATAATAATAATCAAAACATCCTTTTCAGCTTTAACATAAAGAGTGGGAGGTGCATTTGAGTTTTCAAAACCAATAGATAGAAGATAAACATGTATCTTCTCATACCAAGCTCTTGGTGCTTGCTTTATACCGTACAAAGCTTTGATAAAATTGCATACTAAATGCTCTTTACCTGTTTCTTCAAAACCTTCTAGCTACTGAACATAAACATCTTCATGTACATCACCATTAAAAAATGTAGTTTTCATATCTAGTTGGTATACTTTCCAACTTATGAATGCAGATAAAGAAAGTACTGTCCTGGCCACTGTCATTCTAGATGTAGATGCAAAAGTCTCATCATAGTCAATACCTTTCTTTTGTGCATAACCTTTGACAACTAATCTTGCTTTATACATATCTATAGTACCATCTGCTTTTCTTTTGATTTTGAAGATCCACTTAACACCAATAGCTTTCTTAACTTTTGGTAACTCACAAAGCTTCCATGTTTGATTCTTATGGATGGAATCAATCTCTTCTTGCATAGCTTTCTTCCATACAGGACTACTTAGTGCATCTTGAACACTAGTTGGTTCATTCTCAACTAAAGTAAGAGCTAAAACATTATGAATCTCAAAATGTTCTGTATAATTTACCTAGTCTCTTTGTTGTCTCTTGGTCTAACTTTTAGTTCTTCCTGTGTATTCCTGTATACCACTATCCTTCCATCTTTGATATAACCACTTTGTTGTATATACTTCTTGAAAAGTGGTGGTACATCTTCTGGTTCTTTAGTATCTCTATCTTTTGGAACTCTAGAACCTTCTCCAACTTCATAAGTTGGAGCTTCAAGAGGTACTGATGTAGGTAATGAAATTCTCTCTACACCTATGTCTTTTAGGTTTTGAGAAGGCTCATCATCCCCCTTGTATGGCTGAATGTAAGCATCCAAATTGCTTTTGAAAATGCATAGTAATCTGCCTTTATGAAATCTAGAACCTCTTCCTTCTTATCATAAATTTGACTTTCTGCAATATATGCATTGTGTGAGAGAGGGATATCACCTATATCTAGAACATAGAATCTATATCCTTTGCTTTCAATTTCATAACCAATAAAGACTGCTTTAATGGCTTTTACATCAATCTTACCACAATCCTTCTTCTCAATGTGAACATAAGCTAGTGAACCAAAAACTTTGAAGTAACTCACATTGAGATTCTTCACATAATAAGCTTCATAAGGTGTAATCACCTTAAAAGCTTTTGTGGAAGACCTATGTAGAATGTGATTAGTTGTATGTAGTGCATCAAACCAAAGCTTGGGAGAAAGCCTTTTGGCTGACATCATGCTATGCATAATCTCAACAAGTATCCTATTCTTTCTCTCTGCAACACCATTTTGTTCTGGTGTCTAAGCAATAGTGAGTTGATGAGAGATACCTTTGTCTTTGAGAAAAGACTTAAAGTCTTTAGACATGTACTCTCCTCCTCTATCACTTCTCAAAATCTGGATCTTTGACTGACTTTCATTTTCAACCATAGCTAAGAACTTTAGGAAAAACCTCTAACTTCACTTTAAGACTGTAAATCCATGAATATCTTGAGAAATCATCTATGAACATGACAAAGTACCTGAAACCTTGAATAGAATCTATTCTCATCAGACCATTCACATCTGAATGTATGACCTACAACTTCCTTGTGGCCGTGATAAATCCATGTTTCTTGAAAGGTAGTTTGTGAAGTTTTCCTTCAAGACATCCTTCACATGACTCTATATCATTTGGTAAAGAAAAAGTAGGCAAACTCTCGACCATACCTTGATCTTTGATACACTTGAGAGCTCTGTAACTGATATGACCAAATCTAGCATGCCATAACTTCATGTTCTCCTTAGGTGTAGTAGACCTAGCAACATTAGCATGAATCATTTTGGACAATACAAACATGCCACTTCTATTTTCACCTTCAAGTAGAAAATGCTCCGCATCAGTTGAGAGGATCTAACATGAATCTTTCTCAAAAACTACTTTATAACCATCTGACAAGAAAGTTGAGATAGCTAGCAAATTCTTCTTTATTTCTGGAACATAAAGAACAATGGAAATTGTGAAATTTCCACCTGATCTAGACTTTAGGTTCACTTCTCCAACACTTACAACATCCAAATCATGACCATCTGCAATGGTCACTCTTCTACCTGAAGAGTTAGAAAGGGAAGAAAATACCTTTCTACAACATGTCATATGATTAGTAGCTCTAGAATTGAAATTTCAAGGATTATCAGAGATTGTATTTAATGCTGCCTGATCAAAATATATCTCTTCAATAGTAGCACATGCATTTGAATCCTTTGAGGATTTAGGTTTTGGATCATCTTCAACACTATTACCTGATGCTTTCTTCTTCTCATTAAAAATCCTTGCTCTGCGTTCTGCTATGTAATGACCTGGTTTCTTATAGTAATGGCATACTCCTTTCTTTGATTAAATGTAGTAGACCACAAATCCTCCAAGAGTGTATATGAACACTCCCTCCAAGATGGCCTACAAAATCTCCTCCAAGTTCTCCTTGAGTAGCTTGAGAAGGTAGCTTTTGTGTTTTTGAAGAATAAGCCGATGGCCTTCTTATATAATATTGTGCTCCCTTCAAAAGCATAAATAAAAGAACTTCAATAAAACTAAAGCATGATTGCTATCAAAGTTTGTAAAGCACTACGATTAAAATAAATCAACTCAATCTAGCGGGCGTGGTTTAGCGGATGTGCCTTGTACTCCTAGGCAGATGGCCAAGGTTCAAGTCCCACCTAGGGGTGGATGCCTCAAAGTTCCCCAAGATGGGTGCCTCTACCTTACGAGGTCGGGTGTGTGTGTCTTTCCAATTCATTGTACTCTCAAAAAAAGAAATCAACTCGAAAAATCTATCATCGTCAACATATGTTTTTGTGTTTAGCTTTTTGAATAAAAAAATTTTCTCATCGCGATGCTGCCACTAGGACTCGAACCCAGGTGGGTCGGCTGGGAGAATGATGGCTTAACCAACATGCCAAACATGCTTTGTTGTAATCAACGTGCGTGCTTAACCAACGTGCCAAAATGTAAGAATATTATGGCTATTGGAGCGTGTGAGACTTGGATCATTTTGACTTGTTTCCAACAGCTCAAATAGAAATGCATTAAGATTAGAAGACATGTATCCCCCCTTGATCGGAATGGAGGGTGCCCAAATTACATGGTGACAAATTTTCAGCCATAATCAAGAACTATTTGAAGCACATAGACACTTAGGAATTTTCTTTCAATGGATACACCCATGCATGCTTGGAGAGGTCATCAATAAACTTACGAAGTAAAGGTAGTTTCCAAATGAAGGTTTAGGACCACAAACATCACTATGAACAAGCTTCAACTTATGAGCAACTTGAATTGAACCATCTTTTGGGAATCAAGAAAGTTATAGCCTTCACAGACATTTTTAGAAGGTTCCTCAAGTTTGGGAAGAGAGGAAACCATGTTTGCTTTCTCTAGGCAAAGCAGTAGCAGGACTTAGATGACCAATCATGCATGCCAAATCTTTGCATCTAAGTTAGCATGCTGAGTCATTCACATATTTCACATAGTCTATGAGATTCTACAACTCATGACATAAAATTCCAAAAACAATAATAACATTTCCATTTGGGATATCATAAATTGTACATCTATCATCAACAAATTTGACAACCAAGACAATCTTGGCTAATGGTGAAACTAATGATAGATTTTTTGTGATCCCTAGCACATACAAAGCATCTCAAATATTGAAAGAATTATCATTAGTAGGTCAAAAAGATATTACCAACTCCCATTATAGGATAAGAGGAGTTGTTAGCACATGTCCTTATAGGGGCAGGCTAAAGTGAACGAAAGAAATTGTCATGCAAGGTAATATATTCTATTGTCCCCCTTGTGAGAGTACCAAACATCTAAGTCTACTATAGATATACAATGCTCATGAGAAGATGGGCCATAAGTGCAACCAATAGTAAATGCACATTCTTCATTCTAAACAAGATTATCAAACACTCTTTTAGGTGTAGAGGCCTCTGTAACAACCATTTCAACCTCTTTTTTCTTTTCCTCTTTCGCAGCAAGTTTAGGTCAAATCTTTATGACATGATCATTTGCCTTACAATATTTGCAAAAATATTCCTACTTTTTTGTTTTCTTGTCATCTTTGTGTTCCTTCTTCAACTATGCAACATTAGCAGATCTCCATTTACATTTGCCCTTCTCACTAGCTAAGAAAGCTTGATTTGCAATATGCCTAATTGACTTGTTAGGCCTAGATTGATCTTCTTGTAACAAAACAAAGACTAACTCCTCAAATGTTAAGGCATTTGAATTGGATTTCATCATTGAAGAAGAGAAGAAAAACTCTGATATGAATCTGGAAGACTGTTTAGAACAATATGCACAAGTGAACTATCTAGCAGAATTTCATTAGTAGAAATCAAGTGTTCCTTCAAATATTTGATCTTTTTCAAAAAACTACCAATATAATCTCCTTCATTTGTATGCTCACTAATTAGCTATTTTGGAGGTAAGAACCTCGAGTCTTATTTCTTACCTCATATAAAGTTGTAAGTGTTTTCTTGCAAGAGCGAATGTGCGACATTTGATAGACAAAGCTTTGAAGATCATCATTTTCAAGACTATCTTCATCACCTTCAATAATTGTATTTGTAGGTACACTAGGATGTTTTTCAACACCCTGCACAATATTCCACAACCCTTTTGCTACCAATACATGAGTCATCATATGTGCCCACAATGGGTAATTAATACCATCAAACTTATCCTCAATATCCAACATGTAGAATACATCATTGCTTTCAACCATGGTTAATGACTAAATACCTAATGCAAAAAAATGGTTGTATCTCAAAAAGTCAAATAGAAACACCCTCTCGAGCTCTACTAAATTTGTCAAAGACTTTGAGGTTCTTGTACTAGCAAATGGAAACATGTATATATGTTTAGAGCAAAAGGATGAAATTTCATATAGAGCTATTGTGATAGTGCATTCGGAGTCGAAACAAGCTCATATCAAAATTTTGACCCGGCGTGGAGGTGTTTTGAACTCCTAATGGCCTCAAGTGTGTTCACTGATTTTCATGTTATTCAAAGAATGTGATCGGAGGGGTGTGATGACACCCTAGATGAAGCGGTGACCTGCTCTAATACCAAATGTTAGAGTTCGAGATCTATAGAAGCACACAAATAGCACAAGGAAGAAGAAGAAGCTTGGAGCACAACACAATGCATAATGTATTACCAAGTGAATGTACAAAGATAAGTGACTAGTTAGGGTTATAGGCATATATAGAAGTTGAGTGGGAAAATTTTACTAAAGACAGAAAAAAAGTGCTCCCTAAAGATGGTTGCAAACGACAAAGTTAGATAAAGCATGCCTAAGTTTAGACTTATCCAAAAGAAAGTGTGGAATACAAAAATGACTTGTGATTCCAAGTATGTATTCTTCAATTGTGGTAACAATAATTAAGTCTTTGGAAGGTAAAATATAAGTTTGGCAATCCTTAAAAGGATTTTTCAAAGTTAAAATCCAAAAGATGAGTGGATTTTGAGACTTAAGTATAGAGATTCTTTAAAATCCTTGGGGTAGCTACTTAAAGCTTCAACCAGAAAAGAATCTAAAGATAAGAAGAAAAAAGCTCTTATCACTACAACCTCATTGAGTAAGAACCAATAGGTTTTGGATATGAGGAGTTCAAGTAACTTGGAACTATATCTTTTTAAGATCCTAGAAAGAAGGATGTATATTTAGTCCTTTTAAGGTTTTCAAGCTTCTCATAGAAAGTACATACCAAGCATAAGATCATGGAATGATATTGTGATCGAAGCACTTGAAATCTAGTAAAGATCAAGATAGAGGTACAGCCTTGACTTTGATTTTTTTAGAGGATTTGAGTAAGACGGTACTCTACAGAGATATGTTTTGACTTTAAGATAAATATCACCCACATGTCAATGTGAATATAAAGTAGGGAGGTATGGGATGAACTCATAAAAAGATGTTTTGTATAGAATCCATTCAATATTCAAAGATACTAAGTCTAAGTTGACTCATCCACCCAAGTTTTCTTTGATCAAAGTGCTTATCACAAAACTAGAGTGGATAAAGAAAGATTTTATAGTTCTCTAAAAGAGTTTAAAACACCCAAAAAAAGAAAAAAGTAGGAATTGACCATAGATTTGATGATTCCTAAGAAATCAATTATTTGAGAAAGGTATCCTAAGTCAGACAAAGTTTAGTTTGATATTTGTTTTGGTCTAGTTAAGGTTGATCGAAGGTGTAAGGAACACTTTCTCCTACATTCTACATAGGACATTGAACACAGTTGGACACATTATTCCTTATTTTGGGTCATAAGACAAGTAAATGTTGGCTGAATTAGATACCATGTACAAACATCCAAGTTAGATGTTTGGGTCAATGAGGATTACAATTTGATTTTCAAACCAAATTCAAATGACATAAAAGTTCTCAAAGTCTTGATAGGAATGTTAATATATTTTGGTAGTGATGTGTGTGAACACACTTAGGACTACTGAGGCACTTTTTTCCCTCTTTAAGAGGTTTTTTCCTCTCACCTTGTATGTATGCATATAACCCTAACATGTTACTTATCTTTTTACATTCAGTTGGTAATACATTTGGTATTGTGTGTTGTGCTCCAAGCTTCTTCTTCTTCCTTGTGTTGTTCACATGTTTTTGCGGATCTCAAACTCCAACAATTGGTATAAGAGTAGGTCACCGCTTCATCTAAGGTGTCTTCAACACCCATCCTATCACAGTTTCAAAATCATGCAAAAATTGGTGAGCATACTTGGCACGATTAGGACTTCATAGTCACTTTGTTTTGTGGTAGAAATTTTTTTTATCTGAGCTTTTTTTAGCCTCTGAACGCACTATTATAGTGCCTGTGCATGCAATTTTTCCCTTTTGTGCCAAACATATATACATGTTTCATTTTGCTAGTATAAGCACCTCAAAGTATGCTACAAGTTTAGCAGAGCTCAAGAGGGTAGTCCTAATCAACTTTTTGAGATATAGTTATTTTTCTGAATCAAGATATTCAATCCATGGCCATGGATGAAAGAAATGATGTATTCCCTATGTTGGCTATTGAGGATAACTTGGATGATACTAATTACCCATTATGCGCATATATTATGCATCATGTATTGGTAGAAAAAAACATTATGGAATATTGTGTAGGGTATTGAAAAATGTCCTACTCCACCTACAAATACACATATTGAAAGTGATGCAGATGGCATTGAAGATAATGATCTTCAGGTTCCTTTTCGTGTTGCAGTTCTTGTTGCACCTACTATAGGGCAACCTCATTGGGATGATTGAGATGCTCAAGCACATGCATTGATAGCTTTTTTTGTCAAATGTGCCATTATCTCTCACATTCACTCTTGGAAAATAGAAAAGGATGCTTGGGATACACTTACCACTTTATACCACGCAAGAAATGAGGCTTTGTTGCTTACCTGCATAAACATTTGGAGAGGGAGCATATGAATGAAGGAGATTCTATGGATAATTTTTTGACAAAGATCAAAGATTTGAAGGAGCATTTGATTTCTGCTGATGAAGTCTTGTCTGATGGTTCACTTGTGTAGACTATTCTTAATGGTCTTCTAGATTCATACTAGAACTTTGCATCTACTCTTTGTTTGATGATGAAAGTCAATCCAAATACCTTAACATTTGAGGAGCTAGTCTCTATCTTTTTGTATGAAGATCAATTCATGAAAAACACATCCATTACACATGTCACAGATCAAGTTTTCTTAGCTAGTTAGAAGGGCAAAGGTAAATTGAGCTCATCTACTAGTAAGTAGAAATCTACTAATACTACACAATCAAAGAAAAATGACAAAGATGAGAAGAAAACAAAAAAGGAGGAACAAATTTGCAAATATTGTAAAGGAAATGATCACGTTATAAAGAGTTTTCCAAAATTGGCTACAAAAGAGGCAAAGAAGAATGAGGCTAGAATGGTTGTTGCAAAGGCCTCTACACCAAATCCAGAGTCTGTTAATCCTGTGCAAAATGAAGAATGGACATCTACAATTATTTGCAACTATGAACCATCTTCTCATGAGCAATGTATGTCTGTAGTAGAATCAGATGTTTGATACTTTGATAGTGGGGCAACCAAACATATTACCTTGTAGCATACTTTCTTCAACTTACTTGAATACTATCACATGTGCCAAAAACTCCTCTTATCCTATAATGGAAGCTGGTAAGATCATTCTTACTACTTCTCATGTTAGTTCTTTCACATTTTCAGATGCTTTGTTTGTGCCAGGGTTCAAGAAAAATATGTTGTCAATTTTAGCATTAGCCATGGCTAGGTTGTAAAATTTGTGGATGATAGATGTACAATTCATGATCTATCAAATGTCAAAGTTATTATTGCTTCTGGCATTTTATGTAGTGGGCTGTATAAGCTCATAGACTATGAAAAATCTATGAATGATTAAACATGTGCAGTTCAAGATTCTCAGGCCATCTTGGATGCAAAACTTTGGCATGCATGCTTTGGTCTAATATATTACTAAGTGAATTTACAAAGATAAATAGCCCCCAACGAGTATTGGCCTATATGCAAGCAGGCATAAAACCACTGTAAAGAGGGAAAAAGTGCCCTAATAGTCCTAAGTGTGTTAACACACATCATTATTTACATATGTCAACAGATCCCCTTGGGACTGGTGCAATGAACAAGTGCAAAGCTATGTGGAAAAAAAATCAATCCACAAAAGGGAGTAAGCTCAAAGCTTTGAACTTCTCCCTAGGTAGAGCCTTTGTGAGAAGGTCTAGAAAATTTATCCTATGTGGGCACATAAGCTAGATAGATCTCTCTAGCAGAGAGTCTCTCCCTAACATAATGATAGTGCACCCAATGTGCAAAAATGGAACCCAAGGTTTCTTGCAAATCCTAATGCATTTTGAAAATTAATGAAGATTCTAGTGGCAAAAAGACTAACCAACATCTAAGTCAGACAAAAGGCATTTGACACATGCACACACACACACACTCAACACTAGCTATGATAGCTACCTTATACTTAGCCTCATAACTAGAAGTGGCCACAATAAGGCCACTTCTCAACCAAGACATGCATGAGATATCAAATATAAAGCCAAAACCACTAGTGAATGCATGCATGGCATGGCAAAAAACCCAATCTCAGTTGAAAAAGTGTGTAGATCAAGTAGTAAGGATACCCCTTGGGATAAGAAAACCCAAGATCCACTTAACTTCTTGCCACTTATTTACACATGGGCTATGAAAAACCATGCTCATTTGAGAGAAAAAAAATCTGAATTTAAGTCCATACTGTGCATATGTAAATCAGACATCCAATGTTGTGCTCTTAGAGAAAAACATCAAATGCATCTCTAACATCATAAAGACTCAACTATAGAGCTGTTTCGATGGGAGTGGTGATAGGTTTGCAATCTTCAAGGCCATAACACTGCAATAATGTATCAATGTATTTTGTTTGACACAATGCTATTCTTCCATATACTTGCATAAATTGAATGCCAACATAATGATGTAAAATCCCCAAATCTGATATCTCAAAAAAGGAATGCAAATCAGCCTTAAAAGCAAAATGGTTCCTCTTAGGACTAGTGAGGATCATATCATCAACATATACAACAATTATCCAACGTATATCATTTACACACTTAACATACTCTCTATTGGAGTTTTCTCATGTCCATGTGCTAGCTAGTAGGCATATGTCTTGTCATACCAAGCATGTGATGCTTGATTCAATCCATAAAATGCCTTTCTCATCTTGCATAATTTGTTTTTATGCCCTTTTTTCACAAAACTACAAGGTTGAAATACATACACATCTTCATGTAAATCACCATTCAAAAATGTAGTTTTAATGTCAAACAGATGTACATTCCAACCATGTTGATCTAAAAGTTCCACAATGCCAATGGAATTTTTTCGAAGAAGAAAATCACAGAAAGAATATGTACCATTCTTCATTATAGCATCATATTTGATTTCATAGCAACTACACAATTTTTTAATTTATGTGCTTCATGAAAAGAAAAAGACTCATTCTCATAAAAAAGACTAGAGATAAGAATTCCATAACAATTTGATGAAAAAGAAGCATTATGACAGCTAGAACGAGTAAAATATCACAAAGGTGCATCTAACTTGGGTTATTGATTTGCTATCTAATGGCAAAAGCCTAGGGCTGGATGGCCTCACCAATGAGTTTTTCATGACCTTCAAGCACGTGGTGACTACTCCGTTAGGTTTGTTATGACAAGAGGCCATCAAGGCCTCTTTCTTCCCCTCTATTAAGACCAGATGATCATGAGACTCTTTGCTGATGACACTAATGCTTTTGTGCATAGTGATCCATCGAGCATTGATACCTTTTTGGTGTTGCCTAAATACATGTTGTGAGGCATTGTGTTTCCAAATAAACCACTCTAAAATAGCTTTGAGGGCTATTAGTGGGCATCCACCCCAAATATTCACTGATCATGGCTATCAAATGATCCCTAGGGGACATATCTTCTGCTTGTTAGGTATTTTGATGGGAATCAATATTTTGATGAGTTAGCAATGGAACGGGGCTCTTTCTAAGCTCAATAGCAAGTTAAAATAATGGAAAGGTATGCAGATTAACCTTGTAGAGTGAGATATGGTGGTTAAGTCATTTCTTCTTTCATCCATTATTTACTTTCTCTATTTTCAGAGACTGAGGGACCAAGAGATTGTCAAATTAAACCATGGTCATACTCTGTATTTTTTATGCTCCTCTTCTTCCTGATCTTTTAATTCTACTATGGCTAGTCCTTTGTGCTTTTGATCTATACTCCTACTTCTTTTTTAGGATTATTAGGTTCTCACACACTTAAGGTTCTTAATAGAAACCCATCCACATCATTATGTGTCTCTATGGTAGAGCTTTCTTTGCTATGGACTATTGCCGCTTGTTTTGTTACTTCCTCATCTTCACTTTTTTCTTCCAATTTGTGGATCAAAGTAGATCCTCTTGCTACATCTTCCATAGGTGTCTATCCACTTGCTTCCAACTTCATCTTGGTCCCTCTTTTTCCTTTTAGGTTCGGGTTCTTTCTTTTTCTTCTTCACTAATGCTACCACAATAGTCATCTTATGAGGTCCTTGGAGCTCTTGAAAGAATGATAAAAATGATGCTTCTTTTTTAATGAAGACCACTTGAGTCTTGGCATTCATCTTCAATTCATGCAAGCTTTCATAATGCCCCATTTCTTCTTGGGTCAAGTTAATGGCTTTGTTAGAGTAGTCCTCTAACATCTTTTGATATTGAGCTTGATAGACAACTCTCTTATCACTACTCCACATCAAGTAGGGATATAATTGTTATTTTATAGTTTGAGGTGGTGAGGCTCTTTATTAGATTCTACTTTCTTTTGTTCTAACTTCCTATCCTTCTCCGTAGCTTCTTCAACGTCTAGCTCTAACTTCCTTGGGTTCATTTTTCTTCTCTCTATTGGTTGTTGAACTTCAAGAACTATTTCGTTTCTCTTTTTGTTAACTTCCTTCATTGATGTCTCCTTTCTAGGGTTCTTCACTCCAACCATTGCCTCTCTGAATATCTGTGCCTTGGGAGCAAGTTGAAGTTTATCCTCAATCCCTAATGTATGATAGATAGTTTTTGTAAGCTATTGGGATCCATCCATGAATTTCTTATAGTCCCAATGATTCCCATCCATGAATTTCTTATAGTCCCAATGCTTTGCTGCTTCCTTCAACTATTCATGGCTATAAAGTGATGTATCCACTACTCAAAATGGCATTGTTTTGTCCTTATTGTTTATCATTACTAGTGCCACTGGTTTATTAGGCATGGTGTTTCTTGGCAACCTGGAAAAACATAACAATTGCAGAAATGTTCCAATAGCTAGCTCCTCATTAGATTTCTCTTTAAAATGTTGGAATTCAGCATATCTGACATATGAGACTCCATTATTCCTGACAAAGCTTACATCTGACTTTCTGCTCATTGGATAGAAGTTCAATGTTGCTTTGATGTGCTGAGATCTGATTTCTATCTCCACTTGTTCTTTATCCCAATTATTGAGTTTACAAATGAAGTATGGATTCATATTAGCCCTTTTCACTTCCTAGATTTCTTTGACAAAACTCCATGCAATTAATAAAATCAAATATTTGACAACTTTTTCTTATTGAAATATGATGTTTAGAAAATCATGATTCTATAAACTTCATTTTTCTACCATTTTTTCAAGCAACATTTTACAAATCATTCAAATATGAACTCAAAATATTCTTACCTTGGCTTGGGTTGTAAAAAAATACCGGAAAATGAACTAAATTACTCTCTCTCACAATGAGGATTTTTCCCTAATCAAGATTTTTAACTTTTTTGAATGCAAATTCCTTTATTTTTTTGATAGCCCTTAGAAACCTTCACTTAATCTTTGTTCACTCTTTGCACCATCAACATCTCATTTATTTTCCAATCCTCACCTTCCAGAGAGAATCGCAATTCTTTGCAAAAAGTCGTGTTTTCCTATTCACCCTTGATTTTGAATTTTTGATCAATTTTTCTGATGGACATGCTTGACTCGAGGTCTAGTAATTTTCTTCCTCCTTGTGCCTCTGCAAATCAAGAAAACTTCTAATTATGCTCAAAAAATTGATTTTTAAGTCAAAATAATTTCCACAAAGATTCTTCATTTAGTCTTTTCCATTCTTTTTTCTTTTCCTAATCTTAGATCTTATTATCCAACGTATGTTCATGTATGTCCATGAGATATTAAAAAATTTTCTTTTCTTTTTTCCTAAACAAATAAAGACAATTTATCTAGGGTTTTCTAGAAATTGAAGGTAAAAGCTTATGGTGAAATATTGCAACCTCATATATGAAATTAGAGAATAACACAAGGCTCTTACATTACCCTTTCACCAAGATGAATGAGCTCTTTTCAAGATTAAAACACACTCACCTTTTCATCATTGCCACACTTGGTGACTCTAAAGTATTTTAAAAAAGTAATTCTTACCATCAACTTGGAAGATCTAGCAAGGTCGAAAGCTCTACATCAATTATCCTCAGGGATGCTTTGGATTTATTGTCTCCAATCATGATGGCATAAAGGACCAAGAAGCTCAAACATTTAAATTGTCAATCCAGGGAGCATGCTAAAACCCTAGCTCCTTCTTTTTCAATGGAATCCAAGAATTATCATAAAAAGCTCAATAAAATCAGATATTTCTCAAAAGTTCTTGACATTTCTCCTTATACATGTAGATTTAGTTATAAGCAGGATTTTTCAATGATTCTTGTGCCTAAAGTGTGTTATTTTTTAGAATAAAGACAAAATTTTTAGTACTTGTAACCTTGTGAAGAGAGAATCATAATTTTGAGGGATTCACATAGTCATTAGAAAAGAGTAATTTACTTGATTAATGAATCTTAAAAGTTAGGATTAGACGCATGGAGCATGAAACACTCAGAGAACTACTAATCACAAAGATACTGTCACATTATATTCGTGGTATGACATCGTCTTTGGATGACTTTCCACAAGGCACTTTAGTAGTGCACTTGTTTCATAGTTAGAAAGTAAGACTCTTGAGAGAGAGACAAGAGAAGCTTGGCGGTTAGGCAAAAAAGAAGATAACTCTCTGTGTGTGTGTTCGTCAGTAGATTGCAATGGCGACAGCGAAGCAACAGTCCTTGACTAGTAAAAGAGTTTGTTATAGCTGGTATTAGAGTAGGTTATGAAGCCGTTTTTACGTGCATATTCAGGATGGACAGTGCGAGGATCGACCCCAGGACCTCCTGAAGAGAGGGGAATGGGCTACCCACGTTATTCACTTGCTTTTGTTGGATTTATTCTTGAAACTTCTACTACTAATAGGCAGCAACCCCGAAAAATGGAGGAGAGCTCCGTGACCTCATGGGCTTGTCTACTTGGCTAGGCAAAGGTGGGCAAGTCCTTAAGCTATTCTTCTCGACTACGTGGAAGAGAGCTCCTTGTTATGGATCGGCAAAGGGCATATGTTATGGAAATCAGAAGCGACTGTTTGAAAAGGAGTTCGCCATGGATAGAGGATTTGAACACATGTCTTCCGTACTATGGATAGGAAAGATGCAAATTCGATGCACCTATTCCATATGAAGAGCCTATATCGAGGAGCATTCCTTCCATGGACTTTTCGACACCATCATACCAAGATTAAAAGGATGGAGGTCTATCTTAATCACAAGTATGAGCTTTGTTGTTATTTTTATGAATTAAGGGACAAGGGCGACTCTTTGAGAAGGGCAAGGAGGGAAATCATGCATATGGAGAGAATGAGATATATACTCTAATCTTGAATCAAAGATTCCCTCAAAATACAACAAAGGGTAAGCTTTAGGTACCTCCAAAGTAGCCTATTTTTTATGATTTTTACATAAATTTCAGGAGCTATTTTGGATAAGTAACCATTTTGGGAAGGGGAAAAGAGGAGGTATTTTTCATAGATTAGTCGTAAAAACCATGCACACCTATAGTCTAGCATATGGACTTCCATATAAGATTAAGAAATCCAAAATATACCTCAGTATGATGGGAGTTTGAAGCTCCACAAGACCTCCTTCCATCACAGTTTGAGAAAAATTCAGCACTTGAATCTAAGAAATTCCCATTTTGGACGAGGGAAAAATAGGTGTATTCTCTACGGATGGATGGTAAAAAGTATATATACTGAGAGTATGGTATATGGACTTCTTAGGGGAATCATTAGATTCATTAAAATGATAAGTTAAAGAGGAATTTTAGTTCCTCAAAGACCCCCTTCCCGCACTTTTTGGAAAAAATTCAGATGTTAAATTTTGCCAAACTCCACTTTTGGGAGTAAGAATAAAGATCATTTAAAAGGCTTCCCATGGATTAGTGCACATGTATATGAAGTATGGTGTATGAAGTACCATGGAGAAGGGAGAATTCAAGAAAAATCCACATTAGGAGTGGATTAGAAGCTTGCTAAGACCTCCCATTTAAGTTTTTGCATAAAAGCAAAAATCTTGATTTAGTCCTCGTTTGGGGAGAGAATTAGCATGCACGGAATGCTTTTGGGCACCCCAAAAATCACATTTTCACATTCTTTCCAGCCCCTCCAACAGTCCACTAGTTTAGCATGTCCCACTTGGAATGGCCATATCTTGGGCTAGAAAAGTCCAAATTGGATGTGCTATGGCTCATTTCGAAGCGCACAAGGTCTACTTTCAGTTTATCAGAAAAAATTTTGGAAAACAAGTTTTTTTGCAGGTCTGAACAGGTCTACAAAGTCTGAATAGTTTTTGGTGACTACATTCCGGGAGCCATATCTTTCAAACTAGGAAGGCGATTTGAGTAACTCTTTGCACATGATATATATTTCAGTTTTTGATTATTTGCAGGTCCTAAAATGGTTTTTGCAGGTCTAAAAAGGGATTACGAATGCTTTTTTTGGGTAAATTTGCATTTTTCTAGTAATCACCTGACCATGCTTTATGTTTTGGGAAGTGATCCGATGTTTTTGGACACTTCAAAGCTTATGTTAGGACCTGAGGAGGAAGGTGCAGAGGTCTCCAAGTTCATCGAGAAGGATTGGATGCATGCAATTCCAATACCGAACTATTCAGGGACGTATGCTTTATACTTCAGGCATTTTACTTTATGTTATGGCATGTTCTGTATGTACATGCATAAATTGGATTGCATACATCAAATGTTGATCATTGTTTAAATTCTTAAAGTATGGATCGACATGCGAGAAGTACACTTTTTGATTGTTTGCAAGAAATAGGATTGTAGGATGGATATGCAACATAGAGAATGGTTGCTAGCATTTGTTTCTATGTTTTGCAGGTTATTATGGCGTTCATACCATGGGCCGGTCAAGCCCTATGTTGTTGGGTGGCCTGTGTGCCACTGAGCTTATGATTAAAATTTTTTTGGATTCCATTTCCTGGGGATATGTTGTCCAAATTTTTCCTACCGCATGGTGTTATATACGCACTTACCTTTAGGTAAGAATGTCATGGCATGATAACATGCCTTTTTTGCAAACATCAGTGAGCTATTAGCATGTTTTTAAGCCTGTATTTTATGGACTTAGTACCATCATAGTAGTATACATAAGGCAACTTCAGTAGAAATAGGATTCCTACTCATAATCCTTGTGGAATTAGACTATAGGATTGCTAAGGGAAGGAGCTACACCTTCACCATTAGTAATGTGCACAAGCAATCCTATAGCTTATAGGAAGTTGCGTAGAGGTATGGGAGGTACAGTTTGATAATCTCCAAGTTAATTTATTTATCTTTACAAGATTCTCACAGTATGATTAGGAGACTATGGGGTATTATCAAGAATACCCAAAGAGTGACTAGTTTCACTCATGCACATCACTTGACCAAGTAGTGAAGCATTTTTGCTGCACTACTAAGGAAACCAATTAGATGGGATCACAGAGATGGGTTTCATGAGACATCATCGACAGGTGCTTATGTGATTCGAGTGATGCTTAGGAAGGCCATAGACATGGCACTAGCTCTATGATTTAGAGCATAGATCCCTGAGTTAAGAGTAGTTGGGGTACCCAATACATCTATGTATATCGGGATCTACAAAGAGCTCCCTAGGCTTAGTCTTGGTACCTAGGAACAAGTAGGTTTGGAACAGAAAGGGATATCCATTGTCACATATTCACTAGAACCAAACTGACTAGTTCGAGGACATGGGACTCATTTGAGTCCAGTGACATGATTTTAGGATATGGCATTCATTAGAGTCCACTTACATATTCCATTACATATATATGGAATATATATTCGATTTAGTGTAGATATGGTACCGTGAGTTGGAAGAAGTTTTCACTGGTATGGGACGGTGGAAATGACTTCCCCTTGAGCACTCTTCTTCTATGGCCAGGGAGAAAAGGACTCATCATTCATGGAATCATGTCTCACTAGATTAGAGGAGAGCTTTTAGTAGACATATCCATAGGATTAGGAATTATCCTTCATAGATTAGGGAAGATGTATTCTTCCAGTAGAGAATGTGATGGGTGATTTTATCACCATTGGTATCACATACTCATTTTGAGTTTTTAGGAAGGATAATTCCATTAGTTTGATTGGATCGTATAGATCCATGCATAGAGTATGGTTGGCAGAGATAGTACTTTATTATGGATACACATGTTTTTACGATATCATGTCACATCATTGCTGACCATTTTAGTAGAGGGCCTTGACCCTTATTAGGAATTTATTTTCTCCACTCTTCACTACATACACCTTCATTAGTTAGGGAATATTTGTTCTCCATCTTCATAAGAATATATGTAATGAGGGATTATACATTAGTTATGGAAGAGAGGACTAAATAAATTCATGAGTTTCTCTTTTAAGCAAAGGAGAAAGTGGGAATCAGCTCAGAGATCCATGAGAGATCTCACTTTAGTTTAGTGGTCTCACTTTAGCTCCTACTCTTTGAGAGAGAAAGAAGGAAAGGAAAACATGATTTCTTCATAGGAGAAGAATAGAGTATGTTTTCCTTTTGACAGAAGATGTGTTTGGGAAACATCTCTTAGTCTTTATTTCAGAAGGAATTTTCTTTATTTCAGTGTAATTTTCCTTCACATGGGAGTCTCTTTCTCCACTAGTTTTGAAGGAAAACATGGAGAACTTATGTACATGTTCTCAGTTATGAGCAAAGTAAATGGATTCAACAAAATCTCTTTCAACGGGAAAGGGAAAGTGGAATAGGTTCCACTACTAGAGCTCTTTTCCTTAGAAGAGATTGAATAGAGAGAGAGAGAGAGTTTCACTTTCTCACTTTTAGGTTGTCTAGATAGAAGTGGCACTCTTCTATCAAAGACAAAAGGGAGATCAGTTAATCATGAGGGTTAGATTGAGTCTCACATGGAGACTCTAGAGAGGAGAAATTATGTTACTCCAGTGATGGTCTTTGACTAGATGAGATGATCTAGTTATTGACATTAGTTAGATTGGGAGTAGAGTTATGACTCTTATCTTTAGAGTTTATAGGAGATAGAAATATATCTAACCTATTAGGATACCAAACTCTTAGTTGGTGTTACATCATGAGTATGATGAGTAAACATCAGTTAGGAGGATAGGTACTTAGGGATTATCTGAATCTCAAAGGGAATGCTTTTACATTCATATGGCAAACTATAGGGAAGAGAAATATTAGAGTTTGCACAAGTGGCAATAGATGCTCTTCCAATAGAACTTAGTCCACAGGTAATGGATGAAAAACCACAGACTTCTTGGTTGGTGAAGTGTAGAGATTTCATTTTACTACCATGAGCTAGATGATGGAATTGCATAGTCACAAGGTAGTTTAGAGGAAACTATTACTTGTGATCACACTCAAGGTTAGGAAGACCTGGAGTGTTATGAGGGCAATCTATCATTTAGCTTTAGATGGGTTTGGAGTCACTTGTTATGGGACTTTGTTCTATATTTCATAGGATTCTATGGTTTACTATCTCCATTATGATACGGTCAAGCTTATAAGTTTGGCACTTTACACTTGCTTCTCATACTATTACTCCATAGAGGATACATCATATGGACTTAGGTCATTTGGATGATGTTGTATGTTATGGGAGTGATAGTTTGGAAAGTGGAGTGTATATGGGAGATAGAAGGCACCACTCAGACGGTTTCCCACCTTTGAGATGATCTCATATGAGACATTTTAAGGGGAAGGTTATGGGGAAACAACACACAGAGATGACCATGTACATAGAGTGCATGGGGTTCAGGGGAGTCCGAGCATTTTCTGTACTTTGTTGTACATCCATCGATAACCAAAGGTAAAATATGTTTCAAAAAGTTATGTCAATCATGGTTCTTTAACCCAGATAAACTCTTATCATCCATAGTAAACATGTTATGAAAAGATGCTCCATATCATGTAGGAGTCCGAATCAATTGAATCCAATTGTTGATAGTATGTATCTCTTTTGTCGTAAGTACCCAAAGAGCAGGTGCATAAGTCGTTTCCTATCGATGTTTATCAAAAGCTGGCCATAGCTTTGGTTTTGATTTTTGATCCTTCAAATCATTCCTTGATGCTATGGTATCTTTTAGTCCAAGAAGATGATGCCATAATGAATAACCAATATTCTTGAATATATGCATAGGATCAAGAAGATGACATACTTTTAACTCTTTCCAATACTTCAAAGAATACCATATTGATATATCTCTCCAAGTGCCAATTTTCTTTTACCTCTGTTCACATTCTCATTATCTTTATCATCACTGAAATTTTTTATTCTGGATCTATCAAAGATCCATCTGTCCATTTTTTATTCCAATCCATAGGCGTCATAGGTTTTGGACATTGACCCGTTTCAAGCTTTCCATTAAAATGTATCACTTCTCTTTTAGATCTTAATGGATGATCATCAGGCAAGAATCGTTGATGTCAAAGATAAATATTTTTGTTGAGATTCTTACTATAGATTGATATGAACCAATCACCACAATATGGACAAGATTTAAAACCCTTAGTAGATATTCTTGCATCATGAAAATGATAAAAATATAATTAGATTAACTCACATTTATTTGTATGCATATTGAATAAAAAAATTACATCAATACCTGAACAAACACCATATCTTGGAAAATCATGAATAGTCCAAGCCACAATACTACGAAGCATAATATGTCTTTCATTGATGCTTTTCGATACATCAATGACATTAATGCCTCTCCATAACTCTTAGAGATCATCAATCAAAAGAGCAAGATATATATTCATATCTTTAACTTGTCTTTTTCCTAGGATTAAAAGTGAAAGCATTAAATGTTCCTTTTTAATGCTAAGATATGGTGGAAGTTTGTAGTTTATGACTACCACTGGCCGTGTTGACCATTTACTGGATTTCATGGAGAATATATTAACCCCATCTAATGTAGCTCCTAACTTTAGATTCTGTGGATTTTATGCAAAATCAGGCCATGTAGAATCAATATGTTGAAAAGCAACACTATCATGAGGAATTCTGATTATTCCATCAGTACTTTCATGATCATGTCCCCACATCAAAAGCTTTGATAATTTGGGGCTTTGAAACATATGTCTAATCCGTGAAGCCAATGGAAAATGTCTCAATACCTTTTTTGGGATTTTACATTCTTCGTCCTTATATCAAGGAGATTGACATTTTGGACATGTCAAAGAGTTTGCATATTCACCTCTATATAAAATACAATCATTAGGACATGCATGTATACATTGATAATCTATACCAAGATTGTTGACTATCTTCTTCATTTCATCATGTGAGGTAGGAAGAATATTCTGTCTTGTTAGAAACTTTTTAGATAATAACCTGTAAGTTCATGAAAAAAAGACATATTAATAAATATATATATATATATATGTATGTATATGTATATATATACATAAAATTTTATATATGTGTATGCTTATGTGTATGTGTATGCGAATGTGTATATGCATGTGCATGCGTATACGTATGTGTATGTGTATATGTATGTATGTGTGTATATGTGTTTTATATGTGTATATGTATGCATATTTGCGTATGTGTATGTGTATGCATATATGTATGTGTATGTGTGTATATTTTGATTTCGTTTTTTTTTGTTTGTTTATTGTGGTTTGTAGACTTTCATATCTAGACCACTGAATCGTTTGGTTGTCTCCCATTTTATAGAAAATCTACTACCTGACTTGCTAACTAAGACTTACATATTTTTTTATAAGGATTAATTATCAGTTAACTATGGAGGTATTAGGTCATTTGGAAAATAAGACAAGTAAATTTCTCTCGATGATTTTGGAAGATGGATTAATAATTTTAAAGTATGGGTGGACATAAAGTGTTCATTCAATGCAAGTTCTTGTTCTTACCTTAGCTAAGGTAAAAACAAAAACATGCACTGAATTGACACTTTGTGTCCACCCATCCTTCAAAATCTTTGAGATAAATTTACTTCTTCTATTTTTCAAACGACTTAATACCTCCATAGCTAATTCGTACTTAATATTTGTATGCAAAGTTCATAAAAGAGTTAGCAACGCAGGTATTAGGTCGACTAGAATAGGAGAAGCAAATGTGTCAAGAAGATTCTAAAGGTTCGGTGGACAATTCCAAAGGCTAGATGGACAAAATATCTTCATTCGATATAGGTATGTATAATTTGACTTTACTCTCATAACATGTGTATGTGCGTATATGTGTGTGTATGTTTATATATGTGTATACATTCATGTATATATATGTGTATGTCTATGTATGTATGTATTTATATGTATATATATATATATATATATATATATATATATATATATATATATATATATATATATATATATATATGTATATATATATATATATATATATATATATATAGAGAGAGAGAGAGAGAGAGAGAGAGAGAGAGAGATAGATAGATAGATAGATAGGAAATTAAGAATTATACCTTAATAGTGTCGAAACAGATACACTACTCCATCCAAAATGATTTTGAAGGTTGAGAATAGGTAAACTTGCACTTAGTCATGTCAAACGACTTCCTTCATAAACATGCTTTAGACATTGCTCTCGAAGATATTTCTCATTTTTAGAAATATCAATGCTCTCACTGTCATTTTGATACAAATCCTCAATAAAATCTGCCATGCCATCATATTAATCATTGTTGCACAAATCTTGTACTTTATCTTCTTTTGAATATAGGTCTTTCAACCTTGCATATTCCACTGGATCACTTTTGCGTAGCCTCCTCATAGAAGCTTCTGATAAATGGGGTCTTACTGGAAATTGTGAATGGTGTGGAGGAATATCATCAACATCATACGTTGGAATCTACACACATGAATAAAAACCATTAATATTCCATAAATGAATAAAACGTAAACTTTAAACATAAAATTAAATATATAAGTTATTAAATATGGATAAAAAATTTCCATTCTCTCTCTAGCTAAAAGGTGCTCTTGGAGGTCTATGCCATCCATAATTCACTAATAATGCATCACCAGCATGTAATGTAGTAATAGCATTGACAACTATGTATTTAGACACATCTCTACTCATGTATGGTGATTCATGACTATTTTCATGCTCCTCAATGTGCTTAGTCCTTGAACTATTATGTAACCCTCGACTACTATTTATTAAACCTGCTATATTTCCATGTGTAGCTCAGTGGTGAGTAGCACCTCCTTTAATGTCAATCCGGGAAGACATGAGGATGGTATGAAGACCTCGAACAAGTGAAGGCACAAGTGCGTGGGTGAGAAGCACACTAACATGCACACACATACACACACACGCGCACACACGGTAAGACAAAGAGTGAGAAGCAATGGAGTTCTTAGATTACTTTCAAAAAGCCCCCAAAAATGAGCTCTCTAGCTCTATTTATAGTTTTTGACTAGGTTTTGGCCGTGTCCAGACCTAGTGTCCGGCCTAGTTAAAAATTAGGTTCTAGGGCCTATTTGAAGACTCAAACGAAGTCTAAAAATTATGAAAATTGGTAGGTAGCTACTTCGAATGCTCCTCAAGCTCAAGGACTCCTTGGCTTGCACAAAATGGAGCTACAAAAATATGAAATGGTATCTACAATGGCTTTTAGTAATGAAAATCACTATTGTTGTAGGGGTTTCTTCTAACGATTTGACATACATATCTTCGAGCTCCCTACTTGCTCCTTCTCCTTGTGTGTCCACCTCTTCGATATGCTTTAGTGTCCTGAAAAAATATTGGCCTACTTGCCAGATCGTCGTTGACTACCCTGTCTGCTTGTGCTTTCTCTTCTCTCTAACTCCCTTCGTAAGCTTCCTTGCCTTGTGAGTCCTTCAGTTCCAACACCCCCCCCCTCTCTCGCGTCTGCCGTCCCTGACAGACCCTTTTTGGGTGGGTCATTGGATGTAGTATTCTACAACGTCTTGTGCTAAGTGATGTTCTGCAATTCTCAACCCTTTGGCCAAGTTCGTGAGTAAAGCATCCCAATCTACCGGTCGTGAACCTCTGGATGTGGTATACGTAACTTTTCTGAATGGAGAGCTTGTTCCACTACAAACAACTGCAATAAATGTGATGGTCTGGGAATGAATATCTCTGAATGATATTCCCAGAATCCCGTGACAAACATTTCTTCAAATGTCTGTTTGAAGCAGGCTGGTAGATACTTTATACGCGCATGCCATGCATATACAACATTAATAGATGGTGTTGCGCTCATGTCATAGACAAGGTCCTGATTGCCTTCATTAAATCCAAGAGCTGACAGATGAGGTTCCTTGACATTCTTGAAGGTCCTGAAGGTGACCAACATGAGCTCAAAAATTTTAAGACACATTTGGGCCATGACATCTGGTACATTTTTGAACCGGACCCCCCAATGCCGAATCGTCAAAATCATATAGCCGATGGTAGGTTGGCCTTTAGGTGGTGCTAAGTAGACATAATTGAGCCATTTCTCACATCCTTTGGTTGTCAGCACAGTTTTTGTGTATTCCGGCCATGACCTTCTTCGAAAGACAGGGCAGTAGCATGGGTTGTATTTGATATACAAAGGCATGTTATTACATGTCCTTACCATCTCAGGGTAGGTTTCCAGCAGACGAATCCTCCACGTAGGTTGGTGTATATTTCCCTGCTTGGCACTTGTTGGGATGTCGTCCGCTGCAAACTGTGTAGCCGAGGTTGGTTCTTTTGAGGTGTGGTGCTTGATTTCAGCATTGTAATCCGCCATTAAGACACAGAAAGGAACATAGAAATCCTCGGATGTGCCGATCCACCTATGATGGGAGAGGTTTCTAAAGTAATCCAATTTTATGACTACCTCTTCCAAACATGACATAGACGCTATCTGAACTGCCACTCTGTCATCATGGGTTGTGGCCACTTTCTCTAACCTCTGCATCCATTCAGGAGCCTCGATCTCGATGGTGTCCATGCCCTCTTCTGTTTGCTTGCCCCCTGGTGCAGGCATGGGAACGTATGGGTCTTCGAAGGTTTCCTCTATTTCAATTGGCACTAAGTCTTCAGGCTCGAGCTCTACGAGGGGAGAGGGTTGACGCTCGTATTGCATGACTTTACTTCGTAATTCTTCTAGTTCTGCTCTGAGTTTTTCGACTTCTTTAGACGTGTCAAATGCGGTTGTGACTTTGCTTGGTGACTCATGCTGGGTCGCCAGCTGCTTTAATAGGTCATCTCTTTCTCTTTCTAATGTTGCATGGGCTTCCAGGAGGTCGGCATGGGTTTCCAACACAATTTGCATATTCGCTCAGGGTATGGCCTTGAATCTATCTGGGTCGATTTCCTGTGGGGAACCCTCCATGGCTGCTTCCAAGTTTTCTTCGTTTTGTTTCTGTAGTCGTTTATTCTCCTCGAGTGGAGTAGACATGTGTTTGCGTAAGAGGGCTAGGTTGCGTCGAAGCTTGAGATTCTCTATTATCTGGGAGTGTAGCAGATCATCCATTTGTTGTTTTTCTTCTGCATCTGACTGGGGAGGATTGGCTACTAACTGCTCATGTTGTTCCTGTAAAGTGACATACTGTTGTTGTAGTAGCCGCTTTTCCCTTTCTAGATCAATGAATCGTACTTGAAGTTCTTCATGGCTTCGGAAGAGCCTCGTATGTTGGTTATCAAGATGCTGGTAGTGCTGTTGTAGTTGAGACATACACTGATACATATTATTAAATACATTATTAATAGGGGTGGATGCGGGAAGGGTGTTGAATGCAGAAGGGAAGGGGAAGGGGAAGGGGAGTGTGGATGCGGTGCTGGAAAATGGTGAAGTGGGAGGTGGGGGAATGGGAGATGGTGGGTGTATGGGGGGAGGGAGAGGTGCGGAGGTGGGTGATATGTCAATAAAATCAAAAGTGGATGCAGTGGTGGGAGTGATTGTGAACATGGGAATTGTGGGTGCGGTGATAGTGGTGAAAGTGTACAGTGGTGTGTGCAATTGTGAATACGAATTGCCAGGAAGTGTGATCGAGGGAATGAGGTTTTCCGTGGCTACGGTTAGAATTACTGTGTCAGTGGCCGTATAGACAAGAGAGGTGGAGATAGGGTGTGTGGGTTGTGTGGGTTGACTACAGTAGTGGTTACACTGGTTGTGGGAGGTGAATGTGGTGGAGTTGGAGGCAGGGGTGGCAAAGGGGGTGACGGAGGTGCACTTGATGTATGGGTTTCCTCAGTATCCTGAACGGTGCGTGTTGTGCCCGTGGGTGTGGATGTGCCTTGTGGTTCTAATACTATTACATTCATCTGTTTTCCTGATCGAGGGGGACGTCTGCCGTATCTTCGCTCCGTTCTTCGTGCTTGTGCAAGGGCGGTATGCACCGTCTCAGGTACTCCTAAAGCATCAGATATCATATCAAGTGTGGCGCGGTATTGCTCGTCTACTCCTTCCTCCTCAAGGATTTGGTTCATGAGAGCTTTTCCTGCTGCGAGGGAAAGTCTATGTTGCTCTTGAACCCTGTTGATGGTATCATAGAGCTTTTTCAATTCCTTCGTATAAGCCGGGGCACCCTCAAGTACATGCAGAGCTTCCTGGTCATATTCATGCTCTTCTTCCTCGGATTGTCCACCATGTTCCTCCTCTTGTTCTTCTTCTTCTTCACCCTCCACATTGACGACATCTGGTTGTCTGGGATGGGGTTGGTCTATAGCAGTTTGTTGTCCACTAGCTTGCTCTGCCTCGACTTCCGTGTTAATAGCTTTGATTATTCTGGCTACCTCCTCATCAGTTAGGTCTTCTAATGTGAATCCGTGAGGAAACTCTAGGTCGGTTGGTATAGGTGGGAACACCAAATTTGGTCCATCAGTGCTGTGTCTTGGTAATCTGATAGTGAAGGGTTGTACCTGCCTTGGAAGTCGTGGAGTTGTCTCTGGTGTCAATGTCGTACCGCGGGGTTGTGCACAGGGCATCTGAACTGCGCCTCTCATTTTCTTAGATGGCGGTCCTGCGGTTGATAGTCTACGTTGGAATTCCTGTACCCTGGTCCAAATTAATGCCCTCTGCACTGGCACATCATAAGCCAAACATCTATACACAATCCGGGTGAGAGCACAACATCCATACAGTACAGACTTTTGTTCTTTTATACCACCTTTGATGAGCCAAGTGGATTTGGTCGATAATCCAGTGAGGCATATTGATTGTCAAATCGAAGGCGTCGGCCAAGTATAGACTAAACCATATCTTCTTAGGTGGCATTGTGAACCTCTCTTGAGCGGGAAATGCAAAATGTTGCATGACCATTCGCAAGTGAATGGCAATTGTAGGTTTCATTGCCACCATGTCCTTTAATTTCATCAGATTCTTGTTCTTCATATTGTCGGGGACCATAGTCTCTTTCTCCGTAGGAATGTGCATACCTTTCATGTCTAGAGCTTCCCTCACCAAATTGATAGTCACCCTGAAGCGCTTCAGCTCATTGCCCCTTGTGAGAGATGGGAGGACAAAGGTGTTGTATCCCTTTTTGTCTTTGCTCGGAGTAAAGGTGCTAATCAAATATGAGCATCTTAGAAAGTCGGGCTTTGGCAATTGGAATTTGAAGTAATCGTAGAGTCCCGCCTTCTTCCATATAGGTTTCAGTCCTTCATTATTCTGCAGTCTCTCAAATTCCCTGGTGAAGAAGTGATACCTGCCCCAGCGCCCGTTGAATTCTATCTCAGCCTCCCACATGTAAGTGCCTTCACCCAGAGATCCTGCCACATCACTGAACCAATGTGAGTTTTTGCTGACCGGCATTGTGTGCCCCTGTGGAGGATTCTGAATCGGTATGGCGTGTAATGCCCTCAATGCCACTGGGCGTTCCTTCAATTCCTCCTCAACGGGAAGACTTTCAATGTCCACGACTTGGGGGTTGGTGCCTGCTTGGGAGCTAGTTCCTGCCGTATCTGCCATGTTACTTCTTGCCTCCTAACTCTGGGAGAATATAGAAACAGGTGTTAACATTGTAAAGGACAAGATAGAACCGTTTTTGTCCCCATTACAACATTAACATGAGGTTTGGGAGAGATTAGTAGGCTATTAAGTGCTCGGTGCTTGTGCGTGTAGTTAGGAATTGGGTAGACCTAGAAGCTAAGTGGAATGATGTAGTGAGAGAGTGATATAGTTAGTAGGTGGGCATGGATTTACAACTGGGGTCTGGGGGTTTATTACAAGTTTTAGGTTGCCAAATGCAGTGGATGGGCTTTGATCTTGATTTTGTGGAGACTCTGAAGAGTTTGATAGGGGTATCTACTTGAAAATGAGGCTTTTTAGGGACCCATTTACAAGTGATTCTACTTGTGCTCATGGAAGAATATGTGCCCGCGCGTGATGTATAAGCATGGGCATCTGATGTTCGAATGAGTGAAACATGTTGTACCGGGTGTGGCCTCGGTGTAGATATTTGAGCCCGCCAGAAAGCCTTAGGCACCCAGATTTGTCGTGATTGTGGGCTGGCCTTCATTGACTTCTTGGGTACCCAAATAGACTTCACTTTTGCAGAAGAATTTATGAAAGAATTCTTATTAGTGTCGTGTTGTTGATTACTAATAAGAAGTTTTGGCCATGGGGTTGGCATGGTCGCAACAGGGTGTTCGCCTTTCCGCACCCACACTTGTTTCAATGGCTGAGATATTCTGCTTCGCACGTGTTTTTGGCCTCCAGTATAGGTGGTACTCTGCTCCTGTATTTGATCTGCCTTTGGTTGCTGCATCCCTCTGGCCTTTGGAACAGAAGGGAGTGTCGTCTTATCCTTGACTCCGTTGTTGAGACAATCCTCTTTCTGCATCATACAGTTTTGGACAAGAATAGCATTGTCAACTTCATGTGCGCCCCTGGAAGGACCAGGAGTTCGTGCTTTACCTAGTTCCTTGAGTGCCTCATTTTCCAATTCAACTGTAATTCGGCTATGATTTACCCATACCTGAAGAAGTCCACTTCTTAGGTTTAGGTTGACTGCATGATCATAGATCCAGTCCTGACCCAAGACAAGAGGCTCAGTGAGGTCCTCATCTTGACACACTAGTACTTTGACTGTCATTGCTTCGTCTTGAATATAGAGGGGAAGTTCCACCTCACCCATGCAAGGGGTTTCCACACCTCCCAATCCTATGAGATATGCTTCTATAGGATTGACAATTTCAACTCTTGACAGTACGAAAATTTAACAGCACTAGTGGCTGCACTTGAGTCAATCAAGGCTCTTACAGTCCTTGCACCCTTTCCTTGTCCTATCTCTAAGGTTATAAAAGGACGTCGATCAATTATCCTATGAGAGCTAACACCTGAAACTTCACACATAGCCACATGATATCCTTGATCTGCATATGCATCTGTCCTAGGTTGCTCTCTACCCTGTCTTCTCAACTTCATTCTCCGGATGCGTTCCAATGCTCCTGCTTGAGCTTCTTCGCGAATTCGTTTTTCTTCTTCTTTGCGTTTCTTAGCAGTGTTGAGTCGACTTAGCATCTCTTCCGTCAGAGGTTCTTGATATAACTTGACTCTGCATCCGCTTATGTAGCTCGGGAGAATATCGCCTTCTAATGTGGCTAGTTGCACTGCTCCACTTGTTGAGATTCTATTAATGATCATGGGTCCATAGCCTCTCTTCTCTACTTTCCTCGCATGTTGTTTCAAAGTATATACTAGTACTAGGTCGCCTGCCTTCAAACCTTTATCCTTAACGTGGGCATCAAAGTATGCCTTCTGATGTTTCTTAGTTGCATATATCCCTGCAGCCGCCCTCAGTCTTGTTTCTCCTAATCGTTCAAAGTCAAAAAGTCTAGAGGAGAGTTCATGACCCGTCCATTCAGGCTCTTGTGCTACTTTCAATGTAGGTATTAAGAAGTCCAACGGTAGCACTGCATTTTGGCCAAATACCATCTAAAAGGGGGTGGCTTGGAGTACCGTTTTGTAGGCGACTCGGTATGCCCAAACAGTGTGGTGTAGCTGTTTGTCCCAATCAGAGCGTTTATTGTTCACTAATTTCGGCAGTACATTGCATAGGATCTTATTGGTGCTCTCAGCCTAGCCATTAGCTTGAGGGTGATAGGGGGTAGACTTCTTATGTACTACCAAGAATTCTTGGAGCAGACTTTCAATAACTTCATTCAAGAAGTGAGTGCCTCTGTCACTGACTAGCTCTATAGGTAACCCGTATCTAGTGAACACATTCTCAAATAAAAACTTAGCTGTTGTTTGAGCATCGTTCTTCATTGTGGCTTTTACCTCTACCCACTTGGTTAGATAGTCCGTGGCCACAATGATATATTCAGCATGAGAACCCTTAGCTGGGGGATTAATAGGACCTACAAAGTCTATTCCCCACTTAGAGAATGCTCGTCCACCCATCATAGGTTTCAGTGGCATTTCGTCTTTGCGTATAGGATACTGAGTTCGCTGACAGACATCACACCTCTTCACATAGGTATGTGCATCCATGTGAAGGGTCGGCCACCACAAGCCTGCAAATAGGATCGCTTTAATCACTCGATCTGCTCCAAAATGCCCTCCTGCTACACCTTGGTGAGCAGTTTCCAAGATCTTGAGATATTCAGTCTCGTGGACACATAATTTTAGGTAACCATCTTTACCACGCTTGTATAGGTTATCACCAATGAGCGAGTAATCTAGGGCTTCTTGTTCTAAACTTCTTTGTCTGGCTAGTGTCATATCTTGAGGGAATGTTTTCGTCCTCAGGAAGGATACTAGTGGTTCACTCCAATCTGGCACTATGGACACTTGATATAGAGTGGCATGTTCCACAGGTGGTTTAGTGCAACAGATTAGGCATTCTTTACACATCTTATGTACATCAGCTTCCATAGTAGGCCAATACACTCTGAGTCTCCTTAGTGTCTGTAGTGTTCGTTGCTTTGAGTAGTGTTGCTCTAATGCACCTACATGTGCTAATTGCAACCATTTAGCGTGCTCATCCTCTTCCACACAACAAGTCAAGATCCCTTGATCTGTGTGCTTGTACATACTTCCTGCCATGATGTGATACTTTTGGGCTTTTACTACCTCTTTATCCTATGTGTTTATTACTGGGTGGTTAGGTCTGTACGTCAATACTGGCACTAATGGCTTAGCCCATTGTGGCACCACTTCCAAATTAAACAGGTAAGCATCAGGAAGGTCAACTGACACTCCTTGTGGGGCTTCGCCCGATGTGAGCCTAGAGAGATGGTCTGCTCTCAAATGAGTCTTCCCTTTCGTTACCACAACCTCGAGATCATATTCCATTAGCAAGAGAAACCATCTTACTAATCTTCCTGTATTGCATGGCTTGTTTACGAGATATAGCAGTGCCTCATGGTCAGTGAAAAATTTAAACTTATTTGCAAGCAAATAATGTCTAAACTTTTTAACTGCATATACCATGCCTAATCCTTCTCTCTCCGTAGTGGTATAATTTCGTTCAGTTGCATTCAATTGTCTACTAGGATAGGCAATTGGAAGATCCATATTACCTTCATCGGTAGGCTGCGCGAGTACACACCCAATAGCATAATTGGATGCATCCACATGAACATGGAAAGGCTTATTCCAATCTGGTGTGGTCAAGATTGGTGCTGAACATAATCGCCGTTTAAGCTCATTGAAAGACTTCTCACATTCATTAGTCCTCTCAAAGTTAGTCAAAAGTCCATACAGAGGCTTTGCTATGATGGCATACATGTGTATAAACCGTCGGTAATAACCACAATGCCCCATGAAAGCTTGTACTTCCTTGACATTCTTTGGCCTAGGTAACTCGGCTATGGCTCTCACTTTCTCTTCATCTGTGGATATGCCATTCTTTGACACTATGTGTCCTAGAATCTTGCCTTGCCTGACCATAAAAACGCACTTTTCTGGGTTCAGGCAGACTTGATATTCTCTACATTTGTCAAAGATTTGTCTAAGTTCAGGAATATGGGTTTGCCTAATGTTGGAATGAGCACAAAGATCATGAACATAGACTTCTAAGTTCTTCCTCAGGAACTCTTTAAATACATGGCACATTAGTCTCTGGAAGGTAGCGGGTGCATTGGTAAGCCCAAATGGCATTACTCTAAAGGCAAAAATGCCCCATTCAGTGGCAAAAGCCGTCTTATGCTGAGCTTCTGGAGCTATGGCTACTTGATTGTAGCCCGAAAATCCATCAAGGAAGCTGTACACTTCCTTGCCTGCTACTCTTTCTAAGAGATGTTCTGTGATAGGAAGCGGATAGTTATCTCGAATTGTGGCTGCATTGATCTTCTTCAAGTTAATGCATACACGCAACTTTCCATTTTTCTTGGGCACCAGTACGATGGGGGATACCCACTTAGTATGCTCAATTTCATAGATAAATCTAGCTTCAACCAAGCGATCTATCTCTTCCTTGATCTTGGCCGCATAGTTGTCATTGTATGTGTATGGCTTTTGCTTAGAGGGCCTAGCCTCTGAAGTCATGGGTATCATATGTGAGCATATGTCAGGGTCTACACCTTTCAGGTCCTTGTAGCTCCAAGCGAATACATCTCTGTACTCTCTTAGCAAGGCTATCAATTCGTGCTCTTCGTCTTCCGTCAGGTCATGGCCTATGTACGTGCATCTCTCTTCTCCTTCTTCCATGGCTACCACTATTTTCTTGGTGGTTTCTTTGTTATCATAGGCCTCCCCTGATTGCGCCTCTCGTTTAGGCATTCTGATCATGACTCTCCTGTCATCTATCTCATACTTCTTAAAATTTTCCGGGACCTCAAACAAAGATTCTTCCTCTTCTGGTGTGACTTCTCTCTTCTTTCTTTTCTTTCTTTCTTCCTTCGGGTTCACATGTGTGGCTAGCCTTACATCATTTGTAAGCTCTCCATACCTCTGGGGTTGAAATTCTACTTCATAGAGGTATTCTTCATCTGATGCAAAAGGTGGGTCCATGATGATTGACTCTAGATCGGAGTCACTTGCATCCTCAAATGCATCAGGGCTAGGTTCACACTCTTCTAACACTGCCTCTCCCATGATCGGCTCTATGGAGAAGACTGAAATGTCATAGCCATCTTCATCAGAGTGAGGTGTCCATTGTTCTTCATTGATGGCTACATCCATTGTTGCTAGGATTTCTTCCTAGCTGTGGGGTTCAAATTCTTCGTCAGGAAAGACTACAGGTGCATAGGCTGGGTCTTGAATTGATCTATGTGTTTCTTTTGCACCTACCTCTCTGGCTTTTTCTCTCTTCTCTTCTTCTACTGCTACTTTGCACATCCATAAGTGGGTGTCTTCATGCATCCATGAGGATCCCAATCCTATGGAATGCACCGATTCCGTATCATCTTTGGCTCTATGGAGGGGATTCCATTGGATAGGAGGGACATCTCTATGAGAGTAATCTTTGAGATTCACTTTGTTCGTAACACCTAAGTGTTGCAGGTACAAGGAGTTGGTTCCCCAATCCTGTACCACTTGCAACTGTCGCATAAAGGGTCGTCCCAAGATCATTTCATAGGCATGATTTTTGCTAAAATCACATATAGCAAATGTATGCTCGAACTCAACACCACATGTGGTGAGAGTAATTCCTTCTAACAGCCCTAAGGGTCTCTCTATGTGACCATCGGCCATTTGCAATTTCATCCTCGTGGGCCTGAGTGCTGGCTTGCCCCAACGCTTCCATACGGAAGTGGTAGCAATTGCAACTCCCACACCTGATTCTAGAATGGCCTTGGTGGTGTATCCTTGATGGGTGATAGGAAGATATGTGTTTCCCTCTTCGCCCTCACTCATGTCCCCTATCTTGTCCAATGGTATTTCTGGCACTGTTCTCTGGGATCCTACCTGGGAACGAGGTTTTGCTATTTCTGGTACTTGTTTGGCTACATGTTTCCATAGCTCTGGCCTTACTTTGAGTAGCTCTTCTAAGGTGAGGTTGCACTGTACTTTAGTGTTTTTCACTACCTCTGTGTTCCTAGGTATGACTGAGTCCTCATTTTGTACCATGACGGTGAGTGCTCTCATACAAGTAGACTTAGCTTCCCATGGGCCTGTGAAGTGGGGTAATTCTTGTAGAGAGTTAGACTCAAAGTCCAATCTTTCTTGAGATTGGGTGCTCTCCTGCTCCTCATAAATGGATGGGATGTCTTGTGGAAATTGGTCGTGTGCATCATCCACAAGTTCAATGGGAGGAGGGACTTCACTGTCTTTAGCCCATTTGTCTTCTTGAATCTCGCGTAGGAATTCTGGTGTGAACCGATTCATAGAAGATGATGTGTCTCGCTCCGTAGAGTTAGGCACATAGGCTTCCTGGGCAGAAAGACCTGCCCTTTCACTTGCCTTGTCCTTGTGTTGAGAGGCGGGTTCCTTTTCTGATTGTGCAATTAGCCTCTCTATTCTTTCTAACAGTCCTTCAAAGTGCAGTTGCGTCTTGGCTGAGCTAGATATGTTAAAAAGGCGGCTGGCTTCAAACATGGTTTGAGCCAACTCCACCATCTTAGCACAAATTTTAGTTCGTTCAAGCTCTAATTCTGCTCTAGGGTAGCACTTTCCATGATCAGTTACGTTTGGCCCATCTTGGATTCTGGCCTGATATGCTTTAAGCATCATGTTTAGGTCCTCGGGAGTGGGATCTACTAGGACTGATCCTACTCTAGGGGGTGGTGGGATTAGGTGAGACGGGTTGGAAGGTGGCGGGTCGGATGGAGTTGGGAATGGTGGAGGTGGGATAGTGTGAGAGGGAGTTTGAGATGTGAGTTCGGTTATCCTGGCTCTCGTTTCTCTTAGACTTTCCTCAAGTTCACTCATTTTCTTTGCCCATTGTCTTTTCATTTTTTCACGACTATCTCTCCAAGCTCTAGTCCTCTTCTTTGTCATGCTCTCCGTTTCACTAACATCTGGGCTCTTTTCCTGGCCTACACTTTGGTTCTGCTGCAAGGCTTGGGCTCTAGTGATCACTTGCACTGGTGTAGTGGAAGTCACACTTCCTGTGGAGTCCACAACTAACCCAACAACATTGATAGGAGTGATTTTCGGCCTATTATTAGGATTCTTTGGGCAGTCTCGTAAGAGATGCTCCTTTCCACACTCCAATAGCCCTAGATCGTCACTGATAGGGGTTGTGTAGGTGGAGGCAAGGGACAATCACAAATGAGATGATCTCCCTGACATCTGTAGCATGGTCCTCTAGGGAATGGGGGTCTTACTTGCCTAGGTTGAGGTCTAGAGTTGGGGTTTGCATACATGACATTAGTATACTCGGGCTCCCAATTAGGTTCACTCGGTTCCTCACTGTAGTAGGACTCACCATGTTCAGGAGACTGCATGTTGTAAGCCTGGGGACTATCAACATGCGTAGAATCAAAGCTATGGTCACTGGGATCACTTTCTGAAATTAATGGTGTTACTGGGACTATAGCTCTATTCAGGTTTTCTTCTGCAGCAGCATACTTTACCGGAATCACATTAGTCAGAGCAGGTGGTTGTTGTGCTAGCACTGGCTGGGGTCTGAGTTGGGCCTGATATTGCGGTTGGTAATTTTGCTGAGGCCTAGTATACTGTTGTGGTGGGTATTGACTCTGGTATCTGCCTTGTTGATATGGCTGAGGGTAGGTTTGCCTAACTGCTTGCTTGTTATATGGGCAGTCTTGTGCTGTGTGATTTGTGTACCTTCGTTCTATGGTGCAGTACTGGCTACTAGGATTTACTTGGGGTTGAGCCATAATGGGACATACATTTGCCATATGGTCACCTCCACAAGTATAACATCTTTTCACTAGGGCAAATCTTGGGATTTGTTTGCTAGTGACACCTAATTTTTGAGCTACTTTCTCTGCAAGTTCCTCAATTGATGTGGATTGTGAGGAAGAGAGGTTAGAGGCACTATCTGAGTCTTTGTAGATTTTGGAAAGCTCTAGTTCTTCCCCTAGGTTATCCTCGATGTCAATGCACATGCGTACACACTCTTCTATGGTCCTAGGGTCCTTCAAGTACAGATATGATCTCAATTTGGTACTTAGCAATCCATCCAAGAACAAAGCCACTTGCTTAGCTGGCGTGGGTAACTTAGGGACAGGGCATCTCTCTAAGTATTGCCTAAATCTTCTTCCAGCAAGTCTCACGGTTTCTTGAGGGGTTTGCTTGAAGCTGTGAATCAGCGAGGAAGTGTTATGTCTTATGCCACTTTTAGAGAATTCGATAATGAATGCCTCTAGAAGTTGGTCTATGCTCCTGAACTACCTCTGGTTTAGTGGCTGAAACCATGTCAGGGCAGTGTTCCTAAGGGTTAGACCAAAGGCATTGTACTACGTGAACAGATCTTCAACTTGTTCAGCTCTCAAGGCTTGCCTAAACTCAGCCACATGATTGTATGGATCTCCAGTGCCATCGAAGTAGTTCTTCATGGACTTAACTAGCTGAGTCGATCTCAAAGTCCTTGTGTGCTCTCTAGGTCATGGTAGAGGGAACTCATCTGCATTTCTTTGATTCCTGGGAGCTCTAAGTACCTCAGGTTCTACTCTATTTGTTTCCGTCCTCGTTCTTTCTCTGCCCCCTTGGTTGGCAAAGCTTACTTCTGGCCTATCTCTACTTCTGTCTCTTTGAGTTCCATGAGCTTGGGATGTTTCAGCTCCTGGGTGACCATAGGACACGTTCGATCCTGGTTGGGGGAAAACAAATTCACCCTTCCAAGTATAAGCATGCCTGTCATGTTCTGTAACCACAAAGATCCTCTCTGAAGCGTGATCTAAGTAGGTCACTCTGCCTGGGCTATCAGGATCTTTGAACTCATAGATCAGGATTGACCCTACATCATTTGGCCTATTTGATTTATACCTCCAAAAGGTTTCATCGGTTTCTTGATTTAGGAGCAGCTCTATGCTCTTATTATCCTGGGGAATCCACTCTAGATTGAGGATTCTAGTAAGAATAGATTTCCCTCGAGGGGTCCTAAGCTCTATACCCATGTTTCCTTGCTCCAGGTCACCTATGTCCGCTTCTGGGATCACATTTCCGAATCCGTCTGTCCTATCTGGGTGACTGGTGACTACGTATATGGTTCCTTCTTTGTCCAAGTATGCTCCATTTTCAAACTTTACAGCTGGGTGTTATATTCCAATGGATTGGTCAGGGTTTTTAATATAGACCACAGATCTTCCTAGGCCGTCCTCATAGATGCTAGCACCTAATCGGTTGGTCCTAAGGTATTCCAGCTGCGTCTTGTAGGGGCCTTCCACCCTATACAAATGTGGCACACCTGAACCCCCCGCAGGTCTCTCCATACCTTGAGACATCTCTGATTCACTAGTCTGAGAGCTAGGGTAATGCGAGTGGTGGCTCAACTGCTGGGCCCAAGACCTAGCAGTATGATTAACGCTAGCCTCGAAAGACCTAAGACTTTGTCTATCCCTTACTAGATGCCGTCCTGATCTAAGGTTCATATGCCTATTTAAGTAGCCCCTATTTTGCCCAAGTACAACCTCGTTGCTGAGTTCTTTTGTACCAATTACTTGATTCCTTCTTATGTTGATTATCGTGTTTATACTCTTGTCTGATATCACGTCGTCAGGAGCATTTGTTAATTTCCGCACTTGAAGTTGATCGTTCCACGTTAAGTCTTTTCCTTTAAAGTTCTCGGTCACACAGAGGTTATCTCTTGAACTTGATTTCTTAGATAGTCTTTGACTTGTCACATACCTATCGTGTCCTGACTTACTCCTAGCACTACTCAAACTTAGCCTAAGCTAGAAATTGACAAAGGGAGTTGAGAATATTCCGACCTTTCTTGCTGATCCCTTGTTCTTTAGTGCTCGAGAACCCGATTCTCAAGCTTGCACAAAGCCCTTGCTTTGGATGCTCTCAATTGCTCTCAATAGACCTGTAGCAGTCCCAAGATTAGCTCAAGACTTAAATTCAAAGGACAGAACCAAGCACTTTCATTCATGTAACTTAGATACCAATTAGCCTTTTGTCTTTATGGAAAACAATTCTAGAGATCCCCTGGTTTTGTTCCCCCTGGGTATGGTCAACTTCAAAATACTATATCTAATAATCTTGATATTAATTTTATCATAACCAGTGGAAGTTTTGGTTGTACTCCCCACGAGCTTTCCAACAAGACAAGAATCACAGCGAACGGATTTCGTATGAGAAAGTTATGTCAGTTCAAGCTTCTGGTGCTAAAACAGGGTTCAAACAGACTAACAGATCACATGATTTTTCTCAAAAATACATGTGTAGGGACCTCATAAATCACTAATTGCTAGACCAATATGCCCAAAAACTATCCCCAAATCTTGGAATAAAAACCCTAATTTTTTGGCCGAAAAGCCTGTCAATCGCGATCGACAGGTCTGTCAATCACGATTGACAGAGGTGTCCGTCGAGGCCTGTCGGTCCCGATTGACACGTCAATCGCGATCGACAGTGTCAATCGCGATCGACAGAGTCAGTCGTGAGTCCTGTCAATTGCGATCGATGGTGTCAATCGCGATCGACACTTTTTCCGAGATTTTTGCCGTGATTTCAGTCAATCGGGGATGTGTCAGTCGCGATTGGACACGTGGCAACGCGAATTTTGGTGTCAATCGTGAATTTTCAGTCGGTCACGATCGACGATGTCAATCGCGATTGACTGAATCCTACATGGTAGTCAGTCGGTCGTGAGGTCTGTCGGTCGCGATCGACAGGTCTATCGGTCGCGATTGACAGGGTTTGTCGGTCGCGATTGACAGATGTTGTCAATCGTGGCTGTCGATCGCGATCGATGGTGTCGATCGCGGTTGACAGAGAAACACGGAATTTTTTAACTGTTTTTAGTGATTTAGAATGTGCCCATCATGTAGATTATGGTGGTGCACTTTGTTTTACCAAATGGGCGATTTTTATGTCGATCGCGATCGACAGAGGTCTGCGACATAGAGACAGTTTCGAGCGTGTCCGTACCTGCTCAGCGTGCTGGAGGGGATGATGCAGCTGTACCTGCAAGAGTGCTCAAAAAACATGCAAAAACACAGCACACTAGTCGCTCTCTCGCTCTCTCTCACAAGTGGAATGAGGGAAATGAGGTGGAGAAGGTGATATGATCAAAAACTGAATTTTTTTTTTTCGCGATGATGGAGATGGAGATCGGATATGGTGAGGATGATGATGGTGATGATGGTGGTGAGGTAAGAAAGAGAAAAATAAGAAAAGTAAAGAAATTACCTACAACTGCCAACGTCTTAAATCTACGTCTTACCATCACACGCTCGTCCTCAAAGCTCGATCCCCGGCAACGGCGCCAAAATTTGGTGTAGCTCAGTGGTGAGTAGCACCTCCTTTAATGTCAATCCGGGAAGACATGAGGATGGTATGAAGACCTCGAGCAAGTGAAGGCACAAGTGCGTGAGTGAGAAGCACACTAACATGCACACACATACACACACACGCGCACACACGGTAAGACAAAGAGTGAGAAGCAATGGAGTTCTTAGATTACTTTCAAAAAGCTTTTACAAGTTCAAATCAATTACAAGCTAGCCCCCAAAAATGAGCTCTCTAGCTCTATTTATAGTTTTTGACTAGGTTTTGGCCGTGTCCAGACCTAGTGTCCAGCCTAGTTAAAAATTAGGTTCTAGGGCCTATTTGAAGACTCAAATGAAGTCTAAAAATTATGAAAATTGGTAGGTAGCTACTTCAAATGCTCCTCAAGCTCAAGGAAGCCTTGGCTTGCACAAAATGGAGCTACAAAAATATGAAATGGTATCTACAATGGCTTTTAGTAATGAAAATCACTATTGTTGTAGGGGTTTCTTCTAACGATTTGACATACATATCTTCGAGCTCCCTACTTGCTCCTTCTCCTTGTGTGTCCACCTCTTCGATATGCTTTAGTGTCCTGAAAAAATATTGGCCTACTTGCCAGATCGTCGTTGACTACCCTGTCTGCTTGTGCTTTCTCTTCTCTCTGACTCCCTTCGTAAGCTTCCTTGCCTTGTGAGTCCTTCAGTTCCAACACCATGCATGTAAGGTCTTCCATCAATATATAACCTTTCTACATATGAAATCCTTCTACTAGTAAGGGATGCTGCATTCAAGCATATTCCATGAGTACTTATGCTTTGAACATAACGTGCAAGGTGATGTCAATCTCCCCATCCATATATAGGACCACAAAATGACATAAGAGTGACTTCAAAGTCCAGAGGCACATACAAATCCTCTACAATAAAGAGACGACAACCAAGATTAGTAATAGTGGATGGGGCAATCATATAGTGATTACCCCAAAAGTTAAAAACCTCTCCATCTAAAGGAAGTTGTCCTCTATTCCATCCTCCATATCTTCTTCTATCACATGTTTGTACTAGAGAATGACCACGAGCTGGCAATGGATAATCTCCAGCCTTTTCAGTCTCTAAACTAGGAGATAGAGAATTTCTAGAAACCTCTGCTTGTAATTGATGAACAATAAGTCCATGATGTGTATGAGGTATATTAACATTATGAGTATGAGAATTATTATCATCATCATCATCATCGAGCAATTATTCCTGTATATCAACAATAACTTGATTTATATATGGTTTTTAAATAAAATAATGACATTAATTTATGGAAAAAATACATACCCAAGCATTATCATGTTGACCAGGTGGTGGTGCATGCTCAAAAGTACCATACCTTGCCTCATGTTCAATACATTCCAATCGTGGTCTTCAATACGTGCCATAACAAGAGTTACACTAACATATAATATGCTCTTGATAGTAGAATTCATCATAATTCCTATCGGAGGACACATGTGAAGTTTTTGCATGGGTAGGAGGTGGTGGAGTGCCCTCTGATTGATCAATTTGCACGATTAGGGGATGGTGGTGGAGTTCCATATGATTGATCGGAATCTACAAGTAATGGTATTTGATATTAATAGTCTGATTATTTACATACATAAACATTCACATATACATATTTGCACATACACACATATTCACATATACACATTTACACATATGCACATATTCACATATTCACATATACACAAATACACATTATTGTGGGATAAATGCATGTATTTTGTATGAATGAGTGTATATGCATGCATGTGTGTGTATGTATATATGTGGATATGTATATGTGTGTTTATGTTATCTGTATGTATATGTGTATATGTATGCATATCTGTATTGTATATGTCTACATGTATATGTTTATGTGTATGTGTGTGTATATATGTGTATGTATTCTCATTCTTTTTTTCTGTTTGAGATTAAAATAACAGGAGATATTGTATGGTGGAAAAAAATAAGAGGTGACCTCACATACCACCTGAGACGTGCCAGTTGTTTCATAGATAGCTACGTCTTTAGGAGTCATTTCCTCAGCAGAAGGTATACAAATTAATAGTTTATATTTATAATTCTTATATGTTTTATTAATTTTTTACATTTAATTTATGTATTTCTTTTTTCTTTAAATAAACAGGCTGCTGCAAAGAAGAGAGTTGAGTCGGGACACACATCGCACTTAGGCCAAATGGACCATCATGGTTTTGTAGCTACATTTGTAAGTATATGTGTTATTGTAAGTATATTTTTTATTTTAGTTAATATGCAAGAAACTAATCTTTTTTATTTGTGTCAATGCAGTGAAAGGATTATGGTCGATATCCTATGAAACATGAGATCGATTATGCTACACATTTTGGATATCAGCATTTGAGCGAGTATATGCGAGATCATCTGGATGCATTTGTGAGTATTATTAAATTTTATATAATTATTTTATTTTTATGGATGTTTTAATTGTTTACTTAGTTATGTTTGTTATATGTAATACGGGAGTATTATGGAGAGGTAGATATGGATGAGCTGGAGAGACAAACACAAGAGGGATGATCTCAATCATCATAGGGTGCTGACAGAGATACATCACATCATGCGGATGATCATGATGATGCGGATGAGGATCATGATGATGATGATGATTAGGATTCTTGATTATGACATCGGATATGTATTTACATTGATATATATATATATATATATATATATATATATATATATATATATATATATATATATATATATATATATATATATATATATATATATATATATATATATTGTTCATTTCAGTTATGTTTTGAAATGTGTGTATGTTATTTAGTAATGAAAATTCTTGTTCTATTGATTTTTATTATTGTTTATTAATCATGTGTTTTATAACTTTAATTATATAATTCTTTCATATTTATGTGTGCTTGGGTTTATATAAAATGTATATATGCACATGCAGGTATATATCTATATGTGTAAGTGTGTCTATATGCATGTATATGTATGTATCTATGTATATATGTGCATGTATGTATGTGCATACATATATGTGTATATGCATGTATCTGCATGTGCATGTGTAAGTGTATATGCGTATGTAGGTGTATGTGCATGTGCATGTGTATGTGTGTATATGTCTGTATGTATATGCATGTATATATGTGTAATATGTGTGTGTATGTATGTGCATGTATATGTGTGTGTATATGAATGTATGTACATATGTATATGTGTTTATGCATGTATGTGCATGTGTAAGTGTATATGTGTATGTGCATGTGCATGTGTATGTGTGTGTATATGTATGTATGTCATGTGCATGTGTAAGTGTATATGTGTATGTGCATGTGCATGTGTATGTGTGTGTATATGTATGTGCATGTATATGTGTGTATGTGTATGTGCATGTATATGTGTATATGTATGTATGTGCATGTGTGTGTGTATGTGCATATGTGTGTGTACATATGTGCATATATATGTGTATGTATGTCTATGTGTGTGTATATATACATATGTGCATATGTATGTGTATAAACATATACAAGTGTATGTGTATGCATGTGTATATGTATGAAACATGCATGTGCGTGTGGATGCATTTTCATTTGCATCCATGTGCATGCATGTGGATGTGCATATACATGTATTTAAGTATATGTTAATGTGTGTATGTGCATGTATGTATGCAAATGCATGCATGCATGCAAGTCTTTTTATGTGGTTGTAGAAATGTTTGTGCATATGCATGTGTATGTGTGTGTTTATGTAACTGTATGTGCATATGTATGTGTGTATATATGTGTGTGTATGTGCATGTGTATATGTTTCTATGTGTGAACGTGCATCTTCATCATGTATAAGTCTATATGTGCATATCAATAAGTGTGAGTATGCTAACTAATAAAAATAACACAATTCAAATGATATACAAAGAATGGAAATTGTACTTACAATAGTTAGCCGTATTTTTCGCTTGGTTAGTGTTGGCAGCAGTCAGGGAATCTCAAGACAAGGGAGCTGACATAAGGAATCAAAGCAAAGAGAAGGGCCAAGCAGGCAAAGCAGTCAAAGAAGATTCGTCAAATAGGCGAATCAATTTTTTCGACATAATATCCTTTTAATAGTGATTTTCATCACTACATGACAATTGTAAATACCATTTTTGGTAGATTCGACTCCATTTTGTTCAAGCCAAGGAGTCCTTGAGCTTGAAGAGTATTAGAAGTATTTTTCTACCAATTTTCATAATTTTTAAAGCTCATTTGAGCCTCCAAATTAGTCTAGGAACTTGATTTTTAACTAGGCCGGACACTAGGTCTGGACAACACCACTAACTAGTCAAAAACTATAAAAGGAGCTAGAAAGCTCATTTATTTAGGAGAACAAATTGTAGTTTGAACTAAAAGAAGAAATATTGTAATTATGTTTTGATCTTAATCAAAGTTTCCATTGTCTCACTCTTTGTTCTTACATGTGTGAGCATATGTGTGTATGTGTGTGCATGCTTGTGTGCTTCTCCATCACCACTTGTGCACATCACTTGCTCAAGGTCTTCATACCATCCTCATGTCTTCCTAAATTGACATTAAAGGAGGTGCTACTCATCACTCAGCCACACCAAATTTTGGCATCGTTGCTGGGGATCGAGCTTTGAGGACGGGCATGTGATGGTAAGATGTAGAGTAGGGATGTTGGAAGAGTAGGTAAGGATTTTCTTTTACTTGTTTTTCTTGTTTTTTCCTTCCTCTACACTTCTACACACTGTATCCATTCATCATCATCTTCAGCACTACAACCATATACCTCCATCTCCATTCATTTCCTCATATCCACTTGAGAACGAGAGCGAGAGAGACCTTGTATGCGCACTTGTTTTTTGTGTTTTCGTGAGTATTCTTGTAGGTACCAGCTTCCATTGTAGCTACAACAACTGAAGAAGGTGAGAAAATTGATCGTGCAGGTCCGGAGACATTGACCTGTATCGATCACGATTGACAGAAAAGCTTGACATTTGATCAAACAAAGTGCACCACCATAACACACATGATTAGCACATCCCAAATCACTAATCATAGTTAAAAAATTATTTAATTCTTTTTCAATTATGATTGAAACTGTCAATCCTGATCGACAACCACGATGGATACCTCTGTCAATCGTGATTGACACCGTCGATCGCGATCGACAGCCACGATTGACATGGTCGATCGAAAGACCATGTCAATCGCGATTGACACCATCGATCATGATCTACAGCCATGACTGACACCTCTGTCAATCGTGATTGACACCATCGATCGCGATCGACTGAAATTTCATGATTGGCACAAATATTTGTGTGTCCACGTGTCCATCGTGATGGACACACCCACAATTGACTAAAATTACATCGAAATTTGCAAAAAAGTGTCGATTGCATCGAACACTATCGATCGCGATTGAAAGCCCTCACGATCGACTCTGTCAATTGCGATTGACACCAGCAATCATGATTGACAAGCCACAACGGATAGCTCTATCCATCGTGATTGACAACCCTGTCGATCGTGATTGTCAGGCATTTTCGACCAAATTTTTAGGGTATTTTAATTTTAAATTCTGGCAATTTTGGGCATATAATTCAAGCAATTGGTGCATAGTTAGGCCCAAGAAAATAACTCAAGAGATTTTGTTTGCTTGTTAGCCTGTTTTAACCCTGTTTTAGCCCCAGAACCCTAAACCATCATAACTTTGTCATACGAAATCCGACTGGAGTGATCTTTGGCTCATACATGGAGTTATAGATAGAGTATTTTGAAGTTGACGTTCTATAGGGGTGAGACAGTTGAGGGATCTCTCATTAAAACAAAGCAATATTTGGGTCTGTGAAGTGCATGCTTGGACATGGTCTCTTAAGTCAATTAAATTGAAATCTTGAGCTAACTTTGGGATTCTTCCAAGTCCACTGAGAGCATCGAAGGGCGTCTAGAGCGCTAGCATACTGCAAGCTTGAGAACGGGGTTCTTGAGCACCCAAGAGCAAGGGATAAGCAATTAAGGTTGGATTATTCTCAACTCCCTCATTCAATTCCTAGCTTAGGCTAAGTGTGAGTCATTGTAGAAGTAAGTCAAGGTGACGATAGGCATCTATCAAGTGGAAGAATACTTAAGCACTCAAGTTCAAGCACAAATATAATCTCTTTATGATTGATAAATTTAAATGAAAGAATTTAACGTGTTTCGATCAACTTAAGGTGTGGATGTTGTTGTAGTATGCCCTTGGGAAGCCTAGACCCTCACCACTTTGCATGGAAGCAAGAAGGAAGGCTCAAGAATGACTCTCTTTTCATCCACCCCAACCTCCAACATGTTCAAGCCATTCGCCATCAGCTCGCAGCTATGCCACATGCTTGAAAACATGGAGAGAAGGGAGTCAAGGATCCTAATCACATATGTAAAATACAAGAATAGTTGCAACATTCTACCTACACACATAGGAGACACAAGCATGCACACACACCTCACTCTCTCACACTCTAAGACTAAATACATATATGCACAAAGCCTTAAGAGAAAAGAGAGTTCTTCCAATATATACATGAGAGCACGTGGAACCAAAAGCTCCCTTCCTTACAAAAATGAGCCTCTATATATAGGCTAAGCACAATTCCCCATGTGTTCCTTTTGAAAAGTAAAAAAGGGAACATGTGTTCATATCTTTCTAGATCTTGCAAATATTCCTTCTAACAACCAACTCTAAGGAAATAAAGGCGTGGGGAATTCTTCTACATGGGGAATTCATATATGTGTGCAAAAAGGTCTTTTATTTGAGGAGGCTTCAATACCATGGCCTAAGGGAAATATCAAAAAGGGCTAAGGATAGTGTTCATATGGGCACAACTCCTAAATACTAGAGGGTGCCATTACATAAGAGAAATTGTGAGCAACCCTAATAACCCAACACTCTCCTCCCCCTAGACTTTGTCCTCCTCGACAAAGCTAAGATAGGAGAAGCATGGATTGCTGAACTCGTCCGAGTTTGAGTCTTCAAGTCTAGAAATCTTCAAGTCTTCAGGTGTGCAAGTTGTCAAATCTGCAGCAAGTCTTTAGTTTTTCAGGTCTTTAAGGTTGAGCGACACAATCCCCATTGGGGGGCAGTCAGCCCAGCCTCCATCCCAATGTGCAACACTTTGTAAGGCCGGAAATGCCTTCTCAAGAAGCTCCAAAACTTGAAAGTTAAAACATACACAACAAGTAGAGTGAATTTTGAAAAGAGGCAGTGTTGGCAAACAAGTCAGATGAAGAGCATACCAGCATAACAGAGCGGTCATGCACAATACGGCAACAAGGCCTAATCATTTTTTCCATGGACCATTCACAACTCAAGTGATTTTAATCACTACACACACATTGTAAATTCCATTTTTGGTAGAATAGACTCCATTTTGTTCAAAGCCGAGGAGTCCTTGAGCTTGAGGAGTATTAGAATTAGTTACATACCAATTTTCATAATTTTTAGACTCCGTTTGAGCCCTCAAATAGGCTCTAGAACCTAATTTTTAACTAGGCCGGACACTAGGTCTGGACAAGGCCAAAGCTAGTGAGAAAACTATAAAAAGAGCTAGAAAGCTCATTTTTGGAGGAGATTGTTTGTGAATTGAGCTTATGTAAAAGACTTTTTGACTAATGCAAAAAAATCCATTGTTCCTCTCCTTGTTCTTGCCTTGTGTGCGTGTGTGTGTGTATGTGTGTGCATGTTTGTGTGCTTCTCACTCACGCACTTGTGCCTTCACTTGCTCATAGTCTTCATACTAGTCCTCATGTCTCCACGGATTGACAATTATGAGGTGGATCTCCTCATGTTGGTACTCACCATTGTGCTGGAGTGACACCAAATTTGGCACCGTTGCCGGGGAGAGAGCTTCGAGGACGAGCGTGTGATGGTAAGATGTCGAGTTGAGACATTGGAGTTATAGGTAATATCCTTTCTTTTCCTTATTTTTCTTCATTTTTTCTTATTTTTGCATCACCATGATCATCCCCACCATCTCCCACCTCCATCTCCATCTCCACAAAAATTTCAGTTTTTTGGTCATATTCCACTCCCCACCTCATTTCATTGTGAGAGAGAGCGAGAGAGAGCTTGCATGCAATCTGTTTTTGTGTGTTTTTTGAGCTTTTGTTGCAGGAACTAGCTGTACCACCATCTCCAGCAGCTTGCGCAGGTACGATAGACTCTGCACAGGTCCCGAGACGACTACCTCTGTCTATCGCGACAGACAGGAAAACTTGATATTTTTTTAATGTGTGTTTGGCACGGTAACCTACACCATTAGAGCACTCCAAATCACTAGAAGTTTCTCAAAAATTTGCATTTTTTCAGTCTATCGCGACAGACACCGTCTATCGCGACAGACACGGTCTATCGCGACAGACACCGTCCATCGCGACCACAGCCCACGATAGAGACCGTCTATCGCGACAGACACTTGTCTATCGCGACAAACCAAATTCCACGACAGACTCAGTCTATCGTGACAGACACCGTCTATCGCGACAGACCAAAACCATGACAGATGATAGACCCCGTCTATTGCGACAGACACCCGTCTATCGTGACAGACAGAGACCCACGATAGATCCCATCTATCGCGACAGACACTTGTCTATCGCGACAGACCAAATTCCACGACAGACCCAGTCTATCGCGACAGACCAAATTCCATGACAAACTCAATCTATCATGACAGACCAAAACCACGACAGACGATAGACCCTGTCTATCGCGACAGACACCGTCTATCTCGACATACCAAAACCACGACAGACGATAGACCCCGTCTATCACGACAGACACCTGTCTATCACGATGGACCAAATTCCATGATAAACTCAGTCTATCACGACAGACACCGTCTATCGCGATAGACGGCCCCACACGACAGTTAGTGTTTATCGCGACAGACACCGTCTATCGCGATAGACAGACATTCTCGGCAAAAAATAAAGGGGTAATTTTTTGGAAATTTAGGCTAAATTTTGGGCATATTTACATACCCACTCACTCATACACCTAATAGGCCTTGGAAAAAATGCCCTAGAACCCTGCAAGGGCCTGTTTGTCTGTTTTAACCCCCTAAACCCTGAACAATCATAACTTTTTCATTTGAAATCCGTTTTTTGAGCTCTAGGGCTTGTTAGAAAGCTCGTGGCATATACTACATGCCCTCAACTATTTTTTATAAGAATAATGCATTGATTTTCAAATAGGGTATTTTGAAGTTGACCTACTGAGGGGTAGGTACACCAAGAGAGCTCTAGAGGAAAAAATTTTTTGACAATAGTAAAGGGGGAAAAAAGGGTCATTAAAAGTGTCTGTGATAAACTGTCTGTCAATTGAAGGATCAAGTTGGAGCTAAACTTGGGAATTGTTTACAGGATTATCGAGAGCTCTTGGAGAAATCAAAGCGAGTGCCATTGTGTGCAGGCTTGGGAACTTGCTTCCTGGGCAGAGAAGCATAGCAAGGAGGAGCGTCTTGAGGTTGGAACATCTCTTAACCCCCTCAGTCCATTCTTAGCATAGGCTAAGTGCGAGTAGTTGTCTTGTTTGAATAGAGGTACGATAGGAATACTCAAGTTCTAAGAGTCTTTAACTTCTCAAGTCCAAGAATATTCTAAATTGCAGTCAAGGGATAACTTAAAGGAAAAGAACTTAAACTAAGCGGATGCAGAACATCAAGTACGACACACTAAATTGCTCCTGACGACGCTTAATTAAAAAAACAAGAAAACATATCCAAAGGAACTTAAAAGGAACAAGTGACTGGTACCAAAGAAATCAACAACGTACAAAGGGCATATGAACCTTAGATCAGGACGACATCTAGGGAGAGATAGACAAAGTCTTAGGTCTTCAGAGGCTAGTGTCAATCACACTGCTAGGTCTTGGGCCCAGCAGCTGAGCCACGTTTCACATTACCCTAGCTCTGAGACTAGTGAATCAGAGATGTCTCAAGGTATGGAGAGACCTACGGGGAGTTCAGGTGTGCCATATTTGTATAGGGCGGAAGGCCCCTACAAGACACAGCTGGAATACCTTAGGACCAACCGATTAGGTGCTAGCATCTATGAGGACGGCTTAGGAAGGTCTGTGGTACAGATCAAAAATCCAGATCAATCCATTGGACTGGAACGCCCAGCAGTCAAGTTTGAAAACGGAGCATACTTGGACAAAGAAGGAACCATATATGTAGTCACTAGTCACCCAGACAGAACAGATGAATTCGGGAATGTGATCCCTGAGACGGACATAGGTGACCTAGAGCAAGGGAACATAGGAGGAGAGCCGAGGACCCCTCGAGGAAAATCTGTTCTTACTAGAATCCTTAATCCCGAGTGGGTTCCCCAGGACAATAAGAGTATAGATCTGCTCCTGAACCAAGAGACTGATGAAGCCTTTTGGAGGTATAAATCTGATCAGCCAAATGAGATAGGAACAATCATGATATATGAGTTCAAGGACCCGGATAGCCCAGGCAAAGTGACTTACCTAGACAATGCATCAGAACGGATCTTTGTGGTTACAGAACATGATAGGCATGCTTACACTTGGAAAGGTGAATTTATTTTCCCCCAACCTAGGTCTAATGTGTCCTTTGGTCACCCACGAGCTGGAACATCCCAAGCTCATGGAGCTCAGAGAGATAGAAGTAGAGTTAGACCTGAGGTAAGCTTTGCCAACCCAAGGGATAGAGAAAGAACGAGAACAGAACCAAATAGAGTAGAACCTGAGGTACTTAGAGCTCCAAGGAACCAAAGGGAATGTGGATGAATTCCCTCTACCAAGACCTAGAGAGCACACGAGGACTTTGAGACCTACCCAGCTAGTTAAGTCCATGAAGAACTACTTCGATGGCACAGGAGACCCATATGATCATGTGGCTGAGTTTAGGCAAGTCTTGAGAGCTGAACAAGTTGAGGACCTATTCACACAGTATAATGCCTTTGGTCTAACCCTTAGGAACACAACCCTTCCATGGTTTCAACCATTGAATGAGAGATAGTTTAGGAGCATAGACCAACTCTTGGAGGCTTTCATCACGGAATTCTCTAAGAGTGGGATAAGGCATAATACTTCCTCATTGATACATAGCTTCAAGCAGACCCCTCAAGAGACCGTGAGACTTGCAGGAAGACGATTTAGGCAATATCTGGAGAGATGCCCTGTGCCTGAGTTACCCACACCAGCCAAACAAGTGGCTTTATTCTTCGATGGATTGCTAAGTACCGAACTGAGGTCATATGTGTACTTCAAAGACCCTAGCACCATAGAAGAGTGTGTACGCATGTGCATCGACATTGAGGATAACCTAGGGGAGGAATTAGAGCTCTCAAAAATCTATAAAGATTCAGATAGTTCTAGTAGCCTCATTTCCTCACAATCCACATCAATTGAGGATCAAGCAGAAAAGGTAGCTCTGAAATTAGGTGTCTCTAGCAAGCAGATTCCAAGATTTGCCCCTGTGAAAAGATGTTACACTTGCGGAGGTGACCATATGGCGAACGTATGTCCCATCATGGCTCAACCCCAAGTGAATCCCAGTAGTCAATACTGCACCATAGAACGGAGGTACACCAATCACACTGCGCAAGATTGCCACTACAATAAGCAAGCAGTTAGGCAGATGTACCCACAACCATACCCTCAACATGGCAGGTACCAAAACCAGTACCCACCGCAGCAGTATGCTAGACCTCAACAAACCTACCACCCACAATACCAAAACCAACAAAAGCCTCAGCCTGTGTTAGCACAACAACCCCCTGCCCCAGCTAATGTAATTCCTGTAAAGTACGCAGCTGCAAAAGAGAACCTGAATAGAGCCATAGTGCCAGTAACGCCATTGTTGTCAGAAAGTGACCCGAGCGACCATAGCTTTGATTCTACACATATAAATAGCCCCCAGGCCTACTACATGCAATCTCCTGAACATGGTGAGTCCTACTACAGTGAAGAGCCAAGTGAACCTAGTTGGGAGCCAGAATATGCAAATCTCATGTACACAAATCCCAACACTAGACCTCAACCTAGGCAAGTAAGACCCCCATTCCCTAGAGGACCATGCTACAGATGTGAGGGAGATCACCTCATTCGCGATTGCCTCTTACCTCCACCTACACAACCCTAGTCAATGGCAATCCAAGGCTTTTGTACAGATTGCAGAAAAGAGCATCTCTTACGAGATTGCCCAAAGAATCCCAATAATATGCCAAAAATTACTCCTATCAATGTTATTGGGTTAGTAGTAGACTCTACAGGAAGCGTCACGTCCACCGCGCCAATACAAGTGGTCACTAGAGCTCAAGCATTGCAACAAAACCAAGACTTAGGCCAGGAAAAGAATGTGGAGGTTAGCGAGACTGAGAGTCAGAATAAGAAGAGGATAAGAGCTTCGAGAGATAGCCGTGAACGTATGAAAAGGCAATGGGCAAAAAAGATGAGCGAACTTGAGGAGAGCCTACGGGAAACCAAAGCCAAAATCATAAAAATCACATCTCAAACGCACTCTCACACATCCCCACCACTACCATCCCCTTCACCCTCCATTCCTCAACCATCTAATCCACCACACATAACCTACCCACCACCCCAAGTAGGATCAAATTTAGCAGATCCCACGCCCGAAGACATAGATATGATGCTCAGAGCATATCAGGCCAGGATCCAGGAAGGACCAAATGTAACGGATCATGAAAGATGTTACCCTAGAGCTGACCTAGAGCTTGAACGAACTAAGTTGTGTGCCAAGATGGTGGAATTGGCTCAAGCCATGTTTGAGACCAGTCGCCTTTTCGCTTGCTCTAGCTCCACTAGAACATCATTGCAATTTGATGGTCTATTAGACAGATTGGAGATGTTAATTGCAAAGTCTGGAAAAGGAGCCAACTCCCAGGCTAAGGAGAAGGCAAGTGATAGAATAAGCATTCCTCCCAAGGAAACTTATGTGCCTAACTCCACTGAACTAGACACCTCTTCTTCTATGAATCGATACACACCAGAATTCTTGCGAGAGATTCAAGAAGAGAAATGGGCTAAAGAGAGTGAAGTTCCTCCTCCCATTGAACTTGTGGATGACACACACAATCAATTCCCACAAGAGATTCCTTCCATTTATGGAGAGCAGGAGAGTGCCCAATTGCAAGAGAGATTAGACTTCGAGTCTAATTCTTTACAGGAACTACCCCATTTCACAGGCCCATGGGAAGCAAAGTCCACTTGTATGAGAGCACCCATAGTCATGGTAAGAAACGAAGATTTAGTCATACCTAGGAACACGAAGGTAGTGAAGAACACTAAGGTGCAGTGCAATCTCACTTTAGAAGAACTACTCAAGGTTAGGCCAGAGCTATGGAAACATCTAGCCAAACAAGTACCAGAGATAGCAAAACCTCGTTCCCAGGTAGGATCCCAGAGAACAGTGCCAGAAATACCCTTGGACAAGATAGGAGACATGAGTGAGGGCGAAGAGGGAAACACATATCTTCCTATCACCCATCAAGGATACACCACCAAGGGCATTCTAGACTCAGGTGCAGGAGTTGCAATTGCCACCACTTCCCTATGGAAGCGTTGGGGCAAGCCAGCACTCAGGCCCACGAGGATGAAATTGCAGATGGCTGACGGTCACATAGCGAGACCCTTAGGGCTGCTAGAAGGAATAACTCTCACTACATGTGGTGTAGAGTTTGAGCACACGTTTGCTATATGTGACTTTAGCAAAAATCATGCCTATGAGATGATTTTGGGAAGACCATTTATGCGACATTTGCAAGTAGTACAGGATTGGGGAACCAATTCCTTGTATTTGCAACACCTAGGTGTCACGACCAAGGTGAATCTCAAAGATTACTCTCATCGAGATGTCCCTCGTATCCAATGGAACCCCATCCATAGAGCCAAAGATGATACGGAGTCTGTGTATTCCATAGGATCAGGATCCTCATGGATGCATGAAGACACTCACTTATGGATGTGTAAAGTGGAAGTAGAAGAGGAGAAGAGAGAAAAAGCCAGAGAGATAGGTGCAAAGGAAACACATAGATCCATTCAAGACCTAGTCTATGCACCTGTAGTATTTCCTGATGAAGAATTTGAACCCCACGGCTGGGCAGAAATCCTAGCAACCATGGATGTAGCCATCAATGAAGAACAATGGACACCCCACTGTGATGAGGATGGCTATGACATTTCAGTTTTCTCCATAGAGCCAATCATGGGAGAGGCAGTTCTAGAAGAATGCGAACCTAGCCCTGATGCATTTAAGGATGCAAGTGACTCCGACCTAGAGTCAATCATTATGGACCCACCTTTTGCATCAGATGAAGAATACTTCTATGAAGTAGAATTTCAACCCCAGAGACATGGAGAGATAACAAATGATGTAAGGTTAGCCACACAAGTGACCCATAAGGATGAAGAAAGAAAAGAACGAAGAGAGAAGTCACACCAGAAGAGGAAGAATCTTTGTTTGAGGTCCCGAAAAACTTTAAAAAGTATGAGATAGACGATAAGAGAGTCATGATAAGGATGCCTAAACGAGAGGCACAATTAGGAGAGGCCTATGATAACAAAGAAACCACAAAAAAAATAGTGGTAGCCCTAGAAGAAGGAGAGGAGAGATGCACTTACATAGGACATGACCTAACAGAGGAAGAAGAGCATGCATTAATAGCCTTGCTAAGAGAATACAGAGATGTATTCGCTTGGAGTTACAAGGATTTGAAGGGTGTTGATCTAGACATATGCTCACACACTATCCCCATGACCTCAGATGCCAAACCCTCCAAGCAAAAGCTATACACATACAATGATAATTATGCTGCTAAGATCAAAGAAGAGATAGATCGTCTGGTAGAAGCTGGATTCATCTATGAAATTGAGCACACTGAGTGGGTATCCCCCATTGTAGTGGTGCCCAAGAAGAATGGAAAGCTACGTGTGTGCATTAACTTGAAAAAGGTCAATGCAGCCACAATTCGAGACAACTATCCGCTTCCTATCACAGAACATCTCTTAGAAAGAGTAGCAGGCAAGGAAGTGTACAGCTTCCTTGATGGATTTTCGGGCTACAATCAAGTAGCCATAGCTCCAGAAGATCAGCATAAGACAGCTTTTGCCACAGAGTGGGGCATATTCGCTTTTAGGGTAATGCCATTCGGGCTGACCAATGCTCCTGCAACCTTCCAAAGATTGATGTGTCACGTGTTTAAAGAATTCCTGAGGAAGAATTTAGAGGTCTATGTTGATGATCTCTGTGCTCATTCCAACATTAGACAGACACATATACTAGAACTCAAGCAAATCTTTGACAAATGTAGAGAGTATCAAGTCTGCTTGAACCCAAAAAAGTGTGTTTTCATGGTCAGGCAAGGCAAGATTCTAGGACATATAGTGTCGAAGAATGGCATATCCACTGATGAAGAGAAAGTAAGAGCCATAGCAGAGTTACCTAGGCCAAAGAATGTCAAGGAAGTACAAGCTTTCATGGGGCATTGCGGTTATTACCGGCGTTTCATACACATGTATGCCATCATTGCAAAGCCTCTATATGGACTTTCGACTAACTTTGAGTGGACTGATGAGTGTGAGGACTCCTTTAATGAACTCAAAAGAAGATTGTGTTCAGCACCAATCTTGACCACACCAGATTGGAATAAACCCTTTCATGTTCACGTGGATGCATCCAATTATGCTATTGGATGTGTACTCGCACAACCTACTAGTGAAGGTAATATGGATCTTCCCATTGCCTATGCTAGTAGACAGCTAAATGCTGCTGAACGGAACTATACCACTTCTGAGAGAGAAGGCTTAGGCATGGTGTATGCGGTTAAGAAGTTTAGACACTATTTGCTTGCAAGTAAGTTTAAATTTTTTACTGACCACCAGGCATTGTTGTACTTGGTAAACAAGCCATGCAATACAGGTAGATTGGTAAGATGGTTCCTCTTGCTAATGGAGTATGACTTCGAAGTTGTGGTGAGGAAAGGGAAGACTCACTTGAGAGCAGACCATCTCTCTAGGCTCACATCTAGAGAAGCCCCACAAGGAGTATCAGATGACCTTCTTGATGCTTACCTGTTTAATTTGGAAGTGGTACCTCAGTGGGCTAAGCCACTAGTGCCAGTATTGACATACGGGCCTAATCACCCTGTCATAAGCACTAAAGATAGGGAGGTAGTAAAGGCTCAAAAGTACCACATCATGGCATGGAGTATGTACAAGCATACTGATCTAGGCATCCTAGCTTGTTGTGTGGAAGAAGATGAGTGCGCGAAATGGTTGCAATTGGCACATGTAGGTGCATTAGAGCAACATTACTCACGACAACAAACCATACAGACATTAAGGAGACTTGGAGTGCATTGGCCAACTATGGAAGCTGATGTCCATAAGCTGTGCAAGGAATGCCCGATCTGCTGTACTAAACCACCTGTGGAACATGCCACTCTTTATCAGGTATCCATAGTGCCAGATTGGAGTGAACCACTAGTAGCATTCTTGAGGACGAAAACATTCCCTCAAGATATGACATTGGCCAGACAAAGAAGTCTAGAACAAGAAGCCCTGGATTACTCACTCATTGGTGATAATCTATACAAGCGTGGTAAAGATGGTTACCTGAGACTATGTGTCCACGAGAGCGAGTATCTGAAGATATTAGAGACTGCTCACCAAGGTGTAGCAGGAGAACACTTTGGACCAGATCGGGTAATCAAAGCGATCCTATTTGCAGGCTTGTGGTGGCCAACCCTTCACATGGATGCACATACCTATGTGAAGAGGTGTGATGTGTGTCAACCCGACGAATGAAATTGAGGAGACAAGGCAGAGAGCAGCCTATGCCTGACACTCAAGAATCTCTAGGCTATCCCATGGCCATGTGCGAGGCTTCAAGTGGACATTCCCATAGAATAATCGACCGACGGCCTTTTGTAACCCTAGAAGTAGGACAAGGAGAGAGTGTAAGGACAGTGAGAGCTTTAATTGACTTAGGGGCAGCCACTAGTGCAGTTTGACTTTCTTACTGCCAAAAGCTGCAATTACAAATCAATCCTATAGAGGCTTATCTCATAGGATTGAGAGGTGTGGAAACCCCTTGCATTGGTGAGGTGGAACTTCCCCTCTACATTCAAGAGGTGCTAATGGCAGTCAAAGTGCTAGTGTGTGAAGACAAGGATCTTACCAAACCTCTTGTCGTGGGCCAAGACTGGATCTATGATCATGCAGTCAGCCTCAACCTAAGAAGTGGACTTCTTCAGGCATGGGTAGGGCAAAACCACATAACAATCGAATTAGAAAATCAAGCACATAGGCCGCTAGAAGAGGCACCGAATCGTGGTCCTTCCAGGAGTCCACCTGAAATGAACCATGCTACTCTTGACCAAAGTTCTATGGTGCAAAAGATTGCCACTCATGACGAAGGTACAGAAGTCAACAAGGAAAGTTCCCTTCTTTTCCAAAGAGAATTCGAGGAAAGCAAGCCGGAAAATACAAGATACAGAGGAGCCGGAGGACCAAGAACAATGAACACCAACCAGTACAATACAGAATACCCCATGGCATGAAGCAGATCTGGATACGCAAAGGTGAACAATCCTCAGCTTTGGAGACAGGATTCCAAAGAAGCATCAAGCAAGCTACAGTGTCGAGGACTACAGCGAAGGAGTACCCTAGGCATCAATCTAGACAAACCATTTCTATTTGGGTTCCAAAGCAGTCAATGAAGGCGATCCCAAAAGCTAGACAAATATGGGTGCCCAAGACCTGCTTCCTAGCTCAAATAACTTCACCTCCAATCACAAGATCAAACCAACACTCACGAGTCCTATTGGCTCCCATCCAAAGGCAAACATCTACACTCCACACCACCACATTCTCGGTCACGCCTCGGAATGTTTGGAAATGGGTACCCAAAAAGTCCCAAACCCAACACACTCCAGTTCGCAAACCTTCACACATCATCGCCAATAAAAGCAACGATTCCAGTAAATCCTTCCCCTCTGATGTAGGTGCATTCTAAGAACATTGCACATCCAAAGTATGCATCTAGAATGAACCCTAACCTACTAACCCACATGTACACACTTCACAAACACTTCACCCACTAACCTCTTACCACTCGGAATGTCATGTTGGTATTGTGGAGGGAACACCATAACATCCTGTTTCCTATGCAATGCTAATGTGCCTCTCTCTTCTTCTAGAAGATAAGCATCAACAACTACAAGCATTCCCATGGCAGAAGCAGCAGGTCCGAGCTCACAGGCAGGACTAAGTACTGCAGGAATTGATGTGGATAGTATACCTGTTGATGTGCCACCAACTGAACGACTTGTGGAGCTGCAACACCTTCAGCAGATCCCGATACCGGATCCACCCACAGGGATCACAGAGAGAGTCCATGCCAATTTCTCATTGGTTCAATGGCATGCCAGGTCCATTAGGAGAGGCCAAGTATATATGGGAGTCTAAGTGCGAGTATGACAGATCATGGGTCCGATTCCAATTTTTCTCCAAGGAGTTTGAGACTCTACGGAACACAGAAGATCTCCAGACCATGTGGCAATGTGCAGGGCTAGCTGAATACTTTGAAGCACCACTACCTAAATTGGATCTCCTCCGATGCTATTATTTGGTCTCCACATTACAAGCTAACGAAGAAAAGGACAAACCAAGAACATTCGTACTTCCTTCTTTGCTGGGCAACAACGAGATGAAAAGGTTTGAACTTACACTGGAATTGGTGAGCGCTGCTTTGAATATGCACGGTACACATGTACCTTCTGAGAAGGATGCTCTCATTCCTACTAACATGAAGGATAGGAAACTACTGAAGCTTAAAGATATGGCAGCACTCACACCAAACGTGTCCATCCCTCTCCGTATGGGCATGCGACATTTTGCTTTCCCTGGTCAAGACCGCTTCACACAACCGCACAAAAGAATTTGGTTTGCTCTTTACTTGGCGGAGACAGGTGTGTTACCAATTAAGCTTCCTGTATGGATTGTGGAGCAGTTGTATGAAGCAAATAAAAGGTCATCCAGGAAACTATTGTGCAATCACGCGCATTACATACAGATGCTTAGCATATGATGTACCCATTGAGCATGCTCTAACTTGGGCACAACTACAAATGTTTAAGAGACTCAAAACTGCCACTCATCAATCCAAGCGCATGAAGTTCTGACTACTCCAGAAGTCTCGCCACGAGGGGAGGCCACTATACCTCCCTTTACCATTAGAATACCCAGGTCTGGATCTGAAACTACAACACAAGCTGCCCCTTCGGCTCCTCCTGTTCCATCCGAATTTGAATTTGCTACGACTGGAGATGCTAAAGGGATGGGTCCCCTTGCCTTCGAAGCATTCTTACAAAGTACACAACTCTCTGATGTAGAGTTTTATTCAGATATAGAAGAACAGGGCACATCGTCACAAAGAAGGAGAAAATCCACAGAAGGTCTCCATGTACATTGGGGTGACGATCAGCAAGGTCAACAACAAGGACACCTAGAAGAAGAAGGAGCAGACGAAGAGGAGACCACTGAAGCCCCCGATATACAGCAGAACTCCGAAGGCTGTATCAAATCATGGAACGAGTGCGATCGCAACAACTGCTCACCGAACAGAGCAGTAGGGTACTCATGGCTCAGCTTTTGGAAGAAGCAGGAGTTGACTCAGAATACAGTGAAGGTCTCTTATTGATGGCAGAAACCTATGGGGTAGTAGAAGCAGTTCGAACCGCGATTCGGAGGTCTCCAGTTCAATATGATCCACGAAGATTCCAAACACGACCGCGGTCAGGCAAAAACATCCAGATCCCCGTTACGAGAGCAGAAGGGCCTATTATTACATCAAAAGCCATTAAGACAACCTCCCAAGTAGTTGTAACTTCTGGCCAAGAGCACTCAGTCACCTATGATGAATCAACCGAGCCACTACCACCCACACCCCCACCATCGCCTCCTAGAACAGAAGCCGTGGAAATCACCTCGACCACTCAACCCACCGAACAAACCTTCATCTTCCGTACTCCCACCTCTAGTTCAATCCGATTCTCCACTTGTGAAAACCCAATCTATGAAGCTACCACCATCACTACACAATCCACCGAATCGCTCATAGAACCTGCCCTAGGACATCCATCCCCCATGCCCTCAGCCATAGGCCATCCCGATTCTAGATCCATATTCTTGGGATTCTCTGCTACCACGCTACCTTTTATGGCCCCCCTGCCTTCAGAATCTCACCTCCCAAACCCCATCCCTCCAATTCTCCAACCCCTCCACGCCTTTCTTTCAAGAACATTTCAACCCCGGTCTCAATCATTTCCTCTATTTTCAGTTCCCCCACCCTCTTCTCACTTATTCACCACTTTCACACACACACCACCTACCATTCCAATGTATATGGTAGATACCACACTCGCATCCACTCCTGAAAGCATGGACATTTCACCACCCACGGCACCTCCCCCTCCCCCCACGCTTCCACCTCCTCCCATTCCCCCTCCACCAATTTCACCCACACACACGTCTTCAATAGACACATCATTCACTCTTCCCCTTCCCCAATTCCGTTCCCATGCATCTTCCATTGTACACACCACACCCTCATCCATAGGCAATGCATTGGACACTATGCTCACATGTATATCACAGTTAAGGACAGAGTACAATCAGCTCGAGCAACATAATGTACGATTGCAAGAGCACTTGGAGATGCTACAACATCGTCTTGTTGCAGTAGAAGAGGAGAATGCTCGCCTCCATACACAATTCCACACTTTACAAGAGGCTCATAGCATATTAGAAGTACAATTACAGAACACTGACCAGGAAGCAATACAAGTGGTAGAAGGTCATCTACAGACACAGCTAGAACGCAATTCAAAGCTTCAGCGAAATATGGCCCTACTCAAGCGACACCTTGCAGAAGCTCATGAAGAGAATTGATGCCTGCAACTACAAAATCAAGAAAACCTAGAAGCAGCGATCGAAAGCACACCTGGGGCACCCATCAGTCCCTCAAAGTTTCAAGCTGTGACCCCCGACAATATTAAAATCATCTTGGAAGATTATGCTCGATTGCTTGAAGCACATGACCAGTTATCAGAGGAACTGGGTCAATTGAAGCAAAAACAACGAAAAGACACAACGACTGCCTCGCAAACCACCTCCTCAGCGGCTTCACTTCTCACAGACTCAGAGGCTCTAAAAGATCTCCAGAAACAGGTCACAAAATTGCAAGAACGCCTACTACAATATGAGAGACCTCCATCCCCACCAGAGGCTCCCACCGATGAGGAAACAGTACAAATTCCGGTGGAACAAACGTTTGAAGAAGAATATGACCCACAACCATTCCCAGGAGGTCAACAAACAGAAGAAGGTCAGGATACGTTCGAAGCACCACGACCCCCTTGGCTATGACAAGTGGAGGAAATTGGGAGGTCACATGAAGAGCGAACAGTCGTGCAAAATCAGGTCATGAGGGTCATAGAAGATACTGTATTACAATCCAATTACTTCAAGAACCTGTCATCTAGGTGCCTTATCCTCTCATCCGAACTCCAATACAGGCCGTACTATATCATTTTGGCTGATTATAACGCAGAAATATAGAGAGTCACAGGCAAGATTCCTACCTTCGCTACCCAGTTTCAACCGGAAGACCTTCCTCCAGATGTGCAAAAAGGCAAAATTCGTCAACCAACATGGCGGCAGAAACTTCTTGAGACATATCCTGAAATGCTCCGGACATGGAACAATGCGCCTTTACATCTCCTATACAATCCATGCTACGGTCCAGTTCCACGGCGCAGGTCTTGGAAAGCATTCAACATTAAAGTTCAGAACAATGCATAATGCAAGGAATGGCTAAACTACCCGTACATAGCACCACCGCAGGGACCACCATCGATAGCGTACATGATGGCCACAATTCGACATTGGATGCCTCGATTGAAGCCCATGCCAGATGTGGCAGCTCAAATGATGCTTAAGATTTTAGATATGATGCAGGTAGTACTGAAAACCTTTAGAAATGCAGAAGCACCATAGGTACGTCTACCGGGGTTTACCAATGGAAATTACGATTTGGTGTATGACATGAGCACCACCCCCAGTATTCGTGTGGCTTACGCCTGGCATGCACGCATCAAATACCTCCCTGCATGTTACAAACAGACATTCGAAGAAATGTTCAGATCAGGTTTCTGGGAGTATCACTCGGAAGTCTTCGCACCGAAGCCAACACACCTGCTCCATCTCTTTGCTTGTGAACAAGCCATGTACTCCGAGTACTACACCACACCACAACTAGAGGTCCCCGGTGCAATAAATTGGGATGGATTGGAAGCTGACCTTGCAAGAGGCTTAAGGATAGGAGAACATGAATTAGCCACCAATGTCATCCAATACTATATCGACCACCCTATAGAACAGAGGTCTGTCAGGGACGACAGACGTTAGGAAGGGGGGAGAGTGTTGGCATACAAGTCAGATGAAGAGCATACCAGCATAACAGAGCAGTCATGCACAATACGGCAACAAGGCCTAATCATTTTTTCCATGGACCATTCACAACTCAAGTGATTTTAATCACTACACACACATTGTAAATTCCATTTTTGGTAGAATAGACTCCATTTTGTTCAAATCCGAGGAGTCCTTGAGCTTGAGGAGTATTAGAATTAGCTACATACCAATTTTCATAATTTTTAGACTCCGTTTGAGACCTCAAATAGGCTCTAGAACCTAATTTTTAACTAGGCCGGACACTAGGTCTGGACAAAGCCAAAGCTAGTGAGAAAACTATAAAAAGAGCTAGAAAGCTCATTTTTGGAGGAGATTGTTTGTGAATTGAGCTTATGTAAAAGACTTTTTGACTAATGCAAAAAACTCCATTGTTCCTCTCCTTGCTCTTGCCTTGTGTGCACGTGTGTGTGTATGTGTGTGCATGATTGTGTGCTTCTCACTCACGCACTTGTGCCTTCACTTGCTCATAGTCTTCATACTAGTCCTCACGTCTCCACGGATTGACAATTATGAGGTGGATCTCCTCATGTTGGTACTCACCATTGTGCTGGAGTGACAAGCAGCCACTAAACTTTTATTCCAATTTCAGTTTCCACTTCGGGGAACATCAAGCTCTACAACGTGAGATCTTCTAGCAAAAAGTCATCATGAAGATTGGGCTTGTTCTTGCAATCCAAAAGTAGCTCAAAAGACATAGAGCCCTATAGCCTTTGATATTGCTCATAGTCTAACCATAATCACCTAGTCCACCAGAAGTGCATGTGTGACTCATTGGAGAGTAGAACATAACTGTGATATGGTTCCTTTGGTGCCTTATGCAAGTAATCAACATGTTTGCATCATACTTCATTGTGTGTATGTTATGTGTTTCCTTCAACAAAAGTGATGCATCATGAAGTGTGTGGGCAATTGATTAGAATGATGCATCATGAAATGAAATCACACAATTATGCCTCAAGCAACCAATGATCAAAATAGCTACCTTTTCAATTTGTAGTTGGAGTTTTAGACTTCCCCTCCATGCAAACTCAACCAATATTGGTGCATCAATGCTTCCAACATGTCTAGGAGCGCATCCCCTACGTCTAATAGAAGTCTAAAGTTCCTAAAGCATGTTCAATGTGTCCTATAGGGCGAGTCATGCAACAAGAGTCATCATCATGGACATTTCCTAATACATGCCTCCAAAAAGATGGTAAGATCAAGAAGCCATCATGGGGTTAATGTAATTCGCATTAGGCAAGAGCAATCACACATCAACCATTGATACCACTAGTTTGTGTTATACAAGTGATCACATGCAACCAACACAAAACATGTAGAGGAAGAAAATAGGCAATTTATCCACTTTCAATGATCATGATAATAGCGTGCAATAGAAACTTCGAGTAGGAATCACCATCAGCCTTCTCGCAAGCCTGTAACACCCAAAGTCAAGAGGAATTGAGTTCAAAATTAGTAATTGAAGATAAAGGCTTCACATCTAAAATATCATCAAAGAAGAGCTAAACAACCCCAAAAACTCTTTTCACTATTTTAATTGCCATAATGGACACCTTTCCCAAGGAGAAGTCCACAAATACTCCAGTTTCCTACATTCCTACAAACTTTCCATGATAGATGCACAAATTAGATATATGAGGGGCCTAAAGGAGTTAACAATCTTCAAACCCATCATGTGTATCTCTCCTTGGTGGGACATCAAAACCTGCAACTTCAAGATTTATCAGAAAGCACATATGGCACTTGAAACCAAAGAGCAAGCAAAACATGGAGCATCTTGAAGCCTGCACTGAACACATGCTACTGGTTTTCCCCTTTTCTCAGTAACATAATGAAGGTCACATTTGCTCATAGATGACAAAGTCTATGGACATAAGCCCCCCCCCCCCCCCCAGCTGAATGACAAGGGAAGATGATAAACAGATTTGAAAACACATTAATACCACTCAAGGAGATCAAACATCAACAAGGCATGGAATGGAAGTGGACGAACGGGAATCACCCTCAAGTCCAAGGTGTGCCAAGGGTGGCGTTACTACACCACCTTGAACACATGTGTCCCATAGCCTTACACCACTATGGACACAATGTGACATCCCAAGAGTGATGTGGATCTAGGAGAGTAAGAAAATCTTGTATCTTCCTGGCCATAAAGTGCATTGCCCACCAGCTTGCTTGGATGCAGTCCCAGCCTAGACATGCTCAAAAGCTTAGTCACTAATTATGTTAACTTTCATCACTTAAAAGTGAGCAGTCATATCCATCTAGCTTAGATAGCTCAAAAGAAGAAATTGTGGACTAGCACTAAGTTATGGAGCAGCAACGAATGTGACCAATTGCAATTGCACAACATAAGGTGAAAACCACATAAGTGTGTCCCTTTACACAATTGTGATGTATGTGCAATTATGAAATATAAGGAGAGCACTTGTTTGCCCAGAACCACCAATCCTTGAGTCAACACTAAGACTTTCAACTTGAATACACCCAAGCAACATCACTTAGAAACATCGATTATATTATCCAAGTGAAAGTAAGGGCAATGGACACAATCCTTGGATAAACTATTGCATGCAAATGATGCACCGGCCTACCTTTTTACATAGAACATACACAATTATTCAACTTTCAATAGACATGGTAAGGGCCCATAGAGTAGACACATACATAACCGGTCAACACCCACTACCATGTGTTGCATGGTGCGATTAGTCTTGCAATCATGCTATATACCGAATGGAAGGGTCATATTGTAGTATAGCAATAATAAGTCACAGAGTCAAGGGTCCATGGTTACCGTTCCCTTGAGCCTGAATATATCTTCAATCCCAAGCATTCCATACCTTTTAGTTGCATGTCTTTAACATCCTTAGAGCATTCATAGGTGAAGGTCTTGATTCCAGTAAAAAGCTCTGCAAATGTAAACCCCAAGATCTGCAACACCTTGAGCACTACCCAACCAAATCTTCACCCCTCTCCCGCACACTCACATAGATAGATATTTCGTAAAATACACATGCTCATAGTATAAAGAACATCATAAAGAAGCATCAACATTAGCAATTTGAGTTTTGTAGATAGAATATATCTATGCATCTGATTTTTCCATCAAAGTAGACAATACTGAAAATGCTAGTCTTTTTCACGGGGTGAAAGGCTAAGAAAATGGGACCAATCCCCTGAAGTAGGGCAACTCAACAAGCATTTGGTAGCAAGCATATCATGTACGTTATTGCCTGCTTTTAGGGTGATGGACCTCAAGTTGTTTTGGCAAACAATGACCTATAATAGCAGACAACCTAATGCACAAGGTTGCCCAAGAATTCACAAAACATGTTACCATGAAATGCATGGGCATCTCAGGCCTATGAGCACACTTGAACACAATGATGCATAGGGAGAGTATCGTGTGGTAGAAACTTTCCCTCTTCTTGTATCAAAAAGAGAAGTGAAGTGAGGATACAAGCAAATGGCACAACACCAACAAGTGGATACTATTCATAAACTAAGATCAATGTCAAAAACTCATCCTTGCTTTTAGTATCTGTACATGTGCATCCTGATTGGCCTAGCCTATACAGTTCTTGAGTGCAAGGAGTAACAAAAAGAGTAGACCTATTTGAGTAATCTGATTTATTCAGTGCAGGCATGAATGGGTGAGTGCTTTTACAAGGTGAAGCACACCTATGACCGTGATAAAGCCTGGGGCAATTCATCAGAACAAAAAAATTAGCAAAGCACATGACTCCCAAGCCCCCAATCATATAGATTTCTCCAAGATTAACCATATATTGATTCAATACCTTTCATGTGTAGTTGGGATAGATAGATGGGTAGAAGCTTGATTCATCTATGAAATTGAGCACACTTAGTGGGTATCCCCCATCATAGTAGTGCCTAAGAGGAATGGGCAATTATGTGTATGCATTAACTTGAAGAAAGTTAACACAACCACTATTAGAGATAGTTATCCACTTCCTATCACTGAGCATCTCTTAAAAAAAGTAGTAGGCAAGGAAGTATATAGCTTCCTTGATGGCTTCTCTCCCTACAATCAGGTGGCCATAGCTCTAGAAGATCAGCATAAGACAGCCTTTGCTGTGGAGTGGGGCATATTTGCCTTTTGAGTAATGCCATTTGGTCTTACTAATGCGCCATCCACCTTTCAAAGGCTGATGTGCCATGTGTTTAAAGAATTCTTGAGGAAAATTTTGGAAGTCTATGTTGATGATCTCTGTGCTCATTCCAACATAATAGAAACACGTATCCCAGAGTTGAGAGCTATCTTTGGCAAATGTAGAGAATATCAAGTCTGCTTGAACCCAGAAAAGTGTGTTTTTATGGCCAGGCAAGGCAAGATTCCAGGACACATAGTGTCAAGGAATGGAATATCCATGGACGAGGAGAAAGTGAGAGCTAATTCAGAGCTACCTAGGCCAAACAATGTCAAGGAGGTATAGGCTTTCATGGGGCATTGTGGCTATTATCGCCAATTCATTCATATGTATGCAATCATTGCAAAGCCTCTATACTCCCTTTTGATTAGCTTTGAGTGGACTGAAGAATGTGAGGATTCCTTTAACGAGCTCAAGAGAAGATTCTGTTTTGCACCAATCTTGGCTTCACCAGATTGGAACAAGCCGGTTCATGTTCATGTGGATGCATCCAATTATGCCATTGGATGTGTACTTGCACAACCTACTGGTGAAGGTAATATGGATCTCCCAATAGCCTATGCTAGTAGATAGTTGAATGCTACTGAGTGGAACTATACCACAACCGAAGGAGAAGGACTAGGCATGGTATATGCAATAAAAAAAATTTAGACACTATTTTATTGCAAATAAGTTTAAATTTTTTACTGATCATCAAGCTCTACTGTACTTGGTAAACAAGCCATGCAATACAGGTAGATTGGTAAGATGGTTCCCAATGGAATATGACTTTGAGGTGGTGGTGAGGAAAGGTAAGACTCACCTGAGAGTAGATCATCTCTCGAGGCTCACATCCAGAGAGGCCCCACAAGGAGTATCAGATGATCTTCTTGATGCTTACTTCTTTAAGTTGGAAGTTGTACCGCACTAGGCCAAGACATTAATGCTAGTATTGACATATGGGCCTAAAGACCCAATGATAAACACTCAAGATAAGGAGGTCGTAAAAGCCCAAAAGTACAATATCATGGCAGGGAGTATTTTCAAGCATACATATCAAGGAATATTAGCTTGTTGTGTGGAAGAGGAGGAGTACGCGAAGTGGTTGCAATTAGCACATGTGGGTGCATTACAACACCATTCAAAACAAAGAACCCTTCAAAACTTACATTGTTAGGGGTATATTGGCCAACAATGGAAGCAGATGTGCATAAATTATGCAAAGAATGCCCAATATGCAGCACTAGACCTCCATTAGAACATGCCACTCTTTATCGAGTGTCTTTAGTGCCAGATTGGAGAGAACCATTAGTAACCTTTCTGAGGACAAAAACATTCCCTCAAGAGATGACATTTGCGAGACAAAGGAGCTTAGAACAGGAGGCACTAGACTACTCACTCATTGGACATAACTTATACAAGCGTGGTAAAGATGGTTACCTAAGGCTATGTGTCCATGAGAGTGAATATCTCAAGATCTTGGAAACTGCTCACCAAAGTGTAGCAGGAGGACACTTTGGACCAGAACGTGTAATTAAGGCAATCCTATTTGTAGGCTTGTGGTGGCCAACACTTCACATGGATGCACATACCTATGTGAAGCGATGTGACATTTGTCAGCGAACTCAATATCCCATACATGAAGATGAGATGTCGTTGAAACCTATGATGTGTGGACATGCATTCTCTAAGTGGGGAAAAGACTTTCTAGGTCCTATTAATCCCCCAGCTAAGAGTTCCCATGTAGAGTATATTATTGTTGCCACTGATTATCTGGCTAAATGGGTAGAATTGAAAGCCACAACGAAGAACGATGCTCAAACGACAGCTAAGTTCTTATTTGACAATGTGTTCACAAGATACGGGCTACCTATAGAGCTATTAAGTGATAGATGCACTCACTTCTTGAATGAAGTCATTGAAAACCTTCTCCAAGAGTTCTTGGTGATACACAAGAAGTTTGCCCCCTATCATCCACAAGCTAATGTACAAGCCGAAAGCACCAATAAGATTCTATGCAATGTGCTTACCAAATTAGTGAATAATAAATGCTCTAATTGGGACAAACAACTACACCATGGTGTTTGGGCATATAGAGTTGCCTATAAAACGGTACTCCAAGCCACACTCTTTCATATGGTATTTGGCCAAAATGTAGTACTACCATTGGACTTCTTGATAGCTACACTGAAAGTAGTACAGGAGCATGAGTGGACAGGTCATGAACTCTCTTCAAGGATCTTTGATATTGAATGGTTAGGTGAAACGAGACTCAGAGCAGCTACATGGATTTATGGAGCTAAGAAAAGATACAAGGCATACTTTGATGCCTATGTGAAGGATAAAGGCTTGAAAGTAGGAGAATTAGTCTTGGTATACACCCTGAAACAACATGCAAGAAAGCTCGAGAAGCATGGCTATGGAACTATGATCATAAATAGGATCTCAACTAGTGGAGCAGTTCAATTAGCTACTCTAGAAGGTGATATCCTCCCTAGTTACATCAACGGATGCAGAGTCAAACTATATCAAGAACCCCTCATTGAGGAAATGCTTAATTGACTCAACATTGCCAAGAAACGTAAGGAAGAGGAAAAACAAATTCGTGAAGAAGCACAAGTTGAAGCTTTAGAACGCATCTGAAGAATGAAATTAAGAAGACAAGGTAGAGATGAGCCTAGATTAGATGCATATGAAGTTTGATGGTACCACATGGCCATGTGTGACACACTAGGATTCCACTCCCATAGAATAGTTGACCGAAGACCTTTTGTAACCATAGAGGTAGGACAAGGAAATAATACAAGGAATGTAAGAGCTTTGATTGACTCAGGTGCAGCTACTAGTGCGGTTAGACTTTCTTACTATCAAGAATTGCAACTAGAGGTCAATCCTATCAAAGCTTATCTCATAGGATTGGGAGGTGTGGAAACCCCTTGCATGGGTGAGGTGGAACTTCCCCTCTACATTCAAGATGTTTGTATGATAGTTAAGGTGTTAGTGTGTCAAGACAAGGATCTCACTGAACCTCTTGTCTTGGGTCAAGACTAGATCTTCGATCATGCAGTCAACCTAAACCTAAGAAGTGGAATTCTTCAGGTCTGGGTAAATAAGAATTGTATTACAATTGAGTTAGAAAATGAAGCACTCAAGGAACTAGGAAAGACACCAACTCCTGGTCCTTTCAGGAGTACACATGAAGATGACGATGCTATTCTTGTCAAAAACTATGTGATGCAAAGGGATGGTGTTCTCAACAAAGAAGCCAAGGATACGATGGAACTCCCTTATTTTCAAAAAGTGATAGAGACATGACAACCAAAGAAGTACAGAATGCAAAGGAAGCAAGCGGCCTACGCTCAAATCCAAAGGAGAGTACGAAGCAAGGTGTCTCAGCCAACAAAACAAGCATGGATACAAAAAGGTGAGCATCCTGTTGTAGCCAAGTTAAAGCCACTGATTAAATCTCATGCTAGTGAATGACAACAAGACACTAATAAGAAGTCTTTCAAAGATTCGCCCACGAAAGTAACACTCATTTGGGTAGCCAAGAAGCCAATGAAGGCTGACCCACAATCAAGACAAATTTGGGTGCCGAAGGCTTGCTTTCGGGCTCAAATAGCCACACATAAACCGCACAATGTGAAGCATTATTCACACACTCTAACAGACGAAACCCATAACTGTTCAACACACACAGTCGCCTATTCATCCACAAACACAAGCAGAAGCACTTGTAAATGGGTCCCTAAAAAGCCTCATTTCCAAGTAGACACTATTGTAAAACCTCTCAAAGTCTCCAGAGAATCAAAATGCAAAGCCATACACTATGTTTGGCAGCCCAAATCTTGTAATAAACCACTTGATCCCATTGTAAAACCACATCCGCATACTAACTGTATCTGCACTACATCGCACCACTCCAATTAGCACCTAGGAACCCTTCATCTGCTAACCACACTTCACTCTCACGACCACGCGAGCACAAACTAACCTACTAACTACTTCACAGTTCATCATGTTAATGTTGTGGTGGGGACAAATGGTCATTTTGTGTCCATTGCAAGTTAGCATGTATTTATATATTCTCATAGAATCAGTGATCAGTACCCTAAAGATGGCAGAGGCTGCAGGAACGAGCTCCTAGGCAAGCACTAGTCCTCAAATAGTGGACATTGAAACTATCCCTATTCAAGAGGAGTTAAAGGAATGGCCACAGGAGTTAAGAGTAGTACATGTTATACCCATTCAAAATCCTCCCAATGGGCACACATCGCCAGTTAGCAAGAACTCCCATTGGTTCAGTGAAGTCGCATGACCCCTTGGGGATGGCACCTATTTATAGGAATCTGAGATAGAGTTTAACGGACGGTGGGTTGATACCATTTCTTTAAACGAGAGTTTGAAAAGCTTTACAACAGCGAAGGATTGCGATCGATATGGAAGAAGGCCGGATTGGATGCCTATTTTCATGCTCAGTTATCGAAGCCCGACTTCTTGAGGTGTTTATACTTAATTAGCTCACTCACTCCTAGCAAAGATAAGAAGGGGACAAGAACTTTTGTACTTCCTTCTCTTATGCGAGGGAATGAACTTAAGTGTTTTAAATTAACCAACAATTTGGTCAGGGAAGCCTTAGCAATGAGAGGTATGCACATCCCTACAGAGAAGGAGACAATGATCCCGGACAATATGAAGAACATGAACCTAACTAAGCTGAAGGACATGGTGGCAATGACCCCAATTATTGCCATCCACCTACGAATGTGCATGCAGCACTTTGCATCTTCCAATTGATGACCCGAAAAATTAAAATATTTATTGGTGAATTCTAAACCTCTTTTATATCACTGTTGATCAGTTGTGTTAATTGGATTAACTATTTTGAAAGTGTTTTCAGGTATGAAGGATGAAGCAGGACATATGTTCATGTTAGGGTTTACCCTAATTACTCATTTAATGAGAATTTCCTATTTTTTTTACATTAAAGAATTATGGGTATTCAGCCTAGGGTTTCTTGAATTCATGTGTTGTTTATAAGATTTGGTTAATGTTAAGGGTTTAGATGAGTTATAATGGGTTAAAGCTAGGGTTCATAAGGATTTTAATGGTCTAACCCAGGGGGTTTTATGGGTTTCCAATAGGGTTTCTAGGATTTACTATATTAAAAGGGCTAAAATAGATATTATTTATCATCATTAATTACATATTTATGTATTCTAAATTAAACTATGCTATTAATAATTACTTTAAGTAAATGTGTGTATTTAAATATTAAGGTTCTAATTAATTAAACCCTTAAACTAAGTTTAAATTAATTAATTTATTTAAATAAGAAATGTAGGCTAATTAGATTAAAATGATTAATTAAATGGATAAATAACTAGTGGACTATATGAGTGCTAGGAAAAAGAATGGCTTATATAAGTTGTGTAACTAAAGAGATTTAAGGAGTGGTCTCAATAGAAGATGCACTTAAAGTGAAAAAAGTTGGTTAAGAGAAAGAGTGGAGAGAATTAGTGAAGATGAAAAGAGAGGAGTAGAAATTAAGTGTAATTAAAGTAGAAAAGTTAAACTAGAAAGTGTGGTGGAAGTAAGGAGATTAAAGTGTGGTTCTAGATTAAAAGTTAAAACTAAAAAGAGTGGTTTAGAAACGACTTGTGTTTGTATTTAAATGAGTGTTGAGCTCAAGTTTCTCTTAATGTTTTTTTTGCAAGTACTTTCTTCTGCTCTTACTTTCTTCTGTTTTTCCTTCTTTCTCATTAGACCCTCCTTGTGCTCGGGATATTAAGCCATCATGTACTGTTGTGTACGATGATCTTGATGTTGATTGTCCGGCTGGAAGCATGCCCATGCCTATTCCATGGCTTGGTCTTGGTCCCTGCAGCATTGCGCGTATATATGTGATGTGTGTGTGCGAAGTGTGTGTATGTGATATATGTGTGTGTGTGATGTGTGTGTATGTGATGTGATGTATGTGTGTGTGTGAAGTGTATGTGTGTGTGAAGTGTGTGTATGTGATGTATGTATGTGTATGTGAAGTGTATGTGTGTGTGTGAAGTGTATATGTGTGTGTGATGTGTGTGTGTGTGAGAGAGAGAGAGAGGGAGAGAGAGAGAGAGAGAGAGAGAGAGAGAGAGAGAGAGACTCTCCCTCCCCTCCTCTATCTGAGCGCGGCAGCGCGCAGACAGAGAAGGAGAGAGAGAGAGAGAGAGGAGAGAGAAGGAAAGAGAGAGAGAGAGAGAGAGAGAGAGAGAGAGAGAGACTCTCCCTCCCCTCCCCTGTCTGGGCGCGGCAACGCGCAGACAGAGAAGGAGAGAGAGAGAGAGGAGAGAGAAGGAAAGAGAGAGAGAGAGAGAGAGAGAGAGAGAGATCGGGACAGAGAAGGAGAGAGAGAGAGAGGAAAGAGAAGGAGAGAGAGAGAGAGAGAGAGAGAGAGAGAGAGAGAGAGAGTCTCCCTCCCCTCCTCTGTCTGAGCGCGGCAGCGCACAGACAGAGAAGGAGAGAGAGAGAGAGAGGAGAGAGAAGGAAAGAGAGAGAGAGAGAGAGAGAGAGAGAGAGAGAGACTCTCCCTCCCCTCCTCTGTCAGTGCGGCAACGTGCAGACAGAGAAGGAGAGAGAGAGAGAGAGAGGAGAGAGAAGGACACAGAGAGAGAGAGAGAGAGAGAGAGAGAGAGAGAGAGAGAGACTCTCCCTCCCCTCCTCTGTCTGAGCGCGGCAGCGCGCAGACAAAGAAGGAGAGAGAGAGAGGAGAGAGAAGGAGAGAGAGAGAGAGAGAGAGAGAGAGAGAGAGAGAGAGAGAGAGAGAGAGAGAGAGAGAGAGAGAGAGAGAGAAAGAGAGAGAGATCGGGACAGAGAAGGAGAGAGAGAGAGAGAGGAAAGAGAAGGAGAGAGAGAGAGAGAGAGAGAGAGAGAGAGAGAGAGAGAGAGAGAGAGAGAGAGAGAGAAAGGCACAGAGGGAGAGAGAGAGAGATCGGTGCTGCACAGAGAGAGAGAGAGAGAGAGAGAGAGAGAGAGAGAGAGAGAGAGAGAGAGAGAGAGAGAGAGAGAGAGAGAGAGAGAGAGAGAGAGAGAGAGAGGAAAGAGAAGGAGAGAGAGAGAGAGGAAAGAGAAGGAGAGAGAGAGAGAGAGAGAGAGAGAGAGAGAGAGAGAGAGAGAGAAAGAAAGAGAGAGAGAGAGAGAGAAAGGCACAGAGGGAGAGAGAGAGATCGATGCTGCAGAGAGAGAGAGAGAGAGAGAGAGAGAGAGAGAGAGAGAGAGGAAAGAGAAGGAGAGAGAGAGAGAGAGAGAGAGAGACTCTCCCTCCCCTCATCTGTCTGAGCGCGGCAGCACGCAGACAGAGAAGGAGAGAGAGAGAGAGGAGAGACAAGGAAAGAGAGAGAGAGAGAGAGAGAGAGAGAGAGAGAGAGAGAGAGAGAGAGAGAGAGAGAGAGAGAGAGAGAGAGAGAGAGAGAGAGAGAGAGAGAGAGAGACTCTCCCTCCCCTCCTCTGTCTGAGCGTGACAGCGCGCAGAGAGAGAATGAGAGAGAGAGAGAGAGAGAGAGAGAGAGAGAGAGAGAGAGATCGGGACAGAGAAGGAGAGAGAGAGGAAAGAGAAGGAGAGAGAGAGAGAGAGAGAGAGAGAGAGAGAGAGAGAGAGAGAGAGAGAGAGAAAGGCGCAGAGGGAGAGAGAGAGATCGGTGCTGCAGAGACAGAGAGAGAGAGAGAGAGAGAGAGAGAGAGAGAGAGAGAGAAAGGTAGAAAGAGAGATAAAGAGATAGGAAAAATATTATAGATATAATTAGTTAATTTACTAATCTAGTTAAGTACGTATTAATGTATTACTTTAATGAGATATAATAAGGTTTAATTAATTCTGGTATTATTTAATGAGAAATTGGAAAGGTATACTTACTTCATTAGAAGTTAATATATATGAGTACATATTAATATATGCATATGTGTTAGTGTATATGCATATGCATGCATGTATATGCATGTAAAATGATAGTTTACATGAATCAATGTATATGCATGAGGTAATGAATGTGCACATGCATGTTAGTTCATATTAATTAATGTTACTACATTTGCATGATTATATGTATTTAGAAGTGCATGTAATGTTAGCATGTGTGTGTGTTAGTATGTATAATTTAAAAGTACATTAGTATGTATGAAGAATGTATGTATTAGAGTGCATTTAAGTGTTTTAGTGCACACATTGAAATATGCATGGGTATGTAATTGAATGAATGAATATATGCATGACAAAGGCAAGTTATTAAGCATGTGTATGCTTTAATGTATGTGACTAATGTTTTTTAAGTTTCTTAATGATTCTTGTATTATTACTAATATGTTAATGTTTTTTTTGCAGAATCATTGATGAGTTCAAGCTATTGAAGTGAAAAGAGAGAAGCAACAAGATTGATGATCCATTTAAACCTTATATCTCCATTTAGTCATTTACCCAATTGCTTAGACATTTATCCAATTATCTAGACTTTACATTTGTATTAGCTTATTAATTCATTTATTCAAACCAGTTTAGCATCATATTGTTTCTATTAGTTCTTTCATGTCTTCCGATTTATACCATGCATCTGAACACAGTAGTAATAACATCATTGAACATACAACCGAATCCGTAGAATTAGTGTTAGAAGAACTTATTAAGAACAATATTACTTCGGAATCATTAGTGTCTTTATCTTATGATCAATGTTTAACTACATTCCTAGCATTTTCTTCCATTGCATCTCCTGAATCACAAAGTAGTGAAGATTTATTTCCACCAACTTTAGTTAGACAAACTCAACCAAAACCATTAGAAGCTACAATAGAAGAGGTAGTTAAAGATCAGATAACCGAAGAGTCATTATTGTTAACACCCAAACAGATAGCTATTGCCAGATATAAAGCAGCTTGTCCCTATGGTCCTTAGTCTGAGTCTGCTACAGCACCCTGCGTGTGCCGAACGATTTAGGCGGATGACTTGATCCACCATCCGAGCATCTCTCACGACCCGACATTGTTTTACATGCATCAATGTATATGCATGAGGTAATGAATGTGCGCATGCATGTTAGTTCATATAAATAATGTTACTACATTTGTATGATTATATGTATTTAGAAGTGCATGTAATGTTAGCATGTGTGTGTGTTAGTATGTATAATTTAAAAGTACATTAGTATGTATGAGGAATGTATGTATTAGAGTGCATTTAAGTGTTTTAGTGCACACATTAAAATATGCATGGGTATGTAATTGAATGAATGAATATATGCATGACAAAGGCAAGTTATTAAGCATGTGTATGCTTTAATGTATGTGACTAATGTTTTTTAAGTTTCTTAATGATTCTTGTATTATTACTAATATGTTAATGTTTTTTTTGCAGAATCATTAATGAGTTCAAGCTATTGAAGTGAAAAAAGAGAAGCAACAAGATTGATGATCCATTTAAACCTTATATCTCCATTTAGTCATTTACCCAATTGATTAGACATTTATCCAATTATCTAGACTTTACATTTGTATTAGCTTATTAATTCATTTATTCAAACCAGTTTAGCATCATATTGTTTCTATTAGTTCTTTCATGTCTTCCGATTTATACCATGCATCTGAACACAGTAGTAATAACATCATTGAACATACAACCGAATCCGTAGAATTAGTGTTAGAAGAACTTACTAAGAACAATATTACTTCGGAATCATTAGTGTCTTTATCTTATGATCAATGTTTAACTACATTCCTAGCATTTTCTTCCATTGCATCTCCTGAATCACAAAGTAGTGAAGATTTATTTCCACCAACTTTAGTTAGACAAACTCAACCAAAACCATTAGAAGCTACAATAGAAGAGGTAGTTAAAGATCAGATAACCGAAGAGTCATTATTGTTAACACCCAAACAGATAGCTATTGCCAGATATAAAGCAGCTTGTTCCTATGGTCCTTAGTCTGAGTCCGCTACAGACACCCTGCGTGTGCCGAACGATTTAGGCGGATGACTTGATCCACCATCCGAGCATCTCTCACGACCCGATAGTGTTCCCAACCCAAGAAGGATTTACAATGCCACCCAAGAAGATCTGGTTTAGTTTATATTTGGTAGACATGTTGAACCTGACAATCAACATGCCATATTGGATTATAGACCAGATCCATCTTGCACATCAACGTTGGTATAAGAAACAGAAGTCAGTGCTCTATGGGTTTTGTGCACTTACTAGAATTGTGTATCGATGCCTGGCATATGATGTGCCAATTCAGAGGGTGCTCATTTGGACTAGGGTGCAGGAACTACAGTGAAGAGCATCAGCCACATGACCTCCATCAAAGAAAATGAGAGGAGCCATTCAGATGCCATGCGCACAGGCTCGGGGTGCCACACTGACACCGGATATGACTTCACCACCCCAAAGGCGACTACAACCCTTCACCATCTGACTACCAAGGCACAGTGTAGAAGGACCGAATCTTATCTTCCCACTGATCCCCACATATTTAGAGTTCCCTCACAGCTTCACGCTTGAGGATTTAACTGATGAGGAAGTAGCCAAGATAATCAATGCAGCTAACTTGGAAATCAAAGCAGAGCACTTAAGTGGACAACAAACAGTCATGGACCGGCCAGACCAAACCCAACCAGTCATTCTCAAAGTAGATGAAGATGAGGAGGAGACTGAAGAAGAGGAACAAGATGAAGAGCAGGAAGAACCACCTGACGGAGAGGAGCATGAATATAAGCAACATGTTATACCGGAACTCATGGGAGCCCTAGTGTACATAGTGCATATAAAAAGATTGTATGATACTATGATCCATCTAGGAACTGCGTCTAAATTGAAAGATAAGTGCCTCAAAATTGATTAGACACACCTTGTTCGGACTCTTCTGAAGTAAGCGTGAAAGATGATCAACCCATAGATAGGTTTTACCGTTCCTAATAAGTAGTTCAATATCATATTCCATTAGTAAGAGAAACCATCTTACTAGACAACTTGTATTGCAAGGTATATTGAGCAAATAATAGAAGGCTTGATTATTGGAAAAGAACTTAAATTTGTTTAATGGCTTCCCTATGCCTTTTTTAGAAGAAGTTATTGAAGGATTTGTTGGATACACCTTGTATAACTTCATGGATGGGTTTAATGGATACGACAAGTTCTCCATTCACTAGGAGAATCATGACAAAATAGCTTTTATCATGCCATAAGGCACTTAAGTTTACATAAAGATGCAATTTTAACTTAGGAACGATCTTACAACTTTTAATAGGACACCAACATAGACTATCCTTGACTCTACATCCGCTTATGTAACTTCGTAGTACGTCACCCTCTAGAGTGGCTAGTTGTATTGCTCCGCTTGTGGAGATCCTATTGTGTTGCTTCAATGTGTAGACTAGGACTAGGTCTCCTGCTTTCAAGCCTTTATCCTTCACATGTGTATCAAAATACGCCTTTTGCCTCTTCTTGGCTGCATAGATTCCTACTGCAGCTCTCAATCGTGTCTCCCCTAAACGTTCAAGAGCAAAGATTCTAGTGGAGAGTTCATGGCCTGTCCAGTCATGCTCTTGTGCTATCTTTAACGTAGGTATCAAAAAATCCAATGGTAGCACTGCATTTGGCCAAACACCATCTGAAAGGGTGTGGCTTGGAGTACCGTTTTATAGGCAGCTCGGTATGCCCAAACAACGTTTGTCCCAATCAGAGTGTTTGTTATTCACCAATTTAGTCAGCACATTGCATAAGATCTTATTTGTGCTCTCAGCCTGGCCATTAGCTTGTGGATGATAGGGGGCAGATTTCTTATGTATCATCAAGAATTCTTGGAGAAGGTTTTCTATGACTTCATTCAAGAAGTGTGTGCCTCTATCACTCACTAATTCTATTGGCAATCCGTATCTAGTGAAAACATTTTCAAATAGGAACTTTGTTGTTGTTTGAGCATCATTCTTCGTTGTGGCTTTCACTTCTTCCCACTTGGTTAGATAGTATGTGACCACAATGATGTATTCAGCATGTGAACCCTTAGCTGGGGGATTAATAGGACCTACGAAGTCTATTCCCCACTTAGAGAATGCGCGTCCACCCATCATAGGTTTTAATGGCATCTCATCTTTTCGTATAGGGTATTGGGTTCGTTGACAAACATCACACCTCTTCACATAGGTATGTGCATCCATGTGAAGGGTTGGCCACCAAAACCCTGCAAATAGTATTGCCTTGATCACTCGATCTGGACCGATGTGTCCTCCTGCTACACCTTGGTGAGCAGTCTCTAATGTCTTGAGGTATTCGCTCTCATGGATACACAGTCTTAGGTAACCATCTTTACGACGTCTGTATAAATTATCCCCAATGAGTGTGTAATCTAAGGCTTCTTGTTCCAAACTCCTTTGTCTAGCCAATGTCATATCTTGAGGGAATGTTTTCATCCTCAGGAAGGCTACCAATGGTTCACTCCAATCTGGTACTAAAGATATTCGATAAAGAGTAGCATGTTCCACTAGTGGGTTAATGCGATAGATTGGGCATTCTTTTCACATTCTATGGACATCAACTTCCATGGTTGGCCAATGCACTCCTAGTCTCCTCAGTGTCTGTAAGGTTCTTTGTTTCGAGTAGTGTTGCTCTAATGCACCCACATGTGCTAATTGCAACCACTTCACATACTCGTCCTCTTCCACACAACAGGCTAATATTCCTTGATTCGTATGTTTATACACACTCCCTGCTATGATATGGTATTTTTGGGCCTTTACTACCTCCCTATCTGGCGTGTTGACTACTGGATGTTTAGGCCCATATGTTAGTACTGGCACTAAGGTCTTGACCCACTGTGGTACAACTTCCAAATTAAACAAGTAAGCATCAGGTAGGTCATCTGATACTCCTTGTGGGGCCTCTCCTGATGTGAGCCTTGAGAGATGATCTGCTCTCACATGAGTCTTTCCCTTTCTCACCACTACCTCAAAGTCATATTCCATTAGTAAGAGGAACCATCTTACTAATCTTCCTGTATTGCATGGCTTGTTTACTAGGTACAGTAGAGCTTGGTGATCCATAAAAAATTTAAACTTATTTGCAAGCAAATAGTGTCTAAACTTTTTAACCGCATACACCATGCCTAATCCTTCTCGTTCAGTGGTGGTATAGTTTCGTTCAGCTGCATTTAATTGTCTACTGGCATAAGCAATTGGAAGATCCATATTACCTTCACCAGTAGGTTGTGCAAGTACACATCCAATAGCATAATTGGATGCATCTACATGTACATGGAATGGCTTGTTCCAATCTGGTGTGGTCAAGATTGGTGCTGAACATAATCTTCGTTTAAGCTCATTGAAGGAATTCTCACATTCATCAGTCCACTCAAAGTTAGTTAGAAGAGCATACAGAGGCTTTGCAATGATGGCATACATGTGAATGAACCGGCGGTAGTAACCACAATGTCCCATGAAGGCTTGTACCTCCTTGACATTCCTTGGCCTCGGTAGTTCTGCAATGGCTCTCACTTTCTCCTCATCCGTTGATATGCCATTCTTTGACACTATGTGCCCTAGGATCATGCCTTGCCTGACCATGAAAACACACTTTTCTAGGTTCAAGCAGACTTGATATTCTCTACACTTATCAAAGATTTGTCTGAGTTCAGGTATATGGGTCTGTCTAATGTTGGAATGAGTGCAAAGATCATCAACATAGACTTCCAAATTTTTCCTCAAGAACTCTTTAAACACGTGACACATCAATCTCTGAAAGGTTGCAGGTGCATTGGTAAGCCTGAATGGCATTACCCGAAAAGCAAATATGCCCCATTCTGTGGCAAAAGCCGTTTTATGCTGATCTTCTGGTGCAATGGCTACTTGATTGTAGCCAAAGAACCCGTCCAAGAAGTTGTACACTTCCTTGCCTGCTACCCTTTCTAATAGATGCTCATTGATAGGAAGCAGATAACTATCCCTGATAGTGGTTGCGTTAACCTTCTTCAAGTTAATGCATACATGTAATTTTCCATTCTTTTTGGGCACCACTACAATGGGGGAGACCCATTCAGTGTGCTCAATTTCATAGATGAATCCAGCTTCAACCAAGCGATCTATCTCCTCTTTGATCTTGGCAACATAGTTGTCATTGTATGTGTATGGCTTTTGTTTGGAGGGTCTCGCATCTGTGGTCATGGGAATCGTGTGTGAGCATATGTCAGGGTCTACACCTTTCAGGTCCTTGTAGCTCCAAGCGAATACATCTCTGTACTCTCTTAGCAAAGCTATCAACTCTTGCTCTTCTTCGCTTGCCAGGTCATGCCCTACGTAGGTGCATCTTTCTTCTCCCTCTTCTATGGCTACAACTATTTTCTTGGTAGTTTCCTTGCTATCATACGCCTCTCCTGATTGTGCCTCACGTTTAAGCATTCTTATCACGACTCTCCTATCGTCTATCTCATATTTTTTAAAGTTTCCAGGGACCTCAAACAAGGATTCTTCTTCCTCTTCTTACCTTCAGTTCTGGTGGTCACTTGGGTGGTTAATCTCACATCATTAGTGAGCTCTTCATGTCTCTGAGGGTAAACTTCTACCTCATAGAAGTATTCTTCCTCTCATGCAAATGGGGGGTCCATGATGATTGACTCTAAATCGGTGTCACTTGCATCCTCGAATGCATCAGTGCTAGGTTCACATTCTTCTAAAACCAAATCTCCCATGATTGGCTCTATGGAAAAGACCGAAATGTCATAGCCATTCTCGTCACAGTGGGGTGTCCATTGTTCTTCATTGATGGCTACATCCATGGTTGCTAAAATTTCAGCCCAACCGTGAGGCTCAAATTCTTCGTCAGGAAAAACTACAGGTGCATAGGCTGGGTCTTGAATTGATCTATGGGTTTCTTTTGCACCTACCTCTCTGGCTTTCTCCCTCTTCTCTTCTTCTACTGCTACCTTGCACATCCATAAGTGGGTGTCTTCATGCATCCATGAGGATCTTGATCCTATGGAATGCACTGACTCAATATCATCTTTGACTCTATGGATGGGATTCCATTGGATAGGGGGTACATCTCTATGAGAGTAATCCTTGAGATTGACTTTGGTTGTAACACCTAAGTGTTGCAAATACAAAGAATTGGTGCCCCAATCCTGTACCAATTGCAACTGCCGCATAAATGGTCTCCCCAAAATCATCTCATAGGCCTGGTTTTTGCTAAAGTCACATATAGTGAACGTATGCTCAAACTCTACACCACATGTAGTGAGAGTTATTCCTTCTAGCAATCCCAAAGGTCTCTCAATATGACCATCGGCCATTTGCAATTTCATTCTCATCAGCCTGAGTGCTGGCTTGCCCCAACGCTTCCATAGGGAAGTGGTAACAATTGCAACTCCTGCACCTGAGTCCAAAATTGCTTTGGTTGTGTATTCCTGATGGGTAACTGGGAGATAGGTATTTCCTTCTTCTCCTTCACTCATATCTCCTATCTTATCCAATGGTATTTCTGGCACTGTTCTATGTGATCCTACCTGGGAACGCGATTTCGCTATGTCTGGCACTTGTTTGGCTATGTGTTTCCACACTTCTGGCCTAACTTTGAGTAGCTCTTCTAAAGTGATATTGCACTGCACTTTAGTGTTCTTTACTACCTCATTATTCCTAGGTATGATCGAATCTTTGTTTCTTGTCATGACCGTGGGTGCTCTCATGCAAGTTGACTTGGTTTCCCATGGGCGTGTGAAATGGGGTAGTTCCTGTAAGGAATTAGACTCGAAGTCTAATCTCTCTTGAGACTGGATGCTCTCCTGCTCTTCATAAATAGAAGGGATTTCTTGTGGGAATTGATCATGTGCATCATCCACAAGTTCAATGGGAGGAGGGACTTCACTTTCCTTTGCCCATTTCTCTTCTTGAATTTCTCTCAAGAACTCTCGTGAATACCTATTCATAGAAGAAGAGGTGTCGGGTTCAGTGGAGTTAGGCACATAAGCTTCCTGGGGAGGAATGCTTATTCTATCTCTTGCACTCTCCGTAATCTGGGAGGTGACTCCTTTCCCAGACTTTGTAAGTAACCTCTCCAGTCTATCCAACAAACCATCAAAATGCAAGGGTGTTCTTGTGGAGCTAGAGCCATTGAACAAGCGACTGGCTTCAAACATGGCTTGCGCCAATTCGACCATCTTAGCACAAAGCTTTGTTCGCTCTATCTCTAGATCGGCTCTAGGGTAACATTTCTCATGATCTGTCACATTTGGCCCTTCCTGGATTCTGGCCTGATATGCTTTAAGCATCATGTCTAGATCCTCAGGAGTGGGATCGGCTAGGACTGATCTTACTCTGGGTGGTGGGTGGGCTACGTGTGGTGGAGTATAAAATTGGGGAATGATAGGTGATGGGTTGGAGGGCGATGGAAAGGGGTGTGGTGGTGTAGTGTGAGAGTGGTTTTGAGATGTGAGTTCACTTATCTTTGCTTTGGTTTCTCTCAAGCTTTCTTCAAGTTCGCTCATTTTCTGTGACCATTGTCTTTTCATTCTCTCCCGGCTATCTCTCCAAGCTCTTGTCCTCTTCTTGGTTAGGCTCTCTGTCTCACTAACCTCAGAACTCTTTTCCTGTCCTACTCCTTGGGTTTGTTGCAAGGCTTGAGCTCTAGTGACCACATGCACGGGGGCAGTGGAAGTTATACTTCCCGTAGAGTCTACCACTAACCCAATGACGTTGATAGGAGTGATTTTTGGTAGGTTATTGGGGTTCTTCGGGCAATCTCATAAAAGATGCTCTTTCCCACAATCTTGATAAAAGCCCTAAATTGTCATTGGTTGGGGTTGTGTAGGGGCAGGCAGTGGACAATCGCGTATGAGGTGATCTCCCTGACATCTGAAACAAGGTCGTCTAGGAAATGGCAGTCGTACCTACCTAGGTTGAGTTCTAGAGTTGGGGTTTGTGTACATGACATTAGTATACTCAGGCTCCCCACTATTTTCACTTGGGCCCTCATAATAGTATGGCTCGTTATGCTTGGGTGACTGCATGTAGTAAGTCTGTGGGCTGTCAATATGTGTGGAGTCAAAACTATGGTCACTTGGATCATTGTCTGATAGCAACGGTGTGACTGGGACTATGGCTCTGTTCAGATTTTCTTCAGTAGATGCATATTTTACTAGGATTACATTGGTTGGAGCAGGGGGTTGCTGGGCAAGGACTGGTTGAGGTCTCTGTTGCCCTTGATAAGGTGGCTGATAAGGTTGCTGTGGTCTGCCATATTGCTGTGGTGGGTACTGATTCTGGTATCTACCCTGTTGTGGATATGGCTGAGGGTAATTTTGCCTGACAGTTTGTTTGTTATAAGGGCAGTCTTGTGCGGTGTGGTCGGTGTACCTTCGCTCTATTGTGCAGTACTGTCTACTAGGATTCACTTGGGGTTGAGCCATAATGGGACATACACTTGCCATATGGTCACCTCCACAAGTATAGCACCGCTTAACTAGGGCAAATCTTGGAATTTGTTTGCTAGAGACACCTAGTTTTTGAGCTACATTCTCTGCAAGTTCTTCAATGGATGTGGATTGACCCAACATAAGGCTACTAGAGCTATCCGAATCCTTGTAGACTTTTGATAGCTCCAAATCCTCGCCTAGATTATCCTCAATGTCTATGCACATGCGCACATATTCTTCTATAGTTATGGGGTCCTTCAGATACACATATGACCTGAGCTTGGTGCTCAACAATCCATCTAAGAACAAAGCCACTTGCTTGGCTGGTGTGGGTAACTCAGGCATTGGGCACCTCTCTAGGTATTGCCTAAATCGTCTTCCCGCTAGTCTAACCGTCTCTTGAGGTGTTTGCTTAAAGCTATGAATCAGGGAGGAGGTATTGTGTCGTATGCCACTCTTAGAGAACTCAGTGATGAAAGCCTCTAACAGTTGGTCTATGCTCCTAAACTGCCTCTCATGTAGTGGTTGGAACCACGTAAGAGCCGTGTTTCTAAGAGCTAGGCCAAAAGCATTGTATTGTGTGAATAAGTCCTCAAACTGTTCAGCTTTCAAAACTTGCCTAAATTCTGCCACATGGTCATAGGGGTCTCCAGTGCCATCAAAGTAATTCTTCATGGACTTCACCAGTTGAGTTGGCCTCAGGGTCCTAGTGTGTTCTCTCGGCCTTGGTAAAGGGAAATCATCAGCAATTCTCTGGTTCCTTTGGGCTCTAGGTCTCTCGGTTTCCTCTCTATCTATCCCTGTTCTCATCCTTTCTCTTCCTAGGGAGTTGGCAAAGCTTACTTCAGGTCTGTCTCTACTTCTATCTCTTTGAGCTCCATGAGCCTGGGAGGTCCCAGCTCCTTGGTGGTTGTAGGACACATTGGACCAAGGTTGGGGAAAAACAAATTCACCCTTCCATGTGTAGGCATGTCTGCCATGCTCAGTGACCACGAAGATCTTCTCTGATGTATTGTCTAGGTAGGTTACTTTGCCTGGGCCATCAGGGTCTTTAAACTCATAGATTGTGAGAGTATCTACTTCATGAGGCTGGGTAGGCTTATATCTCCAAAAAGCCTCATCGGTTTCTTGGTTTAAAAGCAAGTCTATGCTTTTATTATCCTGGGGAATCCACTTTGGAGTCATGATCCTGGTCAAGACTGATTTACCACGGGGAGTCCTAGGCTCTCTCTCTAAATTCCCTTGCTCTATATCACCCATGTCGGTCTCTGCGATCACATTCCCAAACTCATCTGTTCTATCTGGAAGGGTGGTGACTACATAAATAGTCCCTTCTTTATCTAGGTATGCTCCATTCTCGAACTTGACTACCGGGTGTTCTAGTCCATGGGGTTGATCGGGGTTCTTAATCTGGACCACAGATCTTCTCAGGCCGTCTTCGTAGATGCGAGCAGCTAGACGATTAGTCCTGATGTATTCCAATTGAGTATTGTAAGGTCCTTCTAGCTTTTCTAGGTACGCCACCCCTGAACTACCTACTGGTCTCTCCATGTTATAGGACATCTCAAAAACACTTGTTTCTGATCGGGGAATGTAGGGGTAATCACTCAACTGCTGAGCCCAAGACCTAGCAGTGTGATTGACACTAGCTTCAGAAGATTTGAGGCTTTGTCTGTCTCGGCCTAAGTGTCTGCCTGACCCAAGGTTCATATGACTGGTTTATATGCCCCCTTGGTCCCAAGTACACTCTCGTTGCAGGTGAATTTTTACCAATCACTTTGTTCTTTTTGATTGATTATTATGTTTATGATCTTGTCTGATATCATGTCGTCAGGAGTACTTAAGTGAATTTCGCACTTGATAAATGATCGATTCAATTTTACTTTTGTCCCTTAGGGTTTTTGCACTTAAGACCTACTTAATGCTTGCACTTAGTTGATTAGTTCTCTTGGACTTGATTCGTGCCTGACGTTGCCCTAATTAATCACCACACCTAAGTCGTACTTAGCCTAAGCTAGGAATTGACAAAGGAGGGTTGAGAGAACTTCCAACCTCAATCCTCTTGGTTGCTCAGACTGCTACCCCAGCCCAGGAAGCCTTCTCCCAAGCTTGGTACTCACCCTTGCTAGCTTGCTTTAAATTGCCTGGATTGTACCCAATGTTCCTGCAAAAGTTCACAAGTTAATATAGCTCCTTTACCACAATGGATTGAAAGACACACATCAACAATTACAGTCCCCCTTGGAGTAACTCACTGTACCCCCAAAATCCTATGACCACTTAGTTCTACCTAAATGCCAACTTAAAAATACATGTTCTAAAACTCCACATATGATTCTTACAAAAACCAGTCGAGCTCCACGTAGGATTCTCAACAAGCTTTCCAACGAGACCAAAATCTCATCAATCGGAGTTTGTATGGTGAAGTTATGACCATCCAGGCATGTAGGGGTCAAAACAAGCTCTCAGGGTTTAGGAAATTCCTCCCTGGTTTTTAGGTATTTTGCCCACTTCTAAGGCTCTAATATCATCCCAATGTGTCCAATATTAAGCCCAAAGGTACCTCAATTTACTCAATTAATTCACCCTAAAAATTCATGCGTTAAGCCCGTGTATCGCGATAGGTCGGGGTGTCGCGATAGGTGGAGGTGTCACGATAGGTCGAGGTGTCGCGATAGGTGGAAGTGTCGCGATAGGTCGGGGTGTTGCGATACGTGGAGGTATGTGATACGTGGGGGTTTCGCGATAGGTCGAGGTGTCGCGATAGGTCGAGGTGTCGCGATAGGTCGATGTGTCACGATACTTGGGAGTGTCGCGATAGGTCGGAGTGTCGCAATACTTGGGAGTGTCGCAATAGGTCGAGGTGTCACGATACTTGGGAGTGTCGCGATAGGTCGAGGTATGCGATACCTGGGGGTGTCGCGATAGGTCGAGGTGTCACGATAGGTGGAAGTGTCGTGATAGGTCGGGGTGTCATGATACGTGGGGGTGTTGCGATAGGTCGAGGTGTTGCGATAGGTCGATGTGTCACGATACTTGGGAGTGTCACGATAGGTCAGAATGTCGCGATACTTGAAAGTGTCGCGATAGGTCGAGGTGCCGCGATACTTGGGAGTGTTGCGATAGGTGGATGTGTCGCGATACTTGGGAGTGCCGCGATAGGTCCGAGTGTCGCGATACTTGGGAGTGTCGCGATAGGTCGAGGTGTCACGATAGGTCGAGGTGTCGCGATACTTGGGAGTGTCGTGATAGGTCGGGATATGGTGAATTTTTTAGATCTGACTAGTGATCCTAGGAGCTCTCAGCCTGCGCAGTGTCGTGGTGCACTCAGAATCGTGATTGGGGCAACTTTTTGGTGTGTCGCGATAGCTCAAGCTCGACGCCTCCGGGCTTGCGCAGAAAGATTCCGTACCTGCTGAGCTTGCTGGAGATGGTGATGGAGCTGAAACCTGTAAGAATCATGCAAAAAACACACAAAAACAAGAACACACACTCGCTTTCTCTCAAACTCGCACAAAGCAAATGAGGAGAATGATTTGGAAGTGAGAATATGAGGGGGAGAAGGAGATGAAGATGGAGATGGAGATGGAGATGGAGATGGAGATGGAGATGGAGAAAAAACAAGAAATTTACCTAATATTTACCATTCCAACGCGTCCTCTCTATGTCTTACCATCACACGCTCGTCCTCAAAGCTCGAATCCCCGGCAACGGTGCCAAAATTTGGTGTAGCTCAGTGATGACTTGCACCTCCTTTAATGTCAATCCGGGAAGACATGAGGATGGTATGAAGACCTCGAGCAAGTGAAGGCACAAATGTGTGAGTGAGAAGCACACAAACATGCACACACATACACACACGCGCACACACGGCAAGAACAAAGAGAGTAAGACAATATAATCACTTCTATTATAACCAAGTTCTCATACAAGCTCAAAACTACAAGAAGCTAGCCCAAAAATGAGCTCTCTAGCTCTATTTAAAGTTTTTGACTAGCTTTGGCCTTGTCCAGACCTAGTGTCCAGCCTAGTTAAAAATTAGGTTCCAGGGCTTATTTGAGGGCTCAAACGAGGTCTAAAAAATATGAAAATTGGTAGGCACTTACTTCTTAGGCTCCTCAAGCTCGAGGACTCCTCAGCTTGTACAAAATGGAGCTACAAAAAGGTGAAACGGTATTTACAAGGGTTTCTAGTGATGAGAATCACTTTTAAATTGATGTAAGGTTTGGAAAATTTTTAATGGGTTGCCTCAGTGCTAGATCTGCATGTATGCCCGTACCTACTTCTTCCCGTATGATGCCAACACCTTGCAAAAGCAATATGAGGAATTGGTGGCCAACCCCCCCAACCAAATACACAGGCACAACAACACCTCAAGGAAATGATACGCACCCAACAAGCAGATAATCTCATGATACGCTGTAACCTCGTGTTACTAAGAAAACACATGTTAGCAGCATTAGAAGAGAATAAAATACTCCAAAGACAAAATGAAGATAATCTAGAAGCAGCGATGGAAGGATCACCTAACGACATCGACCCGGAGCGGTTCAAAGCCCTCCCTTCAACCAACATGTAGATCATATTGGACACACATGTTGACCTCCTAAAAGCATATGACACTTTAGAAAAAGAGTGTGATGACCTATGAAAGCAAGTGGCCAATCAACGAGAGCAACCAAATGAAGCCGCACCTATAGATGCCACATCTGAAGAAGTGATAGAATTGAAAGCACAACTGGCAGCTTTGCAAAATAAGCTTCTACAATATGAACGTCAACCTTCTCCCATAATGGAACCAGAGCCTGAGGAACTAGTTCCAATTGAAGTAGAAGAGACATTTGAGGACCCTTATGTACCTATGCCTACACCTGAAGGCCGACAAACAGATGAAGGAATTGATACATTCGATATTGAAGCTCCAGAATGGCTACAAAAGTTAGAAAAGGTCGGCCCAACTCATGATGATAGAGTAGCAGTGCAGATACAATCCATCTCTCGTCTGGAAGAAGTCATCATCAAATCATGATACTTCAAGAACTTATCCCATCATCGATGGATTGGTACTTTTGACGATCTGTATGTCCCATTTTGTGTGCAAATGGCTGATTATAACGCAGAGATCAAGCATCGCACCAAGAAAGAGCCAACATTTGCAACCCAATTCGCCCCTGAAGCCATTCCAGAAAGTGCCACACACGGAAACATCTTTCAGCCTACATGGAGAATACGATTACTAGAGACCTACTCAGAGATGGTGCGTACATGGAACAACATGCCCTTGTGTATTAAGTATAACCCCTACTATTATCTTATCTTTCAACGATAACGATGGCTTGAGTTCACAAACACAATGAAGAATGTCAAAAGATGTGATAAATGGCTCAATTATGTATATCTGACACCGCCGTGTGGTCAACCAATGATAGCATATATGATTTCAACCATTCTGCATTGGGGCATTATGTTCAAGAATGTAACATACGTAATGGCACAGATGTGCCTCAAAATATTCGAACTCATGCTTGTCACCTTCTGGACCTTCAAAAATTTTAAAGAACCTCACCACTCGATCCTCGGCTTCAATGAAGGAAACCTTGACCTAGTCTATGATATGAGAACCACCCCATCTGTCAACGTTGTGCATGAGTGGCACACTCATATCAAATATCTCCCATCATGCTTGAAATAAACATTTGAAGAAATGTTTATCACAGGGTTCTGGGAGTATCACTCAAAAATATTCATACCTAGAACCTCTCATCTGCTACATTTATTTGTTGTGGAGAAAGCTCTACACTCAGATAAGTTGTGTATGCCACATCCGAACGTACCCAGGCCAGTCGATTGGGATGCCTTACTCACAGATCTAGCCAAAGGACTGAGGCTAGAAGAGCATCACTTGGCCACAGATGTGGTCGAATATTACGTCAAACGCAGCCAGGGTCTGTCAGAGACGACAGATGCGAGAGAGGGGGGAGTATTGGCAATAGTCAGACATCTCAAGACAAGGGAGCGAACATAAGGAATAAGAGCAAAGAGAAGGTCCAAGCAGGTAAAGCAGTTGAAGAAGATCCGACAAATAGGTCATTCAATTTTTTTAACTTAATCTCCTTTTAACAGTTATTTTCATCACTACATTAACATTGTAAATACCATTTTTGGTAGATTCGACTCCATTTTTTTGAAGCCGAGGAGTCCTTGAGCTTGAGGAGTATTAGAAGTATTTGTGTACCAATTTTCATAATTTTTAGAGCTCATTTGAGCCTCCAAAATAGTCTAGGAACCTGAGTTTTAACTAGGCCAGACACTAGGTTTGGACAAGGCCACTAGCTAGTCAAAAACTATAAAAGGACCTAGAAAGCTCATTTTTGAGGAGAACAAATTGTGGTTTGAACTAAAAGAAGATTTATTGTAATTATATTTTGATCTTAATCAAAGCTTCCATTGTCTCACTCTTTGTTCTTACGTGTGTGCGCATGTGTGTGTATGTGTGTGCATGCTTGTGTGCTTCTCCATCACCACTTGTGCACATCACTTGCTCGAGGTCTTCATACTATCCTCATGTCTTCCTGGATTGACATTAAAGGAGGTGCTACTCATCACTAAGCTAGAGTTAGCTTCTTGAATAACCTACAATAAAGAGAGAGAGAGAGAGAATTCAAAGAGAGAAAGAGGTAGAAAGAGAGAAACACAGATAGAGAGAGACAATAAGATAGAGATTAGACAAGATAACAATTCTGCAAGCGATTGTTCCACCTCCTAAGCACAGCACAATTGAAAACGTTGGAGAACTCTTCAACCAGATGCATGTAGATGCGGATCGAAGACCCTCCAACGTTTTAATTTTTTTCCTCAAAAAGCCATCGTGTAAGTGATGCTAAGGCATCATAAATGCCCGTGCAATTAGTGTCACATAATTCACGATTATTAGCATCGCTTATGCGACACAAATTAGCATTGCTTATGCGATGCTTTTTTTAATCATCGCTTTAGCGACACTCAATGTGAGCGTCGCATATCCCATCGTGCCACGCATCGATAAAAACGTGGAATTTGTCGTCGTTTAATCGATGTTCCACGCTCGACGCTTGTTACGATGCTTTATGCAATTTTATAGCGATGAAATTGTGTCACGTTAACCATCACTATGCACCCATATTCCTTGTAGGAATGCTATCATGAGATTAAAATATCTCCAAAAAGAGTTTGAGAAGCACAACAATTGCAAACCAATGTAGATTGTTTGTATCGTGGAGACAACCAAGGGATCCTTCATTGTTGCGTAGATGAAGGAGAACATCAAATTGTAATAAAAAAAATCCATAATCATATTTTGGATTAAATTTTCCTAGTTCTTGCATGTGTAGAACTTGAAAAAAATTCTACACATTCGCCATTCATGGACAAAGATGTATTGCTCTACGTATTTAATTGTGAAGGCTACAATCGTCAACATCATGTTGATCATAACATGCTTTTCAAATTAGCTATTAACCGTGAATGGAGTCAACCTATAGTCGACCACAAGAAGACAGGTCACCAATTGATGACCACATATTTGGGCCTCATTAGGACCTCAATCCTCAATGCCCTTACAAACTCATATATATAGAAGATATGAGTAAGATCATCCATTTATCTATTGTTTGCAAGCTCCAATGTGCAATTTCTCTGATAAATGCTACTCTCATAGGAATGGGAAACACACATACTTAGTGTTGTGGAGAGGCTTCTATACCTCTTCACACAAGAGGTGACATTACTAGAGTCAACTTGCTACTCTATGATGACATATCTCTAGCAAACAATGTAGTGCGTGGTCAAGATTGGATTTTGGATCACTCTATAGGGCTTGTTCAAGATTGAATTTTGTTGGAACAACCTTATAGCCATGGATCAAAATCCATTTGTGCAAGACAATATGCAATACTTCATCCATCTACACACATCCAAAAAATCATAACAAAGAATTCTTCAGAAACTTATCATGTTCTTGACTTTTAGACGATTACAAAAAGAAGAAATAGGTGTACACACTACATCCAATAAAGCATGTTTGGATACTTAAGGAACCCCAATCCTTCACGAAAAGCTATCCGACTCTCACAAAAAGAAAACTAAGGGACCAATGACTTCTCATTATCAAAAAAAAGGTTCCGCCTCTTACAATATGGCAAGCATGGATAACTAAGGTCTTGTCCTAGAATAAAAAAGGTTGTACTCAAATTTCGGTCCCTGAATCTAGTGCATGTAACAACAACCAAAGGCAGTTGGGATACCTGCAACATAATTGAAGCAAACTATGAAGCATTTCCATCCACTCAAGGGGTGTCATAGAAAGTGAACTCCACCTCAAGTCCCACACCTAAGTGCTATAAAGATGATTTGGAGAAAGAAAGCTCCAATCAAGATAATTTGGAGAAAGAAAGCTCCAATCAAGATGATTTATGCCAATGTGCTTAGACAACCATAGAAAGAGGCACCTAAAGAAGCTTTTCCTACAAAATGCAGGTGGACCTTTCTCTAATTTCAGCCTAGAGATAGTATCACTTTTATGAGTCCTTTGCCTACCCAAAAATGGATCATAAAATTATTCTCCATGGAGTTTTTCATGATCTATGTGTAGTATTTGTATATGTTTTGATGATCATGATTATAACTATGAATGAGCACTTAAATGAATTTTCTTAATAACACTTAATCCTATGAAAATTCACTAAATTAAGACCCACACACACTTATTTGATCCTTGTTAATCACACCTGCCTACAAGAGATCTATAAGAGAAAGTGCCTAATGATCATGCATAGTAATAAGGCTAATGATCATGCATAGTAATGCCTTATTACTGATGAAAGACCATCATATCAATCGGGAACTTGGAACATAAGTCTTGAAGATCTTGAACAAGTTCTTGCTTGATCACCAAATAATGATGTATAATTTATCATGTGATCTTATTTTCCATATTTTTGAGGAGAAAGAAATGGTGATGGTTATCTCATCCAACCAAATTATGGTGCTAAATCTACCCCCACCTACTTCCAATTTTGTCAAACAAGTTGTTGGCAATTGGTTTTCAGGGGCACAACAAAGGCTTGTGGAGCATAAGATAATACCTTTTCTTCTACACGTGGGTAGAGCAAGTAAATATGAGGTCTTTCTTTTCAAAGGATTTTGAAGATTTTTTCTAGAGATGAGGTCGTGGTTAAGATTTAGAGAGTACTAGTTTGCAAGAATTTTTGACAAATCCCATTGATTAAAGTAGAATTCCATCATTGTGAAAAATTCCTTGACTCACTAATTAGGTTGAAGGAAAACCGTCTGCACAAGTCTAGGACTTAAATGAAGACTTACTAGAGTTCCAAATTTTCTTGTGTAATAAGTTAAAGTTGAACCAAATCTTCTTGTGTGGTTGCATGAAATGATCCTGTCTAGGAAAAGAAAGGTGTCGCATGCAGAGATGCAATGCAATAGACAAGGCAATGGTGATGGTGAACATATGTGCTAGCTTCAATACCTTGCTCTTTTTCATCTCTTCTATATTTAGATTCTCTTTCTCCCATGGGATATGATGGGGAACATATGTGCTAGCTTTAATACCTTGCTCTTTTTCATCTCTTCTATATTTAGATTCTCTTTCTCTCATGGGATATGTGTTCCAAACATCTTGAAGACTTCTCTTACTAACTTATGCATTAGATAGAACTTTTCAAGGGTTATTGCAAGAGCAAAGAGGGTAATACAAAGGTTCATATGATGTCCATGTCTATCCCTAGTTGTAAAGTATGAACCAGATAATAACATCTCAAAAAATTGTGTTTTGGCAAAGGTTCACCAGAATATTCATTCAAGCTAGTTGTCTCCCATAGTGGTTGTAAATGTTGGGAATCCTTTAAGGCTTCAAGCTCTTGATCGAAGGGTTGAAATCGACCCCACTTGTTTTTTAACTCCATGTTTGCTTTCGAGATGAACTTGGCATCAACCATTGGTCCCACAAGTCTCTTCATTGGTTTAAACTCTCTTCATTCCACGGGTTGAAGGGCCTCGAATATGAATCTCACCTAAATAGTCATTGAATTCCGGAGGGGGTAATATAGGATATTCTTTTATAGGGATGGACCGATCATGGATGGGCATCCAACTCCGCCTTGAGACTTCAAAAATGTTTTTCTTTTGAAATAACTTTTAAGATTGTTAAGACAAGGAAAACACATGTTAATATTCTTAGAGACACAAGATTCCTTTCCAATATGGACATGAGTTCCCATACTCAATCCTTATTGTGGATTGTGCAATTGAGCTCAGAAGGTTTCTAATGTAGGTTTCTAGGCCAATGTGTATGCATAGTTTGGCTTGTGCATGATCTCAACATGTTGTAGGCAGTCTAAGTGAAGCTCACTTAGATTTTTTTCATGGTTGGATTTATTATCGCAAAATTTATGTGTAACGTTGTGGATGTATATATTATAATTGTTATTACATGAGGTAGATTTATGCAATGATGGAGATGGTTCTACATTAGAAGATTGTAAATTATGGGGGCATTGTATTAGGTATGGGGCTATTTAGGCACCCTTTTCAAACAGCTGAGGGGTGATGAGTAAAATGCTCACATGTGTATCAGGGCTAAGGTTTTAAGGAGGTTCAAATGTCAGAGGACTACCTAGGCTTAGTTTGAGGGGAAATTTGGGTGATGGGCATGGGAACCTTCGAGCATGCTTTGGGCACCGAGATGGTTGATGCATAAGGGCATGCCTTCAAAATTTTCTTAGGAAACTAGATATGTCATGTGTGCACTTGATTAGTTCATTTACTTCAAGCAATCAATTTTCTTGTTCTTAGTGGTTTGATGTGGTTGTGGCTTCCTTGGAGCTAGAGCTGCTTGTTTGCCTTTCTTCACCCATATCTGCTTCATGTTTGGTGTAGCTTGATTTCATCATAATTTGACATTCAAGGTTGATATTGGTTCTTATTCGTGTTGTTATTGCATGGTTGTCTCTTAGCTTGTAGTTTCTCCATTGTCATGGCTACATTAAATTTCGGAAAATAGGGGGTTCCACAAGACATGGGGGCATGATACACAAAATACTTGGGAGCACATGTGAAGTGTGTGGAATTGGAACAAGAAGGTTCGTTAGCTTCCAATTCAGCTGTAATGGATTGCTTATTAACCCAAACTTGAAGTAGTTGTCTCATAAGGTTCATATCTATTGCATGATCATTTATCCGCTATACTAAATGTTCGGTAAGATCTTCATTCTGGAAAACCAAGAGTTTGATTTTCAAGGGGACATCATGTAAGAGGATAGGGACATCCACCTGACCTAAGCAAGGGGCTTCTACCCCTCCTAATCCAATGAGATAGGCTCCCATTGGATTGATGCCCATATCTTGGCAACAAACAATACTTGATGGCACTTGTGGTAGCTCCTAAATCAATGAGGGCTTTGATCATCTTGGTAGTTCCCAATCCTAGATCAAATAAAATGAATTTTCTTCTATCTATAATGTTAGGATTGGAATTTGCACATATTTGGCATATTGCCATGTGATAATGAGGGGCATCGGTATCAGGTAGCAAACCATGTCTTCTTAGTTTGATTTTTCTAATTCAATCTATAGCCTCCACGGATGCTTCTTCTCTAATCATCTACTCCTCTTCTTTGTATTTCTTGGCCTTATTCAATTGTGCAAGCATCTACTCTTTTAGGGGTTCCTGATAGAGATTCACTGTGGACCCACTAATATAGCTTGGTAGTGCTTTGCCTTCTATTGTGGCTAATTAAACAAGCCCACTCTCAAAAATCCTATGTATAATCATAGGCGCATATCCACATTTTTTCCAAATTACATGTGTATTGCTTCAATGTATGAACCAACACTAAGTCTCTAACTTTGAAACCTTTTTTCTTAATATAAGCATCAAAATAAGCCTTTTGCCTCTTCTTGGCTACATATATTCTTGCTGCTATGTGTAGTCACTAGTGTTGTTTCTAAAAGTGATCAAGATCCATAATCCTAAAGGATACCTAGTGTCCTCCCATTCATGTACCTATGCTACTTTAAATATAGGCATCATGGAATATAATGGTAGCACATCCTTTTGTCCAATACCATGTGAAAGGAAGTGTTATTTAGTACCATTTTATAGGTCACTCAATAAGCCCAAACAATATGATGAAGTTGTTTGTCCCAATGAGAGGATTTGTTATCTACGAGATTTTTCAATACATTACATAGGATCTTATTCGTACTCCGTGCTTGTCTGTTAGCCTATGGGTGGTAAGGGGCTAGCTTCTTGTGTATGACCATGAACTCCAAAAGTAGATATTCAATATATTCATTCAAGAAGTGAACATCTCTATAGCTAACTAACCCAATGTGAAATCTATACCTTGTGAATATTTTCTCAATAAGAACTAATCAATCATATGAGCATCATGGTTGCATATCGCGCTTACTTCTATACACTTGATTAAGTAAGCCTATGGCAACAATGATATACCCTACGTGTGAACTCCTTTCTAGGGGGTTTGATGCTTCCTACAGAATCTAAACCACATTTGGAGAAAGAAAGTCCTCACATTAGTGGTCTTAAACACATTTGGAGAAAGAAAGTCCTCACATTAGTGGTCTTAAAGGCATCTCATCTAACAATTATCACAATGCTTCACATAGGTATGAGCATCCATGTGAAAAATGGGCCACCAAAGACCTGATGTTCTTAATCACACAATTAGTTCCAGTGTCCACGTGCAACACTATCGTGCAACACTATTGCATGCAGTTTCTAAGATCGTCAAATAGTCACTCTCATGTTCACATAATCTCGAGTATCCATCTCTACTTGTTGGTAAATAATATATCCAATAAAAGCATACTTTTAAGCTTCCTGAGCTTCGTTTTCATGCTTAGTTTTCATTCTAGGGAATGTTCTTGATTTCAAAGTTCAACGAATGGAGTGATCCACTATGATGTCAAAGAGACATGGTAGAGAGTTGCATGCTCCATTGAGGCTATAGAACATTGTTTTAATAGGGAATGTATGTCTGTATCATGGTAGGCCAATATAAACATAAAAATTTCGAAGTTTGCAAAGTTTTTTGCTTAGAGTGATGGTGTTGTAACAACCCTATGTGTGCCTATCATAACAAAATTTTGTATTGTAATTCATCTATGCAACAAGATAAAATAACTTGCTAGTTCCATCTATATACACTTCCTTTTTAACAACTGATAGTGTTGCACTCGGGTCACATCACTTGCATCGATCTTGACATGCTTGTGAATGGTCCCAATTTCAATATAAGCACAATGGGTTTAGTCCATCTAGGAACTGCGTCTAAATTGAAAGATAAGTGCCTCAAAATTGATTAGACACATCTTGTTCGGACTCTTCTGAAGTGAAGCGTGAAAGATGATCAACCCATAGATAGGTTTTACCGTTCCTAATAAGTAGTTCAATATCATATTCCATTAGTAAGAGAAACCATCTTACTAGACAACTTGTATTGCAAGGTATATTGAGCAAATAATAGAAGGCTTGATGATTGGAAAAGAACTTAAATTTGTTTAATGGCTTCCCTATGCCTTTTTTAGAAGAAGTTATTGAAGGATTTGTTGGATACACCTTGTATAACTTCATGGATGGGTTTAATGGATACGACAAGTTCTCCATTCACTAGGAGAATCATGACAAAATAGCTTTTATCATGCCATAAGGCACTTAAGTTTACATAAAGATGCAATTTTAACTTAGGAACGATCTTACAACTTTTAATAGGACACCAAATCTTCTAATTGTAACCCTTGCTGTTAGAAACTATATGAATTTTTATGGTCTTATCCTCCATCTCAGGTACTTGTATTCCCATGAATTTCGTGGGTTATCATTTGACACATCTGCAAAAGATCCTCAAAATATGCAAAGAGGCTAAATTGAAGTTGAATTTGATTAAGTTCCACTTTTTGGTGACAAAAATAACTCTTCTTCCTTGTTCCAATTGGCGTATGGGTTAATTCACATTGATCCTTTTGAATTTTTGTATGGAACTCTCAAGATAGATGTTGTACTAGAACATAAGACTCCTTTTCTCTCTACTCGATTCTGATCACTAACACACTAGAAGATATTTGAGTGGATGCTGAAATGAAGTTGTAGGAAATGCAAACATGGTGGAAAGAAAGTCACAATAAACATTTATGGTAGCATAAAGTGCAAAGTGGGACAATTAGCTATATTACATCAGCCACAAGTCAAGATCAAAGAACTACTCAAGTGGGGTACAATGCAACTTGAAATCTTATTAGAAGAGAAATCAATGCTAGTCAACATTTCTAGGCTTAAGTCCTTTTGAATACCAAGCTATTAAAGTGCTTTGCTTTCTTGGACATTTTCTTGTTCTCGCTACGTTATATATACTCCTCTCCCCTTGTTTTCTTTCTTTCACAAGCTTTTGGAATAAAACATAAAACATTCATTGTTCGCTGATTTAGCTTTTTTTTTTGTTGAACATATGTAACATTAAAATCTTTTTAATGCTTTTGATCACAGGAAATAGCTCCAGAAAGCATAATGCTTCTATAATGTTTCTTGACTTTTTGGTAAATTTTTAGATTTTTCCTAGAATTTTTTAGATTTTTTCTCCATTTTCTACCAATTTTTGGAGGAAGTCTTCATGTAAATATGGATTTTTTCTAGCACTTTTTAATGACAAAGCTGATACCAAGCTTAGATAATGTTTGTGAGATTTTCTAGTTCTTTTAAAGTTTTTTTCAATCTTTTAGAGTTTTTTATACATATTTTTCTTTTATTTTTTAATTTAATGATTACTTGAAAAAATCCCCCTACCCCTTTTATTTTAAAATTAAACAAAATGCTCCCTCAAGCCCTGCCCACCCCTTGTGCCCCCCGAGGCCATCCTCTTTGTCCTCGACTCTCTCTCTCTCTCTATCTCTCTCTCCCCTCCCCAAGCTTAAATTAGGATATATTTTATATCCTATTGGTTTTAGTTTATTTTTTGCTCACCCTGTCTCCCACTCGATGGTCCATCTTTTTTTATAATTTTTATTTATTGGTTCTTTACTTTCATTTTTATTTTTATTTATTTTTCATTTGTTTTCAATCTTTGATGTTTTATAACTCGGTTTTTTTCCTTTTCATATATATATATATATATATATATATATATATATATATATATATATATATATATATATATATATATATATATATATATATATATGTATATATATATATATATATATATATATATATATATATATATATATATGTGTGTGTGTGTGTGTACTTATTTATTTTCACTTGGAAAAATCTTCGTGGCTCTAGATTTTACTTCAAGTGGCTATTTTTTTTTTAATTCTAGAGTCATTTTCATGATTGCAACATGTGCAAAGTAAATGACATCATCATTTTCCCCAAATTCACATCAAGTTTTATTTTTTTGGTCAAAACATATCTTCATGATTGCAACATGTGCAAAGTAAATGACATCATCATTTTCCCCAAATTCACATCAAGTTTTATTTTTTTGGTCAAAACATATCTTTTTTCTTCCACTTTCACATGTTCATTTTTCACCACACATGTTCCACATGTCCGATTTCATCTCAACTACCCACGTGTTACACATCTTTCACATGCGCACCTCTTATAGTCCCATTCCATTCATTTATTTATCCTTACCCCATTTCTGTTGATGCCTATCATAGCCAATTGGTGTTTTCTTGGGTGGTTCCTACATCTAATGTTACTTTTTACTTTGCTATGGCTATTCTCTTTAGGACAGACAGCCCACTAGCTGGTGGGAAACATTTGAGCCTGAATCCATGCAAGATTGGCAAGGGATGCACAACTGGTGTACATGTGACCATTGGGTGTGTTGAGTTCAATGTGGGTGGACACAAAATGCACAAGTTAGATGCTCACATTTGTTGAAATTGGTGGAGTTTACTTGCATAGTTGGAAGTTTTTGGAAGGTCATGATGTACCCTCCCTTGTATGTGTATTTTTGAAATATCTAATGTCAAATGTGCAAGGTGGATATGTACTATGGAAAAAAGTAAAATTTTTGGCATCCCCATTGATTTTTTTTTTTTGGGAGAACTTTTCCTAAGGTCACTAAAAAAAAAGGCTCTCGTTAGATAAATTGTATGTGAGAAGATTCTCGAGGATACATTTGAAGTTTAAGAGCATCATAAAGTATACAAAAGGCTGGTTTGATGTCCAAGGCAAAGATCTTGGGACACGTGGAAAAAGAATAAGTGAAGTGAAGTGGGCATACATGCAATAGTCAACAAGAAAGTAAAGAGAGATAGAAAAGCATATGTTAAGTGTGTAAGCATAGAGAAGTATCTATTTTCTAGTGTGTAAGAAGCTCACAAAAATCTGTATTCAAGAGTTTCAAATGAAGTGTAGAGAGAATAGTATATACACTAGGATTGTGTAACTCCAACCTCAACCAAGAGAAAAAAAACTAGTGTGGTTAGAGTGCTACCCTAAGAGGATAGTTGTAGGTCATCACTACATGTAATCAGCGCTTCATCCTTGGAGGAGGCTTGAATGCAAGGGTGCACAAAAGCAAGCCAATTAGTCAAGGTGAAGAGGCTCCATGTAGAGATTGCATAGCTGAAAGTACAATACTTGGAGTACTTTAGTCATACTTGTTTTGTACTCCTTTTCCTTAAGGTGTATTTTTCCAATATGAAGGCATTTTCCATGTTTGCTTTGTTCCATAAAGAGTTGTAACACTTTTGCATTAATAAATTAAAGATTAACTTTGGGTGAAGTAAGTTTTTGTTTGTGTTCATTTTCTCCTCTAGAGTTCCCCTCTACAAACACTCCAGCCCTCTCCCGAAAAGAATCCCCCAACAATTCCACTTGTAGAATCTTTTTTTTTTCATATGGGATAGAGATATTTTAGAACCTCATAGTGACTACTAGGAGCAATCATTGGAAACTTTCCTAGATGCATTCCAATCTCATTTTGAGGTCAAAATGAAACTAAGGGATATGAAATGTTACATTAGCCTAAGGACATAGCCTTACGAATAGGGATGAGAGGCTAGGATGGCCCTCATACTACACCATTCTTTAAGTGAGAGTGATTTTCTAAAAGCAAGGGTGGAGAAGAGCTCTCCACCATTTATAAAGAAATATTATAAGAGGTCACATGATGGGGTGGTTGGTAAAGAAATGATCTCCTAATTTTATTTCATTTCCATCCATCTATCAATTTGTAGCTCATATATTTAAGAGCATCTCCATTTTGCATTTATTACTCTATTTGGACTCTTGACATGTAGCTTCTACTTTTGTATTCATTCTCAAACGCCATCTAATATCTATGAACCAAAAAGCAAATTCCAAAATTTAAGAATTCACCTTAAATATAGTGTCTCTACATTCACCTCAAAATTTCTCGACTATCAATGCAAGTTAGATCTATGTGGAAGAAGCATTCAAGAAAAGATATCATTATCTAAATTCTTAATAAAGTTTCCCCCTTATATGGGACCTTTGTAAAAACACTTTACAATAGAGGTCAATAGCTTATCTTATAGAAAGTATATATGCTATTACTCTTGGACGAATCTAAATCCAAGTCAACTTAGTCAAGAATCATCCATTAAGGCTAAAGACCTTTTTAAAAATCAAAGCATCATGGAGATACTAAAAAACAATAATCCAAAGGTAAGTCCATGAAGAAATTTTATTGTAATTTTTGTAGGAAGTTTGATTAGTTCTTTATAAGAAGAAAACACAAAAGAATACTAACTTCAAGAAGTCTTAAAAGTCCTCTCCACACATGTTCCATTGTTCGAGTCAAGACTTGTTCTTCTCAATTGAACGGACGCCCTAGTTGCATCTATCTTCTTAAAAGAATGTATTTTTGCTACAAGAATATGTGCAAGGTCAAAGAAACGTCCCAAGAACTGGAAGAAAACACTTTAAAAATATATCTTGGCACCAAAAAAAAAGTTTCATAATTCAAGAAATCTATATTTATAGACATTTTTCTTTCCTTAACCAAATATAGCTAGATGGAACTAGGTTCAATCAAACTAACAGTTACAATATTGCCCAAGCAAATGTAACTAAGTACCCATGTTTTAGGTAATTATACTAGAATCAAGTGGAATGTATGGATTTTTGTAACCATCTTGTAAAGATAGTCTTGTTTCTATTATCAAACTAGAATGTAAAGACTAATAGGGTACACCTAGTTTAATATGTACCAATATTCCTCATTAAGGTGAAAACAACAAAAAAAGGGTCGCGTAAGGATTTCAATTAGTTGTGCTTAATCTAGATTGATGTTGTCAAGTCATTTCAAAAAGTTCCATGTAGGTTCATTTAGAATGTATCTCATGCAAATATATTAGTTTTGGAAGAGACAAATTTCGTGTGATAATCATGAAAAGTGATATGCCTCAAAGTTTGTGCTCGTTGAGCGTTCACCAAATTTCCAGTTTTCCTCTTGTTCTTTGACCTATATAATGTGTGTTTAGGATGTTATACACTTTTTTACTCTAATGTCCATAACAGAACTACTTCTCTCTTTCTCATAATTCTAGACAATTTCACCATGGAGAACCTCAATCCAAATACTCTCACTGAACTTTGATCCAGCCAGACTCTGTGTGATAAGTTCCATATCAAAATTGCAATCAGTCATGAGTATGCAAAAACAAGAAAGGTATTCTGAAGAGCTCTTCAATCTTGTGAAGTTGATGGAGTGTGCAAAGAAGGCAAAAAACATATCGACATATGGATGGATGGAGCTATTTATCTGATTAATCCACAAACTAGAAGATATCCACCTTTTCATAATCTTCATGATCTGATTATGTTTCTAGGAGATGGTGATGACATTTACATGGCTATTGTTCAAAGCTCTATGAGTTTTCAAAGAACGATATGCAATACATAAACTATATGCAAAATGTACTACATAAGAGAGACTTACATAAAAGGGATCTAGAAAAAAAGTTGTCACATTTGGCTTCTCAGTTAGAAGCTTTCAAACAAATGAAAGAAACTCCTATAGGATTGAGAATGTGGTCAAAACGAGTAAAACCTTTTTTAGATTTGACGAAAAAATCCGGCGAGAAGAAAAAGAGAATGAAAATTGTAAGAGATAATGTAACATATTTGTTTGGTTTAAACATGTTGAGAAGTTTTGAGTGCGTTCATTTTTTTCATGAAATTATGAGTTAAAATGATGTTTGAAACTATTGAAACTGAATTAAATAGTATGCTTGAAACAATTTATTTTTCACAAACTCATGAAAGAAATGAATTTTTGCTAGAACCATCTTAAGTTCAGGAGGTTTGCGATGGAGTTGGAGTGAGTAGAAAGGGTTATAGAGCAATTTCAAAAGTTTGGTATGAATTTCTTAAATTTAATAAAGTAAAATGCTTTGGATTGCCTAGACCTCATCATCTAGGAAAGTATCGACTCTGCTTGAATACGAAAATCACATCAATATTTGGTGATTATAAACACATTCATAGTAACATGCCTTATGAGGTAGGAAAACAAACTTTACATTTCACTTACAATGCGTTTACCAATATATGGATAGATATTATAAGACTTCAGACATACATGGTTCAATTATATGATATAAAAGAACATGAATGTTCTGGCCTTTTGAAATTTGTAATGAAACTTGATGAATCTTAAATTAAAAAACATCAAAATATGGAGAGAATAAGTATTTCACAAATGAATAGAGCTTTGGACTATAGCCTTTGGAAATTGGATACTCCATCTCTCAAAGTACAATCATAAATGGAGTTATGGTGGGTTGGGTGTGCTCAAGTTCCATTTGAGAATCATAAAACACTTAAGTGTTTGTAATTATAGACAAACATTCCAAATGTTATCCAAAGGCATCATTCAGGAGAATTGTTGAATGTTAATCACTATGGAAGCTTTTAAATTGAGTGGCATTTGAATGGAGACTTAAAGACTAAAAAATGCATGTTTGATATAAGCAGGGGTGCAAATTGTAAGTACCCTTGTTTGTACTGTATGCAAAGTCCTGGTACAAGAGGATGGATTGCTAGAATTGAGGTTGAGGAAGCTCCTTCTAGACAAAATGTTAGTCTACATAATTACTCATCTTTTGCCATGATTTGGGATCCCATACTTCCAATAGAATTGATTAATGTATACATATGTACATTGCATCAAGAGTTCGGATCATTAACAAGTTGGTCCCTCTTCACTTGGATTATGTGTATTCCATCAAGCCTACAACTCTTGCAGATGAATGCATTAAAAAAATGTGAATCTCTACTTTCAAAAATGGGATTTCAAGGTGGTGATGTTCATCTAAGAAAAGATCCAAAGCTTTCACAAAATGCAGGTGATGTATTATAGGATGTGTCAATGGGAGGTGCAAAAGCAAGAAGATTATTCAGCAACAACGATAACAACGATGGAAAACAACTAAGTGCAATGTGGAATTATTGGAAATAATTTTGTGAGGTTACAAAAAATGTAAAAATCAATCCAGAAATAGCAAAAAAAAGAATGGAGATGAGGATCACACTAGATAAACTTTTGAAGATCTTGAGGCAACAAGTAACATTTGATACCTATGTGATTGAATTCAGAAGGGCAATCACAAAGCTTATAGATACCATCATAGAGGCATGGAGTGTCAAAGACATAACTTACTACTTGGTGAGTTTCAAAGAAATTTTCTACTCCACCATTAGTTTTATTTACTTGGTTTGTTCTGAAATAAACATCTCATGATATTTACCTTTATGTTTTTATAGCATACTCTTCTTCTGCATGGTCCATTCTTTGCAAAAAAGGAAATACTTGCCACATGGAACACTCAAGCAATCGAAGAAATCATTATCAAGCTAGAAAAAGCTTCTTTAGATGCACAAGAAAAGGAGGAGGAGTCACAAAAATTAATGCTTTCAAAGAGCTTTTTGATTCATTCTTTAGAAGACAATTACAAAGGAGCACATGCCAGATATCATCACCAGATAAATTATATAGATCATGTCAATAAGAAGGTCACCAGATATAATTTCCTTTAGCACATATGGATTAAATACAAAAAAGAATGAGATTTTTTCCAGTTTGAAGCTATAATATTTAGAATATTTTTTTACAATTCTTTCGGCCAAAAAAAACATATGGATGTATACACAATTTCTGAACTCATGAAATTTTTGAAATGAAATATCATTATTCTTCTTTCAATCTTTTGAATGAGCTCGACTTTGGAAAATATCCTCTGTATATGAGGTACTCCTTTCTCTTGTAGCCATCAATACTTTGTACATTTGAGACCTAGTAGCCATTGCATAGCTTGAATAACATAGGAAATATTCAGCTCTAGAAGCATTGAGCCTTGGGGCATAGCCAAATATCTTGAATGTTGTTGTTCTCTCAAGAAGTAAAATCATATATGCATTAAAGGGTAGTGAGGAAAATCCCATATATTTTGAAAGTCTTCCAAGTGAATAATGGAAAATCAAGCTCCTTACTAAATTGCTTATGTACAACACAAAATAAGTCTGGATTCACTGTCGTTGTGAAAACTGCCCTGTACTCAGCTTCACAACTCGATGTCGCCATTGTAGGTTGCTTCTTAATCAACCAAGATATGCATGAGTCTCCAAGGAAAAAGCAATTACCACTAGTGGACACGCAAGTATCGTAACAACCATCCCAATCACTATCTATAAAAGCATGCAAGTGTGGCTGAACATCTCTGCCATAAAAGAGACATAAGCTCAAAGTGCCTCAGAGATATCAAAACACACGTTTCACCACTTGCCAATGCTTAGTGCCAGGGCTATGCATGAATCGACTCAACTGGGAAATTGCATACTATATATCCGCCTTGTGTTGCATGCATATATAAGACATCCCACAACTTGCTGATAAAGACAAGTGTCAAATGCATCACTGGAATCCTCAACTGAGAACCTGAACCCTCTCTCAATTGGTGTGGAAACTGGCTTGCAATCCTCAAAGTCAAAACGCTGAAGTAGTTTTTCAACATACTTTGCTTGATGTATAAAAATTCCCCCTCAACAGATAAAAACTGGATGCCAAGATAGTAGCTCAAAAGACCAAGATAAGTGACATCAAAAGTATGCTGCAAATCAGCCATAAAAATGTCAAGTTTTGCATCACATGACCCAGTCAAGAGTATGTCATCGACATAAAGAACAAGCACTATAAGATCAGCCCCATTTTTGCGTACATAGAGTGTGCTTTCAATCGGACTACATGTGAAGCCAAGAGCAATCAAGTGCTTATGTATTTTGTCATACATGCGTGGAGCTTTCTTGAGACCATACAAGGCTTTATGCAAGCGACAAATCATATGCTCTTTCCCTTTCATAGCAAATCTAGGAGGTTGCTTCACATAGACCTCTTCTTGTAAATCACCATTCAAGAAGGTTGTTTTTATGTCCAACTGATGCACTTTCCAACCTCGATGGCAAGCCAATGCAACCACGGTACGAATGGTAGTCATGCGTGAAGTAGGTGCAAAAGTTTCCTCATAGTAAATGCCATATTGTTGCACATATCCTTTGGCAACCAATCTAGCTTTGTAGCGATCAATGCTACCATCAAATTTTCTCTTAATCTTATAAACCACTTTGTACCAATGGCATTCTTTCCTTTTGGCAATTCACATAACTCCCAAGTACGATTTCTATGTATGGAATCCATTTCTGATTGCATAGCACTCATCCATTGTGGATCATCACATGCATCTTCAAAAGAAAGTGGATCTTCATTACATGTTGTAGCAATAAGAGAATAATCCACAAAATTACTTGATGCATGGTGAGAGCTTGATCTTGTTCTACCAAGTAAAGGTGCACTCAATTTGCTATCCTGCAAAGTTTGTTTCAGCCACTTTGGCATAGATTGTGCACTCTTGATAGACATGAGTTCATTATATAAAACATCTTCAATATGTACATCATGTGTGGGCTGAATTTCATGCTCATTTTCAGCCATATTTTGATGCAAATGTTCAGCCATATGTGGTTGGAAATTTCCAGCAGTTTGGACATTTTTTGGCTGAAATGTTTTAGCCATGTTTGGCTGGAAAGTCTCCACATTTTCAGCCCTATTTGGCTGGAATTTTTCAGCCCTTTGAGCCTCAGTTGGCTGTTCTACATGACCATAGTTAAGCGCACCATTTTGGAACAAAGGCATGAGTGTATCGAACACATCTTGTGAGCTAACTGTTGACAGTTTTTTGCATTCAAGTAGAGGGAAAACTAAATTTTCAGCAAATACCACATCTCGACTCACAATAATTGTGTTCGTCAATGGATGGTACAACCGCTATCCCTTACTTTCAGCACTATAACCAACAAATATACATTTTTTTGCCTTGTCATCAAGTTTGTGACGTTGTTGTGATGGCACAAGAGCATATGCCAAACAACCAAACACACACATATGACTAACCATAGGCTTATGACCATTCCAAGCCTCATAAGGAGTGATGACTCTCAATGCTTTTGTAGGGCAGCGATTCAACACATAATTTGCACACATGACCACTTCCATCCAAAACTTATCAAGAAGATGCTTTCCTTTAACCATACATCGTGCCATTTCAAATAGAGTTCTATTTTTATGCTCGGCAACACCATTTTGTTGAGGTGTGTATGGCACCGTACATTGGTGTGAAATACCTCTTTCACGAAGAAAAGCATTAAACTCATGTGACATGTATTCACCACCATGATCCGTGCGTAGATTCAAAAGCTATTGTGAAGAAAAATTTTCAGCCATAGCTAAAAATGCTTTGAAGTAAGAAAATTCCTCATTCTTTGCTTTCATAGGATACACCCATGTATGGTGAGTAGCATCATCAATGAAGGTAACAAAATATAGATGCTTCCCAAAACCACATACATCACTATGAACAAGCTACAATTTTCTTGTAGTGTGTGTATGACCATCTTTTGGAAAAGAAGCACGATGCATTTTTCCAAGAATGCAACCTTCACATGCATGCTTTTCAATGGACTCAAGTGTAGGCAAGCCAATAACCATGTCCTTCTTTTGCAAGTAGAGCAAACTATTGAAGTTCAAGTGACCAAAACGAGCATGCCAAAGCTCCATTTCAGCCATGGAAGAAGTATGAGCAACTAAGGCATTCGAGGCAACCCTCTTGTATGTATCCATGCGATACAAACCATTACATAATGTACTGGACATCACGATAACATCGCCATTGCTGAAATCATGAACCATACACTTATCATCAACAAAGTGTACATGAAGTCCAGCTTTGGTAATTAACAGAACTGAAAATAAGTTCTTCTTGATACTGGGCACATACAATGCATTTTTCAAAAGAATCACACCTCCATTTGCAGTCGTAAGCTCAATTTCTCCTACTCCAATGATAGGATAAGAGGCATTGTTTGCACACACCATATGTCCTCCTTTGGTTGCATCTTTCAAAGAGGCAAAAAATCTTTTGCATGATGTTATGTGCTTTGAAGCACCACTATCAAAGAACCAATGTGAATCAGCCTCACTCACAACCATACATTTAGAATCTAAAGAAGCATCATAATGACATGTAACAACACATGCCCAAAAATCTTGAGCCATGTTAGCTTCATCATTCTTTGCATTTGCTGAATTTTCAGCAATAGACATGCCGGATTCCTTCTTCTTTTCATTGCGTTTAGCAAGCTTTCTACCCTCATCAATAGTATGACCAGCCTTTCGGCAATATTTGCATCTCTTCTTCTTTTGCAAATCACCATCATTAGAGGGATGAGTGGAAGAGGAAGCTTGAGGCTTTGGTTTTGATGAACCCAAACCTGAACCATACTTGCTTTTCCCCTTTTGTGAGATAGCAAGTGTTCCCTCAATCAAACCACTCCTATTCACTCTAGATTGCTCTTCTTGCAAAAGAAGAGACACAACCTCATCAAATGCATACATATTAGGATTTCCTTTTGCAACCAAACGGAGTGTAGTAACAAAGCTTTGAAAAGATTCCGGTAATCCTTTCAACAATTTAGAAATGAGTGATGCATCCAGAATGATCTCATCTATGTTTTCCAATTGCTCTTTCAAGTCCTTGATGCGTGTCACATACACATCCACTGACTCATTTTCATCCATACATACATCCTCAAGTTGCTTCCTCAAGTATGCAACACGTGCTTCATTACGCATGGCATACAAAGAAGCAAGAGTGTCACATGCCTGTCTCGATGAAGAACATGACCGAATGTGTGGAACTATATGATGCTTCACTAAAAGCGCAATCAAAGCATGAGCTTGAGCATCTTTTCCATCCCATCTAAGCTGCTCCTATGTAGGTGGAGAAGGAGAAACCACTGTACTTGAAGAAGAAGCTCCGTCTGTGATAGTAGACTGTGAAGTAGAAGAACCTGCCGGTCTTCGATCTACATCTGCCACTATGTTCCAAAGTTGTTTTGCAACAAGAACATGCTTCATCATGTAAGACCACATCGGATACTTGGTCCCATCAAGCTTATCTTCAGCTTGAAGCATGCAAGTCATTGTTGCCCCCCATTTCACAAAGGAACAAGAATGTGATAAAAACTTTACTTCGACGAAAGTTGAAATAAGTGCTGAAAATTCAGCTCACAAACTGTCACTCTGATGGCAATTCTGACGGCACAAATGGCTTCGAAATGGGGGTAAAACCCCTACGCACTTGGTGGAAATGTTTCTTGGCTGCTGAAATTCAGAGTCCTATGCTTCGAAGTCGATTTGCACTGTTAGAAGTGCGCGTGCGCCACGATGCAAAAAACCGAAACTTGAGAAGGAGCTGAACCTGCTCTGATACCACTGTTGGGTGTGTGTAGAAGTGCAAGAGACACACGAGAAGCACACACAAAGAGGACAAACGCAGCAAGACACACAGAGAAGACGATGGCTGGAATAGCTCTCTCTATGGACGATAAAACTGAACTGAAGTAAGAGCTCAATAATATCCCTAAGTACAAAGTACCACCACATATGAGAGTATCAAGTATGTGGTAACATGGGGAAAAAACCTATATCCAACACTAGAGTAAAAATTGCCCATGTATAGGGAAAAGGTTCACATCAAAGCTACTCGAGGAACACATAAGTGTAACAATAATGACATGACCAGTTCCAATGAATAGGCTCATCTGCAACGCTCGCATAAGCCTAATCACTTGAATCAATCGGGTCTCAAAGATCATCATTATCATTACAAAAAGTGGTAAAATTGGCCCTTTTGTGATGTGCACACTAAAAATATGAGGAATTAGGTATTGGATGAGGAAAATAACTCATGAAATTTAGAAATTGACAAAATGACCGATTCAAGCAAATAGGCTCATCAGAAAGTCTCGGATGGGCCTAGTCGCCTGAATCGATTATGTCTTCCAAACAATCCTTATCAATACAAATAGATGTAAATTGGCTTATACTACATAGGGCACAAGCTAAAAAAGCCATAAAAAAGAACAACTCTATACACGACCAATTCAAGTGAATAGGCTCATCAAAAGTTCCCCGATGGGCCTAATTGCTTGAATTAATCATGGCTCATAGATTTTCTTATTTGGATGTAACTTGACCTCATCTTCCTCTTGAATCAATTCTTTTTTGTCAATCGTTATCATTCCTTTATCCTCAGCTACCTCCACAAACCAATATCCTCGTCCAAATGAGTAAATCCCTATATCTTTTTGCCGTTGGTCAAGATCTTCATATAAAAAGTTGGATTCTCTAAAAGTACTCTTTCATAGACACGTGAAAGAGCTTTGGATGAAACTTTGAATTCATTATTTGACAAGTATAAGTCCAGGCTCATAAATTCCTCTTTACTTTCATCCTTCTTATTTATAAACCTTGCAACTTCTTCTGATTTAGTTATAGCAGCAAGCCAATAGTCTTCTCTAATATTTAAGAGCTCTTGAATGCAATACAGAGGAACAAAGTCCTTCCTAGAGATAAAGTAATATGTGAGATTTGGGAGAAGGGGTGACTTCTCTAAGATTTTTACATGTTCTGCTAGTTCTCTTATGGTAGTCTCTGCTCTAAAAGTAGCGACATCAAAGTTTCTAACCTCTTCTTCTTCTACTTGGAGGTTAATCTCTTCAACAGTCTCCTTGAATTGACTTTCTAAATATTTCTCAAGAGAAAGATCTAGGGATGCCCCGTTCTCTTCATCATGGTCCTTTTTTTCATCCTTCTCAATTGAGATATGATCAAGCTAAATCAAAAACCCTATGTTCAAGGGTAGTAAATAGCGATTGTTTTTATGTTTTGGGCAAAGTTCTATCTTTCTTGGCAAGGGGGAAATATTCCTACATTTTCTAATGATTTTGGCCCTATCCAAAGGATCCTTCCCAAAAATGATTGGTTGGATATAAGTTTTTCTAGAGATAATAACTTCTTGTCCATTTACTATCCTCATGAAGGTCTCCCATTCATCCGTAAGAAATGCCTTGGCTTTCTCCACAAGTGCTTCAAAGTCAAAGGTGGGATTGAAGATTCTCATTGCATATGGAAAATGATTCACCCTCAATCCCTCTTGAACCATAAAATCTAGAAGTTTCTCAGATGGAGAAACACTAAGAATCACATTCTTCTCTTCCATCTTAATAGACGATTGATGCAAGGGAATAGAATCAATCAAAGAGGGTCAAATTGACGTAATTGCTTGAACCGATTGTGTATAGGATTGGAGTTGAGAGTGTTTGGCTATGGAGGCAAAAATTTCTTGAAGGTTGAAAATCAAAAAAGGCCAAGGCAATTGATATTTATAGGGGAAGAGAGGAAAGAAATGGTCACATGATGTGGACCAATGCATGTGTGACATGTGGCAAAATCAAACTCAAAAATCTCAATGATCAAATGACATGGACCATTGAAAGGTGACACTTGGAATCGTACATCAGGATTTGCAACGATTAGATGATGTGGACCAATCAGAGGATGCCACATGGAACTAATGATGAACTCAACTTAGAGACCTATTTAAGCTCCTCCATTCATTTTTGCCATTTTTTAATGACCTACCTACTAGCCCCTACTCCCTGCAATTTTCATGCTCCAAGCCTCTTCTACAAATTTCTCAAAGGCCTCTTCTCCTTGAGCTCTCTCGGTGTGCAAGGTAATATCCTTGAGCTTGGAATCTTCTACACAATGGATTCAAGGAATTAGGGGAATCAGAGATTTTTGGATTTACCAAATCGCTTGAATCAATTGTCTCTAGTCAAAAACTTTTTTCATATCTATTTTTATCTTCTAAGGTATAAGAGCAATAGATAAATCCTAGTTCTCATTAATTTCACATGGTATTATTGACACGGCCGATTCAAGAAATTAGGGGAATCGGAGACTTATGGATAGACCTAATCACTTGAATCGGTCATGTCTAGTCAAAAACATGTTTATGATCTATTTTTGTTTTCGAAGGTATACAAGGGGAAGATTTATTCAAGGCTTCATGGAATACATATAAATGAAATGGAGACCTTGATTTGTTTGAGATGAACAATTCAAGCAATTAAGGGAATCAGAGATTTTCAGATGGCCCTAATCGCTTGAATCGATCGTGTTCCTTCAAACATATTTTTGGACCATTTGTTGTAATTTTCTTATAAAAGAGAAATTTTATTCCAAAAATCTCATGAGATTCACATGAATGTGGCTCAGAGCTTGAATAATTTTACACGACCGATTCAAGCGATTAGAACAATCCAATTTTTTTTTATGAATCTAATCGCTTGAATTGGTCATCTATTGAATTCTTGATTTTCTTGTTGTGTTATCTCATATCCATGTGTTTGATCCTCTTCCAATCCTTCTTTTTACAGATCATGGCAAGGACTTAGAAGACAGCTAGGAAGTTGTACCCTTAGGAGCAAGAGCATGGGGGACCTATTCCAGAGTGCCAAGGACATGCTCAAGAGACCATAAATAACCGAAATAAGGGTCATCCACAGAAGGCATACTCTAAAAAGAGAGTTAAATATCATGTCAAATCATTGAGGGAAATCAGAAGAGCTCAGAAGTCCATGGGTCTCCTCATCCCAAGACTTCCTTTCATGGGAGTGGTTAAGGAGATCTCTGCCAATCTTTACTCTATGATGAAGACTACTTCATTTGTGAATGTCAAATGGTAGACCCATGCTCTTCTGTGCTTGCAAGAGGTAGCAAACAATTTTGCAATTGATTTTATGAATGATGCTTATCTGTGTGCAACACATTGTCATAGGGTGACACTTATGGCCGAGGACTATATTATTGCGTCCAACCTAAGATACAAGTTCGATAAAGCCATTGTCCATCATGACAAGCATGATCAGAAAACTTTTTATATTCTTAATATACCTCTAGCAAGAAAACCTAAGACATCTACAATCAAAATTGAAAAGGTCCTTCTCATGAACATTCAACAAGAAATGAAGTAGAGTCTAAGGAGGAGAAGAGAAGGAAGATTCTTTTGTCATAAGGATCTGTTATCCTTGAGGACGTTTAGAGAGTCAAGAAGGCTAACTCAGAGCTTCTAAAGAAAGAAGATGGTTAGATAATTGTAAATTGGGTACTTTTCAGTCCATAATATGCTCATCGTTTTATCAATAGTTAATCTCCTTGATGCATCTTCTACTTGTTTTGTCTTCTAAGGTTCTACTCTAGCAATGTGTGGAGTTAGTCTCAAGGAAGGTCTTTATTTTGGATCCCCTTGTGACTCTGTATATTATACAAGCATGGAGAAATTGGTCATTTTCTCAAGTATTTTAGTGAGGAGATAGAATATATAGTTTATCCATATATTGAAAAGTAATTTTTTATTTATATATTTCATATAAAGTCATTCCTTTCTTAATGGTGGTTTTATTTACAAGTATGTGTTACATTTCTAGGGGTCATTGGAGTCTCATAGTTATTGATTTTGTTGAATTCCAAGCCTTATTCATGAACTCTCTCCAATCACAATATGGGAAGTGCAAATTGTAAGTTCTTGTACACTTCCATTGCTCTTATGTATCACCCTTGCCATGCATTCTGATATTTATTTGGCCTTGTAGTGCTACAAAAGTTTTGAAAATGCACATTGATCAGAAATATCCAAGCAAAGTTTGGTTATATGCAAATTCCTGTGTCACTACAGAAAGATAGTACATCATGTGGATGGACAGTAATTGCCAATGCAATAAGGTTCTTAGAGTGCAGATTTTACAGACCTAGTCTAAATCTATCTGACGATCTAGGTGCATGGGTCCTTTTGGTTAGAGAAAAAGCAGTTCATGCCATCTTAAAAGATTATATATGTCCATATGATCCAGACTCTCCTCCACCACCTCCACCACCAAGATATAAGAAGATTGAAGATAAGAAGAAAGGACCTCCTATTCACTCTCCATTCAAGCATGTCCTGAAGAATAAGCATAAAAGTGAAGGCTTCAAAAAGAAGAAGAATAAGGACAAAGGTGAAGGCTTCAAAAATGTATAGTGTTTTGTATCTAGGATTACATCTTGATAGTAAGCCCATGTAATTCTAGCATATTTTGGAAGATATTTATATGCTCTTTGTTGTAAATACAATTTTGTACACAAAATAACCTTCAAATCATTGTATGTATTGGTAAATGATGCCATTCCTTCTTTATCTAGAACATAGTGTTTATAACTCATGTTTCTAGAAAGAAATGTCTTTCAGATTATGAATGTTGGTAGTAGTTTTGTCTAAAATATAATCTAAGGTGTGTCCCCTATTCATGAGATCAACTAAGATAATAAGTGGTGTTGATAGATTTAGGTAGTGATGTGTGTGAACACACTAGGACCACCGGGGCACTTTTTTCTCTCTTTAGGAGGTCCCCCCGAGCTTGCATATACGCCTATTGCCCTAACAGGTTACATATCTTTGTACATTCTAGTGGTAATTGATAAGCGGTGAAAAATTGGAAGTTAAAGTGGTTAGTCAGAATTTTGCTAACTTTGATGTTGCTTACTCGAATTTTGCTGAATCTGTATTTTTTATCAATCAGATATTTAAAAAGAAACATTTATAAGTTAGTTAAGGGGAATGTCATGTGATATGATCATTGTAATCTTGTTCGTGAGGGGATGTAAGGGGAGAGGAAGTGTCTTGCAAGAGGGAAAAAAGATGAGAGAAGTGAAAAATTCTCTGTTCTTGTAATTGTGCAAGTTGAAAGTGATCAGACCTGACGAGCTCAATTAAGTAGAAGCCATATTGCTCTTCTGTCAATCTAACTTTATGTATTTCAAAGACATTCGTGAAGTGTTTCTTTCTCATTCATTTTGTGCAGGCATGTATTGTTTCCTATTTTGAACATAAATGTTCTATACTTGCATTATAGTTATATGAGTGTGGTAAAACTGAAATTCAATACCTGAGTGACTAAGTTGTATGTGAGAAGGTTTTTGCAATCCTACTATGTTTGCTAAAGAAGAAAGAGATGCATGACGGGAAGAAGAGGAAGATTTAGTAAAGTTTACTACACAAGACCACAAGCACAAGCGGGTAACGTGGATTCATCTTCTGAACCTTATGATTGGTACGAAGCATAAGAGGATTCAAATCTAGAATCTAAAGAGGAGGAAGGAGGAACGGGTGCAGCAAAAGCAAAGTTGGTGGGTGGAATACTAGGAGCATTGATCTTGATAGAAGCAGCTATAGGAGTTAAAAGATGACTCTAGCTCGACCCACTTGGAGGAACGACTAGTCAAATAACTAGATGTACACCTCAGCCAGTGCCCATGGCGCAACCACATGCAAATCCCAAAGTGAAAGCAGCACATTTCAGAGGAGGTTCAAAGGAAGATGCAAACTATCACATTGCTCAATTTGAAATAAAGTGGATATCAAATGGATATCCAACAATATATGGCGATGCAGTAAAACTCCATCAATTCACATCTAGATTAGAAGGAAGGGCAATGAGCTTGTTTAGTCAATACGTTATTGCTCATTTTGCTACATATAATGCATTAAAAATAGTATTTTTACAAAAATTTAGGAAAGAAAAGACTCCCGCTAATGTTTTGAGAAAAATCAGAGCAATCGGACAAAGGAACATGTTAGTGGAAGATTATGTTCAAAAATTTAGAATTTTAATGGAAAGATTACAAGGCAATGAGAGACCGATCGACGAGTTGTTGGCAGGGTATTTCCTTAAAGGATTAAGGAGCAGCATTAGGCATGTAGTAGCAAGTGTAGATATAGCTTACGGTTTTGATGTGTTAGTGTTAGCAGTTGTGAGAGTAGAAAAAGATTTGGCAGATCTAAGAAGAAGCAGAGTGACTCCAGTTCAGATGTTGAATCCAATTCAGAATCGGAGTCAGAAAAAGGGATGATTGATTCAAAATCAGAGAGTGATGATGAAAAGGTTGTGGTAAGAAGACATCGCAAAGACAAAGGTAAGAAAAGTAAAGAGGAAGCTCTCATTACTAGACTAAAGAAACATGGATACTCCATAATTGCTCCAAAGGAAAAAAGGTTTTGAAAAATTTGTGATAAAGAAGGACATACCACAAGTCAATGTTAATGGTATAACCCAAAGCATCAAGGACAAAATTCAAGACATGACAATAGAAATAATAATGAAGTTGCAAGAAATCAGGTCATTCCAATTCAAGGACATGGTGGCTTTTAGAGGTAGCAACAAGGAAGGCCTCCATGGAGAGACCAGCCAAACTAGCCAAGAAATTACCAAGTTCATCAACAAGGGAATCAGTAGAGAAGACCACCTAGAGTGATGCCATGTGGATATTGCTCTGCACTAGATCATTGGATTGGGCCTAATTGTCCTTTATGGGTTAAGGATAGAGAGGAAAGGTGTATACCAGTTGTTTGTTATAATCAGAATAACTAGCAAGGGTAGAAACAGGCTCAACAAGCTGCTCAGGTAAATGTTATAGTAATAGATTTATCAGATCAGGAATTTCATAATGATCCTGTTGGAAGAGATGGATGGATACCTCAAGGAAGTCAGGTGGTACTGATAAAACCTGCTTTGTACCAGTCGTGATGCACTTCAGAGTTATAAAGTAGGCCCTTTTAGCTTGTAAATGACACCAAGAAAGTACCTATCTACTTTGGAATTGATACTTGAAACTATTAATCCAAAACAGACTAGCTCAAGAATAACTAATGTTAAAAAACTTGCTAATTTAGTCCATACACGATGTTGTCAAGCACTAATGCATATGCCAAACAACCAAAAACATGTAGATGAGCAATAGATGGCTTGCAACCATGCGAAACCTCATATGGAGTGATAGATTACAATGCTTTAGTGGGACACTTGTTAAGTACATATGCTGCACACATAACAGCCTCAAGCCAGAAACTGCATGGTGAAGCCTTACTCTTATATGACGAGGAAGACCATTCAGAATAGTCTGCTCAAGTTTCAAACATTAGCACTGCATCCATTTGCACCTCCTCATTCTATAATATCTGTTTCTCCAGCACAAGTAAAGGTTTGATTCTAGACTTCAATACTTCATTTTCCACTTGCAAGGTTGTTTTTAATGCAACCAAGTTCTATATCTCTATATCCACCATTTGTTGCATCTTCTCTATCCAGTCATCAAAATCTTGCAGGGACTTCTTGACTTTCAGTATTTCCACCACCTATTGTTGGTGGAACTAAGACAACACTTCCTCATGCTCTTGTATTTTCCTCTACAATTCCTTTTGTAAGCTTTGTACCTGAGACTTCAACAATTGATACTCATCAGATTTTAGTATATCAATAAGTAACTTCTGTTCCTTCAACAAGCCATCTTGCCTTATTATGAATTTGTACACCTCATCCAACTTTTTCTATATCTCAGAGACCTCTGCACTAACTTCAAGATTTGATTGAGACACTTGTTGTACAGAAACCTTATCCACCACAGCTTTTAGCACATGTTCCAATTTTCATTTTTTGGACAGTTTAAAGCTTTTGCCCACCATCTTGGGCTGCTCAATATCTTCTGATACATTAATTGGTGTTTCATGGAAACTCATACCTTGAGAAGTTTCGCCTTTCAACTACTTTACCACCGAAGCAACCTCAGCTACTTTGTATCTAGCATTCAATAAATCACTATATGTTTCCTCCAGTTGCTCCTCCTCTCTAACACTATCCTGATCCTTCTTCTTAATCATTGGGGAACCAATTTGTTGTTCCTGTACGTTGGGCCATAAAACCTCCTTCCTTTTGACCTTTTGTACAAATTGAAATAACGCTGCCAGATATGCTGCTAATCTACTATCGGCTTGTGTCTTTCGCTTATCCGAAGAGAACATTTCACTGTAGATTCTATCAAATATCCAGTGAGCCCAACTCACGCTTTCCCCTTTCTCTACCCAACATAATGCACAAAATTGTCCTTAGACATATAATCGTATTTAAGTATAAAGCATAACCTCTCGAGATACCATTTGAGTTGTTCTCTACGTGCATAAGATGCATTTTTCAACATGTAATACTGGAGACCTCCTTCACGAGGACTACATTCCTTCTTCAATGCCTCCTCATAACATTTAGGCACAATCAACTCCTTGAGAATGTTTAGAAACTTTTGCAATTAATTCAGGAGAAAACTTTACCTATTGAGACAATTGCCCTTTAGTTTTTCTGATGATGTCCATTTGACTCTTAGCATAGTAATTAAGTCTCCAGCCTGCCCAAGGTAGTCATGCAAACTTGAGCACAGAAGTACATTGTAGCCAAATAACATTCAATAGAGCACTCACATCAATCTCTACTTTAAAATCTGTGAAGGGATCCATAAGCGAATGTGTTAATTTTCTTGCCGATGTAGGAGTTTGAGTGTCATCTTCTTCTTCCTACAACAGACTGTCGCTCTCTTCCATGGAAAGTTCCTCTTTACGATATACTCTGCCCCTCATTTTTGCCGTGTCTCTCCTTGGAACTACAGAAGCAAGACTAATCATCTTTCTTTTGCACATGTACAAGCACACTTCAAACACAGGACTCAACTGTGATAGAACATATCCAACATCAAGTAGTCACATGACACTATTATTCACACACATAACATCACCTTTCGATGATTCATAACATTGGTCCAAAATTTCGCACAATGATGTGAATTTTGCCCTCAAATCAATGTAGTGACTTATAATATTTTTGCACCTTCCGTTTTCCATTGACAAATTTCCGACGATAAATAATCCAATAGAGCACCATCCATGCAAACAAACACCAATCTGATATTTTTCAAGTGAACAAAGTCCAATTGAGAAAATTCCAAATGAGCAAGATCCGATTAAGAGCTTTCGACATACCAAGATCCTACAATTCTTGCGAAGTGAAATCCGATTGAGCAAGATTGGATGTAGCAATTTTTTAATGGTATCACCTTAAACCTCAAATTAGAATATGAAGACCAATGTGTTCTTAAGAAGGTACTTAATGTAATCTTAAACCAATAATTTCCCAAAAAACATGCGACCACTGAGAAACATGTAGATGAATAGGCCTTCTTACTTCTGTGATCACTAATGTTGCTAATCTGGTTATCAAAATTAAGCATCACTTGCACCAAATTAGATGACAACCAATCCATGTGCGGTGGCTTCTCTTGAAATTTCTTCAAACAAAATCCATTAATAGATTTTTCCATTCTTGTGCCAAACAGATAAGCTACCAGAAAAGTCCCTTGACCTAAATCTTAAACAATCTGATATGGACCCTTATACCTAAGGGTGAGCTTTCTTGGATGTGGCCCTAATTTAGAGTTGCACACCATCACCCAATCTCCAATCTAAAATATCTTGAATTTTACACTCATATTGACCCAAGCTTGTCTCCTTATTTGAATTACCTCAGTTATGTATGCACTAACTAAACAATCCTCCTCCAATCAAAGAAGATACTTACTCCGATGCTTAAGTGATAATTCAGGAGACATCTTTGTCAAAAGGAGATAAGGAAGAGACCTCACACACACACACACACTCTCACAATCAAAGAGAAGCACACACTCAGATTGAGGCAAGGAAGAATGATCGTCTTCTTCTTCTATTACATAAAAAGGAATGTACAAGAATGACCTAAAAAACAAGAGTACAACTACTGCAATATATAAAGACGAGTACATAAGGAAAAACATAATGTCTGCGAATGAGTAAGCTGGCAAGTAATTGTGCCATGACTCTTGGTAGATAAATCTAATAAAGCTCAACGAAGTGTCCCTAACATATCCCAGCATGACCACTATACATGTAAGAGAAATGAAAACTGATACATTTCATCCTGGATCATCACATGTTGAGCTTGATATCTCAACACTCCCCCTCAAGCTCAATGTCATGTCCGAATATCAGAAGAGAAGAAAGTGATGAATGTATGAGATTCATCTATCAGATATTTTTCATAAGTAAATAGAAGAAAACTTATGAGAACTGTGTAGCAATCTTTTCTCCATTTCTCCTTTTGTGCTTGATCATTTTAGAAATCCTTTTATACATTTCTAAGTCCATAGTTAATGCATCTATGGTCAAGTTAGTCTAATTGCCAATAGGCTAAGAGAATTGTGAGTAGGAACATTTATATGTGTAAATGTATTAAGTGACTTCTGAAACGGGTGCAATCTCAATGATCAAAGATTTGATCAGATCCCAGTGTAGAGTGTAGAGTTTTACACAAATGAGGACTCAAAATCTAAGTTGGAATGTAAGCTATCTATGTCTTAAAGCATTTGATTAAACACGTTGTAGATTGAGAGAACCAAGTAGCTAAAGTTGCATATGTAAAAGTCTCTTGCAGAGAAAGCCTGTTTCAGACATAGGTTTACTTATTGAAGTAAATGTGAAGTTTTATAAGCTCTTTTGAAGAAATTTCATTTGTAATAGCTGCACAAACACTAGACGAGTGTTGAATCAAAGTTTCATAGAAAAATGTAATCATTTCATCAATCAATGAATGAGTTTTGTGAAGCAGACTTTTTTGAGTGAAGCTATAACTCACAGAAGTGATAGAGATCCATAATTTGGCAAATATTCTCCAAATTGAAGAAGGTTTTGAGTTATGCTTGATATAGAGGTGTTCTAAATTCAAGTATAGCTTGTCTTTTGGATATTAAACATCTCCATCAGTGGTATGAGAGCATATTTGATCAAAGTTGAAGGAAAGGAAGGCCCGGACTACTACAGATATACAAAATTCAACATCTCAAGATTCAAAAGGACAAATTTTGAAGGAAAGGCTAAAGGAAGACACATGACAATACTCAAAAGGATCAAAAGGAGTAAATCGTGAAGCAAAGGTACATTCATTACTCATAAGGTTGAAGATTTCATAGTACAGGTGAAGAAAGAATGGGAGACATTCTCTAAATTGAGAAGTTGGATAGAGAGAACTATCCAGCTTGGTCCGTGAGGATGGAAGCTCATCTTATGAGGAAGATCTGATGGGATACATTACAGGAGAAGAAGAGAAACCAAAATTCAAAGATCCTAGTGTTCCTACTAGGGAGGAACTTGGAGACTTCAAAGTTTGGATGAAGAAGAATGCTCAAACAAGGAGCATCATCTACATGGTAGTAAATGATTACTTGCTTCCTCATATTAGAGGACTTGAAAGTGCAAGTGATATATGGAGTGCTTTGGAGGAGTATTTCTAGAATACAACCAAGTCAAGGAAAGCATCACTATGGGTAGAGTTTACCACATTCAAGAAGAAGGACTCACAATCAATATCTGATTATGTGACAAAGATGAAAGACATTGCTGATTCTTTAGGTGCAATTGATGAAGAAATTGGAGAAGATAAATTGGTAAGACAAATTCTTATAGGTTTAAGAGGAGATGAGAAGTGGAAGCCCTTCATATTATCAACAAAAATTTCATTGGATCATTTTACTCCTGATTTGAATCAATTACTAGGGCATATGCTAACCTTTGAGAATGATGTCAAAGAAGATGTTGATAAGAGTACAGGCCATGCAATGTATTCTAAGGATAAGAAAAAAGCTATCAAAGGAAAGCAAAAATTAGTTGAAGATGAATGTACTTCAAGCCAAGCAAACTTCCTGAGAGGAAGAGGAAGTAGCAGAAGTAGACAAAGAGGTAGAAATAACAAGGATAATGTCAAAACTTGTTGGATATGTGGTAAGACTAATAATCTTTCTCATGAATGTTGGCATAACAATCAAAGTATTAGCAGCTTTAATCAAAGTTATAATCAAGGAGGCAAAGGTGGAAGAAATCAGAGAGGAAGTTTAAGAGCTAGAGGTAGTAGAGGCTTCTTTGGAAGAAATGGTGGAAGAATCTTTCAAGGTTAGTCTTACAACAATACCCACTACAATTATGCTTCAGATCAGAAGGAGGACTCAACCCTAATCATGAATGCAACATGTGAAGTTCCAAGTGAAGATCAAAGACTGTTTTACATTGATTCACGATGCAACAATGATCTGAGTGGTAACATTGCTTTGATGACTAATTTGGATCACAAGGTAATCAATCATACAATTCAAATAGGTGACAATACAAAGCATAAGGTGAAGTCTATTGGATCAGTAAAGGGAAAGATGGAAGTACTCTTATGAGTAAGGTTTTGTATGTTCCTACAATTCCAAAGAATTTGATTAGTGTAGGACAAATTGTGGAAAAAGGATATGAGGTGAGGTTCACTAATGATGGAGTTTATGTTGAAGACCCTAGCCAAGGGTATATGCAAATTATATAACAAACATGACATACAGATGTGAAGCATGTCAATTAGGTAAGGCTCGTAAGCAATCATATAACAAACATGGTTTCATGTATTCAGAAAGACTTGAATTGGTGCATACGGATGTATGGGTCCTTCAAATGACTTTAACAAAAATGGTTTGAGATATTATGTCATTTATGTTGATGATGCTACCAGGTGGATCACTATTTATGTGATCAAAGATAGGTCAGAAGTGTTTAGCACATTTAAACACTATCATGTCTATGTAGAAAGGGTTACAAGACAAAAATTGAAGAGATTGAGGTCACATGGAGGGGGAGAGTATTTCTCAAATGAATTCAATGATTATTTGTGGAATGCAAGTATAAATAAAGAAGTTACTTGTAGGTACTCTCCTCAACAAAATGGTGTAGCAGAAAGGAGAAATAGAACTCTTGTTGAGTTTGCAAGATCAATGATGAAAGAAAAGAATTTCCCTAACTATTTGTGGGCTGAGGCTGTAAATACAACCACATACTTGGTTAATAGGCTCCCATGTAAAGCTTTGCAGGGTATGACACCATATGAAGCTTGGTGGGGTAAGAGACCTACATTAGATCATTGCAAAGTATTTGGTTGTTTAGCCTATGCTTATGTTCCTTCTCCATTAAGGCATAAATTGGAACCAAAAGCTAAAAAATATGTGTTCATTGGTTATGATGATAAGCAAGTGGGATACAGGTTGTGTAGTTCATCAACAAAGCGATTTCTTGTGTCAAAGGTGTTACATTTGATGAACAAGGTACTTGGTATATAGGTACAAATAGAGCTTATGTAGGTCTTGAAGAAACATTAAATCAAAACAAGGGTAAATCAAAGGTTCAAATAGTTGATGAAGAAGAGAATGTTGAAGCTCAAATTGATGATGAAGAAATGCCAAGGTTTGATCTAGAATATGATGAACCAGAAACTTCAAGGAGTGCAAAACTTAGAAGATCGTCCAGGAACAAAAAACAACCCATAAGGTATAGCTATGATACTTCATTCTTGACTACTAAAGATTATGCTTACATGATAAAGACAAATGAAGATCCTTCTACATATGATGAGGCAAAAGGAAAGGAGAATTGGGAGAAAGCTATGAAAGAAGAATATGATGCACTCATTGAGAATTAGACTTGGGAATTAGTGCCAAAACCAGGTAATCAAAAAGTGATAGGATGCAAATGGGTCTAGAAAACAAAAAGGTATGTAGATGGAAGTGTGTCTAGGTACAAAGCTAGACTTGTGGTAAAAGGGTATGCACAGATGTATGGTGTGGACTATGATGAAACCTATAGTCCTGTTGCAAATATGATAACCATAAGAACTCTTATAGCCATTGCTGCATGCAAAGGTTGGAAATTATCTCAATTACATGTGAAGAATGCATTTGTAAATGGTTATATTTCAGATGAAGTCTACATGGAACAACCAAATGGTTTCAAAGATCAACATAATTCAGATTATGTGTGTAAGCTCAAGAGAGCTTTGTATGGTTTGAAGAAAGCCCCAAGGGCATGGAATTATAGACTTGTGAAGTTCTTGAAGGAACTTGGTTTCAAAGCATCAAAGGTAGATAGTAGCTTGCTAGTCAAAGCAAGTGAAGATGGGTTTATCTATGTTTGTATTTATGTTGATGACAATACTTACATGTAAAGATGACAAACACATACAAATGCTTAAGAAGCAGATGGAGAAAGAATTCAAGATCAATGAATTGGGAAATTATCATATTTCTTGGGAATGGAGATTTCATATACTCAGCATGGAGTATATGTGACTCAAGAAAGGTATTTGAAGAATTTGTTAATCAAGTTTAAAATGGAAGATTGCAGGATAGCACCAACTCCAATGGAAGTGAATCACAAATTGAGTAGATTTGGAGGAGAAGAATTTAAAGACATGAAGCTTTATCAGAGTTTGGTTGGTAGCTTGATTTATGCTACATTTACAAGGCCTAATTTTTCATATGCAGTTGGAGTTTTATCTCAATTTATGCATTGTCCTAGAAAGGAACATTGGATTGCAGGACAAAGGGTGCTTAGGTATATCAAGGGCACACTTAAAGAAGGTTTGTACTATGGGTTTACTTTAGATACAAGGATCAAGATATATAGTGACGCAGATTAGACAGGTAACTCTGATGATAGAAGATCAACACATTGGTATTCGTGTTATGTGGGAGATAAGTTAATTTCATGGTTATTTAAGAAGCAACATACAATTGCTTTATCATATACAAAAGTAGAGTGGAAGTTGCAAAGGAAGTCATATGGTTGAAAACTCTTATGAAGAGTTTTGACATTAATCAGAGTCTTCCTATCATTTATGGAGATAACATGAGTTCTTTGTATTTGGCAGCAAACCTTGTGTTTCATGCCAAGACTAAACATATTGAGATTCAATATCATTTTTTGATAGAGAAGGTTGTTGATAAAGAAATAGAAATCATGCATACTCCTACAAAGGATCAACTTGGAGATATGTTAACAAAGAGCTTGGATGGACCCAAATTGCAAAGGTTTAAAGATATGGCAGGGATAAAGAAGATGCAGTTAATCATAATTAAAGATTGAGGGGCAGTTGTTGGAGTAGGAAAATCATTAATTGATGATTACAATGAAGAATGAAGAGTGAAGGATAAAGAAAAGAACAAAGGATGAAATATGAAGTAAAGAGAACAATAAGAGGAAAGTGATTTGTATACACATGTACATTAAGTTTGCAATTAGTTCATAAATACTTTTGTAATACTAATGAGTAAGTATATATATGCCTATATATACTTGTATATAGTCGAGACATATATGTGATAAGAGAAGAATAAAAGAATATTAGAAGAGAATAAAGTGATGAATGTATGAGATTCATCTATCATATATTTTCATGAGTAAATAGAAGAAAAATTCTGAGAAGTGTGTCGCGATCTTTTCTCCATTTCTCCATTTGTGCTTGATTTTTGAAATCCTTTTATACGTGTCTTAGTGCATAGTTAATGCATCTATGGTCAAGTTTTGAGAGTCCAATTGCAAACATGCTAAGAGAATTGTGAGTAGGAACATTTGTATGTGTAAATGTATTAAGTGACTTTTGAAACAGGTGCAATCTTGATGATCAAAGATTTGATCATATCTCAGTCCAAAGTGTAAAGTTTTACACAAATGAGGACTCAAAATCTAAGTTCAAAGGTAAGCCATCTATGTCTAAAAGCATTTGATTAAACGGTTGTAGATTGAGAGAACCAAGTAGTTGAAGTTGCATATGTAAAAGTCACATGCAGAGAAAGCCTATTTCAGAAATAGGTTTACTTATTGAAGTAAATCTAAAGTTTTATAAGTTCCTTTGAAGAACTTTCACTTGTACTTAGCTACACAAAACTAGATGAGTGTTGAGTCAAAGTTTTCATAGAAAACTTCAATCATTTCATCAACCAATGAATGTGTTTTGTGAAGCAGACTTTTCTGAGTGAAGCTATAACTCACAGAAGTGATAGAGATTCATAATTTGGCAAAGATTCTCCAAATTGAAGAAGGTTTTGAGTTGTGCTTGATATAGAGGTGTTCTTAATTCAAGTATAGCTTGTCTTTTGGAGATTAATCATCTCCATCAATTACTTAGTGATGCATCTTGTCCGCTCAAAGCTTGAGATTCTACACTTGGATTTTCAACATTTTCTTTGTCGTTTGGTTCAAGATTCGGTCCTTCTTTGGAATCTACATAGAAGCTTGACATTTTATCAAATACCACATCTCTGCTCACCTTCACCTGTGGTGTGAGTGGGTTATAACATTTATATCCCTTTTCCTCAAGGCATTATCTAATGAAGACACACTTTTCTACTTTTGGATCAAGCCTTGTCCTCAATTCATCTGGGACATGTACATATGCAATACAACCAAAAACTTTCAGATGTTATAAGTTTGGAATTTTACCTGTAAACTTCTCTTCAGGTGTAACTTGATGTACAATAGCATTCAAATCTCTATTCATGATGTATACAGTAGTATGAACAACTTTTGCCCAATAACAATGAGGCATATTCTTCTCAAGCATCAAGACTCTTGCTATTTTTGCAATATGTCTATTTTTGCATTCAGGAATGCCATTCGGTTGTGGTGTGTGTACCTACATGAAAACTGACACCAAATTCCATGATTTTTTAGAAAATTGCTGAACTCATTTGACATGTATTCACCTCCTCCATCAGATCTTAATGTCTAAATATACTTCCCTGTCTGCTTTTCCACCATAGCTTTAAAAATTTTGAAGTGAGTAAACACTTCACTCTTCTCTTTCATGAAATATACACACACTTTTCATTTATGGTCATCAATGAAAGTAACATAAAACCTGCAACCGCCCATAGATGTGGTCTTTGCACGACCCCAAACATTTGTATGTACTATTTCTATTATGTTCTCACTAACATGCTTGTCATGTGGAAATGATGCTCTTGATTGTTCTCCAAATTGACATGTGGCCCATTTCTGAAATGGATCCAATGGCAAAACTGGATGATCAGACATTCGATCTGAATTACTTGTTTGACCTGTTTTCTGATAAATAACACATCTTTTGGAAAATTCATGCACATCTTTTAATACTATAGGTCACCATAATCTAGCTTGCAAAATCTTTTTACCTATAATATCCCTTGATAGATGTCCTCTTGCTGCTCTTGAATGTGCTTCCTACAAAACAACTGGTTGCTCAAAATTTGGTACACATCTTCTAATTACCTGATCCAACCCTTTTTTTGTACAATGCACTTGCTATGACCAAATAAGGCCTACTTTTCAAAGAAAACTTCTTTCTCTGATCAGGTGTAAGCTGTTGAGGCAATACTCCATCTGTTAAAAATACTAACAATTGGTCATACCAAGAATCATAGTCAGTAATCTGATCATTAAATAACTCCACATCTGGAAACTCATCCTATTGGTCTATAGGAAAAACTACTTTATTACCCAAAAAATAATGTTTGAATTTATTAAGAGCATATACCATTGACAATGCTTCACGTTCAATCATCAGTTAATTCCTTTCAGCTAAGCATAACACCCTACTAGCATAATAGACTGGTCTATACCATCCTCTCTCTTTTCGCTCCATCAACACTGCTCCTATTGCTACATCCGATGGATTTTCAAATATGTGAAATGGTAAAGACCAATCTGGTGGCTACAAAATTGGTGCAACAAAAACCATCTTTTTTAATAACTGAAAAGCCTTCTCTTGAGTCTCTGCCCATAGAAAGGGAACATATTTCTTTGTTAAATGTGTCAAAAGTAATGAGATATTGCCAAGTACCTCAAATACCTAGCATGCCACTTGATTTGTCCAACAAACCTCATTACTTCCTTTACATTTGTCATAGCTTTCACTATCCTAATGGCTTCAATTTTCTTGACATAAATAGCCATTCCCTCTTATGAAATGACATGGCCCAATAAGATACCGCTCTTCATAGCAATGACACTCTTGAACAGATTCAACATCATTATGAATTTCTTGCATCTGTCAAAACAATATTTTATGTGCAGCAGGTGTTGTATCATCTTTCCAAATACTGAGAAGCCATCAACAAAAACTTGCATAAAATTCTCCAAATAAGGCTCAAACACTTTATGTGCCACATAATTAAACGAAGGTGGTCCATTCTTCAATCCAAAACTCATGACTGTGAACACATATGTTCCAAATTCTGTAATAAATGCCGTTTTGTGTTGATCCTCCTTAGCAACGCGAATCTGATTATAGCCAAAAAGTCCATCTAAAAAACTATACATTTCATGTCCAGCTACTGCATCCAACACCCCATCACAAAATGGCATTGGGAAATGATATGAAATTGTTGCTGCATTTAATCTTCTATAGTCAAACACAGATCCTCAACTTCCCATTCTTTTTAGGACCCACAATAATAGGAGATATCCATGTTAGTTGATTAACTGGTTTGATGAATCTAATTGCCAATAACTTGTTGATTTCCTCCTTAGCCTGTTTTGCAAAATCATCTGTACCTTTGCTACACGATCAAAACTGCATTTGTGTTTAAATTAATCCTATGTTGATGTAAATCTAGATCTATGCCTTTCACTTGTGAGTAATCCCAAGCACATACATCAACATACTCCTTTAACAAAGAAATTAGATCTTCAAAGGGCTGACCTTCCACTTCTTTAGTTACTCTCACCATTTTCGGTTCAACTTCAGTTCCCAAATTAACTTTTTGAAGTTCATCTTCCTTTACTCTACCTACACTTGCATAATATTTTTTCAGCCAAATTAATTACCTCCTTTTCTTGTTGCTCCAACTTTTGCTTAGTGGGAATTTTTAGATTTTGTTCAAACATCTATCTGAGCTTCATTGCTATTTTTTGAAAGTTCCTCTTCTTTTGATAATAATCCCTCCACGTCTACTTCCAATACTAGGACCACTATTGGATTTGCGTTCATAAATTCCTCCTCTTCATCATCTTCAATCTCGTCTGTTAAAATAATAGTCTGAGCCATCAGTGGTTTCTCTCTTACTGACATATTCCTTCTTCCTTTCATTGGTATTGTGACCTGCTTCTCACCTTTCATGATCACAAACACATTTAAGCCCCAATCTTGCTTTACTTTAGCCAATCTGAACCAAGGTCTACCTAACAACATTTCATATGGATAAGTAGATTCAGACATTCTAATCACGACAAAATTAACCATGAATGACATCCTTGCAATTACTATCTACTGCTACTTTAGAATGCCCAAATGTTGGACTCTCATTTGATCTGCCATCTTTTCTTGAAAAGGTGCTAGACCCAAAGCCCCATTCCCCATTTCTTGAAAAATATGCCCAGGTAATATGTTCACTCCTGAACCACCATCCAACAAAACCTCATCAAATCACCTTTGTTTATACTAGGCCTGAATTACTGGCACAACAAAGTCCACATCAACTAGATCGATACTATTAGCTGATGTTGAAGGTACTTGCATATTTTTTGGCTCTGACTGTTGTCCAATGAGCTTCTTTAACAATTTTTCTCTGAAAGCCAAAGAGAACTACAAAGAAGGATTAATTATTACCTCAAACCAATCATAGTCCAGCTCTTGCTTCGTCTTCATTATATCATTCTTCTTTGTTCTATGTATAGATGTTCCATCATCATGTTCCTGGGAATTTGAAATTGTACTTACTTCTCCTAATCTTATTGGATCCATTTCTGCACTTGGTCCTGAATCTATCTCTATTGTTGCCAATCAATAGGACCTTTATTCTTTGACCATGTAACTGCCAAAACATCGACATCCTTGACCAAAGCACATTACTTACAATCAAAATTCCATTGATTTTCATGATCCTGATTTCGAGTTTTTTATGTACTTGCACCTGAATCTATTGGTGCAAATGTTCAAGCCTACACATTTGGCTTAGCATGGAAGACATTCTGTGGTACTAGCACTTGATGATCCTTTTGAACTATAGCTTGTAACTACTTGATCATTTACCATTGTAAAACATTAATTCCTTGGAGAATCTTGTAAAAGCTCATAACCCGTGGAGTTAGGAAGAATATTATCTACGACTTCAAGTTGAGGGAATATCTCCTAAATCAGTGGAGTCACTTTTTGATTGGAGCCAAAGCTTTAATTGGAAATTCAAATTTAGAAGTAACACATATAAAAAGACCTTATAAAATCTCGTGGAGGTGTGCCTCATTCAGAGTTCACTCCTTGATTACTTGTAGAACTTGAGTAGCTCACACTATAGCTCACTCAATTAATCAATATTGAGCATCATTATAATGCCAATGACTCTATACAATTATGTTCTATAATACATATAGCTCATTTAACATCTCTATCTACTTCTTTGCTATGACTACTCAGAATAGTCACCTTCTTCTAGTCATATATCAGTGAATACACAACCATTCTACATAATCTTTGGATTATTGGAACTAACTTGAGGTCTACTTTGTGCTATGAAAATTTCAAGGCATTTGGTTCAGGCATCAAGGAGAAATCGCCTTCCAAGTGCTCATTGGTCATCTACTGGTTGTTCCCTAAAATATCGGGGGTAAGATCTGATTTGCTAAAGTTATTTCTCAGAGCATAGTTGATCATTCTAAATGATTCCACTTGCAATCATTAGCTATCTAAGCTAATTGAATTCCCCCAAAAGTAATTTTTCCAATTGTTACTATGTTGAGAGATCTGAGTAAAAAACCCAGCAAGTGTATGGACTAAATTAGCAAGTTTTTTAACACTAGTTATTCTTGAACTAGTTAGTTTTGGATTAATTGTTTCAAGTATCAATTCCAAAGTACATAGGTGATTTCTTGGTGTCATTTGCAAGCTAAAAGGGACTAATTTATAACTCTGAAGTGCATCAGGGCTGGTACAAAGCAGGTTTTAGCAGTACCACCTCACTTCATTGAAGTATCCATCCATCTCTTCCAACGGTGGTATCAGAGCAAGTTGAGGTAAAATGGGAGATGGTTTCCCTTCTTTCATTGACAAATTGGATAGGAACAATTATCCAGCATGGTCTTTGAGGATGAAGACCTATCTACAAGGAAGAAGTCTCTATGGATACATATCAGGAGATGAGGAGATGCCCACATTTAGAAGCAAAGATCAACCTACAAGAGAGGAGCAAGAAAGACTCAACTCATGGTGTGTCAAAGATGCTTTAGCTATTTCATATCTACGTAACTCTATCTCTGACTTCCTTCTTCCTCATATTAGGAATTGCAAAACTTCCCAAGAGACTTGGGATACTATATCTTCATACTTTTCTTCCATTACAAGAGCTAGGAAAAAGCAATTGTGGATGGATTTTACTACTCAAAAGAAGCAACCCAAGCATAATGTTTCAAAGTATGTGACCAAGGTGAAGGATGTGGCTGATCAGTTGGCAAGCATAGGAGAGGAGATTCAAGAAGAGCAAATAGTGAGAGAGATAATCAATGGCATCAAAGCAGATGATGAGTAGGAATCTTTCACAACTGCAATGAATCTTTATATGGATATGCAAATCCCTGATCTAACCACTCTCATGGGGCAACTCTTCACCCATGAGGCCAAGCTCAACAAAAATGGTGAACCATCAAGAGGTCACAATTCTTCTACCTCTATACAGATAAAGGAAAGTCTAATGATAAAGGAAAGAGCAAGAAGTTTGAAGATGAAGGTGCTACTTCTCAAGCTAACTATGCAGGGAGAGGTAGGAATTCAAGAGGAAGGGGTAGAGGAGGTAAGCAAGGTAGGGAGAGACCTTTCAACTCTTCCCCATGCAATATATGTGGACTGTCTAATGACACAACTGATGAGTGCTATAAGAACTTCAAGAACTAGAGAGGAAGAGGATTCCAAAGAGGTGGCAACTCACAATCAGGAGGAAGAATCAATCATAATCAAGGTTACAACCATGGCTACAACAACAATTACCAAGGAGGATACAGATCAAGAAAAGACTTCAATAACTCTACAGAGGATCAAGAGGTTTCTCTTCTCATTATGAACATGACCTCAAAACAAGGTATGAATGATGAGCACCTCTTCTATATTGACTCAAGTTGTTCTTACCATGTAGCAGGCAATATAGCTCTCCTTTTTTATCTTGAAGAGCCCAAGGGAAAGCACCAAGTGCAGACAGGTGATGATACCAAGCACTCAGTTGTCAAGGTAGGAAATGTCAAAACTTCTAATGGGAATAGGAATCTATTGAGCAGAGTTCTTTATGTACCTACTATCACAAAGAATCTATTGAGCAAAGTTCTTTATGTACCTACTACCTACCTGTAGGTTAGGTTCAATAAATTTGGAGCCTTTGTGGAGGACCCCCAACATGGATTCAAGAGAATTGCAAAGGGAGAGAAAACAGGTAGATTGTTTACATTTGAGCTTGAGGACACTAGAAACATTGCACTTTATACTTATAAGGATCAGACCTTGTCTGAGTTCGAGATATGGCACAAAAGACTAGGACACATTGGTGAGAGAACATTGAAGTAGAAATGTGTACTTGGGACATCTTATGTATCCCAACAACATATGATCTATAAATGTGGTGCATGTTAGTTGGGTAAATCACACAGGTTACTCTTCACAAAGAAAGGCTATATGCACGAGGATATTTGGAACTTGTCCACATAGATGTGTGGGGACCGATCAAGGACCCTTCAATTTGAGGCTCAAGGTGTTGTGTGTCATTTATTGATGATTTCAGTAGGTGGAATATCTTGTACTTCATGAAACATAAGGATGAAGTGTTCATTTGTTTCAAAAAGTATCTTGCACTTGTGGAAAATAAAACAAGAAAGAGTTTAAAGAGGATAAGGTTAAATGGAGGAAGTTAGTACTTCTCCAATGAGTTTGATGCATTTTTGCAGGACAGAGGTATCAAGAGAGAGATCAAAACTAGATATAATACTAAGAAAAATGGAGTAGTAGAGAGGAGGAATAGACTGATTGTGGAAGCAGCTAGATTTATGCTAAATGAAAAGAAGTTGCCTAACTACTTGTGGGCATAGGCTGTTTCTACTGGCACTTGTCTCATTAATAGGTTACCTTCTAAGTTCCTTGATGGGATGACCCCCTATGAGGCATGGAATGGTAGGAGACCATCACTTGAACATTGCAAAATATTTGGTTGTGTTGCTTATGTGCATGTTCCATCTCAAAGAAGAGGTAAGTTAGACCTTGAGGTAGAGAAACGCATCTTCATAGGGTATGATATAAATCAAAAGGGGTACACACTTTATAATCCATCCAACAAAGGATTTATGGTCAGTAGAGATGTTGTGTTTGATGAGAATGACTCTTGGTTTGAAAGTGAATGCCGGAAGGTCAAATTGCCATATGACTTGGAAGAAAAATTTCCAAGCCTCACCAAGGAGGAGCCAAGCACAATTGAAGACATCAAATCAGATGATGAGGACACCATCAACTTGGAAGAGTTTAGATCATGGAAATAAAAAGGCAAGGTCAAGATGAAGAGGTTAAAGGACATACCTAAGTCATCCAACCAAGCCTTAAGGAGATCACAAAGAGAGAGTAAGAAGCCAATCAGATATGGGTATGATACTTCATTAGTCACTAAGCATTCTATTTATCTAGCTAAGGATTCATCACTTAAAGAACCTTCCTCATATGAAGAAGCAAGTACCAAAGAAGAATGGAAGGAGGCTCTGGATGAAGAAATAGAAGCACTCCAAGAGAATGACACTTGGGAGATAGTACACAAGAAAGCATGAATGAAGGTAATTGGTTCTAGATGGATTTACAAAATCAAAAAGAACTCAGATGGATCCATAAACAGGTACAACGCTAGGCTTGTGGCTAAGGGTTTTGCACAAACCCATGGAGAAGACTATGAAGAAACTTTTTCACTAGTGGCTAAGATGCCAACCATCAGACTATTGGTAAGTGTAGCTACATCTAGAAATTGGATTATGTATCAACTAGAAGTGAAAAATGCTTTTCTCAATGGGTGGATTTCAGAGGAGGTTTACATGGCTCAACCTCTTGGCTATGAAGATCCAAGCAAGGTAAATTATGTATGCAAATTAAAGAAAGCTCTTTATGGTTTGAAACAGGCATCTAGGGCATGGAACCATAGGCTATCAACCTATCTTCAAGACCAAGGATTCATGATGAGCAAGGAAAATTTTCGAAGGTGATTTTCTTGAAGACATTGCAGGCTATCAAAACATAGTTGGGAGTCTAAACTATGAAACATTAACAAGGATTGACATATGTTATGGAGTAAGTATTCTGAGCCAATTCATGCATAAACCTAGAGCACCTCACTTGGAAGCTGCTAAAAGAATTTTGAAGTACCCCAAAGGTACTCAAAATCAAAGTATTTACTTCCCATACACATAAGATTCGAACATTAAGTTGTACTCAGATGTAGATTGGGCAGGATGTAAGGATGATGGAAGAAGTACTTCTAGTTATTTATCTTTTGCAGGTGGTAAACCCATCTCATGGTCTTCTAAGAAGCAACCAACTGTTGCTCTATCTTCAACAGAGGCTGAATATAGGGGATTAGCAAATGCTACACAAGACGCTATTTGGATTAGGTTGCTCTACTCATATTTGGGACTTCACACTCATTCACCAATGATCTTTGGTGATAACACTAGTTCTTTGCATCTTGCAGCCAACCCCATTTATCATGCAAGAACTAAGCATATAGAAGTGCACTATCACTATGTTAGAGAGAAACTCTTGAGCAAAGAGATTCAACTAGCATATGTATCCACAAATATGTAGTGTGCTGATTTGTTAACCAAAGCACTTGATGGTACTAAGCTTTGTAGGTTTAAAACGATGATTGGATTACAGGATATTCAAGAGTATTGATGAAGCAATGCAAGCCAAGATGTTTGGCTTGTGTTGGTGCAACTATACAAGCCTACACATTTGGCTTAACATGGAAGACATTGTGTGGACACTTGATGATTCATGTGAACTGTAGCTTGTAACTACTTGATAATTTACCATTGTAAATCATTGAATCCTTGGAGAATCTTGTAAAAGCCTTTATCTCGTGGAGTTAAGAGGAATATTCTCTATAAATTCAAGATGAGGGAATGTCTCCTAAATCAGAGGAGTTACTTTTTTATTGGAGCCAAGTTTAAATTAAAAAAATTAAAACTTAGAAGAAGTACTTAAAAAAGGTCTTGCAAAAACTTGCGGTGGTGTGTGCCTCATTTAGAGCTCTCTCCTTGATCATTTGTAGAACTTGAGTAGCTCACACCATAGCTCACTCAGCTCATCATTAAGCATCATTATAATGTCAATGAATCTGTATAATCATGTGTTATAATACATATAGCTAATTCAACATCTCTGTCTACTTCTCTGTTGTGACTACTCAGAACAATCAACTTCTTCTAGTCATATCTTAGTGAATTTGGGAGAAATTGTCTTCCAAGTGCTCTGTGGTCATCTACTGGTTAGTCCCTGAAAAGTTGGGGGTGAGTTTTGATTTGCTAAAATGATTTCTCAGAGCATAGTTGATCATTTTAAATGATTCCACTTGAAATCATTAGCTATCTAAGCTAATTGAATTTCCCCCAAAAGGAATCTTTTCAATTGTTACTGTACTATGAGCTCTGAATAAAAAAGCCAGCAAGTGTATGGACTAAAATAGCAAGTTTTTCAACACTAGCTATTCTTGAACTAGTCTTTTTTGAATCAATTGTTTCAAGCATCAACTCCAAAGTACATAGGTACTTTCTTTGTGTCATTTTCAAGCTAAAAGGGCCTACTTTATAACTTTGAAGTGTATTAGGGCTAGTACAACACAGGTTTTAGCAGTACCACCTCACTTCCTTGAGGTATCCATCCATCTCTCCCAATAGCTTGAGGGGGAGTTGTTGGTGCAAATGTTCAAGCGTACACATTTGGCTTAGCATGGAAGACATTGTGTGGTACTAGCACTTGATGATCCTTGTGAACTATAGCTTGTAACTACTTGATCATTTACCATTATAAAACATTAATTTCTTGGAGAATCTTGTAAAAGCTCATAACTCGTGGAGTTAGGAAGAATATTAGCTATGACTTCAAGTTGAGGGAATATCTCCTAAATCAGTGGAGTCACTTTTTGATTGGAGCCAAAGCTTTAATTGGAAATTCAAATTTAGAAGTAACACAGATAAAAAGACCTTGTAAAATCTCGTGGAGGTGTGCCTCATTCAGAGCTCACTCCTTGATCACTTGTAGAAATTGAGTAGCTCACACATAGCTCACTTAATTCATCAGTATTGAGCATCATTACAATGCCAATGAATCTGTACAATTATATTCTATAATACATATAGCTCATTGAACATCTCTATCTACTTCGCTGCCATGACTACTCAGAACAGTTAACTTCTTCTGGTCATATCTCAGTGAATACTCAACTATCTGACATAATCTTTGGCTTCTTGGAACCAACTTGAAGTCTACTTTGTGTTGTAAAAATACCAAGGCATTTGGTTTAGGCATCAGGGAGAAATCACCTTTGAAGTGCTCACTGGTCATCTACTAGTTGTTCCCTAAAATATCGGGGGTAAGATCTGATTTGCTAAAGTTATTTCTGAGAGCATAGTTGATCATTCTAAATGATTCCACTTGCAATCATTAGCTATCTAGGCTAATTGAATTCCCCCAAAATTAATTTTGCCAATTGTTACTGTGTTTAGAGCTCTGAGTAGATGAAATTGGATGATAAAGTAGTAAAATGTATTTCTGTTGGGTATAGTTCTGAAAGTAAAGGCTATTGTTTGTATCATCCACATACTAAATGCATTTTGGTTAGCTGTGATGTTGTTTTTGTGGAAGATGTTATTCACCCATTGCTTTCATGTACTAAGCAGACATTTGTTAGCTCCAAAGACATGTATGCTACATTGTTGCCTCTCTTTACAAGTGAAAAGTCTAGTGCTAGTCCAAATGAGGCAACTTCTCAGCCTTTACAGGTTTCATGTGATGATCCAGATCATTCCATTTCTAATGCAGATTTACATGATGCACTTGTTGATGAAAGAGCTGATATTGAGGAGGCAAAAACTATGCCAAAATGGTTGGTACAGAATTTGTGTGGTAGCAAATTAGATGCACCTCTGTCATATATACTCGTTCAGGCTGTCATAGTGCCTCTTTTGCATCAAATTGCTATGCTATGGCTACCTCTAGTCTCTGTGATGAGAATGATCTTGTTTTTTTTTATGAAGCACAAAACTCTAAACATGGGATGGTTGTAATGCAATTTGAATATGATGTTATCATGAAAAATGGTACCTGGTCTTTATGTGACTTGCCTCCTGGCAAGAAGTCCTTTGGCACTAAGTGGGTATACAAGCTGACTAATGGAACAGTTGATAGGTATAATGCTAGGCTTTTTGCAAAGGGTTATGTGCAGGAAAGAGGCATTGATTTTGATCAGACCTTTGCACCTACATGTTGAATGACTATTGTTCATAGCATATGTGCACTTGCAGCTCATCATGGTTGGAATGTACATCAATTGGATATTAAAACTACATTTTTGAATGGTGATTTGCATGAAGAAGTGTATGATTTTTAGCCTTGTGGATTTGTGCGAGGGCATGAAAACCATGTGTGCAGGTTAAAGAAGGCATTATATGGTTTAAAGCAAGCACCGCGTGCTTGGTATGAAAAGATACATGCCTATCTGACTGCACATAGTTTTGAGAACAATCCAACTGAAAGCACCTTATATGTTAAGCATGTTAATGATGTGCTTCTGATCATTGTTGTGTATGTTGACGACATGCTACTCACTGGTCCTCATGACAAGCATATCGCTGATTTTAAGGCTGATTTGCATGCCTTATTTGAGGTGTCTAATTTGGGGCATTTGCATCATTATTTGGGCATTCAATTTATGCAAGTTGATGGTGGAATGGTTTTGTGCCAAAGGAAATTTATTGACACATTATTGTAGCATTTTGGCCTTGAAGAGTGTAAACCTATTGCCACATCTATGGAGACAGGTTTACGATTGAGTCTTCATGATGTTGGAGATGCATTTGATGTTGTTCTCTATCAGTAGATTGTTAGATGCTTGATTTACTTATGCATTACTCGGCCAAATATTCAGTTTGTTGTATCACATATGAGCAAGTCTATGCATTGCCCAGGTGTCAAGCATTGGCATTCAGTTAAGTGCATCTTTTGCTACTTGAGTGGTACCCAGCTACTTGGATTGTTTTATCCCAAGGGGGGATCACTACCGCCAAATTTACATGATTTTTTTGACTCTGACTGGGCTAGTTGCTATGACACTCATGTGTCCTCTAGTGGCTTTTGATTCATGCTTGGTAGCTCATGTATATCTTGGTTGAGCAAGAAGCAGCCTACTATGGCCACTCCCAATTGTGAGGTTAAGTATAGGGCAGCTTTCACACTGACTGTTGAGTGTGTGTGGCTCACATGCCTTATGGTTGATTTGTGTGTTGGTCACTTTTCTGCCACCACCATCTTCACTGATAGTCAAAGCGCATTGGCAGTTGTGAGGAACCCTGTGTTCCATGCTCGCACTAAGCACATTGAGGTGAATTATCATTATGTCAAGGAGAGGTTCTCTGTTGGAGAGATTAGCTTGGCATATGTGCCCACGTAGGAGAACATTGTAGACCTTTTTACGAAGGCTCTTCCTAGGGAGAAGTTTGAAGCTTTTTGCAAAGCTTTGGGCTTACTTCCTTTTGTGGATTGATTCCACATAGCTTAGCATTTCCTTATACATGAGTGCCAGCTCCTTGTTCATTGCATCACTCCCAGGGGGGATTTGTTGATATATTTAGGTAGTGATGTGTGTGAACACACTAGGACCACAGGGGCACTTTTTCCCTCTTTAGGAGGCTTTCTCCCTTGGCTTGTATATATGCCTATTGCCCTAATGGGTTACATATCTCTGTACATTCTAGTGGTAATACATTTGATATTGTGTGTTGTGCTCCAAGCTTCTTCTTCTTCCTTGTGTTGTTCATGTGCTTCCATAGACATCTAACTCCAACAAGTGGTTTACCATTAATTTCTAGATTTTTATGCTATATCATGATTTTGTGATATTTGGATTGAAGAACTGGGCTTCTAAAGAAAAATGGAGAAGATTGGAGGACATGACCAATTCAAGCAATTAGGGCACTCAGAGAACCTTTGATGCCCCTAATTGCTTGAATTTTCGTGTCCTCCAATCTTCTCCATTTTGTAATATTCTTACCCTTGATGCTCTTATACTTTGTTTATCACTCACACAAAAGGCATGACCAATTCAAGTGAAGAGAGCAGTCTGAGAACTTCAAATTGCTTTTATCGCTTTTATCAGTTTTTCCTTTTCATACATGGCCCATTAACATAAAAAAAGAAACACGACCAATTCAAGCAATAAGGGCCTTCAGAGAACCTTCATTGCCTCTTATCGCTTGAATTGTTCATGTCCTCCAAGTTTCTCCCCCTTTGTAATATTTCTACCTTATTACTCTATATAACTTATCACTAATATGGAGAAATTCTTATCCTTATCTTGACCAATAGAATTTCTTTGGACAATAGAAACCTTGCACAGCAATCATGTCTCTTTGACATTGATAAAAGTCTTTGCAAAATGGAGATATTCTTTAACCTAGCACAACAATGATAAAAATCTTTGCACAATAGAAACCCTAAAAGACTCATGATATAAACCAAAAAAATGCCAATATGCATATAATAAGTTTACATAAAAAAGAGATGTATTTAGTGATTAGCATGTTAGCTAATCACTTACATGGAGGGATTCTTTATTCTAGCCGAGCAATGATAAAAGTTTTTGCAAACAATGTCCATATAAATATGACGAGTGTTCATAAAAAAAGAGATGTATTTAGCATCAATGTCTTTGTTTCCATTCCAACAATTTTGGTAGAACAAAAAGGGAAAGACTCGTTACATCCTTAAGGGTTGGAACTTGATCACCTTGGACTATCAATTGAGAATCTGGACTATGGTGCAACCTCATCAAGATACTCTAGGAGCTCCCTTACATTTTTGAGTTTCCAATTTCTAGTGACAATTATTTTCTTAGGTTGAAAATGTGGATGAATCAATAATTCTAACTCAAATTCTGGACAGCTCTCCTCTAAATCTAAGGGTATCCAGAGTCCAAGCTTTTTTTTCCACTTTCTGTAGTCATATCCCAAAACAAGTGATTGTAGAGATATATGATATGACATTGAAAGAGAATTTGGACTAGCTTTACATAAAATGATGTCTCCTAACTTTTAAACTTCTTTGCTATCCCATTCCCTACCTAAAACATCATCAATCTTTGAACTTGAAACCCTCCTATTCAACTGCATTGTTTTTGTTTTTTGTAATAACATGTCTTTATCCTTCGAGAAATTTGGCTTGTTGATATTACCCTTTGGATGTCATCTTTCATTTCGCATAGAAAACTTGAAACTATTGAATGATCAGGAGCATCCCAATCTAATGAAGAGATGCAAGGAGCAAGCAGATGTACAAGATTTCCATAAGCACTCCTCCTTGATTGCACCTGATAATCTGCAAAATAGACAAACAGTTAAATGCTATTGAAAAATGGAACAAATTTGTTTGCATACATAAGTTATGCATAATTCTTATCAAGGACTTTGAATGTTCTTGCTAAACATTCAATAGGTTGCCACTCCAGAATATTTGAAGGAAAAATATCTACAATACAAAAACATATATCTTTATATACAAAAACAATTGAAATTGATAAAAGAGCATTGCTAAAATTCACTTAGAGTATGACAAGAATTGCAGATGATTATCTAGCACCAGATCCTTAGCTTTCTACACATGTTGAACTTTTGCAAACCAAGCATGCCTCTTAAATTTGAAACTAAGAATATGACCTTTCCAATAGTTTTTTTTGTTGTCTCTTTTAGCATGCTTGACTTTGTGGGCACCTCTACAACTAGGAAGCATAGTCACCCAATCATTTAGCCTCACAAAAAGAGGTTTCCATAAAGAATCCTCTCTTCTATTGTAAACCTCACATGAGGCTACACGATTGGAAGGACAACGAGAAGTAGAAGCCATTCAAACACTCAGACAAACAGTAGAGAATTCTCAAAGTGGGAAATATGTTGGAGTTAGACATCTGCGGAAGCACGTGAACAGCACAAGGAAGAATAAGAAGTTTGGAGCACAACACAATAATGAATGTATTACCACTAGAATGTAAAAAGATAGTAGCCCATTAGGGCAATAGGAATATATACAAGTCGGGGGGAAAACCTCCTAAAGAGGGAAAAAAGTACCCCGACGGTCCTAGAGTGTTCACACACATCACTACCTAAATATACCAACAAATCCCCCCTGAGAGTGATGCGGCGAACAAGGAGCTCACACTCATGTATAAGGAAGTGCCAAGCTATGTGGAAATCACTCCACAAAAGGAAGTAAGCTCAAAGCTCTGTGGAAAGCTTCAAAGTTCTCCCTAGGCAGAGCCTTCCTCAAAGGTCTACAATGTTCTCCTGCATGGGCACATATGCCAAGCTGATCTCCCTAGTAGAGAACCTCTCCCTGACATAATGATAATGCACCTCAATGTGCTTAGTGCGAGCATGGAACATAACGTTCCTCGCAACTGCCAATGCACTCTAACTGTCATTGAAGATGGTGGTGGCAAAAGACTGACCAACACCCAAATCAGCCATAAGGCGTCTGAGCCACACACACTCAACAGCCATTGTGAAAGCTACCCTATACTCAGCCTCACAACTGGAAGTGGCCACAGTAGGCCGCTTCTTGCTCAACCAGGATATACATGAGCTACCAAGCATGAAACAAAAACCACTAGTGGACACACGAGTGTCATAGAAACCAGGCCAGTCAGAGTAAGAAAAAGCATGCAAATCTGATGGCAATGATCCCCCCCTGGGATAAAACAACCCAAGTAGCCGGGTACCACTCAAGTAGTGAAAGATGTGCTTAACTACCTGCCAATGCTTGACACCTGGGCAATGCATAAACCTGCTCATCTGTGAGATATTAAACTAAATATCTGGTTGAGTAATGCATAAGTAAATCAAGCACCCAATAGCCTGCTGATAGAGAATAGCATCAAATGCATCTCTAGCATCCTGAAGATTCAATCGTAAACATGTTCCATAGGAGTGGCAATAGGCTTACAGTCTTCAAGGCCAAAATGCTGAAATAATGTGTCAATGTATTTTGTATGACACAAAGCCATTCCACCATCAACTTGCATAAGATGAATGCCCAAATAGTGATGCAAATGCCCCAAATCAGACATCTCAAATGAGGCATGTAAATCAGCCTTAAAATCAGCAATATGCCTCTCATGAGGACCAGTGAGCAGCATGTCATCAACATAAACCACAATGATCAGAAGTACATCATTAGCACGCTTAACATATAAGGTGCTTTAAGTTGGACTGTTCTCAAAACCATGTGCAATCTCATAGGCATGTATCTTTTCATACCAAGCATGTGGTGCTTGCTTTAAGCCATATAAAGCCTTCTTTAACCTGCACACCTGGTTCTCATGCCCTTTCTGCACAAAGCCATGGACTAAAAAGCATACACTTCTTCATGCAAGTCACCATTCATAAATGTTGTTTTGATATCCAACTGATGTACATTCCAACCATGATGAGTTGCAACTGCACAGATGCTACGAACAGTAGTCATTCGGCAAGTAGGTGCAAAGGTCTCATCAAAATTAATGCCTCTTTCTTGTGCATAACCCTTTGCAACAAGCCTAGCCTTATACTTGTCAACTGTACCATCAGGCTTACACTTCAGCTTGTATACCCACTTAGTCCCAATGGCCTTCTTGCAAGGAGCCAAGTCACATAAAGACTAAGTACCATTCTTCATTATAGCATCGTATTCAGATTGCATAGCAGCCATCCAATTTTCTAAATTTTGTGCTTCATCAAACGAAATAGGCTCATTCTCATCATAGAGACTAGATGCACCCATAGCATAGCAATCTGATGCAAAAGAGGCATTATGAGAGCCTCAACAAGTATGATATGATAGAGGTGCATCTAATTTGCTATCACGCAAAGTCTGCACCAGCCATTTTGGCATAGTTTTTGCCTACTCAATATCAGCTCTCTCACGAACAAGTGCATCATGTAAATCTACATCAAAAATGGAATGATCTGCATCATCACATCAAACTTGCAAAGGTTGAGAAGTTGCCTCATTAGGACCAACACTAGATTGTCCACCTGTAAAAAGAGGCAGCAAAGTATCATACATGTCTTTGGAGCTAACAGATGTCTCCTTAGTACATGAAAGCAATGGCTGAATAGCATCTTCTACAAAAACAACATCACGGCTAACCAGAATGCGTTTAATCTATGGATGATATAGTCGATAGCCTTTACTTTCATAACTGTACCCAACAAAAATACATTTTACTGTTTTATCATCCAATTTTCTATGATGTTGTTCAGGCACTAATGCATATGCCAAACAACCAAAAACATGCAGATGAGCAACAGATGGCTTGTGATCATCCCAAGCCTCATATGGAGTGATAGACTGCAGTGCTTTAGTGGGACACCTCTTAAGTACATATGCTGCACACATGACAGCCTCATGCCAGAAACTATGTGGTAAAGTGTTGACAGTCAAGGTCACACACAAGTAGCGAAGCGCATCAATGAAGTGGACACACAAGAAGAAGGAGCATGTAGGGAGCTTCAAGAAGCACATGTCAAATTTTCATAAGAAATCCCTATAAAAATAGTGATCTTTATCACTAAGAACCATTGTAAATACCATTTTCTATTTTTACAACTCCATTTTGTTCAAGCCAAGGAGTCCTTGAGCTTGAGGATTATTAGAAGTATCATCCTACCAATTTGCATAATTTTTAGACTCCGTTTGTGCCCCCAAATAAGCCCTGGAACCTAATTTTTAACTAGGCCGGACACTAGGTCTGGACAAGGCCAAAACTACTCAAAAAACTATATAAAGGGCTGGAGAGCTCATTTTTGGGGTTAGCTTGTTGTAGATTTCAGCTTTGTAAGAGAGTTCTTTTGTAATTGAAGATCTTCCATCGTTCCACTCTTTGCTCTTACTTTGTGCGCGTGTGTGTGTGTATGTGTGTGCATGTTTGTATGCTTTCACTCACGCACTTGTGCACTTCACTTGCTCTTGGTCTTCGTACCGGTCCTCACGTCTCCGCAGATTGACATTTATGAGGTGAAGCTTCTCACAGTTGTACTTGCCATTGTGCTAGAGTGACACCAAATTTGGTGCCGTTGTCGGGGAGAGAGCTTGGAGGACGAGCGTGTGACGGTAAGACATAGAGTAGCGACGTTGGAAGGTAAAAAATCACCATTTTCAGTTCAGTTTCCGAGTTTTCCTTCTTCTTCATCTTCACCATCATCACCATCTTCTCCCATCTTCACATTCTTTGATTTTTTCCATTTTCGGCTGTACATTCACCTTGTTTTTCACTTGTGGCTACAAGCAAGAAGCGTAGAGGTTGTTCAAAGCTAAAACACTGAAGAATCACTCTCAAAAAACTCTCAAAAACACCAAAATCTGGGCAACAATATCGCAGAGTGACAAGGTCAGCGTCTGGTATCGCGAGTGCCATATCTTGAGTTTGGTGAGTGACTTTGTAGGTATAGGCATATAGGAGTGACAAGCAGAACCTAAGGTACACATTTGTGCAAAAAAATTTGAATTTGGGTGTCAAAATCTCCAAGTATCATGTCCAGTTGAGGTTTGGTATCGCGATACCAAAACTCCCGTGTATCGCGATACTTGTCGAGGTATCGTATCGTGCATGCCCACTGCACTAGTTGGTATCATCAAGTGTTGGTATCGCGATCACAGTTGCCTCAGTGGTATCGTATCGTTGACCGAGCGGTATCGTATCGCGCATGACGGTGGTATCATATCACCTGAGATCTTGGTATCGTATCGTGCAAAAATGTGGTATCGTATCATCCATATTTCCAGTATCGTATCGTGAGATTTCAAGTATCGTATTGTGAATTGTTGGTATCGTATCGTCTATAGACATGTATCGTATCGTCCCTTACCCTGGTATCGTATCGTGTGATTGTTGGTATCGTATCGTCAACAGGTCAAGTATCGTATCGTCCATTAACTTGGTATCGTATCGTCGAATGCAGAGGTATCGTATCGTGAGCAATCTGGTATCGTATCGTGTGTTTTCTAGTATCGTATCGTGTCGGTTCAGTGGTATCGTATCGTCCACTAACTTAGTATCGTATCGTCGAGTGCAGAGGTATCAATATCGTGCAAATCAGAGGTATCGTATCGTGACCATTTCCAGTATCATATCATGTGAAAAGCAGTATCGTATCATGGAATTCGGTATCGTGATCATAGTCCCCCTTGTGGTATCGTATCGTGGAAGTTGGTATCGCCTTGCTGGTATCGTATCGCCTGTCTTGAGGTACTCCCAGAGAGATCCTGTTTCCCTGTTTTAAACCCCAGAACCCTAAACTGGCATAACTTTCTCATATATAGGAGTATTTAACCAACCTGAAGAAGAACCTCTCACAAGCATCAAAATGGTAAATTCAAAGAATGGCAGTGAGGGAAGTCAAAAGAAAAAGAAAAGACAAGGAGTGAAACAAAAAGAGGAGGAGAAATTGTTTGAAGTACCAGAGAATTTCAAGACATATGAAGTTGAAGACCGAAAAATTTTGGTACGAATGCCTAAGAGAGAGGCAACCACAGGAGAAGCATATGATAACAAAGAAAAGACCAAAAAAATTGTAATCACCATCGAAGAGAACGAAGAGAGATGTACATACATAGGAGATGACCTAAGTAAAGAAGAGGAAGCAGAGTTGGTAGCTTTGTTAAGGGAATATAGGGACGCGTTTGCGTGGCACTATAGAGACTTGAAGGGGGTAGATCCAAAAATTTGCTCTCATACGATCCCCATGACCATTGATGCCAAGCCCATCAAACAAAGGCCCTATACATATAATGACACTTATGCAACCAAAATAAAAGAAGAAATTGATAGGTTGATTGAAGCTGGATTTATCTATGAGATTGAGCATATAGAATGGGTGTCCCCCATTGTAGTGGTACCCAAGAAGAATGGAAAGTTGCGTGTATGTATTAACCTTAAAAAAGTTAATGCTGCCACAGTAAGAGATTTTATTGGAGCGTGTTGCAGGCAAGGAAGTTTATAGCTTCCTTGATGGATTTTCACGTTACAACCAAGTAGCCATTGCCACAGAAGATCAATATAAAATGGCCTTTGCCACAGAGTGGGGAGTCTTTGCATTTCGCGTGATGCCATTTGGGCTCACCAATGCATCTGCAACATTCCAAAGGCTTATGTGTCATGTCTTCAAAGAGTTCTTGCGAAAGAGCTTAGAAGTATATGTGGATGTGCTCATTCCCAAGGAAGGAGATGTCACATCCTTGAGCTCAGATAGATCTTCAACAAGTGTAGAGACTACCGAGTGTGTCTGAACCCATAGAAGTGTGTGTTCATGGTACGTCAAGGTAAAATCTTATGTCATATTGTTTCTAAGAACGGAATATCAACAGATGAGGAAAAAGTAAAAGCCATAGCGGAGTTGCCGAGGCCAAGGAATGTTAAAGAGGTTCAAGCCTTTATGGCCATTGTGGATATTACCATAGGTTTATCCACATGTATGCGATCATAGCTAAACCTCTTTATGCCTTGCTGACAAAGTTTGAGTGGAACGACGAATGCGAAAAACTCCTTCAATGAGCTGAAGAGACATTTGTGCACAGCACCAATACTGACCACTCCTGATTGGAATAAGCCATTCCATGTACATGTGGATGCATCCAATTATGCAATAGGATGTGTGTTGTCACAACCAACAGGTGAAGGAAATTTAGATTTGCCTATAGCATATGCTCGTAGGCAATCGAATGTTGCTGAACGAAACTACACCACAGCCGAAAGAGAAGGCTTAGGCATGGTATATGCAGTAAAGAAGTTTAGACACTATTTATTGGCCAACAAGTTTAAGTTCTTCACTGATCATCAAGCCTTATTATACTTGGTCAATAAACCTTGCAATACCGGACGCTTAGTAAGATGGTTCCTCTTACTAATGGAATATGAATTTGTTCGGAAAGGTAAGACCCACCTCAGAGCGGATCACCTCTCTCGCATCACTTCAGGCGAGTCCCCACAAGGAGTATTTGATGCTTATTTGTTCAATCTAGAAGTTGTTCCTAAATGGGCAAATAAGTTGGTACCAATCCTAACCTTTGGACCTGCAAATAAGAAGGTGAAGACGAACAGGGATGAAATTGTAAGATCACAAAAATATCAAATATTGGCAGGAAGCATGTACAAACAAGATACTGAAGGTGTTCTAGCTTGTTGTGTGGAGAACGCTGAACATAGTAGTTGGTTGCAACAAGCCCATGAAGAATTTCTAGGAAATCACTATTCTAAACAACGAACATTGCAAAATCTAAAACTTTTAGGAGTGTATTGGCCTAGCATGGACAAAGAAATACATGAGTGGATTAAGAATTGTCCAGTGTGCCAGGAGAAACCTCGCTAGTCTGGCAAGAAAACGGAGCATGGAGCAAGAGGCGCAAAACTATGCCTTAGTAGGAGACAACCTATACCGAACAGGCAAAGATGGTTATTTAAGACTGTGCGTTCATGAATCAGACTACTTGAAAGTCTTAGAAACTGCACATAGCAGCGTTGTAGGTGGACACTTTGGGCCTGACAAGGTAATTAAGACTATTCTATTTTTAGGACTGTGGTGGCCCACTCTTCATATGGATGCACATACCTATGTGAAGAAATGTGACACATGCCAACGTGCCCAGTACCCAATTAGAAAAGATGAGATGCCTTTGAGGCCAATGATGGGAGGACGTGCATTCTCGAAGTGAGGCATAGACTTTGTAGGTCCTATTGACCCCCAAGCTAGAAACTCCCATGCTGAATACATCATTGTAGCCACAGATTACCTAACAAAGTGGGTGGAAGTAAAAGCCACAACGAAGAATGATGCTCAAACAATGGCTAAGTTTTTATTTGAGAATGTGTTCATGAGATACGGACTGCCAATTGAGTTAGTAAGTGATAGAGGCACACACTTCTTGAATGAAGTCATCGAAAATCTTCTCCATGAATTCTTGGTGATACATAAGAAGTCTGCCCCCTATCATCCACAAGCTAACGGACAAGCCCAGAGCACAAACAAGATCCTATGTAATGTATTGACCAAATTGGTAAATAATAAACGCTCTGATTGGGACAAACAACTTCATCATGTTGTTTGGGCTTACCGAGATGCCTACAAAATGGTACTCAATGCCACCCCATTTCATATGGTCTTTGGATAAAATGTTGTGCTACCATTGGACTTCCTAATCCCAACTTTAAAAGTAGCACAAGAGCATGAGTGGAATGGACATGAGTTGTCCTCTAGGATCTTTGATCTAGAATGCTTAGGTGAGACAAGGCTACGAGCGGCGGTAGGCATCTATGCGGCAAAGAAAAGGCAGAAGGCATACTTCGATGCACATATCAAAGATAAATGCTTGAAAGAGGGAGACCTAGTGCTGGTTTATGCACTAAAGCAACATGCCCGTAAATTGGAAAAAAGAGGATACGGACCCATGATCATTAATAGAATTTCCACTAGCGGTGCAGTTCAATTGGCCACACTAGAAGGTGATATCCTTCCAAATTATATCAGTGGTTGTCGAGTCAAGCTATATCAAGAATGTCTTACAGAGGATATGCTAAAGAGACTCAACACTACTACGAAGCGAAAAGAAGAAGAGTTACGGGTTAGAGAAGAAGCACAGGCAGAGGCTAGAGAATGCATTAGGAGAAATAAGTTAAGACGCCTAGGCCTAGATATCAATCTTGAGGCCCAAAGATACCACATGGCCATGTGTCAAACATCAAGTGCAATTTCTTCTTGAATAATTGATCGACGTCCATTTGTGACCATAGCGGTAGGACAAGGGAAGAATGCAAGGATTGTGAGAGCATTGATTGACTCAGGTGCAACAACTAGTGCAGTTAGACTATCCTACTGCCACGACTTGCAATTGAACATAAAGCCTATAGAAGCCTATCTCATAGGTTTGGGAGGTGTGGAAACCCCTTGTTTGGGTGAGGTGGAACTTCCCATCTACCTTCAAGATGTTCCAATGAAAGTCAAAATGCTAGTATGTCACGATGAGGACATTATAGAGCCACTTGTCCTGGGTCAAGATTGGATTTATGACCATGCAGTCAACCTGAACCTAAGAAGTCAAATCCTTCAAGTTTGGGCACATGAACAATGTATTACATTAGAATTAGACAATTTCATGCTAACAAATCCAAGGGTCACACCTTCTCTTAGTTCTTCCGAAACTAATCTTTGCAAAGAAAATGTTGTGTGTGTCAATAACCCTACGAAGCAAAAGGACTCAATCATAGAAGCACAAGCTCAAAGGCAAGCAAACCTCTCATCTTCTTCACATACTAATGCAAGTGTAACTCGACCAAAGAGGCAAGCAAAAAGGACATCTGCTATATCAACTAGACAAGCAGAATTCAAGAGGAAAGAAGCTTAGAGCATGAAGCAGATTTGGGTACGGAAAGGAGAACAACCACCAGCTTTGCCACAACCCTCCTTAGTGAGGCAAGCCAACCATGTTAGAAGAAGCACCAAGAAACGTGGACCAGTTCAATCCTACGGTCTTCGACAAATTTGGGTACCAAAGCAATCGATGAAGGCCGACCATAATAACGTACAAATTTGGGTGCCTAAGAAATTAGTTGCATCTCAACTAGGACACTTATACATGTGGCTACCCAAGGCACTCTTACATGCACAAACACCACTGATCTCCCTCACAAGAACAGCTTCAACAAAGAAGCCAAGGAGAGAAATGGGTAAAAACCGAGCACATATACCAAAGGAATATAAACTCACTTCTTGGGAAAAAATAAAAAGACAATCATCAAGGATATGGGTATGGAAGCCAAAATACCAGCAACTTCCACAAAATCAAAGAGCCATCCATGCTGGATACCAAATTTTAGAAACCATCCAAAGGGGCCAAAGGTGATCTCCACAGGGCCACATACCATTCTCAAATGGATCCTTATAAGGAGGATTACAGCATTTCAAGCTCCAATTAACACCTCCAAACAAAGAGTGCATCCAGTCTGCACATAACATCCGAAGCCTCGACGTGCAACAACCATGTGCCTTTAGCATAATCTTGTCTTTTGCACCATTCAGGTCATGCATTTCCAAAGTATGCATCAATATAGGGCCACCTTACATGGTCGTGGATAGACACAATTGTGAATCCCAGGCACATGCCACACATCTGACACATGTACAATATTTTATTGATACTAACACCGTTATTCTTGTTTTATGCCATTGTTCCAAAAAAAAAATCGAAAGAAAAGAAAAGAAAGCAGAACAGACAAAAAGAGGAGACATGACCATGCGCTTGAAGAATTTCATCAGTGAACCATCAGCAAGGACATCCATCAACAAGCAAGATAGGGCAAATGGTCAATCACCATGCTGGGAGTACACCACACAGAATGAAGATCCATGGACGCTTCACCATGGTAAGAATGGCCTACGGTAATAACACCATCACCATGGTAGATTAGGACACCTCTCCATCAGCGTACCCTTGAGCACTTCGCTCAAGACCCAATCTCTTGCACCATACTTCTTCCCATGCATTTTCCAAGTATGCATGCATAGGGCTACATTACAAGGTCGTGCACAAGGCACATTCTTCTTCCAACCCATGCATTAATGCACTTACCCATCATCCATTATGGGTTACAAGTACTTGGAAATCCATCTTTGGAAGAAACAGAGGACATCCCGATGACAACAACAAGAGCCAGGAGGCAATCCACCACGTGAGTTGCTGATAACCAACATTGACAACCTCTTTTGAGTAGCTCACAATTTTTGAAAGCTAACAAAGACACCATCAAGCTGGAATACAAGGAAGAAGTATATACAAAGATAGCAATGAAAAACTAACGAACCAGACAACTGCCCAAGCTACAATTGGAAGATGGACCACTCTTGTGGATACATGATGGACACTATCTCTCCACGCACTACATGGAACACCCACTACAACAAGGGTCTGTCTGGGACGACAGACTCTAGAGGGGGGGGGGGGGAGTGTTGACAGTCAAGGTCACACACAAGTAGCAAAGCGCATCAATGAAGTGGACACACAAGAAGAAGGAGCATGTAGGGAGCTTCAAGAAGCACATGTCAAATTTTCAGAAGAAATCCCTATAAAAATAGTGCTCTTTATCACTAATAACCATTGTAAATACCATTTTCTATTTTTACAACTCCATTTTATTCAAGCCAAGGAGTCCTTGAGCTTGAGGAGTATTAGAAGTATCATCCTACCAATTTTCATAATTTTACACTCTGTTTGAGCCCCCAAATAAGCCCTGGAACCTAATTTTTAACTAGCCCAGACACTAGGTCTGGACAAGGCCAAAACTACTCAAAAAACTATATAAAGGGCTGGAGAGCTCATTTTTGGGGTTAGCTTGTTGTAGATTTCAGCTTTGTAAGAGAGTTCTTTTGTAATCGAAGATCTTACATCGTTCCACTCTTTGCTCTTACTTTGTGCACGTGTGTGTGTATGTGTGTGCATGTTTGTATGCTTTCACTCATGCACTTGTGCACTTCACTTGCTCTTGGTCTTCATACCGGTCCTCACATCTCCGTGGATTGAAATTTATGAGGTGAAGCTCCTCACGTTGGTACTTGCCATTGTGCTAGAGTGACACCAAATTTGGCGCCTAACTCTTGACCGTACACCTCGCCATCTCCATGAGTGATCTATTCTTCCTCCATTCTGTTGAGGTGTATACGGCACTGTACACTGGTGTTTTATCCCACCTTTAGCCAGAAATGCATTAAAATCAGAAGACATATATTCCCCCCCTCGATCAGAACGGAGGGTGCCCATTTTACATGCTGACAGATTTTCAGCCAAAACCAAAAATTGTTTGAAGCACATGAACACTTCAGACTTTGCTTTCAATGGATATACCCATGCATGCCTGGAAAAATCATCAATGAAAGTCACAAAGTAAAGATAATTTTTGAAAGAAGGAGTTTGCATAGGACCACAGACATCATTATGTACAAGCTGCAATTTCTGAGTAGCTCCAACTAAACCATCTTTTGGAAATGAGGAACACTGCATTTTGCCCAAAATACAGCCTTCAAAAACATGTTTTCCAGGTGCCACAAGTTTGGGCAAAGAGGATACCATTTCAGATTTCTGCAAGCATAGCAAACTAGCAAAATTTAGATGACCAAAGTGTGGATGCCAAAGCTTTGCATCTCACATAGCCTGAGAATCATGTACTACACATGCCGAATCATTCACAAATCCTTCATAGTCTATGAGCTTATACAACCCACGACATAAAATGCCAGAAGCAATAATCACATTGCCATTTGACAGATCATGAATTGTACACCTCTAATCAACCAATTTCACAACTAAGCCAATCTTGGCTAATGGAGAAACTGATAACATATTTTTCTTGATCCCTGGCACAAACAAAGCATCTGACAAAGTGAAATAACTACCATTTGCAGTAGTCAAAATGATCTTACCAACTCCCATAGTAGGATAAGAGGAGTTGTTGGCGCATGCAATAGTATTCCCTTTGGGGGCAGACTCGAGTGAAGAGAAGAAACTGTGCTACAAGGTAATATGTTTGGTCGCCCCACTGTCAAAGTACCAAACATCTGAGTCTACTGCAGACATGCACTGCTCATGAGAAGATGGGTCAAAATTGCAAACTGTAGTAAACACCCATTCTTCTTCCTACACAAGATTAGCAGACTCTGTTTTCGGTGTAGAGGCCTCTGCAACAACCATTCCAGCCTCCTTTTTCTTTGCCTCTTTTGCAACCAATTTTGGATATGTCTTTATGATATGATCATTCCCTTTACAGTACTTGCAAAACAATTTTTGGTTTTCTAATTTCTTCTCATCTTTATCTTCCTTCTTCGAATGTGCAACATTTGCAGATTTCTGCTTACTAGTTCAAGAGCTCCATTTTCCTTTGCCCTTATGACTAGCGAGGAAAGCTTGATCTGCAACACGCATAATGGATCTGTTCTTCCTGGGTTGATCTTCCTGCAACAGAACAAAGACTAACTCCTCAAATGACAAGGCATTTGGATTGCCTTTCATCATCAACCGAAGAGTAGAAGCAAAACTTTGATATGAATCAAGAAGACCATTCAGAACGGTCTGCACAAGTGAGCTATCTGGTATAACCTCATCAGCAAAAATCAAGTGTTTCGTCAAGTCTTTGATGTTTGTTAGAAAACTATCCATAGAATCACTCATTCATGTGCTCACTCTCCAACTGTTTTTGCAGGTAAGCAACACGAGCCTCATTCCTAGCTTGGTACAATGTGGTAAGTGTATCCCAAGCATCCTTAGCTATTCTGCAAGAGCAAATGTGAGGAATAATGGCACATTTGACAGAAAACGCTATCAATGCATGCGCCTGGGCATCTCTGCGATCCCAACGAATTTGTTCTATAGTAGGTGTAGCAAAAACCGTAGCACGAACAAGAATATGCAGAATATCATCATCTTCAACACCTTTTGCATCAGCTTCAATCAATACATGTCGCATCATATAAGCCCATAACAGGTAGTTGGTACCATCCAACATACAGAATACATCACTGCTTTCAGCCATGGCTGATGACTAAAATACCTTAATGCAAAAAATTGATTGTATCTCAAAAAGTTGAACAGAATTGCCCAGATGAATTCTGCTAGACCTGTAGCAGACTTTGAGACGCTTATATTGGTGAACTGAAACTGGTATATACATTTGGCACAAAAAGACAAAATAGCTTGTACAAGCACTACGATAATGCGTTCAGAGGCCGAACCGAGCCAGCCAGCAAAGCTGTTTTGATCTCTGAAATGCCCTGAGTATACATACCAAATTTCGTGCGATTCTGAGATTGTGATTGGAGGGGTGTCGACGCCACCCGAGATGGAGCGACGACTTTCTCTGATACCAATTGGTGGAGTTAGACATCTGCGGAAGCACGTGAACAGCACAAGGAAGAAGAAGAAACTTGGAGCGCAACACACAATACTGAATGTATTACCACTAGAATGTACAAAGATAAGTAGCCCATTAAGGCAATAGGCATATGTACAAGCCGAGAGAAAAAAACCTCCTAAAGAGGCAAAAAAGTACCCCGGTGGTCCTAGAGTGTTCATACACATCACCACCTAAATATATCAACAAAATCAAGATTCACAAACTTCACGTGCATTTACAAACAAAAAAAATTTGTACACATGGAAGCAAGTCACAATCTTTTGATTTAATGTATCAATTTTGATCAAAACATCATTGAATTTTGTGAACCTAAAAATATTTCATATCTTCATAAATCATTTCTCCCTTGGAAATTTAAGGATTTGCATTGTATGGTGTGCAAAAATATCTTTATTCGTATGAAATCAAAAAATTGTACAGTGAATACAAGAAACTCCATCGCTTTAGCAGCACTTTTAAGCATATTTTCTTAAAAAAATCATTTCTTCATAGGATTAAAAGAGACAAGAATGTTAGATTCTTGTACATGTGAAAAGATCCTATTTGTCAACTTTCTTAATCCGTCATTAGCAAACATCCCATTTTCGGGAATTTTTTGCCCTAATGTGGTTTTTTTGGCTATACATAAGATAATGTTGTTATATACATGTAGTCTATATAGTTTGCTTCTACTTAATCATTTATAACATGTTTGGAACCTAATGTGCTGGAAGAGTAGAGAGACATGTCATCATCAATTGCATGCTTCTAATTATGTAGATGTTGTCATGCTTTGAATTAAGTAGATGTTGTAGCATACAAGGCAATGATCATGAGCATACAATGCAATGATCTTCACCAATATGTTCCCTAGCAAAGAGATTTCATCATGCTTCCCTCCAAAAATACATTGAGAAAGTGTTTCCTACATACATAACATACTTCACCTCCTTCTTGTATGTGAGTGCAATGTTGAAATCCATTTGACGTCACTTCGGAATGCCATCCATTTTGCATGTACCTTCCTTTATTTATCATTAGAAAAGTATGCCACCCTTCCCAGTAGAAAAAGATATGACAAAGCATAGATGTCAACATGATTAGAAGCATCATGTAGAAGTACAACATCCATTCTAATTTACAATTGAAATTATAAGTAAGAACATTATAGACAACATGTATCTAATAACAAGTTACCAGATACATGTCTATACATGTATCTATATAGCTAGTTGCTTTTAGGTATGGAAATCTAGTGGAGATCTGCAAAGAGTTTCATTAGATGTGTAGAGAAATAGAATGCAAAACAAATATTATTATGATATAATTTGACAATTAGAATTAAATATAAAATGATATAGATGTTTACAAACATATATATCAAACATACTATATAGATAGTTCCTAATTAAGCTATTTGATTTGTAGATAGATGGAAGTGAGGATCATACAAGGATAGTTCACAATGAAGCATCATCCACCATGCCCATCAAACTTAAACGAAAGCTTTATGAATTAAGTGAAACACAATTTCAATTCTTGAATTCAGGTAGATAGGTTGATTTAGATATGATCAAGCACTATTGTGGGTTAAAATGTTTTTATAATCAAATAGGAATGAAGAAACTAAAGCAGCTAAGAGATAAATTATTCAATTTAGATAATGAGGGATAGGATATATATCTTGGTGCTCGCATGCAAATGATTGAGGAAAATATGTCAATATCAATTGTTTCATTTGAATATTACTTTAGTCAAGGGATCCACTATCGTAGGGCTACAGTTAAAATTGCAATGAGCTTGGGGAATTTGAGAGTCCATAAAGGTTCAGCACAAAATTTTTAATGGAGATCTCATCTTTGAAACTTGTTATAGAATTGAAAACAAAGGATCTATTGGTTGACATGCAATGAGTAGGATGAAGAACTATTTTATTTTGCATTTTGAAGTTATGCCTACTACTAGAAGTTTACACTTGTCAGATAACTTTACAGGTCAAGAAGTATTTCAATCTATAAAGAAGAGATGCTCAATAAAAATGACAAGTTTGTGCAATAACAACATTTTACTAGCTTGTGTAAATAAGAGCTCAACAATGTTATTATTCCTCGGAAAGTTACAATGGGTGAATGATTAATTTGTGCCACTTTCAAGAACATGGCTAAGGGATCCACAACAATTTCAGAAAAAGATAATTTTAAAATTTTTCTTAGAGAGCATTGTGAGAGTCAAGCCTTAGAGAGCAAGAGGGTAGTTCATCATAGAGGTAAAGCACTTAGATATCTAGAGCATTATTTGTGTTTGCTGATTGATGGTATGCATCAAAAGAAGACATGCTTGCCTCATTTCTCGTGCTTCCCAAGGATATTGGGGATAAAGTCCTTGTGCAATTGCATTTGGTACGTGTTGGAGTTAGACATCTGCCGACGCACGCAAACAGCACAAGGAAGAAAAAGAAGCTTGGAGCACAACACACAATACTGAATGTATTACTATAAAATGTACAAAGATAAGTATCCCATTAGGGCAATAGGCATATATACAAGTCGGGGGAAAAAACCTCCTAAAGAGGGAAAAAAGTGCCCCGACAGTCCTAGTCTGTTCACACACATCACTACCTAAATATATCAACAAAACCCCCCTGGGAGTGATGCTGTGAACAAGGAGCTGGCACTCATGTATAAGGAAGTGCCAAGCTACGTGGAAATCACTCCACAAAAGGAAGTAAGCCCAAAGCTTTGCAGAAAGCTTCAAACTTCTCCCTAGGCAGAGCCTTCGTGAAAAGGTCTACAATGTTCTCCTGCATGGGCACATATGCCAAGCCAATCTCCCAAGCAGAGAACCTCTCCCTGACATAGTGATAATGCACCTCAATGTGCTTAGTGCGAGCATGGAACACAGGTTTCCTTGCAACTGCCAACGCACTTTGACTGTCACTGAAGATGGTGGTGGTAGAAGTCTGACCAACACCCAAATTAGCCATAAGGCATATGAGCCACACACACTCAACACTCGCTATGAAAGCTTCCCTATACTCAGCCTCACAACTAGAAGTGGCCACAGTAGGCTTCTTCTTGCTCAACCAAGATATACATGAGCTACCAAGCATGAAGCAAAAGCAACTAGTGGACACACGAGTGTCATAGCAACCAGTCCAATCAGAGTCAGAAAAAGAATGCAAATCTGGTGGTAGTGATCCCCCCTTGGGATAAAACAACCCAAGTAGCCGAGTACCACTCAAGTAGCGAAAGATGCGCTTAACCGCCTGCCAATGTTTGACTCCTAAGCAATGCATAAACCTGCTCATCTGTGAGACAACAAATTGAATATCTGGCTGAGTAATATATAAGTAAATCAAGCATCCAACAGCCTGCTAATAGAGAACAACATCAAATGCATCTTCAGCATCATGAAGACTCAATCGTAAACATGTCTCCATAGGACTGGCAACAGGCTTACAATCTAAATTGAATGCCCAAATAGTGATGCAAATGCCCCAAATTTGACATCTCAAATGAGGCATGCAAATCAGCCTTAAAATCAGCAATATGCTTCTTAATAGGACCAGTGAGCAGCATGTCATCAACATAGACAACAATGATCAGAAGCACATCATTAGCATGCTTAACATATAAGGTGCTTTCAGTTGGACTGTTCTCAAAACCATGTGCAATCAAATAGGCATGTATCTTCTCATACCAAGCATGTGGTGCTTGCTTTAAACCATATAATGCCTTCTTTAACCTGCACACCTGGTTTTCATGCCCTTTCTGCACAAAGCCACGGGGCTGAAAAACATACACTTCTTCATGCAAGTCACCATTCAGAAATGCTATTTTAATGTCCAACTGATGTACATTCCAACCATGATGAGCTGCAAGTGCACAAATGCTCCGAACAATAGTCATATGGCATATAGGTGCAAAGGTCTCATCAAAATCAATGCCTCTTTCCTATGCATAACCCTTTGCAACAAGCCTAGCCTTATACCTGTCAACTGTACCATCCGGTTTATGCTTCAGCTTGTATACCCACTTAGTGCCAATGGCCTTCTTGCCTGGAGGCAAGTCACATAAAGACCAAGTACCATTCTTCATTATAGCATCATATTCAGATTGCATAATAGCCATCCAATTTTTTGAATTTTGAGCTTCATCAAACGAAACAGGCTCATTCGCATCACAGAGACTAGATGCAGCCATAGCATAGCAATCTGATGCAAAAGAGGCACTATGAGAGCCTAAACAAGTACGTTATGAAAGAGGTGCATCTAATTTGCTATCATGCAAAGTCTGCACGAGCCATTTTGGCATAGTTTTTGCCTTCTCAATATCAGCTCTCTCATCTAGTGCATCATGTAAATTTGCATCAGAAATGGAATGATCTGCATCATCACATGAAACCTGCAAAGGCTGAGAAGTTGCCTCATTGGGATCAGCACTAGACTGTCCACCTGTAAAAAGAGGCAGCGAAGTATCATACATGTCTTTGGAGCTAACAGATGTCTCCTTAGTACATGAAAGCAATGGCTGAATAGCATCTTCCACAAAAACATCACAGCTAACCAGAATGCATTTAGTCTGTGGATGATAAAAACGATAGCCTTTACTTTCAGAACTGTACCCAACAAAAATACATTTTATTGCTTTATCATCGAATTTTCTACGATGTTGTTCAGGCACTAATGCATATGCCAAACAACCAAAAACACGCAGATGAGCAACGGATGGCTTGCAATCATGCCAAGCCTCATATGGAGTGATAGACTGCAGTGCTTTAGTGGGACACCTGTTCAGTACATATGATGAATAGATGACAACCTCAAGCCAGAAACTATGTGGTAAAGCCTGACTCTTGACCATACACCTCGCCATCTCCATGAGTGACCTGTTCTTTCGTTTAGCAACTCTATTCTGTTGAGGTGTATATGGCACTGTACACTGGTGTTTTATCCCATGTTCAGCCAGAAATGCATTAAAATCAGAAGACATATATTCCCCCCCTCGATCTGAACGGAGGGTGCCCATTTTACATGCTGATAGATTTTCAGCCAAAACCAAAAGTTTTTTGAAGCACATGAACACTTCGGACTTTGCCTTCAATGGATATACCCATGCATGCCTGGAAAAATCATCAATGAAAGTCACGAAGTAAAGATAATTTCCAAAAGAAGTTGTCTGCATAGGATCACATACATCACTATGTACAAGCTGCAATTTTTGAGTAGCCCAAACTGAACCATTTTTTGGAAATGAGGAACGGTGCATTTTGCCCAAAATACAGCCTTAACAAAAATGTTTTCCAGGTGCCTAAAGTTTGGGCAAAGAGGACACCATTTCAGATTTTTGCAGGCCTAGCAAACTAGCAAAATTCAGATGACCAAAGTGTGCATGCCAAAGCTTTGTATTTGAGATAGCCTGAGAATCATGTACTGCACATGCCAAATCATTTACAGATCTTTCATAGTCTATGAGCTTATATAGCCCACGACATAAAATGACTAAAGCAATAATCACATCGCCATTTGACAAATCATGAACTATACACCTGTCATCAACAAATTTCACAACCAAGCCAATCTTGGCTAATGCAGAAACTGATAACAGGTTCTTCTTGATCCCTGGCACAAATAAAGCATCTGACAAAGTGAAAGGACTACCATCAGCAGTAGTCAAAATGATCTTACCAACTCCCATAATAGGATAAGAGGAGTTGTTGGTGCATGTAACAGTATTCCCTATAGGGGCAGGCTCGAGTGAAGAGAAGAAACTGCGCTGCGAGGTAATATGTCTGGTCGCACCACTATCAAGATACCAAACATCTGATTCTACTGCAGATATGCAGTCCTCATGAGAAGATGGGTCAAAACTATAAACAATAGTAAATGCCCATTCTTCTTCCGGCACAAGATTAGCAGACTCCGTTTTTGGTGTAGAGGCTTCTGCAACAACAAATCCAGCCTCGTTCTTCTTTGCCTCTTTTGCAGCTAGTTTTGGACAGTTCTTTATGATATGATCATTCCCTTTACAGTACTTACAAAACAATTTCTGCTTTTCTGATTTCTTCTCATCTTTATCTTCCTTCTTCGAATGTGCAGAATTAGCAGATTTCTGCTTACTAGTTGAAGAGCTCCATTTTCCTTTGCCCTTCTGACTAGCCAGGAAAGCTTGATCTGCAACTCGCATAATGGACCTGTTCTGCCTCGATTGATCTTCCTGCAACAGAACAGAGACTAACTCCTCAAATGATAAGGCATTTGGATTGCCTTTCATCATCAACCAAAGAGTAGAAGCAAAACTCTGATATGAATTAGGAAGAGCATTCAGAATGGTCTGCACAAGTGAGCTATCTGGTATAACCTCATCAGAAGAAATCAATTGTTCCTTCAAGTCTTTGATCTTTGTTAGGAAACTGTCCATAGAATCACCTTCATTCATGTGCTCACTCTCCAACTGTTTTCGGAGGTAAGAAACAGGAGCCTCATTCCTAGCTTGGTACAATGTGGTAAGTGTATCCCAAGCATCCTTAACTTTTCTGCAAGAGTGAATATGAGGAATAATGGCATGTTTGACAGACAAAGCTATCAATGCATGTGCATGGGCATCTCTGCCATCCCAATGAATCTGCTCTGTAATAGGTGCAGCAGAAACTGCAGCACGAACAGGAATATGCAGAATACCATCATCTTCGACACCTTCTACATCAACTTCAATACCTGCAGTTGTAACAGTTGCAGGTGTGATAGGACGTTTTTTGACACCCTGCACAATGTTCCACAGTCCTTTTGCAATCAACACATGTCACATCATATAAGCCCATAACGGGTAGTTGGTACCATCCAACTTATCCTCAATAGCCAACATATGGAATACATCACTGCTTTCAGCCATGGCTGGTGACTAAAATACCTTGATGCAGAAAATTGACTGTATCTCAAAAAGTTGAATAGAACTGCCCAAACAAATTCCACTACACCTGTAGCAGACTTTGAGACGCTTATACTGGCGAACAAAAACTGGTATATACCTTTGGCACAAAAAGACAAAATAGCCTACACAAGCGTTGTGATAATGCGTTCGGAGGTTGAGACGAGCTCAGATCGCGATTTCATGTGAATCTGAGACTGCAAACGGAGGAGTGTCGATGGCACCCTAGATGAAGTGACGGCCTGCTCTGATAATTGTTGGAGTTAGATGTCTGCGGAAGCACGCGAATAGCACAAGGAAGAAGAAGAAGCTTGGAGCACAACACACAATACTGAATGTATTACTAGAGAATGTACAAAGATAAGTAGCTCATTAGGGCAATAGGCATATATACAAGCCGGGGGAAAAAAACCTCCTAAAGAGTGAAAAAAGTGCCCCGACGGTCCTAGTGTGTTCACACACATCACTACCTAAATATATCAACAGTAGGTGCATTAATGTACAATGGAAATTTAAGGTCTAAGGTTCTATTCACCTACCCCAACATGCATAATGAACGAGTCTCACTATGATTGCGATTCATAGATTTTTGCAATCATGGGAGCACCACCAATTCTGTATTTGCAACTTGATAACACTATGAGAGAGAATAAGAATTCTGTAATTTTTGAATATTTATCGACGCTTGTTGATAAACAAGTGTTTCAAAAAGTTAACATAATTTTTCTTTTGGTTGGGCATACTCATGATCACAATGTTCAAATGCTCAATACATTTTCTAAGATATTGGCACGTATTAATGCTTTTAATCACCATTATTGAACATTTCTAAAGCTTATTCTCCAAAGCCTAAAGCTCAACATCTTACACAAATCTATGAATTCAAGGAGTTTTTCTAAATAGGTGATGATAATAGTAGTAAATTTTTAGCACCATTGCACAATATTAGTCTCAACCATGTATTTCTTATGAGGATTGGTGACACAACTCTTTTATTCAAAAAGAAAGATTCATCTTCTGATGGGTGGGAGGCTTAGTATAGATGGAGATTTTTATTGTATGTCCCTAATTTGATATTTCATGGTGCAAAAGAATCTCCATATAAAGATAAAAGAATTACGGTAGAATCTGGAAACATGCTTGAGGAAATTAAATGTTGGATGCAAAATCTTATGGAAAATAAAAGACAGATTAAGCATGTAAAAAAATAAGTAGGCAATTAAGATGTATCTTGGTGGGATGATTTTTTAATGGGTCAATGTTAGCAGTGGACAAGGGAGAGAAGGCCCAAGCAGACAAGGAAGTCAACGAAGATCTGGCAAGTAGGCCAACAATTTTCTTCAGGAAGAAGCACTTATGAACATTCACGCAGATTTAGCACTAAGGCAACCATTAAAAGTGATTCTCATCACTAAATGCCATTGTAAATATCATTTCATCTTTTTGTAGCTCCATTTTGTGCAAGCCAAGGAGTCCTTGAGCTTGAGGAGCTTTAGAAGTATCTACCTGCCAATTTTCGTATTTTTTAGATATCGTTTGAGCCCTCAAATGGGCTTTGGAACCTAATTTTTAACTAGGCCGGACACTAGGTCTGGACAAGGCCAAAACTTAGCCAAAAACTATAAAAAGAGCTAGAGAGCTCATTTTTGAGGTTAGATTGTAATTGAAACAAACTTGTAAGAGCTTTTGAAAGTAATCTAAAGAACTCCATTGATTCTCTCTCTTTGTCTTGCCGTGTGTGCGCGTGTGTGTGTATGTGTGTGCATGCTTGTGTGCTTCTCACTCACGCACTTGTGCCGCCACTTGCTCGAGGTCTTCATACCATCCTCACGTCTTCCCGGATTGACATTAAAGGAGGTGCTACTCATCACTGAGCTACACCAAATTTTGGCGCAGTTGCCGGGGATCGAGCTTTGAGGACGAGCGTGTGATGGTAAGACGTAGAGTTGACGCGTTGGAGTTGTAGGTATTTTCTTCACTCTCATTGATTTTCTTTTACTTTCTTCACCACCTCCATCTCCATCATCGCGAAAAATTTCAGTTTTGATCATATCACCATCTCCACCTCATTTTCTCCATTCCACTTGTGAGAGAGAGCGAGAGAGCGATATTGCTTGCACTGTTTTTGCATGTTGTTGTGATTCTTGCAGGTACTGCCATCATCATCATCCCCAGCACGCTGCGCGCAGGTACGAAAATCTCAGAAACTGTCTCGCGGTCGCAGGTCTCTGTCGATCGCGATTGACAGAAAATTTCAACTTTTGACAAAACTAAGTGCACCATGAGAACAAGCACAAGGAGCACATCCTAGATCACTAAAAAGTTTTCAAAAATTCCGTGTTTTCCTGTCAATCGCGACCGATACTGTCGATCGCGATCGACAGCCACGATCGACAGATTCTGTCAATCGCGACCGACAGACCCTGTCAATCGCGACCGACAGACCCTGTCAATCGCGACCGACAGACCGTGTCAATCGCGATCGACAGACCCCCGCGACCGACTGACTGCCACGTAGGACCCTGTCAATCGCGATTGATACCGTCGATCGCGATCGACAGCCACGACCGACACCTCTGTCAATCGCGATTGATACCGTCGATCGCGATTGACTGAAATTCCACGATTGATTGACTTTTGCGCGTAGCCACGTGTCCATCGCGACTGATAGGCCCCCGATTGACTGAAATCTCGGCGAAAAATCCGGAAAACGTGTCGATCGCGATTGATACTGTCGATCGCGATTGACAGCCACGATCGACTCTGTCGATCGCGATTGACACCGTCGATCGCGATTGACAGCCCCGACGGACACCTCTGTCAATCGCGATTGACAAACCTGTCGATCGCGATTGACAGGCTTTTCGGCCAAAAAAAATTAGGGTTTTTTATTTCAAAATTTGGGGCAATTTTGAGCACAATAGTCAATCCATTAGCATTTTTGAGGTTCCTACACTGGTGAATTGGGAGAAAACTCTAGGATCTGTCAGCCAGTTTGAATCCTGTTGTAACCCCCTAAACCCTGAACAGTCATAACTTTTCCATACGAAATCCATTTTTTGAGCTCTTGGGCTTGTCGGAAAGCTCGTGGCATATACTACACGCCCTCAACTGTTTTTTATAAAGATAATTCGTTGATTTTCAGATAGTGTATTTTGAAGTTGACCATATCAAGGGGGATCAAAGTCAGGGGTCCTTAGGATTGTTTTCTTGAAAATCACTATACAAGTTTGTGTTTGTGCTACAGGAATGAAAAACAGTGGTTCTGTCTTTAGAATTTAAATCTTCAAGCTAACTTTGGAACTTTTACAGATCTATTGAGGGCATCGAAAGGCGTTTTAAGCAAGTGTAAGTGCGAGCTTGGGAACACATTTCCTGAGCACTCAAGGGCAACCAAGCAGGAAACAAAAGGTTGGAAATTCTCAACTCCCTTTGTCAATTCATAGTCTAAGCTAAGACGACGAGAGGTAGGAGTAAGTCAGAGCGACGATAGGCAGTTATCAAGTTGAAGATTACCTAAAAACTCAAGTTCAAGCTAAAAACTTAATCTCTGTACTGTCGATAACATAAAGGAAAAGAACCTAACGTGGAACGATCAACCTGAAAGCACGAAGAACATTCAAGTATTCCTGACGACGTAATATCAGACAAGACCTTAAACACGAGAAATAACTAAAAAGAATCAAGTGACTGATACCAATTGATCGGCAACGAGGTTGTACTCTGGGCAAAGAATTGGGCTACTTAGTTAGGCATATGAACCTTAGATCGGGACGACATCTAGTAAGGGAGAGACAGAGCCTTAGATCTTCAGAGGCTAGTGTTAACCACACTGCTAGGTCCTGGGCCCAGCAGTTGAGCCACCACTCGCACTACCCTAGCTCGGAGACCAGTGAGTCAGAGATGTCTCAAGGCATGGACAGACCTACGGGAAGTTCAAGAGTGCCTTACTTGTACAGGGTGGAAGGCCCTTACAAAACACAGTTGGAGTACCTTAGGACCAATCGATTAGGTGCTAGCATCTATGAGGACGGCCTAGGAAGATCCGTGGTCCAGATTAAAAACCCTGACCAATCCATAGGACTAGAGCACCCAGCTGTCAAGTTTGAAAACGGTGCATACCTGGACAAAGAAGGAACCATATACGTAGTCACCAGTCACCCAGATAGGACGGATGAATTTGGGAATGTAATCTTAGAAGCGGACTTAGGTGACTTGGAACAAGGGAACATGGGTGCGGAACCTAGAACCCCTCGAGGTAAATCAGTTCTCACTAGGATTATCACACCTGAGTGGGTACCCCAAGACAAGAGCATAGAGTTGCTCCTCAATCGAGAAACCGACGAAGCCTTCTGGAGGTATAAATCTAATCAGCCAACTGATATAGGGAGTATCATGATCTATGAGTTTAAGGATCCGGATAGCCCAGGTAGAGTGACCTACTTAGATCACACTTCAGAACGGATCTTTGTGGTGACAGAGAATGATAGGCATGCTTACACTTGGAAGGGTGAATTCATTTTCCCTCAACCAAGATCGAATGTATCATATGGTCACCCTGGGGCTGGAACATCCCAAGCTCATGGAATGCAAAGAGACAGAAGTAGAGATAGACCAGAAGTAAGCTTTGCCAATCCAGTGGGCAGAGAAAGAACGAGGACAGAGACTAATCGAGTAGAACCTGAGACGCTTAGAGCTCACAGGAGCCAAAGGAATGTGGATGGATTTCCGCTGCCGAGGCCTAGAGAGCACACAAGAACTTTGAGACCTACACAGCTAGTTAAGTCCATGAAGAATTACTTTGATGGCACAGGAGATCCCTATGATCATGTGGCGGAGTTCAAGCAAGTCTTGAGAGCTGAACAAGTGGAGGATTTATTCACACAGTACAATGCCTTCGGTCTAACCCTTAGGAACACGGCACTTACATGGTTTCAGCCATTGGATGAGCGGCAGTTCAGGAGCATAGACCAACTCCTAGAGGCTTTCATTGTAGAGTTCTCTAAGAGCGGCATAAGACACAATACCTCCTCATTGATTCACAGCTTCAAACAGACCCCCCAAGAGACTGTCAGATTGGCCGGAAGAAGATTTAGACAATATCTTGAAAGGTGCCCTGTTTCGGAGCTACCCACGTCTGCTAAACAAGTAGCCTTATTCCTTGATGGATTGCTGAGTACGAAATTGAGATCCTATGTGTATCTGAAGGACCCTAGGACTATAGAAGAGTGTGTACGCATGTGCATTGACATTGAAGATAACCTAGGGGAAGAGCTAGAGCTTTCCAAAATCTACAAAGATTCAGATAGTGTTTCTAGTCACTCTTCCACGCAATCCACGTCGATTGAGGAACTCGCAGAGAAAGTGGCACAAAAACTAGGCGTCTCTAGCAAACAAATTCCGAGGTTTGCTCCTGTGAAAAGATGCTATACGTGTGGTGGCGACCACATGGCGAACGTCTGTCCCATTATGGCTCAACCCCAAGTTAGTCCTAGTAGCCAGTACTGCACCATAGAACGGCGATACACCAATCACACCGCACAAGATTGCCCATACAACAAGCAGGCAGTTAGGCAACCCTACCCTCAGCCATACCCTCAACAGGGAAGATACCAGAACCAGTACCCTCCACAGCCATATGGCAGGCCACAGCAACCCTATCAGCAGCCATATCAGGCCCAACAGAGACCCCAACCGGTGCTAGCTCAACAGCCTCCAAACCCCGCTAACGTGATTCCGGTAAAGTATGCTGTTGCAGAAGAAAACCTGAATAGGGCCATAGTACCAGTAACCCCATTGATCTCAGAAAGTGACCCAAGTGATCATAGCTTTGATTCTACACATGTTGACAGTCCTCAGGCGTACTACATGCAATCTCCAGAACATGGTGAGTCCTACTATAGTGAAGAGCCAAATGAAATAAGTTGGGAGTCGGATTACACGAATGTCATGTATGCAAACCCCAACCCTAGGCCTCAACCTAGGCAGGTACGACCACCATTTCCTAGAGGACCATGCTACCGATGTCAGGGAGATCACTTCATTCGTGATTGTCCCTTACCTCCACCTACACAGAATCAGTCCGTGACGATCCAAGGCTTTTGCCAAGATTGTGGAAAAGAGCATCTTTTACGAGATTGCCCAAAGAACCCCAATAATATGCCAAAAATCACTCCTATCAATGTGATTGGTTTGGTTGTAGATTCCTCAGGAAGTGTCACTTCCACTGCACCAGTACAGGTAGTCACTAGAGCTCAAGCATTGCAGCAAAACCAAGAGGCAAGCCAGGAAAAGGGCCCAGAGGCTAGTGAAACCGAGAGCGTGACAAAGAAAAGGACTAGAGCGTGGAAAGATAGTCGAGAAAGAATGAAAAGACAATGGGCTAAAAAGATGAGTGAACTCGAGGAAAGCGTAAGGGAAACAAGAGCCAGAATAACCGAACTCACAGCTCAATCTCCCTCTCACATTACCCCGCCTCCACCACTCCCATCTCCATCCGACCCACCACCTTCCCCACCGCCTCATCAAATCCCACCACCCCCTAGAGTAGGATCAGTCCTAGCAGATCCCACTCCCGAAGACCTTAATATGATGCTTAAAGCATATCAGGCCAGAATCCAAGAAGGGCCAACCATAACCGATCATGAAAAATGCTACCCCAGAGCCGAGCTAGAGCTTGAACGAACTAAAATTTGTGCTAAGATGGTGGAATTGGCTCAAGCCATGTTTGAAGCTAGCCGCCTCTTTAACATCTCTAGCTCAGCTAAAACGCAGTTACACTTTGACGGACTGCTAGAAAGAATAGAGAGGCTAATTGCACAATCAGAAAAGGAACCTGCCCCTCAAAGAAAGGATAGGGCAAGAGAACGGATAAGCCAGCCTCTTCAGGAAGCCCACGCGCCTCCTCAAGAAGCTTATCTTCCCCCCAAAAAAGCACATGAGCCTCCCTCGAAAGCTTGCGTACCTCCACAGGTGACCTACATTCCTTCTCAGAGAGCGTATGAGCCTGTTTGGAAAAGTAATAGAATAAGTAATCCTCCCCAAGAAGCTTGTGCTCCAGCCATCTATGGGAACGAGGAGAGAGCCAACGATAGAATAAGCCCTCCTTCCCAGGTTGCTTATGTGCCTAATTCTACGGAGCCAAACACTTCTTCTTCTATGAATCGGTTTGCACCAGACTTCCTACGAGAGATTCAAGAAGACAAATGGGATAACGAAAGTGAAGTTGCCCCTCCCTTTGAACTTGTGGATGACGCACACGACCAATTCCCACAAGACATCCCATCAATTTACGGGGAACATGAGAGCGCTCAGTCTCACGAGAGATTGGACTTTGAGTCTAATTCCATACAAGAGCTACCCCACTTCACAGGCCCATGGGAAGCAAAGTCCACGTGTATGAGAGCACCCACAGTCATGGTAAGGAACGATGACTCAGTCATATCAAGGAACACGGAGGTAGTAAAGAACGCCAAGGTGCAGCGCGATTCCACTTTGGAAGAACTGCCTAAGGATAGACCAGAAGCGCGAAAATATGTAGCCAGTCGAGTAACTGAAGTTGCAAAACCTCGTTCCCGGGTAGGATCCCATAGGACAGTGCCAGAAATTCCCTTGGATAAGATAGGAGATATGTGTGAAGGTGAAGAAGGGAACACCTATCTTCCCATCACCTATCAGGAGTACACCACCAAGGCAATTTTGGACTCAGGTGCAGGAGTTGCAATTGCCACCACCTCTTTATGGAAGCGTTGGGGCAAGCCAACACTCAGGCCAACGAGGATGAAATTGCAGATGGCCGATGGTCATATTGAGAGACCCCTAGGATTGCTTGAAGGAATAACTCTCACCACTTGTGGTGTTGAGTTTGAGCATAGCTTTGCTATATGTGACTTCAGCAAAAATCATGCCTATGAGATGATTTTGGGAAGACCATTTATGAGACAGTTGCAAGTGGTACAGGATTGGGGAACCAATTCTTTGTACCTGCAGCACTTGGGTGTTACAACCAAAGTTAATCTCAAGGATTATTCTCATAGAGATGTCCCTCCTATCCAATGGAATCTCATCCATAGAGCCAAAGATGATACAGAATCGGTGCATTCCATAGGGTCTGGATCCTTATGGATGCATGAAGACACTCACTTATGGATGTGCAAGGTAGCAGTAGAGGAAGAGAAGAGAGAAAAGGCCAGGGAAATTGGTGCAAACGAAACCCATAGACCCATTCAAGACCCAGCCTATGCACCTGTAGTTTTTCCTGACGAGGAATTTGAACCCCATCGCTGGGCGGAAATTTTAGCAACCATGGACGTAGCCATCAATGAAGAACAATGGACACCTCACTGTGATGAGGATGGCTATGACATTTCAGTCTTCTCCATAGAGCCAATCATGGGAGAGGCAGTTCTAGAAGAATGCGAACCTAGCCCTGATGCATTTGAGGATGCAAGTGACTCCGATCTAGAGTCAATCATTATGGACCCACCATTTGCATCAGATGAAGAATACTTCCATGAAGTAGAATCTCAACCCCAGAGGCATGGAGAGCTTACAAATGATGTAAGATTAGCAACACATGTGAGCCCAAAGGAAGAAGGAAAGAAACGAAAGAAGAGAGAAGTCTCACCAGAAGAGGAAGAATCTTTGTTTGAGGTCCCAGAAAATTTTAAGAAGTATGAGATAGATGACAGGAGAGTCATGATAAGAATGCCTAAACGAGAGGCACAATCAAGAGAGGCCTATGATAACAAAGAAACTACCAAGAAAATCGTAGTGGCCCTAGAAGAAGGAGAGGAGAGATGCACGTACATAGGCCATGACCTAACAGAAGAAGAAGAGTACGAATTGATAGCCTTGCTAAGAGAATACAGAGATGTATTCGCTTGGAGTTACAAGGATTTGAAAGGTGTTGACCCCGATATATGCTCACACACTATCCCCATGACCTCAGATGCCAAACCCTCTAAGCAAAAGCCTTATACATATAACGATAATTACGCTGCTAAGATCAAGGAAGAGATAGATAGACTGGTCGAAGCTGGATTTATCTATGAAATTGAGCACACTGAATGGGTATCCCCCATCGTAGTGGTGCCCAAGAAGAATGGCAAACTGCGCGTGTGCATCAACTTGAAAAAAGTTAATGCAGCCACAATTCGAGATAACTATCCGCTTCCCATCACAGAACATCTCTTAGAAAGAGTGGCAGGCAAGGAAGTGTACAGCTTCCTTGATGGATTTTCGGGTTACAATCAAGTAGCCATAGCTCCAGAGGATCAGCATAAGACAGCCTTTGCCACAGAATGGGGCATTTTTGCTTTTAGAGTAATGCCATTTGGGCTTACCAATGCACCCGCGACCTTCCAGAGGCTGATGTGCCATGTGTTTAAGGAGTTCCTAAGGAAGAGTTTAGAAGTCTATGTTGATGATCTCTGTGCTCATTCCAATATTAGACAAACCCATATTCCTGAACTCAGACAAATCTTTGACAAATGTAGAGAATATCAAGTCTGCCTGAACCCAGAAAAGTGCGTTTTCATGGTCAGGCAAGGCAAGATTCTAGGACACATAGTGTCAAAGAATGGCATATCTACCGACGAAGAAAAAGTGAGAGCCATAGCAGAGCTACCTAGGCCAAAGAATGTCAAGGAAGTACAAGCTTTCATGGGGCACTGTGGTTATTACCGACGATTTATACACATGTATGCTGTCATTGCAAAGCCCATGTACGGACTTCTGACAAACTTTGAGTGGACGGATGAATGTGAGAATTCCTTCCAAGAGCTTAAACGAAGATTATGTTCAGCACCAATCTTGACCACACCAGATTGGAATAAACCATTCCATGTTCACGTGGATGCATCCAATTATGCCATTGGATGTGTGCTTGCACAACCTACTAGTGAAGGTAATATGGATCTTCCAATTGCCTATGCCAGTAGACAATTGAATGCGGCTGAACGGAATTACACCACTACAGAGCGAGAAGGATTAGGCATGGTATATGCAGTTAAGAAATTTAGACACTATTTGCTTGCAAATAAGTTTAATTTTTTTACTGATCATCAGGCATTGTTATATCTCGTAAACAAGCCATGCAATACAGGAAGATTAGTGAGATGGTTTCTCTTGCTAATGGAATATGATTTTGAAGTTGTGGTAAGGAAAGGTAGGACTCATTTGAGAGCCGATCATCTCTCTAGGCTCACATCGGGAGAAGCCCCACAAGGAGTATCAGATGACCTTCCTGATGCTTACCTGTTTAATTTGGAAGTGGTGCCGCAGTGGGCTAAGCCATTGGTACCAGTCTTGACATGCGGGCCTAACCATCCAGTGGTAAACACACGGAATAGAGAGGTTGTAAAAGCCCAAAAGTACCACATCATGGCAGGAAGCATGTACAAGCACACAGATCAAGGGATCTTGGCTTGCTGCGTAGAAGAGGATGAGTACTCTAAATGGTTGCAATTAGCACATTTAGGTGCACTAGAGCAACACCATTCAAAGCAACGAACTTTACAGACCCTAAAGAGACTCGGAGTACATTGGCCAACTATGGAAGCTGATGTCCAAAAGTTGTGCAAGGAGTGCCCAATCTGTTGCACTAAACCACCAGTGGAACATGCCACTCTTTATCAAGTATCCATTGTGCCAGATTGGAGTGAACCTCTCGTATCATTCTTGAGGACAAACACATTCCCTCCAGACATGACTCTGGCTAGGAAAAGGAGTTTAGAACAAGAAGCCTTGGATTACTCACTCATTGGTGATAATCTATATAAGCGCGGTAAAGATGGTTACCTGAGGTTATGTGTCCATGAAAGTGAATATCTCAAGATCTTGGAAACTGCTCACCAAGGTGTAGCAGGAGGACACTTTGGACCAGATCGGGTGATCAAGGCAATTCTATTTGCGGGTTTCTGGTGGCCTACCCTTCACATGGATGCACATACCTATGTGAAACGGTGTGATGTCTGTCAAAGGACTCAGTATCCTATACGCAAAGATGAGATGCCACTGAAACCTATGATGGGTGGACGTGCATTCTCTAAGTGGGGAATAGACTTCGTAGGTCCTATTAATCCCCCAGCTAAAGGTTCTCATGCAGAATACATCATTGTGGCAACAGATTATCTCACCAAGTGGGTAGAGGTAAAGGCTACGACAAAGAACGATGCTCAAACAACTGCCAAATTCTTGTTTGAGAATGTATTCACAAGATACGGGCTACCTATAGAGCTTGTAAGTGATAGAGGAACTCATTTCTTGAACGAAGTGATTGAAAATCTACTCCAAGAATTCTTGGTAATACACAAGAAGTCTGCCCCTTATCACCCTCAAGCTAATGGACAAGCTGAGAGTACTAATAAGATCTTATGCAATGTACTGACAAAATTAGTGAACACAAAACGCTCTGATTGGGACAAACAGCTACACCATGCTGTTTGGGCATACCGAGTTGCCTACAAAACGGTACTCCAAGCCACCCCCTTTCAGATGGTATTTGGCCAAAACGCTGTGCTACCCTTGGACTTCTTGATCCCTACATTGAGAGTAGCACAAGAGTATGAATGGACAATTCATGAGCTCTCCTCTAGGATCTTTGACCTTGAACGATTAGGAGAAACAAGACTGAGAGCCGCCGCAGGAATATATGCAGCCAAGAAGAGACAGAAAGCATATTTCGATGCCCATGTGAAGGCCAAAGGCTTGAAAGCAGGAGATCTAGTCTTAGTCTATACACTAAAACAACATGCGAGGAAGCTAGAAAAGAGAGGCTACGGACCTATGATCATCAATAGGATCTCCACGAGTGGAGCAGTACAATTGGCCACATTAGAGGGTGATGTTCTCCCAAATTATATTAGCGGTTGCAGAGTCAAGTTGTATCAGGAACCCCTCACGGAGGAAATGCTCAGCCGACTCAACACTGCTAAGAAACGCAAAGAGGAAGAAAAGCGAGTTCGAGAGGAAGCTCAAGCAGAAGCTTTAGAACGCATCAGAAGGATGAAGTTACGAAGGCAAGGTAGAGATCAGCCTAGAGCGAATGACTATGCAGGTCAAGGATATCCCATGGCCATGTGTGAAGTTGCAGGAACAAGCTCGCATAGAATAATTGATAGACGTCCTTTCATAACCCTAGATATAGGACAAGGAAAGAGTGCAAGGAACGTAAGAGCCTTGATTGACTCAGGCGCAGCCACTAGTGCTGTTAGAGTGTCTTACTGTCAAGAGTTAAAGTTAACTGTCAATCCTGTGGAAGCATATCTCATAGGATTGGGAGGCGTGGAAACCCCTTGCATGGGCGAGGTGGAACTTCCCCTCTACATTCATGATGAGGAAATGACTGTTAAAGTATTGGTGTGTCAAGATGAGGATCTCACTGAACCTCTCGTCTTGGGTCAAGATTGGATCGATGACCAAGCAGTCAATCTAAACCTAAGAAGTGGACTTCTCCAGGTTTGGGTCAATCATAGTCGAGTTACAGTAGAATTAGACAATGGAGCACTCAAGGAACTAGGAAAGGCACAGACTCCTGGTCCTTCCAGGGGTACACATGAAGATGACCATGCTGTTCTTGTCCAAAACTATGTGTTGCAGAGGAATGATATTCGCAAAAAAGGAGTCATGGATGCAACGGAACTCCCTTCTTTTCCAAAGGCCAGAAGGAGGCAACAACCCAAGGTGGAACAAAGGCAGAAGAAGCAGAGTACTACCTATGTCCGGGATCAAAAGTACCTGCGCAGCAGAATGTCCCAGAAAATAAACCATGTGTGGGTGCGGAAAGGCGAACAACCGGTTGCACCACCGTCAACTACACGGGCGAAGTTTCTTACTAATAACCAACAACATGACATTAATAAGAAGTCTTGCAGAAATTCTCCTGCTAACGTGAAATCTATTTGGGTGCCCAAGAAGTCGATGAAGGCTAGCCCACAATCAAGACAAATTTGGGTGCCTAAGGCTTGCTTGAGGGCACAAGTAGCTACGCCGAGGCCACAACCTAAACAGCATAACGCAGCTACACATACTGCCAGTATTCACTCGTTCTCAACGCTCAAGACCACACCAAGACCCAAGATCGCGCATGTAATCAACTGTAAATGGGTCCCTAAAAAGCCTCATTTTCAAACCGCGACACCGAGAAAGGTCTCTAGAGTCTCTACGAAACCGAAAGCAAAGCCCATCCACTGCATTTGGCAGCCTAAGACCTGTAATAAACCCCCCGACCCCAATTTGTAAATTCATCCCCACTTGCTAACTTCATTAGTCTCCTAGGACTACCCAAGCATTAACTACACACACGTGCACCGAACACTTACTAACCCATTATTCGCTCCCGACCCTCATGTTAATATTGTGATGGGAACAACAACGGTCCTCCCTTGTCCTGTACAATATTAACACCTGTTTGTATATTCTCACAGAGACAGACAGCAAGAAGTAAAATGGCAGATACAGTAGGAACTAGCTCCCAGGCAGGCTCCAGCCCACAAGTGGTGGACATCGAAAGTCTTCCAGTCGAGGAGGAGTTAAAGGAAAGACCAGCGGCATTACGGGCATTGCACGCCATACCAATTCAGAATCCTCCACAGGGTCACACAATGCCGGTGGGCAAAACCTCACATTGGTTCAGTGACGTTGCTGGACCTCTGGGTGAAGGCACATATATGTGGGAGTCCGAGGTCGAATTCAATGGACGATGGGGGAGATACCATTTCTTTACCAGGGAATTTGAAAGGCTACAGAATAACGAAGGACTGAAGCCGATCTGGAAGAAGGCAGGGCTATATGACTACTTCAAGTCCCAACTGCCAAAGCCAGATTTCCTAAGATGCTCATATCTAATTGGTACCCTCACCCCCAGCAAAGACAAGAAAGGATACAGCTCCTTTGTGCTCCCATCACTCACAAGGGGCAACGAGCTGAAGTGTTTCCGCTTAACTATCAATCTGGTAAGAGAAGCACTCGACATGCAGGGTATGCACATTCCAACAGAGAAAGAGATAATGGTTCCAGACAACATGAAGAATAGGAATCTGACGAAGTTGAAGGACATGGTTGCAATGACACCCACGATCGCCATCCACTTACGTATGGTCATGCAACATTTCGCCTTCCCCGCGCAGGAGAGGTTCACAATGCCTCCCAAAAAGATCTGGTTTAGCCTCTACCTGGCGGATGCTTTTGAGTTGACCATCAATATGCCCCACTGGATTATCGACCAGATTCATATGGCTCATCAGAGATGGTATAAGAAGCAAAAATCTGTATTGTATGGTTGCTGTGCACTCACAAGAATTGTATACAGATGTCTCGCCTATGATGTACCGGTGCAAAGGGCTCTAATCTGGTCCAGAGCACAGGAATTTCAACGCAGATTGTCAGTCGTAGGGCCTCCCTCAAAGAAGATGCGAGGCACCGTCCAGATGCCTTGTGCACAAGCTCGCGGGGCAACCCTGACGCCTGAGACAACCCCAAGACTTCCACGAAGAGTGCAACCATTTACTATCAGGTTACCCAGGCACAGCACAGATGGCCCTAATCTTGTATTTCCACCAGTACCGACTAATCTGGAATTCCCGCATGGGTTCACTCTGGAGGACTTAACTGACGAAGAAGTTGCAAGAATCATAGAAGCTGTAAATGCAGAAGTTGAAGAAGAGCAAGCCAGTGGACAGCAAACTGCCCCAGACCAAGCACAGCCCGGCCAACCAGACGTAGTCAACGTGGACGATGAAGAAGAAGCTCATGGGGAGACACAGGGCAGACAATCAGAAGCAGAAGAACAAGAGTATGATCAAGAAGCCCTACAAGTACTGGAAGGTGCCCCCGCCTACACTAGCGCGTTAAAGAAGCTTTACGATACAATGAACCGAGTTCAAGAGCAACACAGGCTCTCATTAGCTGCAGGTAAAGCTCTCATGAACCAGATTCTGGAGGAGGAAGGTGTGGACGAGCAATACCGTGCCACCTTGGAAATGATATCAGATGCTTTGGGAGTACCGGAAACAGTGCATACCGCACTAGCGCAATCACGAAGGACAGAGAGAAGATATGGAAGACGCCCCCCACAAACAGGAAAACGAATGAATGTATTAGGTTCAGGACCACAAGGCACCCCCACAACCACTGGCACAGCACACACAGTTCACGACACCGAGGAAGCCCACACATCGAGTGCACCCCCATCACCTCCCTTGCCACCTTCTCCCCCACATCCACCTCACTCACCTCCCTCTACCACTGTAACCTCCACTGTCACCACCTCTGAAACCACTACACACACCAACACACAAACCTTCAGCCAACCCCCACACTCTACTTCCACTGAAAACACGAGTCTAACTACAGCCACGGTACACCTCACTACCCCGAGCACACTTCCTAGAAGTTCACAATTACATACACCCCTATACACTTTCACAACCCTCACCGCTACCACAATCCCCATGTTCACAGTCACTCCTACCACGATCCCCACTTTCATGGAGGTGTCACCCACCTCTGCACCTCTCCCATCCCCCATGTACCCACAATCTCCCATTCCCCCACCTCCCCCCTCACCCGTCCCCACTACTGCATCCACAATCCCCTTTCCCTTCCCCTACCCCTCTGCATTCAACACTATTCCTCTCAGTAACTTATTTAATAATATGCATCAATGCATGGCCCAACTTCAGCAACACTACCAACACTTGGACAACCAACATACAAGGCTCTTCCGAAGCCACGAGGATCTCCAAGCAAGATGTAGGGATCTTGAAGAGCAGAAGCAGCAATTAGAACAGCAGCATGTGACATTACAGGAGCAATACGCACAATTAGAAGCCAACCCACCTCAAACAGATGATGAAGAACGACGACATATGGACGAGCTGCTCCATTCTCAGATCACGGAAAACCTGAAACTTCGACGGAACTTAGGCCTCCTCTGCAAGCATATGTCGACTGCGTTAGAAGAGAATAAGAGATTACAGAAACAGAACGAAGAAAACCTGGAAGCGGCCATGGAGGGTTCCCCACAAGAGATTGACCCAGAACGATTCAAGGCGATACCCTCTGAGAATATGCAGGTGGTGTTAGAAACTCATGCAGACTTAATGGAGGCCCATGCCGCTTTAGAAAAAGAAAGAGATGAGTTACGAAGACAGTTGGCCACTCGACAGACAGAACCCAGCCCGAGCATAACCGCAGAAGAAACAGCTGAAGAGATCATTAAACTCCGGGCCGAACTTGAGGAATTACGCAGCAAGGTTATGCAATATGAGCGTCAGCCCTCCCCTCTGGTAGACCCCGAGCCTGACGACCTGGTGCCAATTGAGGTAGAAGAAACATTTGAGGATCCCTATGTACCAATGCCAACACCAGGCGGTAAGCGCACAGAACAGGGCATGGACACGATTGAGATTGAGGCACCGGAATGGATGCAAAAGTTAGAGAAAGTAGCCACGACACATGACGACAGGGTGGCAGTCCAAATTGCCTTGCTGTCAAAATTGGAGGAGGTGGTAATAAAATCTGATTATTTTCAGAATCTTTCCCACCATAGGTGGATCGGCCCATCGGATGATCTGTATGTACCTTTTTGCGTGCTAATGGCGGATTATAATGCGGAGATCAAGCGCCACACCTCCAGGGAACCCACCTCTGCCACCCAATTTGCACCCGATGACATCCCAGAGAGTGCCAAGCAAGGACATATCCGCCAACCAACATGGAGAATTCGACTACTCGAAACCTACCCGGAAATGGTAAGAACATGGAACAACATGCCATTGTACATCAAATATAATCCATGTTATTGCCCTGTGTTTCGAAGGAGATCCTGGCCGGAGTACACACATACAGTGCTGACGATTAAAGGATGTGAGAAGTGGCTAAATTATGTGTACTTCGCACCCCCTAAAGGCGCACCTACAATTGGCTATATGATTTCAACGATCCGACATTGGGGGATCCGTTTCAAGAATGTTCCTGATATCATGACTCAGATGTGCTTGAAAATTTTCGAATTTATGCTGGTCACCTTCAGGACCTTCAAAAATGTCAGGGAACCGCATCTCTCAGCACTAGGATTTAATGAAGGGAACCAGGACCTTGTATACGACATGAGCACGACTCCATCGATCAATGTTGTGTATGCATGGCACGCTCGCATCAAATATCTACCGGCCTGCTTCAAACAAACGTTCGAAGAGATGTTTGTCACGGGATTCTGGGAATATCACTCCGAGATAATCATTCCCAGACCATCCCATCTCTTGCAGTTGTTTGCAGTGGAACAAGCTCTCCACTCCGAAAAACTACGTATGCCACACCCAGAGGTTCCTGGGCCGGTAGACTGGGATGCTCTTCTGACAGATTTGGCCAAAGGTTTGCGAATTGCTGAACATCATTTAGCGCAGGACGTCGTCGAGTACTACATCCAAAAACCCTCTCAACAAGGGTCTGTCAGGGACGACAGACGCGAGAGAGGGGGGGGTATTAGCAGTGGACAAGGGAGAGAAGGCCCAAGCAGACAAGGAAGTCAACGAAGATCTGGCAAGTAGGCCAACAATTTTCTTCAGGAAGAAGCACTTATGAACATTCACGCAGATTTAGCACTAAGGCAACCATTAAAAGTGATTCTCATCACTAAATGCCATTGTAAATATCATTTCATCTTTTTGTAGCTCCATTTTGTGCAAGCCAAGGAGTCCTTGAGCTTGAGGAGCTTTAGAAGTATCTACCTGCCAATTTTCGTATTTTTTAGATATCGTTTGAGCCCTCAAATGGGCCCTGGAACCTAATTTTTAACTAGGCCGGACACTAGGTCTGGACAAGGCCAAAACTTAGCCAAAAACTATAAAAAGAGCTAGAGAGCTCATTTTTGAGGTTAGATTGTAATTGAAACAAACTTGTAAGAGCTTTTGAAAGTAATCTAAAGAACTCCATTGATTCTCTCTCTTTGTCTTGCCGTGTGTGCGCGTGTGTGTGTATGTGTGTGCATGCTTGTGTGCTTCTCACTCACGCACTTGTGCCGCCACTTGCTCGAGGTCTTCATACCATCCTTACGTCTTCCCGGATTGACATTAAAGGAGGTGCTACTCATCACTGAGCTACAGTCAAGAACAAATAATAAAGAATAACATTATAGGATATTGGTCATGTGAAATTCCATTCAGATGGGATTTCACCACACAAAGGTCAATGAATGTGGAGAAAGAAGTTATTGCACATCCACTTCAAAGCTTAATAGCCTGATTAGAAAGGAGTATTTATGTAGGTCCAAGGATGAAAAAACAAGTTGAAGCACAATGGCATTGAAATCTAAATGAGATAAATGTCGGCATGTCTATTGCAGTTCTTGTTGAGGGTGATGAATCTACAAAACCGTTTTGGATTGCAAAAGCTCTAGATTTCTCTAAGGACATAGAACAAGAAACAATAACCTCTTTGATCATCCATTGGTATTATACTAAAAGTAGTAATGCATTTATTGGAAGTACACTTTAGAAATGGTATGCGATACTGGTAAACAAACAGGTTTAGAAAGGGAAAAGAATATAAAGAGTACACCTATTCTTTAAATAGATGAGGTAGATATTCTCGTATACAATTTTTTCTTAACAAAAATAGGGCACTTGAGAAAAGCAACCATCAAAATGATAAAGGAAAAAAAATTCAGATGTATGTGACACAGGTAATCAGAGGCAAACAAGAAGATCGATGCTTGAACTTGTTGAAGATGGTATGTACTTGGATGAAGATAAAGCTCTTGTAGCTATGGAAGAGGATGAAGAAAGTCACGAAATTCAAAAAGTAAAATAAATGTATTGGATGAAAGGGGCATAGACATAGATGAAGAAATTTATAGCTTGGTATGAAAATCTCTTATAATTTCTAATGCTTTACAAATGTTGTTGTGTAGTTTATGTGACAAATTCATGTTCTATAATATATTTGAATCCCAATTCAATTCCTTCCTCATAAATATGTTAAATCCATTTCATTTGTATGCTTTTTTAATGTCTTTCATATTTTTTATATATAATTTGTAGATGGCAATATGCTAAGGTATACAATTTTGACAAATTTTGATATTAAAATTTTTGAAAAAAATATTAGAAAATGTTACAAAAACACATAACACTGAGTCACAACAAAGGAGAACAAAGACATGTTCTCTATTCCTTTTTACCTAAAGACCATTATATCAAGCAATAAAGTGGGCATTTTACAATATCTAGAAAGCATCACTTGTTCTTGCTTGTAAATATTGTCACTAGAAGCTTGATCTCATATCCCAAGTAGTCAAGATAGATATAATAAAATTCTTGTTGCCATGAAAACTAGTTGTTCAGCATGATCAAGAATCCCACATCATGATCGTTGACAAGAGATTAGAGTTGAAGGTACAAGTAAGAGTTCGGGAAGCTCCTTCATTACATCTATAACCTCAACAAGCACAGATTATAGCTGATTAAAAGTTACTCGAAAATTAGAGTACATGTGTTGCAAAAATCGGAACATTTTAACAAGGCAATTAAGATCATCCCCTTTGTATGGTTAAGATCCTCATTGAATGCTGGGCCATATTCACAGAATATGAAATACATTTCACAAAAGCATTCCCAAGAGAAGATTATAATCAACAGAATTATACTAAGAAACATTCACACATGATCAGAAATGCTCAAGATAAATCAAGATGAACACAAAGTGGAAGCAGAACTCGACATTATATTTCTATTAAAATGATGTTTTACATTTGATGTGTTTTACAAGAGTAATATGAATCTACAATAGAAGCTGATCATAGCTTTCCTCAGGCTCAAGCATATTGGGATCCTCTGGAACATTAGAACACATATCCTGCCTCTCTTGCTCCAAGATTGGCTCTTCAAGGTCAGCCATGTCCCCCGGTTCATCTGCAAGTGGGGGAACAGGCTCCCTTGAAGCCGGTTGGAATCTCTCCGTGTCTGCAATGTGCTTCCTTCCAACCTCTTGGTCTTCATGTGGGCATTCATTCAGCCCATTGATTCTCATTCTAATGAAGCTCACTTGAGCATCATCCTTCTCCACAGCTATGCAGTGCCTGAACATCTTTAAGGAGCAAGCCAGAGTCGTTCCTGAAACAACAGAAAACCACTTAGAGGCGTCAATCAACCATGACTAATGAAAATTGTGAAAATTGAAATTACCTGTGCCCGAAAAAAGGTCTAGGACCCAGTCATCATCATTGGAGAATAGTTGAAGCAATCTCATTATGAGCTTTTGTGGCTTCTGATAGGGGTTAACCAATGTCATGTCCCCAGCTACATGATGAAGTTTCTTGGTAACGGCTCGGAACATGAGCACATTTGAGATCCCATTCTCATTGCAATGCTCCCTGACTCTCCTTTTGCTTACTTCATCATAATAGCCAACTGTAATGCATTCAGTGGAGCTCACAAACCTATGCAAAGGAGTGTGATTGACGTTTGTCTTCACCCTGCCAACAAGAACTATGAGTCACAGAGAGCATCATTAAAGCCATGGAGATAGAAAGAAGATCACTTACCACGTGAGGCACTCCACAGCATGACATCTTGCCTTCAGAGCAGTTGAAACAGAGAAAGACTGGTCTCTGCTATGGAAAATTACTATCCTCCAAAGAGGAGACATAGTCAACTCTGCAAAATCAGTGACCATCTTCCGTATCTGAGGGTGTTTGAAGGGTTCATCATCATTAACTGATCCCAACATCCTAAATCCATAGGGTATGTCTGCTATGAGAAGGGAGAAATGTTTTCTAGGCACAAGAGAACAAATGTTATTTACATCACTACAGAATACATTGTAATATACAGGCCTAAGGGGGTCTAGGGGATTGGAGAAACATTTCAGATCAGGTTCATCATCAAATTCCATCTCCTTGGCTTTCAGTCTAGATTTCTCATGCCTTGCTCTTTGAATGTGAGCCAGGAATGCAGGGGGGCAATCATCTAGTAGCTCTGCAGACTTACTTTTCTTTGGTTTTTGCAAAAAAAAGTGGAAAGACAATTAAATGAGCTCTTCAATACAACAAACAAAACATAAGGAATCGATGCATGGCATCGATTTCGTGTGTGGGTAGATGCCAGGCATCGACTTTCTACTGAAAGTCGATGCCTGGCATCCACTTTGGACATAAGTCGATGCCTGGCATCGACTTATGCCACGAGGTCGATGCCAGGCATCGACTTATGCCCCCAAGTTGATGCCAGGCATCGACTTATGCTAGGAGATCGATGCCAGGCATCGACTTTTGGCTGCAGGTCGATGCCAGGCATCGAATTTGGCAGTAAGTCGATGCCAGGCATCGAATTCGTACTAAAAGCCTGGCATCAAATTGGTTAGGTGAATCAAGGCATCTAACCTAATGGCAAACCAGGCATTACCTCAGAAAGAGAACCTACCCAATCACGAAACAGGATAAAATATTCTGATAAAGCTTTGTAGGATGATGTGGTTGGATAGTCTGCTTGGACCTCTGTCCAGGAAAAGCAACCCAGCCTCTTCATCATCACCTCCTACATCTTCATGTATACTTTATGACTACAGTCACAGAAATCAAAAAGACACTAGGTTAGACCAGAAACATGGGAGGAGGGAAAAAGGATCTGAGAATAACATACATACTTATTGAGCTCAGTCACCATCTCCTCCAGGCTTAACTCCTTGGAGATTACCCTTGACAAAGTTGATATAATCAATGTATCATCCTTGATTCCTTGAAGGGCCCTCCATGGTGTCAGCTTCATGTCCTCAGGAGCCTCTTCAATTGAGAGGTCAACTTTCCTTCCCTTTCCCTTCAGATCAACCTGTGGGTCTGGCCTCGACTTCCGTTGCTTCTGGTCCTTGACCTCCTTGTTCTCCCACATTGTGAAAATTTTATCCTGCAGATCCCAGATCTCACCTGATCTGGATGCCAGTTGAAACCATGGATCATATTTCCTCAAAGCATCAGACTTTTTATTCTCATCCAGTGCAATTCCAACCTCAATAAGGCATTGCTTTCGTAGATTGGGATGTATTCTTCCAGCTTCCTTCACGAGACAATCTTCATATTCATGGTGGAAGAACCGAATTCTCTCTATGGAGGACATTTTTTGTCTGTAGTCATTGTCATTGTTGTGATCCCAAGCAAGAAGCTTGGCTTCCTTAGTTGTAAGACCAGCATATATCTTACACTCTGCATACCTAAAGAAAAATGTGGTAGGGTGCTCCTTCACTAGCTGTCTACGGGCCTCTGCAGAGTGTGAACCTCCAATCACATAATAAGTATAATCCTCAAACAAACCCTCATTGAACTCGTCCACAGAGCTGCACTCATTCGGATCCACCATGACAAGGAATGGCACAACAGTAGCATGAGGATTTATTTTCATTTTCTTCTTAAGATTCTGCACGTGCAAATTGTGTGGCTCCCTGATCTCAAGGGGCCTCCTCCTTGTGGCTGGATCTATTGGTGGCTTGTGGATGATATTGATTGGCAGGTGGAACAACTGCCCCTTCTTCACAACTTTTCTTCTAGCTATGTCCTCCCTCATCTTGTTCTGCTCAGTACCAAGAACACCCGAGGCAAGCTCTCCACCAGGTGCAACAATTATATCCTCAGAGCTAGAGCTTGAGTCAGAAGACTCCTCTTCTGCAATTCTCTTCTTTTTCTTTTGGAACTTTTTCTACACGCTCTGCTTACCCCTTGCCTTTACAGGGGTTGTCATCTTCTGTTGTGTTGGCATGATGTTGCCCTGGATCCATGGCATCAAGTCCTTGATTAGATTCACTGAGTCCCTGCATATCTCAGCTAGCCCATCTGGAACACAGCACTCTGGGCACAAGAAATCCATCTTGCATATAACATTTCTTAAACCTTTCGATGTCTCTACCAAGAAAAGGAGGTTGTCAGAATCCTCATCTTCATAATCCAGTTTGTACACAAGGCCATACTGAAAACCTTGTGTTGTCGTGATCTTTCCTCTCCCATATGCCCCTGCGAACACAAGAAGGACTGCATTCTTTTCTTCAACATACTGAAGGCACCACTCCAGATTTGTCATGTCTCGCAGTGGACGATCTATCCTTAAGACCTCTGCGTCCCTCGACCTATCCTTCATAGTTGTATCATCCTCAGGAATTTTGATGCTACTCTGTCCACCAGAGGATAGTCCAACCGGGTTGCTGGCCTTCTCAGAGGATAAGGATGCAATAATTTTCTTTGGTTTTGCTTGGTGACCAATGCCTTTGTCACGTTGCTGATCACCAGAGCTCATGGTGACTCTCAGCTTCTTGAAGGGCCTCTCACTCTTGGACTCCGCATCCCTGAAGGCGCTTGGAAATATCAGCTCATACGTAAATGTGGTTTTCAAAGGCCCAAGTCGATGCCAGGCATCGACTTTCAGGTGCAAGTCGATGCCAGGCATCGACTTTTAAGTGCAAGTCGATGCCAGGCATCGACTTTGTGTGCAATTCGATGCTCGGCATCGACTTGAGGGTGCAAGTCGATGCCAGGCATCGACTTGCACACAAAGTCGATGCCTGGCATCGACTTGCACACAAAGTCGATGCCTGGCATCGACTTGCACTTAAAAGTCGATGCTTGGCATCGACTTGCACCTGAAAGTCGATGTCTGGCATCGACTTGCACCTGAAAGTCGATGCCTGGCATCGACTTTGCTCCCTAAAGTAGATGCTTGGCATCGACTTTCAGGCCAAATTCGATGCCAGGCAAGTCGATGCCTAGCATCGACTTTTAGGTGCAAGTCGATGCCAGGCATCGACTTTGTGTGCAAGTCAATGCCAGGCATCGAATTGACGGTGAAAGTCGATGCCAGGCATCGACTTTTCGGGCATCGACTTGCACCAAAAAGTCGATGTCTGGCATCGAGTTGCAGCCTCAAGTCGATGCCTAGCATCGACTTGCACCTACAAGTCGATGCCTGGCATCGACTTGCACCCTCAAGTCGATGCCTGGCATCGACTTACACCTAAAAGTCGATGCCAGGCATCGAGCTGTGCCCTCATTGGATCTTTATTTTAAGAGCTAAGAAAAATAAAAACCTAGAAAGCAGACTATTTACACAAACATACAAAAGGAATCTTTTAGGAATCTTTTTTTATGGTATGATTTTGTCTACCTCTTGGTACTCTTGCCAACCATCTTCTTCTCCATCAGAGTTGCCTTGCTGGTATGCTGTGCTCTGTGCTCCATGGCTGTCTGTGCTCTGTTGCTCTCTCTTGCTCGTGGATTTTGAAAATGAGAATGATCTCCTCCTCTACTATTTATAGGCAATTGGATAACTTGAACCAGAGTCTAACTGGATCTAACTGAATGAGTCCAGTTGCTAACTATATCTGTCAACTTGTCTAACCAGGAAATACCACTCACACAAATAGGCTGTTTCAGAGCCACTTTAATGAAATATTCATAGAACCTTGCAACTATTTATATACATTTGCATGGAAATTACACTTCAATGGCAAGAGTATGGTATGTACATGAGGATGTATAATCTCATGTATAAATTTTTTCTTAGAATCTCTTGCTTGGGAAAAAATCAAGTATAAGTTGTGTTGAAGATGGGAGATTATGACATCTTTATAGTGTTATCCTTCTCACTTTAGTTCATATTCACATTTATCTTGTAACACATTGTTGAAATGGAAAATCAATGTATGAATAAACGTTCAAGTAAAGAGCTCTGGGGTAATTTCGACAAAATATGTTGGTAATTTCAACAAAATAGCTTGGTAATTTCAAACGTCACTCATTGTCTTTGCATCCAACGTTCAGAAAAATCGTAGATTCAAAATTCATTTGAAAATCTTTTGTAACAAGCATATACTTAATTCTTACATATAATTCTTACATATACTTTTCCATATACTTCTTGCATATACATTTCTATGTACCTCTTTTACACATAATTCTTTTTTAATATACTTTCATCTACCTCTTTGAGATCTAGCCAAGACCACAATAAAACCTAATCCTTGAAATCTTAACCAAAGGTAAAATTTCTTCTTGTATAGTCTTCAATGGCACTACTCCAAACAATTTTAATATCTAATCCAGTTGGAACTCAACTTGGATATATTTTGATTCACTCACAATGCTAAGACTCAATGACTCATATCTAGTTAGAAATCAACTGTGTATCTCATTTCAAAAGTGAATCAAATCTTTGGTTCCCTTATTAGTGTATATTTGAGTAATTAAGTGATTTGATGTAATTTGATGTTTAATGTTATTTAATGTACTTTAATGAACTTTTGATTTCATATCTTCTTGATGTGACATTTGATGTGACATCTTCACTTGATCTCGGATTTCTACTTATTTAAAAAGGACATTCATCTTCAGTCTTCTGTGAACTCAGTGAAGATGAGCTCAATCTTTTCAGTGGATGCTTGGGCATCAGCTTCCTCTGCTCATATTGATACAGTTTCGGATTCATTGATCTCAGTTGACCCTTTCCACAGAAGTGATGATCCCTATGATTTAGAACGTGTTGATGATTCTATGTTTTTTGTTGAGTCATTTAAGTTATCCAATTCACAATGCAATGCTGCTCAACCAAATGCACCTCTTGATCTCCCATCTGATCCAACCATTGATCTCCCTTCTGACTCAAGTGCATGTGGAGCAACGGAAAAGCAAAGCAAGCTCAATCTACGATTTAAGAGAAGGCCTCGTAAAGTAAGTCAAAAAAGATTTAAATTTCTTACTTCAGATAGACAGATTGCATTGGATATTGTGAAGCATTGTTGTGGTTTGAAATGTTTGTACAATTTAGGAATGAAGAAACTAAAGCACCTAAGAGAAAAATTCCTCCATTTAGATAGTGAAAGGCAGGATATATACCTTATTTCTTGCATGCAAATGATTGAGGATAACATGTCAGTAACACGTGTTGGTTTTGAATATTTCTTTAGTCAAGGGATGCGATGCTGTAGGGCTGCATTTAAAATTGCAACGGGTGTGGGAAATTTTAGAATACATAGGGTTCAACAAGGGCTTTTGAATGGGGATCTCATTTTGGATACGTTCCATGTTGGGACCAAAGGATCTGTTGGACGTCATGCAATGAATTGGATGATGAACTATTTTAGCTTGCATTGTGAGGTTATGCCTACAACTGGAAGGTTGCACTTGTCAGATAACTTTACTCGTCGAGAGGTATTTCAAATATATAGAGAAGACATGGAAAATAGAAATGAGAAGTATGTATTGTATCGTCACTTTACTCGATTATGGAAGGAAGAGTTTAACAATGTTTCTATTCCTCGTAAAGTTAGAATGGGTGAATGTTCAGTTTGCGCCACTTTGAAAAACATGGCAAAAGGGGCTACAACACCACAGGAAAAGAATAATTTTAAAAACCTTCTTAACAACCATCGTGAGACTCAAGCTTTAGAGAGAAAGAAAGCAATTCATCATCGAAGTAAAGCACTCAGAAATCCGGAGCGTTATATGTGTTTGTTGATCGATGGTATGGATCATAAAAAAACTTGTTTGCCACATTTTTATCGCATCCCTAAGGACATTGGAGATGAAGTCCTTGTGCAAATGCATTTGGTTGGTGCTTTGGTATACAATGGAACTGTAATGTCCAAGGTTTTCTTCACATATCTGAATGTGCATAATGATCCAAACCTTACAGTTACTGTCATTCATCGTGTTTTGCAATCATGGAAGGGTCTTTTGCCACCAACTCTATATTTGCAACTAGATAATACTGCAAGAGAGAATAAAAATTCTACAGTCTTTGGATATTTAAGCATGCTTGTTGAAAAACAGGTATTTCAGAAGCTTAAGGTAAATTTCCTTCTGGTTGGCCACACTCATGATCACATTGATCAAATGTTCAGTACTTTCTCTAAGAAGTTGGCACGTAACAATGCTTTTACTCTTCCGATTTTATCTGAGCTGATTTCAGAAGCATATACTCCAAAACCAGAAGTTCAACACCTCACACAGATTTATGACTTTAAGCACTTTTGCTCAATGGGCCTTGATAACAGTGCTAAGGTTTTGGCTCCATTGCACAATATTAGTTTCAACCATGTATTCTTTATGAGGAGGGTTGATGAAATAACCCTTTTATTTGCAAAGCAGTATTCATCTTCTCTTGGGTGGGAGCCTAAAGAGGGATGCAGATTCTTATTGCAGGTGCCTAATTTGTCTACTGTAACAGTGTATGGTGCAGAACAATCACCATATGAAGATAAAAACAATACAGAAAGATGTGGAAATGTGGTTGATCAAAGTAAAAGCTGGATGCATGCACTCATTGAAAAGAAGAGACATATTGAGCGTGCAAAAAAATATGTTGGAGATCAAGATGTATCTTGGTGGGAGGACTTTTTCAATCATCAAGAAGAGATTATACAGTATACAATTGCAGGTCACTGGCCAGTTGATGTTCCATTCACATGGGATTTTTGTACACAAAGATCCGTGAATGTGGCCCAAGCATGTAATGCAGATGCACTTCAAAGTTTTATACATCCACCAGAAAGAAATATTTATGTAGGCCCAAGGATGACAAAACAGGCAGAAGCAAGATGGCAAGGAAATTTAATAGAGATAAATGCTGGAACACTTATTGCAGTACTTACTGATGGTGATGAGGCTACCAGACCATTTTGGATTGCAAAGGTTTTAGAGATAACTAAAGATATTGATCAGAGAAGAATAGAGGCTTTGATGGTGCATTGGTATTACACTAAAAGTAGTAATGCATTCACATGTAAATATAACTTAGAAATGGTGTGTGATACTAAACGAACAGGTTCAAAAAAGAAAAAGAATATTCGAAGCACATCCACTCTTAAAATGGATGATGTAGATATTCTTGTTTATGATTTTTCCTTGACAAAAACAGGTCACTTGAGGAAAGCAACCATCAACATGATAAAACAAAAGCTTCCAGATGTATGTGGTACAGGAAATCATAGGCAAACAAGAAGAGTTGTGCATGATCCTGCAGAATTTGGTATGTACGTGGATGAAGATAGAGCTCTTGTGGATATAGAAGAAGAAGAACAGAGCTCTCAACAGTATGAGACTGAATCAAGTGCATCAGATGATGAGGTTGTAGACATAGCTCGACATAGTTGTGAGTTGCATTGAAGCTCTCAGACATTTTTAGTGCTTATGTAAATGCCTCGAAGTAGTTTGGTTAATGAAACCATGTTTTGTAGCAATTTTGAATAACAATCAGATATCCACCCATTAAAAATATGTCTAAAATGTTATTTTTGTATAAGAACTATTCAGTTCTACATTCTTTATATAGATTTTAGACATGTCAATGTCTTATCATATAGATTTTGGACATGTCAATGTCTTATCATATAGATTTTGGACATGTCAATGCCTTATATAGTGAAATTTTGACTACATTTTGACCTCTTTTTTTATGAGAAAATGACAAAAAATGTCAAAAAATCACATGTTTTCACCTCATTTTTGTAATATATGTATACTGGTATAAAGGAATCTCAAACATAAGCTTCCATTTGCTTGATTTTTGACAAGAGTGTTCTCTTTTTACGACATAGTTCTCGTTTGTTACGACTCGCTGTTACATGTTTTTAGTTCACTTTAAAAAAATATGTATACTGGTACAAAGGTGTTTTAAACATAAGATACAATTCGTTTGATTTTGATAAGGGGTTTCTCTTTTATTGACATAGTTCTCATTTGTTATGATTTGTTGTTTAAAGTGTAGTGCCATCTTACTTTAGAAGATCTCTTAAAGGTAAAGCTAGAGTTATGGAAACATGTAGCAACCAAGTACTAGAATTTTCTAGTTTCCACTCACAAGTAGAAACCAATAGGAAAATTCCTTAGATACCTATAGATTGTTGATATATTTGGGTAGAGATGTGTGTGAACACACTTAGGACCGTCAACGCACTTTTTTCCCTCTTTAGGTGGTTTTTTCCCCAACTTTTATATATGCCTATAACCCTAACGAGAAACTTATCTTTGTACATTCACTTGGTAATACATTTGTTATCGTGTGTTGTGATCCAAGCTTCTTCTTCTTCCTTGCATTGTTGGTGTGCTTCTACAAACCTCAAACTCCAACAATCGGTATCAAAATAGGTCATTGGTTCATCTAGGGCATCGTTGACACCCCTCTGGTCACAATCTTAGAATCATACAAAAATTGGTGAGCATACTCAAGTTCATTAGGAGTTCAAAACTACTTCGCGCTATGGCATCGAATTTTTTATCAGGGCTCATTTTGGCCTCCAAATGCACTCTGATAGTGCTTCTGCAAGCAATTTCACCCTTTTGTGCCAAGCATGTATACATGTTTTGGTTCTCCAATACAAGCTCCTTAAAGTTTGCTACATGTTTAGGAGAGCTCGACATGGTAATTATGTTCAAAATTTTGAGATATAATCATTTTTTGCATGAGGGTATTTTAATCAGTGGCCATGGTTGAAAGCATGATGTATTCCCTATGTTGTTGTTGAGGACAATCTCCATGTGATAGGTGAGTGTGTTAGAACAACAAGAATAATCAGTCTTACACTCATGGTGAGTTAAATGCATCCAATGTATGCATGATAGGGCCACATTACAAGGCCATGCATTTGGCACATAGTATTTCAAACAAGAGTAGTGGTGCACATTTCCCACTTTGGAAAAGGAATTACCTTGTACTATAATAGGTTAAATAAAAGGACCAACATTAATAATTGCTTTGGCTAAAAGTCAACCTGTGTTTTCTTTCAGACATAAAAATAAGAAAATGAAAAAATACGTTGTCAGGTATCATGCTCCACTCGAACTGGTGAGAGGGGATCTAGTTCACAATGAATGACAATTAACTGCACACATATAAAGCAAAAAGCAATTTTTCATGCTTGAGATTAATTATCAATTCCATTTCAAGTGCAAATGGCTTCTGAAGATTCTGACGCAACAGTGCAAAAAGAGATCTTGGAATTTCCCTTGGAGAGTGCCACCAAAGCAAGAGGACACTAGTTTCATGAAGATCGGCTGATAGGAGATCATTTATTTCTCATCAACATAAACATCATTGATAGGCACCATCAATTCCCTATAATGACATAATATTTTTGTGTGTTGCAAGAAATTCCATCAATTGTGGACATCTTGATGAAGGCTAGCATTGTGAAATACTTTGCCTTACCAATTTATAAGCCTGACTTTGAAAGATGCACTCAAATGATGAATACCCTGCATCCGGCATTGGATATGCCATCGGTGCCAGAAGCAAAGGTGTTGGATTTACAAGGGGATTGGATGACAACTAAGTTCACACATGAACTAATTAAAGACTAGTGCACCAGCATTTTTGTTTCTCAAATATGCATTGATACATTGCACCGTAGAAAATAGTGATGCAACTTTTATCTCACGCAATCAAGCAAGTGGGAAACCAAGTGAATCTAATGTCATATGTCCAAGAAAGATTACTTGAGGCTAAGAAGAAATGGGGCAACTAAAAATTCCTAAATGGTAGCACCACACTAACCATATTAATATAGCATGCTCTAAACATTAAGGAACATCTCCGAGAAATGCAATTGATAGTGGAAATGGTGAAGTATGTGAAATCTGCAACCGTTCCTAAGAAAAGAAAAAGTGTCATCATTGTAGAAGAAGTAGGGACAAGTTCTAAACTTCTAATGAGGGGATCAAAAAGATTAAGGGAAGAAACCATAGTAGAGAGACCCCATTTTCAAAAGAAATGCATGCACTTCCTAAAACAATGTTGGAATGGCCAACACCGATCACTGAAGTTGAATTACAAGAAGCTCTGCTACAAACTCACAGGTACAAAGAGGGCCAATTGAACCTATCAATTCAAGGCCACCATTATCGCCAGACCAATACTGCCCAACAAAATCAGTCAGGCAAAATATTAACACAGTTACACCAATATAAAGAATTGGGTCTGGAAAATTCAAGCTCATCATCTGACACTGAAGATGATAGTGATCAGTCCACAATGAACGTGGATGTACACACCGATAGAAATGATGATGCTGGATGGGATGAGCTCAATCAAGTGGTCGACCAACATGAGGTAGTTAGCAAAGAATCAGAAACAGACAAAAACTTAAATAGCCAAGAGGAACAAGAGGATAGACGTTAGACCAAAAGAGTCTATACTATCCAAATAAATGACACTACCAAGCTACAATTCACAGAAATTGTTATTGACGGTCAAAAACCAATGATACACCCTAAGGAAGAGCACAAGAAGAGGCAAATGCCATCAAAAAACAAATCGAACTGATAAGGATCATGGCAAAACCATCCCCTATGGACATGATTTGTGAAGAACAGAGTTCCAAAAATGATAAGAATATAGAGGCTGAGCTACAGGTACAACTTCACATTCGGCAGCCATTTAATGACACAATGCATATCAATGAAGGAAAAGATGTAACACCTGGGGAAGAACCAATAATACCACAAACCTGGTTAAATGTGTACATGGCCCATCTGAAACTAGTAGTGAAAAATATGATACAAATGTCCATGGACACCCAAAATCAATTGATGGAAGCAAATAAAGAATATGAATAGATACATGTGGAAAAGGATTGGTTCAAATTCTTAAGTGAACAATTGTCTTCATAGGTAATGCAATCTCAACAGGCTCTTGCAAAAAGAGAGGAAGACCTCAAAAGAGCACTGGAGGAATCCAATCAGCTCAAACAGGAAAATGCATGCCTAACAACTCAACTAAAGGAAGTCACACAAAAATATGAGACAAGTGAAGCAGAGAAGGTGCGATTAATTAATAGAAGAAAAACTCTAGAAACACAAATAAAGATATATATGGATGAGGCAGATATGCTGAGAAATATAAATAAGGAGTTGATGACTTCATTTTCTCAATCAGCCCATCACTACTACTAAGTCTACAGGAGAAGATATGACGAACCTATGAGGACAACTAAAAAGGTATGAAAATCAGCCCAACTAGGAGCAAGAATTGTGAGCGTAATGGGAATTCAAAGATATGCATGATACAAATGAGTTGAGAAATAAATGGAAATCAACAGAATCAAAGTACATAGAACAATGCAAAGAAGATGCAGATCAACTGGATATACTCAATGAATGCAAAACGCAAATTGATGAAGCACTCATAGCAGCAATAGAACACATAAAAGACAAAGATGCACTTATTGTAAGTCTACAAGATTAGCTAGAGAGTAAGCAAACATGAGGGCACCAGTAGTTCCAAGCTCTCAAGCAATTACTATGGAGACTGAGGTACGCCCTCTTTCTCCCCCCATCACTAGTTCACCTACACACATTGACATGGAGATACAACATGATGATCATACAATGTCAAACACTTACAGAAATAAGCCAAAGAGAGCATACCCTACTAGTGTCCCAACTCATAGAACTATTCGAAGATGTCATGGTAAAAGGAATGAAAGATGGAAAAATCAAAAGAAGGGATTTAGATCACATTATCAAGCCCTTCAATGTGCCATACGGGATACTAAAAGAGGAGACACGACATTATATCAAAAGAATTGCCCAGAAGGAGCCAGAACAACAATTGAACTTTAGGCCTGACACCTTTTCATACACACAAGATGAATTTGAAAAAATTGATTTGGTCTAGAGATGCAAGTTTTTGGAAAAAAATCCTACATTATGGGTGCACTGGCAAGATGCACCATATTTACTATAGGTGAATCCCTCTTTTTGTCATGTACCACGAAGACGGCCATGGATGCAGTTTTGGAAAGCACAACATATTGGCACAATTAATAATCAAGGGCTAAATTATTTATTATTACCAATCCCACCACATAACTACTTACCAAAAAAAAATTACATGGTGCTAACTATAGAATTTTGGATATCAAGATATGCATCGGTCCCAGATTTAGCAATCAAAATGATAAATAAAGTGTTGAACATGCTTCTAACGGTTTTGAAAGTGTTCAAATATGCAGAATACACATTTTTTAACTTTATCGGTATAAACCAAGGAACATATGCTTTGATTTTTTATCTTTCTATCATGCCCATCTGCCTAACCCTAATGGTGATCTATTCTAGACTGATGTTTTTGCCAAGTCCCTACATGTAGACATTCGAAGAAGAATTTTTTATGGGATTTTTTGAGGTGGATTTAGAAATATTTTTGAAGATGTCTACCAACTTAAATGTTAGACTCATGGCATATGAGTTAAGTTTGTTTGCTGACCACCAACAAGCACCAAATGACAGAATAAAATCATCTCAATGGAAGGAGCTCATGATGCATAAAGTCAATCTGCTTAATCAAGAAGAGTGCACTATATTCTAAACATACTCACGTCACCTACCAAAGCCTATCCGGGATGATAGAGTTCAGGAGGAGGGACGTGTGGAGGGTGAACCTAGCAAGAGGAGAAGAAGAAGAAAACCCAAACACAAACAAATACAATAAAAGGCCTCACCCTTTGCCCAAATCCCCATAGCGGCATGCATCAAGTTGTAATGCAAAGGAAGGAGGACTTGAAGAATGCAAACAAAAGAAGTAATCTACGTCCTTCCCCACCCATAAGATCCTTCCAACAATGGGAAGAACTCTAATTAAAGGTGACTAAATAAATGTCACCTTAGTCACTAGGTGCATGCAAAGAAATATATAAGTTGAGGAAGAGTCAGTAGGCTAAATAGAAGGACATAATTCCTCTTGATGCAACACGAACATACATAGCAAAAGAGACAGAAGCAATGGAATGAAGTTCGAACAAGGTAACAAATTGTCAAAACATCTTAAAGGGTTCCTCGAGCATTAATGGCATGCAATAAAAAGAAACATACAGGCTAAAGGGAGCCAATAGAAAAAAGGAATGGAAGCATTGGACTTAGGTTCAGACAAGGTAACAAATTTTTTGAAAGTCCTAAAGTCTTCCTTGACTGTTGTTGGCGTGCAGTTAAGAGAAATATAAATTGGCTCTGAATCTTTAAGGCCTCCATGATTGTTGGTAGTGGGCAATTCAACAGGCAACATCAGGAGAAAAAGGACCAAGTTGAAGAACAATGTAGGAGGACAGAAGCCTATCAAGGGACGATAGAGACTAAGAGGGGGAGAGCATTGCACAGACAAGAGAAGCACGCCCCAAAAAATTTCAAATTTAGGCATACTTTTTCTTCAAATTTCCATGATATTGTATCAAGAGCCTCGTAAAAGCTTTAAAGGAGTCCTCTAGATGCATGACCCTGGAACTTTGTAACATTAGTCTTGTACAATACTAGTGAGTTAGTGAATTTCAATAAAACTATTGGTCTCTTGTGTGAAAGGAACATTTTTAGGGCACACGTATATTGGTCACTTGATGATCCTTTGTAGAGACTTGTTGTCATTGTGAGTAATCAAGCTAAGAATTTTATTTGCTTCTTCTTCTATGCATATATCCCTCTCCAAGAGCTTGCATGTGTGTATGTGGTGTGCAATGTGCACCTTGAGGTGTACTCTATCCCTTCCCCATCTATTTTCATCATTGTACTATGTGTGTGAAGCTTAGTGAGTTGTGGAGTGGAGTAGGTGGTTCCTGCCACTTAGTATTTTGCTCATAACTCATAGTAGGTTGGTTAGATTATGCTAAAAATACCCCATTAGATGCATCTTGTTGAGAGCTTCAATAAGAACCCACTATTTACCATATTTGGATATCGAAGCTGAGAGAAAAGGTTGAATTTGTGTTTACTATTGTAGTAAGTATCATGGCATGCACTTTCAGGGAAGCAGGTGATTGAAGAGATTCATCCACCTACCTTTCACACCTCATCAGCTCATCCACTTCATCCATCATCATGTAAGCATATTTCTTCATACACTTGATACATCTACATTCATGGATTGACAAATTAAAGCGTGTATGTCAATTAACCACTATACACATTTGTTGATAATTGGGGTATAGTCTCAGTTATCACAATCCCCTAGGACATTTAGTCTTAGGTACACAGATATCTTCTCAAAAATTTTATCTTGTGTAATTCCACTAGTTCAAATATCTTTGCTAAATTCTTCTTCAATAGGTATTGGCGGCAATACTTATGAACCTCCATTTTTTGTCTGATCTAAGTTGATAGGTAGTCTATCTTTAGATAAATTATTGCATGATCATTTGAGGTCTAGTTGGATTAATCTACATCTTATTAGAAAGCTGAAAATGTCTACTATGTATGCAAAAAATCTCAGAGTCATTGGGTATCTAATTTGTGATTGAACTACGTTTTTGTGAGTAAGTACCTAATAGAATAGATTCTAGAAGATATTCTCTAACTTCAATTGTGCATAATGCACTCAATTTCTCCACACTTGGTATTAGATATGAAGGAGAGATTCTATAGCACCAATACATCATCATCAGAGGAAGATAACACCAAAAGAATGGGTACTACAGTTGGAGTTCAAGCTCTGTGAAAGCACACAAACAACACAAGGAAGAAGAAGAAGCTTGGAGCACAACACACAATATTGAATGTATTACCACTAGAATGTACAAAGATATATGAATTGTTAGGGAAATAGGCATATATACAAGCAAGGGGAAAAAACCTCCTAAAGAGGGAAAAAGTGCCCCAATGGCAAAAAATCTTAGAGTCATTGGGTATCTAATTTGTGATTGAACTAGGTTTTTGTGAGTAGATACCTGATAGAATAGATTCTAGAAGATATTCTCTAACTTCAATTGTGCAGATTGGAGTCAATTTCTCCACACTTGGTATCAAATATGAAAGAGAGATTCTATAGCACCAATACATCATCAGAGGAGGAAGATAACACCAAAAGAAGGGGTGCTACTGTTGGAGTTCGAGGTCTATGAAAGCACACAAATAGCACAAGGAAGAAGACGAAGCTTGGAGCACAACACACAATACTGAATGTATTACCACTAGAATGTACAAAGATATATGAATCGTTAGGGCAATAGGCATATATACAAGCCAGGGTAAAAAACCTCCTAGAGAGGGAAAAAAGTGCCCAGGTGGTCCTAGTGTGTTCACACACATCACTACCCAAATATATCAACAAATCCCCCCTGGGAGTGATGCGGTCATGTAGGTGCAAAGGTCTCATCAAAATCAATGCCCCTTTCTTGTGTATAACCCTTTGCAACAAGCCTAGCCTTATATCTATCAACTATTCCATCAAGCTTACACTTCAGTTTGTATACCCACTTAGTGCCAATGGCCTTCTTGCCAAGAGGCAAGTCACATAAAGACCAAGTGTCGTTGTTCATATTCAGATTGCATAGCAGCCATCCAATTTCCAAAATTTTGTATTTCATCAAACGAAATAGGCTCCTTCTCATCACAGAGACTAGAGGCAAACATAGCATAGCAATCTGATGCAAAAGAGGCACTGTGAGAGCTTGAACGAGTATGATATGACAGAGGTGCATCTAATTTTTTATCACACAAAGTCTGCACTAGCCATTTTGGCATATTTTTTTCCTCCTCAATATTAGCTCTCTCATCAACAAGTACATCATGTAAATCTACATCATAAATAGAATGATATGCATCATCACATGAAACTTGTAAAGGCTGCAAAGTATCATACATGTCTTTGGAGCTAACAAATGTCTCCTTCGTACATTAAAGTAAAGGTCGAATAACATCTTCCACAAAAACAACATCACCACTAACCAAAATGCATTTTGTCTATGCATTTAATGATTAGGACAGCACTAGACTGTCCACTTGTAAAAAGAGGCAGCAAAGTATCATACATGTCTTTGGAGCTAACAAATGTCTCCTTCGTAATTAAAGTAAAGGTCGAATAACATCTTCCACAAAAACAACATCACCACTAACCAAAATGCATTTTGTCTATGTATGGATGATATAGATGATAGACTTTGCTTTCAAAATTGTACCCAACAAAAATACATTTTACGACTTTATCATCCACTTTTCTACGATGTTGTTCAGGCATTAATGCATATGCCAGAAAACCAAAAACACATAGGTGAGCAACATATGGCTAACGGCCATGCCAAGCCTCGTATGGAGTGATAAATTGCAATATTTTAGTGGGACACCTATTAAGTACATATGATGCACACATGATAGCCTCAAGCCAGAAACTATGTGGTAAAGCATGACTCTTGACCATACACCTCGCCATCTCCATGAGTGACCTGTTCTTCTATTCAGCAACTCCATTCTATTGAGGTGTATATAGCGTTGTACACTAATGTTTTATCCCATGTTCATCGAAAAGTTAGAAGACATATATCCCCCTCCTCGATCAGAATGGAGGGTGCCCATTTTACATGCTGACAGATTTTCAACCAAAACAAAATTGTTTAAATCACATAAACACTTCAAACTTTACTTTTAGTGGATATACCCATGCATGCCTGGAAAAATCATCAATCAAAGTCACAAAGTAGAGATAGTTTCCAAAAAGAGGGTGCCTGCATAGGACCACAGACACCATTGTGAACAAGCTGTTGGAGATAGGCGTCTGCGAAAGCACGCGAACAGCACAAGGAAGAAGAAGAAGCTTGGAGCACAATACTGAATGTATTACTAGAGAATGTACAAAGATAAGTAGCCCATTAGGGCAATAGGCGTATATACAAGCCGGGGGAAAAAAACCTCCTAAAGAGGGAAAAAAGTGCCCTGACGGTCCTAGAGTGTTCACACACATCACTACCTAAATATATCAACAAATCCCCCCTAGGAGTGATGCGGTGAACAAGGAGCTGGCACTTATGTATAAGGAAGTGCCAAGCTATGTGGAAATCACTCCACAAAAGGAAGTAAGCCCAAAGCTTTGCGGAAAGCTTCAAACTTCTCCCTAGGCAGAGCCTTCGTGAAAGGGTCTGCAATGTTCTCCTGCGTGGGCACATATGCCAAGCTGATCTCCCCAGTAGAGAATCTCTCCCTGACATAGTGATAATGCACCTCAATGTGCTTAGTGCGAGCATGGAACACAGGGTTCCTCGCAACTGCCAATGCGCTCTGACTGTCAGTGAAGATGGTGGTGGCAGAAGACTGGCCAACACCCAAATCAGCCATAAGGTGTCTGAGCCACACACACTCAACAGTCGTTGTGAAAGATGCCCTATACTCAGCCTCACAACTGGAAGTGGCCACAGTAGGCTGCTTCTTGCTCAACCAAGATATACATGAGCTACCAAGCATGAAGCGAAAACCACTCGTGGACACACGAGTGTCATAGCAACCAGCCCAATCTGAGTCAGAAAAAGCATGCAAATCTGGCGGTAGTGATCCCCCCTTGGGATAAAACAACCCAAGTAGCCGAGTACCACTGAAGTAGCGAAAGATGCGCTTAATCGCTTTCCAATGCGTGACTCCTGGGCAATGCACAAACCTGCTCATCTGTGAGACAGCAAACTGAATATCTGGCCGAGTAATGCATAAGTAAATCAAGCATCCAACAACTTGCTGATAGAGAACAGCATCAAATGCATCTCCAGCATCATGAAGACTCAATCGTAAACCTGTCTCCATAGGAGTGGCAATAGGCTTACAGTCTTCAAGGCCAAAACGCTGCAATAATGTGTCAATATATTTCGTTTGACACAAAGCCATTCCACCATCAACTTGCATAAACTGAATGCCCAAATAGTGATGCAAATGCCCCGAATCAGACATCTCAAATGAGGCATGCAAATCAGCCTTAAAATCAGCAATATGTGTCTCAATAGGACCAGTGAGCAGCATGTCATCAACATAGACAACAATGATCAGAAGCACATCATTAGCAAGCTTAACATATAAGGTGCTTTCAGTTGGACTGTTCTCAAAACCATGTGTAATCAGATAGGCATGTATCTTCTCATACCAAGCACGTGGTGCTTGCTTTAAACCATATAATGCCTTCTTTAACCTGCAAACTTGGTTTTCATGCCCTTTCTGCACAAAGCCACGGGGCTGAAAAACATACACTTCTTCATGCAAGTCACCATTTAGAAATGTTGTTTTAATGTCCAACTGATGTACATTCCAACCATGATGGGCAGCAAGTGCACAAATGCTCCGAACAGTAGTCATACGGCATGTAGGTGCAAAGGTCTCATCAAAATCAATGCCTCTTTCCTGTGCATAACCCTTTGCAACAAGCCAAACCTTATACCTGTCAATTGTACCATCACGTTTACGCTTCAACTTGTATACCCACTTAGTTCCAATGGCCTTCTTACCAAGATGCAAGTCACATAAAGACCATGTACCATTCTTCATTATAGCATCATACTCAGATTGCATAGCAGCCATCCAATTTTCTGAATTTTGTGCTTCATCAAAAGAAACACGCTCATTCTCATCACAGAGACTAGATGCAGCCATAGCATAGCAATCTGATGCAAAGGAGGCACTATGAGAGCCTGAACGAGTACGATATGACAAAGGTGCATCTAATTTGCTGTCACGCAAAGTCTGCACCAGCCATTTTGGCATAGTTTTTGCCTGCTCAATATCAGCTCTCTCATCAACAAGTGCATCATGTAAATCTGCATCAGAAATGGAATGATCTGCATCATCATATGAAACCTGCAAAGGTTGAGAAGTTGCCTCATTATGACCAGCACTAGACTGTCCACCTGTAAAAAGAGGCATCAAAGTATCATACATGTCTTTGGAGCTAACAGATGTCTCCTTAGTGCATGAAAGCAATGGCTGAATAGCATCTTCCACAAAGACAACATCACGGCTAACCAGAATGTGTTTAGTCTGTGGATGATACAGACGATAGCCTTTACTTTCAGAACTGTATCCAACAAAAATACATTTTACTGCCTTATCATCCAATTTTCTGCGATGTTGTTCAGGCACTAATGCATATGCCAAACAACCAAAAACACGCAGATGAGCAACAGATGGCTTGCGGTCATGCGAAGCCTCATATGGAGTGATAGACTGCAACGCTTTAGTGGGACACCTGTTCAGTACATATGCTACACACATGACAGCCTCAAGCCAGAAACTATGTGGTAAAGCCTGACTTTTGACCATGCACCTCGCCATCTCCATGAGTGACCTGTTCTTTCGTTCAGCAACTCCATTCTGTTGAGGTGTATACGGCACTGTACACTGGTGTTTTATCCCACGTTAAGCCAGAAATGCATTAAAATCTGAAGACATATATTCCCCCCCTCGATCTAAACGGAGGGTGCCCATTTTACATGCTCACAGATTTTCAGCCAAAACCAAAAACTGTTTGAAGCACATGAACACTTCGGACTTTGCTTTGAGTGGATATACCCATGCATGCCTGGAAAAATCATCAATGAAAGTCACGAAGTAAAGGTAATTTCCAAAAGAGGGTATCTGCATAGGACCATAGACATCACTATGTACAAGCTGCAATTTCTGCGTAGCCCGAACTAAACCATCTTTTGGAAAGGAAGAACGCTGCATTTTGCCCAAAATACAGCCTTCACAAACATGTTTTCCAAGTGCCTCAAGTTTAGGCAAAGAGGACACCATTTCAGATTTCTGCAGGCGTAGCAAACTAGCAAAATTCAGATGACCAAAGCGTGCATGCCAAAGCTTTGCATCTGACATAGCCTGAGAATCATGAACTGCACATGCCGAATCATTCACAGATCTTTCATAGTCTATGAGCTTATACAGCCCACGACATAAAATGCCAAAAGCAATAATCACATCGCCATTTGAGAGATCATGGACTGTACACCTGTCATCAACGAATTTCACAACCAAGCCAATCTTGGCTAATGCAAAAACTGATAACAGGTTCTTTTTGATCCCTGGCACAAATAAAGCATCTGACAAAGTGAAAGAACTACCATCAGCAGTAGTCAGAATGATCTTACCAACTCCCATAACAGGATAAGAGGAGTTATTGGCGCATGTGACAGTATTCCCTGTAGGGGCAGGCTCGAGTGAAGAGAAGAAACCGCGCTGCGAGGTAATATGTTTGGTCGCCCCACTGTCAAAGTACCAAACATCTCAGTCTACTGCAGACATGCATTGATCATGAGAAGATGGGTCAAAACTGCAAACAGTAGTAAACGCCCATTCTTCTTCCTGCACAAGATTTGTAGACTCTGTTTTTGGTGTAGAGGCCTCTGCAACAACCATTCCAGCATCTTTCTTCTTTGCCTCTTTAGCAGCCAGTTTTGGACAGTTCTTTATGATATGATCATTTCCTTTACAGTACTTGCAAAACAATTTCTGCTTTTCTGATTTCTTCTCATCTTTATCCTGGTTCTTCGATTGTGCAGCATTTGCAGATTTCTGCTTACTAGTAGAAGAGCTCCATTTTCCTTTGCCCTTCTGACTAGCCAGGAAAGCTTGATCTGCAACACGCATAATGGACTTGTTCTGTCTGGACTGATCTTCTCACAACAAAACAGAGACTAATTCCTCAAATGACAAGGCATTCGGATTGCCTTTCATCATCAACCGAAGAGTAGAGGCAAAACTCTGATATGAATCAGGAAGACCATTCAGAACGGTTTGCACAAGTGAGCTATCTGGTATAACCTCATCAGCAGAAATCAATTGTTCCTTCAGGTCTTTGATCTTTGTGAGAAAACTGTCCATAGAATCACCTTCATTCATGTGCTCACTCTCCAACTGTTTTCGGAGGTAAGCAACACGAGCCTCATTCCTAGCCTGGTACAAAGTGGTAAAGTGTATCCCAAGCATCCTTTGCTGTTCTGCAAGAGCGAATGTGAGGAATAATGGCATGTTTGACAAACAAAGCTATCAATGCATGTGCCTGGGAATCTCTGCCATCCCAGCGAATCTGCTCTGTAGTAGGTGCAACAGAAACAGCAGCACGAACAAGAATCTGCGGAATATCATCTTCGACACCATCTTCATCAGCTCCAGCACCTGTATTTGTAGTACCTATCGTTAGAGGTGTAACAGGACATCTTTCAACACCCTGCACAATGTTCCACAATCCTTTTGCAACTAGTACATGTCGCATCATATAAGCCCATAATGGGTAGTTGGTACCATCCAACTTATCCTCAACAGCCAACATACGGAATACATCACTGCTTTCAGCCATGGCCGATGACTAAAATACCTTGATGCAGAAAATTGACTATATCTCAAAAAGTTGAACGGAACTGCCCAGACGCGTTCTGCTAGACCTGTAGCAGACTTCGAGACGCTTAAACTGGCAAACAGAAACTGGTATATACCTTTGGCACAAAAGGATGAAATAGCCTGCACAAGCACTGCGATAGTGCGTTCGGAGGCCGAAACGAGCTCAGATCGCGATTTCGACACCACACAGCTAAGCGGTTTTGATCTCGGAAACTCCTTGAGTATGCTCACCAAATTTCGTGCGAATCTGAGACTGCAAACGGAGGAGTGTCGACGGCGCCCTAGAAGAAGCGACGACCTGCTCTGATACCAATTGTTGGAGATAGACGTCTGCGGAAGCACGCGAACAGCACAAGGAAGAAGAAGAAGCTTGGAGCACAATACTGAATGTATTACTAGAGAATGTACAAAGATAAGTAGCCCATTAGGGTAATAGGCGTATATACAAGCCGGGGGAAAAAAACCTCCTAAAGAGGGAAAAAAGTGCCCCGACGGTCCTAGAGTGTTCACACACATCACTACCTAAATATATCAACACAAGCTACAATTTTTGAGTAGCTCAAATTGAGCCATCTTTTGGAAAGGAGGAATGTTGCATTTTGCTCAAAATATAGCCTTCATAGACATGTTTATCGGGTACCTCAAGTTTGGGCAAAGAGGACACCATTTCAAATTTATGTAGGCATAGCAAACTAGCAAAATTCAAATGACCAAAGCATGCATGCCAAAGCTTTGCATCTAACATAGCCTGAGAATCATGTATTGCACATGCTAAATCATTCACAAATTTTTCATAGTCTATGAGCTTATACAACCCATGACATAAAATGCCAAAACCAATAATCACATCGCCATTTGACAGATCATGAAATGTACATCTGTCATCAACAAATTTCACAACTAAACAAATTTTGGCTAAGGTTGAAGCTGATAATAGATTCTTTTTTATCCCTGGCACAAATAAAGCATCCTACAATGTGAAAGAACTACAAATGTGAAAATGTAGTATTCAGAATTATCTTACCAACTCCCATGATAGGATAAGAGGAGTTGTTGGTGCATGTGACAGTATTCCCTATAGGGGCAGGCTTGAGTGAAGTCAAGAAATTGTGTTGCAAGGTAATATGTTTGGTTTCCCCACTATTAAAGTACCAAACATCTGAGTCTACTTCATACATACAATGTTCAGGAGAAGATCGTTCAACTCTTCAAACAACAGTAAATGCCCATTCTTCATTCTACAATAGATTAGAAGCCTCTATTTTTGGTGTAGAGGCCTCTGCAACAACCATTCTAGTCTTTTTTTTCTTTGCATCTCTTGCAGCTAGTTTTTGACAATTCTTTATCAAATGATCATTTGTTTTATAGTACTTGCAAAACAATTTCTGTTTTTTTGTTTTCTTGTCCTCTTTGTCATCCTTCTTTGATTGTGCAAAATTAGCAGATTTTTGCTTACTAGTAGAAGAGCTCCATTTACCTTTGCCCTTCTGACTAGCCAGGAAAGCTTGATCTACAACATGCATAATGGACATGTTCTGCCTAGACTAATCTTCTTGCAATAGAACAGAGACTAACTCCTCAAATGTTAAGGCATTTGGATTGCCTTTCATTATCAAATGAAGAGTAGAAGCAAAACTCTGGTATGAATTGTGAAGACCCTTCAGAACAGTTTCCACAAGCAAACTATCAGGCAAGACTTCATCAGCAAAAGCTAACTATTCTTTCAAATCTTTGATCTTTGTTAGAAAATTATCCATAGAATTGGCTTCATTCATATGCTCACTCTCAGAATATTTTTGGAGGTAAGAAACATGAGCCTTACATCATTTCTTTCAGCCATGGCCACTGACTAAAATACCCCGATGCAGAAAAATGATTGTATTTGAAAAAGTTAAACAAAATTATCCTGACAAGTTCTACTAAACCTGAATCAGACTTTGAGACACTTCTACTGATGAACCGAAACCTATACATATCTTTGGCACAAAAAGACAAAATAGCCTACACAAGCACTATGATAGTGCATTTCAAGGCCGAAACGAGCTCAAATCGCAATTTTGGCACCATACATCGAAGTTGTTTTGATCTCCTAATCATGCTAAGTATGTTGACCAAATTCTGTGTGATTTTGAGACTGTGATCAAAGGGGTGTCGACGATGCCCTAGATGAAGCGATGACCTACTTTGATACCAATTGTTGGAGTTTGAGGTTTGCGAAAGCACGTGAACAACACAAGGAAGAAGAAGAAGCTTGGATCACAACACACAATACTGAATGTATTGCCACTAGAATGTACAAAGATATATGACCAGTTAGGGCAATAGCTGTATATACAAGTCAGGGGAAAAAAACCTCCTAAAGAGCGAAAAGAGTGCCCTAGTGGTCCTAGTGTGTTCACACACATCACTGCCTAAATATATCAATAACTACATCAAAGGGGAGCATCATCAACAAGTGCTACAAAAAAAGAGGTAACTCTACAAACCCTCATCTTTCGAGATGGCATTTTTGGGTCAAAAAGTAGATCAACTAGGCAAGGATGACTACAAACCTTGGAAGCTCAGAATGACTTACTACCTCATGGGCAAAGATCTTTGGGGAATATTTAGTGTAGAAGAGCCACAACCATATGTAGATCTCCAAGATCCGAACATCATTGATAAAAAAAAAAGAGACAATTGAAGGAATGTGAGGAAAGGAACACAAGACTGATGTTCTTCATATCACAAGTAATCTTCAACACAATGATAGGACACATAAAAATCCTAGACAAAGAAAAGGAGGTTTGGAAGGATTTGGAGAAGGTCTATGCTACCTCTACTAGGTCAAGGAAGATGCAACTCAAGAATGATTTGAACACACTCAAGAAGTCCTAAAGTCAATGCATCATGGATTACCCTCTCAAGAACAAGGAGCTTAGGGAACAATTGGCATCAATGGGATGCATCATTGAAGAACACGCATTGTGCAAATGGATATTAATGGATTGAGAGTTGAAGAAAAGTGGAAGCCCCTCATTACCACCATCCTTTATAGATACCTCTTGCCTTCATTTGATGAGCTCATTCCACACCTTGTGGTAGAGGAGCTACAACAACTAAGGCAATCATCAAGCCAAAGAAGTTCAAATTGAAGGATCATGTGAAGGCAACACTTGACAAAGTGGTAGAGGTAGAGGCAAAAGAATAGGTAGATGAGGAAACAAAAACCATACAATTATGATTTATTATTATTGCAAACCTAATCACATAGCCTCCTTGTGTTGGTATAGGAGTGATAAATATAATCAAAGAGCAAAAAAATATGTAAATGCATCAACAACAAATGAAAGGAGTGATCAAATGCTAGCAACGAGACATGGCTACACCAAGCAGAGGAGGTTGACACAAAGTGCTATATAGATTCAAGTTGTAGCAATCAGATATCTTTTCAAGAGCAAGCATTCACCAAATTGCAAGTTCCCAAAGGTAAAGGATGTGTTGAACCAGGTGACAACATTGAACATCCCATTGCACATGTGGAAGATGTTAGATTCTAGAGTGAAAATGTAGCCAAGATGATATCATAGGTCTTGCATGTCCCTTCAATCACAAAGAATTTAAGTAGGTCAAATGGTAGAGATGGGATTGCAAGTCACCTTCAATGACAAAGGATGCTTCATTGTAAACCCAAATGAAGGCAACAAGCTGATAGCTCAATGAATAAGAGAAGGAAGGTTGTTTACTTGGACATCTCATGACATAAAAGCAAGGTGATGTATGTTATGGTTGGAAACATTTGAATCAAATGACCTACATGAGTTTTGTGAAGCTTTCCAACTTGAAAAGCAAACTAGGTAGCCATTCAAAAGGAGTGCATGTCAAGCTCCCAACATCTTGGATTTGATACATATTGATGTATGGAGACCCTCTAAGGAAGTCTCCGTAAGTGGATCTAGGTATTGTGTAGCTTTTATTGATGATCCTTCAAGAAAATTTTGGATCTATCACATAAAAGAAAAATCATATGTGTTTGACATGTTCAAAAAGTTTACATCACATGTTGAAAAGGAATCAGGTAGAAGCATTAAAGCACTAAGGTCAAATGGTGGAGAAGATTACTTCTCAAAGGTATTATCATATTATTTGGTTGATAATGGCATCAAATAACAATTTACATGCATGTATACACCACACCAAAAGGGGATAGCTAAAAGGAAGAATAGGTAGATTACAAAATTACATATAAATGAAATGAATATTGGGCTTGAGGCTGTGAATATTGTTGTGTACCTTATGAATGGGTTCAACAAGTGAAATTCACCCTGGAAAGTCTATTTTGGTAAGAAACTTGATTTAAAACATCTTTAGGTATTCGGGTGTGTATGCCATGTGTAGATACCACAAGATGTAAGAGATAAGATGGACCCTAGATCAAAAAATGCATATTTATTGATCATTCTTTGGAGCAAAAAAAATCTAAATTCTATAACTCTAGTACCAAGTAACTAAGAGTCCCACGGGGTAAGGACTTGATTAATTAAGACCCTGGTATGGAGATAAAGATAAGAACAAGGTGCTTAAAGATGATAATACACAATTCATCAAAATATTCATGTGCAACAAGAATTCGCTTCTATTTCAGGTCCAAAGGCTTGAAAATATTCATCAGTCATCCAAGGATGCAAGGAAAGAGTTATAAGTCAACCTTCATTCCCTATCTTGAGGCAAAGCATGCCTCAAGGTGAAGAAGAAGGACTAGTGATGACACACCTGAGGAAGATGATTACAAAGAAGTGGTTACAGCACAAGTAAAGCTATCAAGGATGAGGAAGAAAATTTCAAAGGGAAATGAAATTAGGCCAAATATGAAAAATAACCACATTCAAAGGTTGGGCTATGATAGTTTGTTCAAGACAAGAATCCTGATACATATGAAGAAACTTCAACCAAAGATGAATGGATAAAAGCTATGGATGAAGAAATCAAAGCATTAAAGGAGAATGATACATGGGATCCATTACCTAAGAATGGAGGAATGAAGATTGTACAAAACATAAAGGAATTCATATGAAAGCTTGGCAAGGTACAGGGAAAGGTAAGTAGCAAAGGGGTTCACTCAAAAACATGGTGTAGATTATGAAGAAACCTTTAGTCCCATGGAATATAAGGTTACCATAAGCATTATTTTAGATAATTTTTCTTCCAAAAGATGTTCTATTTATCCTATTTACATAAAAAATGCATTCTTAGATGGTGAACTTCAAGAAGAGGTGTATATGATCCAACCAAGAGGATATAAGGATAAAAACATCCTAATTTTGAGTATAGAAGAAGGCCCTTTATACCTTAAACAAGGTCCAATGGCTTTGAATCAAAGGTTGATGGATTACTTGAGAAAGTGTGGATACCATCCAATGTTGCAGATCCATCTTTGTACATGAGGAAACAAATAAATGAGGTTGTCTTCATATGCATCTATGTAGATGACCTAACCATAACAAGGAATGATATTGAAGGTGTAAAAGATACCAAAAGAAATCTTGGAGAGGAAAAATATCAGATTTAGGAGAGCTATACTATTTACTTGGTATAGAAGTTGCTTATGCAAAAGAAGGCATCTATTTGCTTTAAATAAAGTACTTGTTTGATGCTATACACAAGTATGGCATGGCTGACTACAAAGAGGTGACACAAACAATGGATACTAATGCAAAAATGAGTGCCAAGGCTGGTAAGAAGCTTGAGGACTTGATGTTATATAGAAGTATGGTTGGATCATTGATTCATGCAACCATAACAAGATCTTATCTAAGTTATGTTGTAGCTATATTATCTTAATTTATGCATGTAGCCACAAGTGAGTGTCTTAATGTGGCCAAAAGAGTTCTTGGGTATGTGAAGCATACCATAAAAAATGGATTGATACATAGGTATGGAGAGGATTTCACTCTTAGTGCATGGACTGATGTTGATTGGTCTAGATCAATTGATGATAGAAGGTCTACTTCATGTTATGCATTTATGCTAGGTACAAAAGCTATATCTTGGATGTCAAAGAAACAACCAATAGCTCCATCATTATCCATAGAAGTTGAGTATAGAGCATAAGACCTTACTACTTGTGAAGCCATGTGATTAAATAAGCTCTTAAATAATCATGACTTTCAAGTGGAGAAAATTCCCATCTATGGGGATACTATGTCTAGTATTCATTTGGCAAACAATCGTATGTATCATGCTACAAGCAAGCACATAGAAGTGTATTATCATTTTGTGAGAGAGAAAGTTTTGACTAAATATGCAAATGTTCATTTTTTGCCAACTAAGGAGTAGGTTGCAGACATGTTTGCCAAAATCTGGGATGGTTCAAGGCCGAAGCTCAAAGAAAGGCTAGGTTTTGAAGATATAGATACTACTCTCATAGCCTTGAGGGGGAGCATTGAAAATAAAGGTGCAAGTTTATGTGCATATGGCCTGGATAAGATTCAAACAATGCTTCAAGAGTTGGAGGACATAAAAAAGGTGCCACATTATCCATATAAAGGGGATAGAAGCACCAACACTCACCAAAGGCAATGGAAGGACAAAGGACAAGAAGTGGAAGGCCGCAAGGAGAGAGATGCAAGGGTAGATGAAGAGTTGCAAGTTATTGTGCAAGTTTCTCCCATTTTAGAAGGATATTGGGCGTGATTTTTTGTGAAAATACCAAGGAGATAGTGGAGAAGCATTTTCTAGTCATCGCTACACTAAAGCATATCAAAATCTCCCTGAATAATGTGTTACAAGGTGTCATATGGATCTCATGGAGTATCATATATGAATAGGACTTAGAGGTGAGACCCTCCTCTTATTCATATAGAGTATGATACTCATATGAGTGCCAAGTGGCACTCATATGAGGAGCTTTGACTATGACCCATTTTGGGTATGTAGGAGAGAGAGCATTTTTGAAGAACTACTACGCGGCTAGGCGGAATATCCAAGACGTCGATCTTCGTGCTTGCACAAACTCTGAGAAGAGATCCTCGAGGACTGTGCAAGAGCTTTCACAAAAGTGAAGGGACTCATTGAAGGTTACATTGGTATCAGAGGGAAGCCATAAAGAGGGAAGTCAGAAGGAATGCACCTAAGATGTTTGAGGAGGCAATCAAATATGCACAGATATATGAGGACCATAACCGTCCTCAGTATACTCCTATGGAGATGGATCAGCCCCTCAAGCCTCATAGCACGACTAAATTTAAAAAGAAGTTGCCTTTTGGGAAAAACAAAGTTTTTATTAATAAACAAAGATCACAAGGGCCTAGATTATCTACAGACCAGTTTGAGAGGGCCAAAAAAGAGAACATGTGTTTTAGGTGCCTATCTCCTAGCCATTCACAGTGGAATTGTCCACTCAAGAAGGGGGAAGAAAAGAAAAAGGGACCAGAGTCTAGTACGGCCCCCGAAAAGGGCAAAAAGGCGGTCCACCTAGTGCGGACCCTTCCTATTCATGGAAGCTCTAGCTGCAAGGGAGTGGAGGTGATGCACGAGGATGTTGAGCACACTTGTTGTTTGACTCATTCATTGTGGTCACCGCAGTTTGGACCACATGACCTAGTTAAACTGCATGGTAGTGTATACGGGACCAGGGTGCAGGTCATGATAGATGACTCGGCTACTCATAATTTTATAAACTATGCTTTGGTCAAGAAATTAAAGATTCCCCGACAGCCTAGTGCACATAAATACATTGTATTTATGATGCAAGGGCAAGATAAAAGAATATGGGATACTATGGTATCCAACTTGGAAGTCAAGATGCAGGACTACACAGATTTTATGGACTTCCAAATTATGAATATGGAGAGGACAGATCTAGTCTTAGGAAGAGAGTGGCTATGGGGGTTGGGAGACACACTTAAACACAGCTATCAAAACAACACACTCAAATTTGAAAAGAATGAAAGTAAAGTTTGTATTCAGGGGGAGAGAGATGTACCTAGTGCACCTCTCATTTCATCACTAGAGTTGTATAGTCTTTGTTATTCTCAGCATGTACAGGACATGTTTTTGTTGTATAGTCATGATATGGAGCTTTGTACAAACAGCTCATCTGATGTATATTTTCATGCTAGGAATGTAAATATGAACAGGACTTTCTACTATTCTTTTCTGCAATAGTGTGTGGTTAAAAGTTTTAGGGATCTTATGTTTGAGTACAGAGATGTTTTTCCCACTGACTTACCTAGAGGGCTACCACCTGAGAGAGGGGACATTGACAATGCCATAGAGATTGTTACTAACACTAACCCTATTTGCAAACCACCTTATAGGCTTAGTGTTTCTCAGCATGAGGAGGTTGAGAGGCAGTTGCTAGACTATTTAGATAAAGGCTTCATTAAACCTAGTAACTCACCATGGGCATCACCAATGCTCCTAGTTAAAAAGAAAGACAACTCTATGAGGCTATGTATAGACTATAGAGCAATTAATAAGCTAACTATCAAAAATAGGTTTCCAATGCCTAGATTGGAAGATCTATTTGATCAGTTACATCAAGCTAAGTACTTTACCAAGCTTGACCTTAGATCAGGATATCATCAAATCAGGATTAGGGCAGAGGACGTCCCTAAGACTGCATTTAGAACTAGATATGGGCACTATGAGTTTTTGGTGATGCCTTTTGGTCTCACCAACGCTCCTACCACTTTCATGAAGCTCATGAATAGTGTTTTACGGCCTTATCTAGGACATTTTGTAGTAGACTTTTTGGATGACATTCTGATCTATAGTGAATCAGAAGAGGAGCACTTGGAACACTTAAGGAAGGTATTTCAAGTGCTAAGGGAAAATTCACTCTTTGCTAAAGAGTCAAAGTGTGAATTTTTCAAAAACAGAGGTTAGATACCTTGGGCATATAGTCTCCCAAAATGGAATCCAGATGGATCCTGAAAAAGTAAGGGCTATTATGGAATGGTCACATCCAAGGAACCTGGAAGAGCTACAGATCTTCCTAGGTTTATCAGGTTTCTATTGAAGATTCATTAAGAACTATGCCAAGATTGTTGTCCCGATGACGGAACAGCTTAAAGGGAAAGGGAAAGCCTTTCATTGGGGAGACAAACAGAAGCAAATTATGGAGAAGTTGAAAGTAGCAATTGCTACAACTCCACTTTTACATATAGCAGATCCCAACAAACTATTTGTGGTTGAGATTGACGCGAGTGATTTTGCCTTAGGAGCGGTTTTAGTACAGGATGGTCGACCAGTAGCTTTTGAGAGCAAGAAACTAGAACCGGCTCAGAAGAATTACTCCGTCTATGAGAAGGAGTTATATGCAATTGTCCATGCTTTGAAGCAATGGCGTCATTATTTATATGGTGCCAGAGTTACGATAGTTTTTTTATCAAGAGAGCATTACGTGGCTCTCTAATCAAACAGACCTTAAAGGTCATAAGGCCCGATGGGTAGAGACCCTTCAAGAGTTTGATTATGAGCTTAGGTATAAGAAGGGAAAGTTAAATGTAGTGGTTGATTCACTTAGCCGCATGCCTATGCTCAATGGACTGAGTTTTACTCAAATCACTAGTAAGCTACTTGAATCCATTGGAGGGAAATGTAGGCTTGATCCTGCATATTCCGAGATTTCGGAAGCCGTAGAAAATGGGGATCGTGATATATGGGTTTCCAATGAGGACGGAGTATCGACGGGTACTCAAGAAGGATTCAAGTGGAAGAATTACAGTGTCCATGATGGATATCTGTTATATAAAGATAAGGTGTGTGTCCCTAGAGATATTGAGATGAGACGGCATATTTTATATGAGTGTCATGACACACCTAGTGCGGGACACCGAGGAGTTAACAAGACTTATGATCTTGGTTAAAAGGCAGTTTTATTGGCCTGGACTTCATAAGGACGTCCTAGAATATGTGCTTAAGTGCAACAAATGCCAGGTCAACAATTTTGCAGAATGAAAAAGTTCAAACTGCAAAGGACTTCTTGGAAGAGATGAACGATATGCTTAGACTTGCTAAGGACAACATTAGGAGAGCTCAGGATAGAGCTAGAGCCTATGCTGAGCCTCAAAGGAGGGATATCAACTTTGAGGTAGGAGAGCAGGTCTATCTTAAAGTTCCATCTAGATCTGAAACCATGAAGACGGGATGTTGTCCAAAACTATCTCCTAGGTATTGTGGACCTTTCCAAATACTTAAGAGAATATGAAAGATGGCTTACCAGCTCCAACTTCCAGAGAATAGTCAAATCCATCCAGTTTTTCATGTTAGCCGACTTAAGAAAAGGTTGGGTGAATCTGACAACCTCATTCCAGATAATGAGGTAGTAGAGCCTATTTCTGTTCAATCTATTCCACATGAGTCTGAGAGCATATTACACACTCGAGAAACGAATGAGAAGTCATTTGTATAAAGAGTGTCTAGTAAAGTGGAAAGATAGCTCAGAAGATAGTGCCACATGGGAGCGGGTTTCTGAGACGGTTTCCCAGTTTTAGTTTACCTTCCCAAGAGTTTTCTTAAGGGGAAGGATATGGGGAAACAACACAGAGACAGGACCATGTATTTCTATACATGGGGATATAGTGGGAGTGGTAGTTCTATTATTGCTCTCTCTCGATCAGACCTTCCAATACCATTTTTGAGGACAAAAATGGAATTAAGGGGAAGGAAATGTCATATGGATCTCATGGAGTATCATATATGAATAGGACTTAGAGGTGAGACCCTCCGCTTATTCATATAGAGTATGACACTCATACGAGTGCCAAGTGGCACTCATATGAGGAGCTTTGACTATGACCCATTTTGGGTATGTAGGAGAGAGAGCATTTTTGAAGAACTACTACGCGGCTTGGTGGAATATCCAAGACATTGATCTCCGTGGTCGTGCAAACTCTGAGAAGAGATCCTCGAGGATTGTGCAAGAGCTTTCACAAAAGTGAAGGGACTCATTGGAGGTTACACAAGGCACATAAGTATTCTAGTAGCACACTTTTAAAAAAAATCATCTTGTAAATGCCATTTCTCTCTGTCTATATACGCAATTATTGCATGATATATTGTTTGATATCTTATCTTCTACACTTTTCTATTTCAAATATCTTTGCTAAATTCTTCTTCTATAGGTATTGGCAGCAATTTTTTTGAACCTCTATTTTTTGTTGAATCTGAGTTGACAGGTAGTTTGTCTTTAGGTAGTTAGTTTTCTAATTGTTTGAACTAGAATTGGAGTGATCTATAGCCTTTTCTAAATCTTTTTGTGTCTATTTTGTGTGAACAAAATCTCAAGGTCCTTTGATAACTTAGTTGTGATTGAATCAGGTTTTAGTAAGAAGGTTTTTGATAGGACAGATTCTATACAAGATTCACTAACTTACATTGCACATCTTGGAGTCATTTTCTCCATAGAGTTTGCATTCTTTGAGACATTGTGGTCTAGTATGTTACCTTGTCTAACCATAAACATACATTTATCTTAGTTCAAGCATACATGGTACTGTCGACATTTGTTGAATATTCTTCACAGTTTTGGAATATGCAACAACTACGTTTGAGAAGAATAGGTGCAAAGGTCGTCCACATACACTTCCATAATTATTTGTAATAACTCCTTGAATACATGAAACATCCCATATTTTCAAGGCTGATGGTGCATTATTCAAACCAAAGGGCATGACTTCAAAGGCATAAATGTACCACTTAGTAGTGAGGTTTATCTATGTTGAGCGTCAGGAGTGTTAATTTCTTGATTGTACCCTCAAAAACCATCAAGGAAGCTATAACTTCCTTGCATGCTACCCTTTCCAAACAATGGTAAGTTATGCATAGAGAGCAATTGTTTTTCATAGTAGCTACATTAACCTTTTTTAGATTGATGCAAAGCCTAAGATTTTTATTCTTCTTAGAGACAATCTCTATGGGAGACACCCTCTAGGTGTGCTCAATCTCATAAATGAATCCTACGGGTAATAATTTGTTTATCTCCTACTTGATTTTTGTTATGTATAAAATGTTGTGTCTATGGTCTTTGCTTGGATGGCTTAGCATCTGGAGTCATTGGTAATGTATGTAAATGAATCTTTGGGTTTAAGCCCTTTAAGTCTATGTAGGCCCATTCAAAGATATCTCTATATTCTATCAAAAATTCCATTAGTTCTTGTTCTTCTTCTTCATTGGGTGTAACTTGTTACGCCACTTTAAGGCCTTTGGTAGTCTTAGGTGAAAGGTTAATCACATGAGCTGTAGTCAATACTACTTATGCACAAAAGCCTTGTGAAATGTTTGAATAATGCAACATAGAAATTACTTTGAATGTTTCTATTCATCCTTTCATATACACCATTTTATACTAGGATACAATCAGTTGTAAGCTCTCTCCATATTCCTGCATACTAACAAAAATGATTGAGTTAGTGCAAGGTATAATCACCTCCATTATCTGAATGTCAAGCCTTATGCTTTGTTTCATTCTCAGTCTCTACGGAAGTAAGCCATTTTTTGAAAGTAGAGAATACCTCATCCATAGACTTGATAGTGTTGGTGCATATGGCAAGCTTAAGAGCTTGACCATATTTATGGACTAATTTGGACCTTGAGGACCAAGTGTGTATATAGATTTATCCTTAGTTCATGACTAAGGAAAACCCTCAACATGTTTTTACTTATTGTAAAAGGTTTTAAAGATTTAAAGTAAAAAATTAAGCTAAGTCTAAAATTAGTCCAAATCCACAAGTAATATTTGAATTCAAAATTCAAATAATTAGATGAAAAGTTGATTGAAATCTTTTTTAGAATCACTAACACCTACCAATTAGAATCATGAGAAAAAGCTTGGATATACTTTAGTGAAGGATTCATGGGTAGAAATCAAGCTCTCACACATTTCAAGAGTGGTTATTATGTTTATCTCATATTCATAGGAGTCCTCTGATCCCTCCAATTTCTACTTTACATATCAATACATATACTTGAATTTTCATCATTTTGAGCTATTGTATACTACTATTTGTCTAAAATTCATGTTTGCTAGCTTCTCAAAGTCATTGAAGTGAACCTATGATCTCATTCTCTCATCCAATACACGGATCATAAAGATAATTTCCTTATAATCTTGTGTGTGCAAGGATTTGATCATTCAAGCTCTATATGCATAGATATGAATTAATCTCTATGATCATGTATATGTCTTGTCTTCTTCTTGAAATGTCGAGATCACACCTATGGCTTTTTAACTATATTTCTTGCACTCAAGGCACTATGAATTCAATATAAAAAATATAATATCTCCCTTACCTTTCTATTATAAGTTTTGCAAGAGGAATTTTCTCAATTCATAGGAGATTCAGAGTATTAGACATTTTTTTAGTATATTCTTCCATAAATAGAAGGTTTTTTCTTCATGTTCAAAATTTGAAATTGCTATGTCTTGACACAAACATTTGAGATCATTGCACCAAAGTACTATGGTAATATGTATACATCATTTGCAAGCTTCAAGATCCTTTTAGTGTTTTCACACAAGAAATAGGAAGGTCTAGAGCAAGTTTTTGCAAAGACCATCTCATCTTTGTACTCTACCATCACCTCCTCATAGTGGTATCAGAGCATCATCATAGAGTATACATCATGGGTGATAGTTTTCCTTCTTCAATTGATGAATTGGATCAAAGTAACTACTCAACATGGTCTCAAAGGATGGAAGCATGACCGCAAGGGAGAAAACTCCATGGATACATCTTTAGAGATGAGTTTCTACCCATACTAAGGACCTACTAAGGACAATAAACTCAAAAAGAGCAAAAGAGGTTGAACACATGGTGTGAAAAAAATGCTTTGTGAAGGTGATATATCTTAAACGATCTCTAATTTATTATTTACACACATTAGAGGCTATAAGACTTCATAACATACTTGGAATGCACTCAAATCATTCTTCTCTTCAAGCACTAAGGTCAAGAAGAATCAGTTTTGGATGGAGTTCACCTCCCTCAACAAGCAAACCAAGCAAAGTTTCATTGAATTTGTCACCAAGATAAAGGACATAAATGAAAAATTAGGAAGCATTGGAGAGATCATAGATGAAGAGCAATTCAGATAAGTCATCAATGGGATCAAAGAAGATCATAAGTGGGAAGCATTCATCAATGTCATGGGCCTATACATGTACATGCAAGTACCAAATTTCAACACACTCATAGGAAAAAATATTCACTCGTGAAGTCAAGCCTATGAAGAATAGAGATAAAAATGGGGTAATAAACCCTTTGCCCTATAGATGGATAAAGGTAGAAGCAAAGATGCTAAAGCAAAAGGGAAGAAGTCTGAGGAATAAGCAAGTACTTCCCAAGCTAACTTTGTGGGTAGAGGAAGAAACTCAAGAGGAAGAGGCAAAGGAGGTAGACAAGGTGGGAGAGACCTCAAAGCTCCTCACCTTGTGCCATATGTAGACTTACAAATCATATCGTTGAGCATTGTTTCAAGAACCCAAGGAACTAGAGATGAAGAGAATACAATAGAGGATATGGAGCTCCTAGAGGTAGATATAACAAAAAATATGGCTACAATGGCAATAACAACTTCAACTAACTATCGAGGATGTTACAAATGAAGGAGATACTACAACAACTACACTAATGATGACTCACAAGAAACTCACTTTACTCATGAATATGATTATGAAACAAGCTAAATCAGATGAACATGTATTCTATATTGATTTTGGATGTTCAAATCATGTATCAGAGAATGTAGCACTACTGTTAGATTTGGAGGATCCCAAGAACAAGCATGAAGTCCAAACAAGAGATGACACAAGGCACCCTTGTAGAGAATATTGAAAATGTGAAGACATCAAATGGTAATATGAACTTATTGAGAAGAGTTCTCTATGTATCTATCATCACCAAGAATTTAATAAGTATAGGAAAGATTGTGGAGCCATATATACCTCCTTTGAGACCCATCCATTCAGGAAGGCATTCTTGACATCCATCTAGTATATCTTCTAATTCTTTGCACCTACAATACTCACAAGGATTAAGATTATAGGCATCTTTTCCATAGGAGAGTGAAGTATTTTGATAGCAATGCACCTCAATGTAATCTCCTTCTTGAGAGCTCCACGACGATACCCTTGACATAGAAAACCTAGATCCAGATGCACGCACAACACTCCGCATTTAGCCTATAGAATACACAGAAAACACAGTACACAGAGAGCACGAACAAAGATTTCTTGGGTGTTACAAATGTGATCAAACTTACAATTTGTGGTTGATCAAGCCACCATATGTTTTATTAAAGAACATATATAAAAGTGTCTGATGGTCATTTGGTCTTTCACATGGACACTAATGGTAACAATCTCCCACTAAAGGCCAATATGGCCAAAGTGTCTATAGGAGAAAAATAAAGAAAAAGAATTCCTTAGTGTAAGTATACAAACTGTACCTCCCATCTGATGGGCATGTTACACAATATACAAGTAATTGTGTAAGATCATGGATCAAGTAACCCCCATCAAGTGACAATAGTGTTGAAAGCTATCTTGTGGTAGAGCTTTAGTCAAAGCATCTGCAACATTATCTCAAGTATGAACCTTCTCAAGAATAATGCACTCAAGGGCTAACCAATATCTAATGAAGTCATACCACACCTCAATGTGCTTGGTTTTTGCATGATAGCTGACCAGATTCTTAGCCAATGCAATGGCACTCTGACTATCATTGAGCAAACGAGTTACATCCTGAGGTATACCTATATCACAAGCAAGACGGGAAAGTCACAATGTTTCCTTACATGCCTCACTTGCTGCACTTCTATAGTGGAAATAATTGTACATTCTTGAAGACGAGATCTCCAAGAGATAACACCTCCAACAAAATGAAAAATGTACCCTAATGTAAACTTATGATTATCTGCACAACTAGAATAATCGAAATTCATGTAACCAATAATGGATGCTTTCCCTCTACCCAAGAATAGACACTTGTCCTTAGTGCCACTCATATATCTCAAAATCATCTTGATCGCTTCCCAATGCTTCTTGCTAGGATTAGACATATATCTGCTCACAAATCCCATTACAAATGCAATGTCTTGTCTCGTAGCTACCATAGCATACATGAGACTACCAACAACAGACTGATAAGGAAATTTTGTTCATGAATTCCTTTTCCTCATGTGATTTGAGGCAATCATCCTTGCCCAATTTCACATATGTGGGTAAACGTGAAGTTCTTTGGATATGTACTCACTTTGAGACAAGTATATGCATCTTTTACTCCTATCATGAGTAATGCACATGCCAATAATATGTTTGGCATCCCCTAAATCCTTATCAAACGTTTGACTCGACTTCTTTTTGAGAATTGACAAGTCATAAGAAGACTTCCCAACAATCAACATATCATCAACATAAAGTATCAAGCATATCAATCTGCCATCTTAGCATCTCCTTCTGTAGAGACAATGATCATCATTGCTTTGAGAGTAGCCTTGAGACTTCATAAAAGCATCAAACTTTTGGTACCATTGTCTAGGGTCCCATTTAAGTCGATATACGATCTTCCTCAGCTTACAAACTAGAATTTCTTTGAACTACATAACCCTCTGGTTGTTCCATATAGATCTCATCTATAAGATCTCCATGCAAGAAATCCATTTTCACATCCATTTGGACTATCTCTAAGTCCTCCATTGCAACAAATCCAAGCATCATTCGAAGGGTAGTCATTTTGACCATTGGAGAGATCGAAATCAACACCATGTTGTTGCCTAAAACCCTTTGCAACAAGTCATGCTTTTACTTTGGAGAAGCACTATTTGATGTGAATTTCAACTTATATATCCATTTACATGGTGAATCTTTCCTACCTTTTGGAAAGGGTACTAAATCCCAAGTACCATTCTTGTGAATAGAATCCAACTCACTCTCCATGGCATGCTCCCACTTGACATGATTCATGATTCTTTGTCTGCATGGCCTCTTTATAGCAAGAAGGTTCACCAACATCTGTTAGCATAACAAAATTAAAACTTGGAACATATATATACCTCCTATTTTTGAAGACTCACAATATCCAGAGTATGTTTGTATATTAAGAAGAGCTCTATATGGGCTAAAGAAAGCTCCACGTGATACTAATTACTTAGCTATAAGACAAAGGATTTGTGGTGAACAAGTAGATCCTTCTTTGTTTATTAAGAGATCACATGGAGAACTCATATATCTCTGTGTATATGTAGATGAAATCATTGTAATAGATAAGATTTTGAAGGCATAACAAGAATCGAACATCGAATGAAGTAAGAATTCAAGATAAGTGATTTAGGGTAGCTAACATACTTCCTTGGATTGGAAGTCATGTATACAAAACACAATATGTATCTTAATTCGAGAAAAAATATAAAAAACATGCTCATAAAATTCAAGATGGAAAATGCAAAGATTGTAGGCACACCTATGGAGGTGAATTTCAAATTGAGTGCTCATGAAGGAGAACTCATTGACGATGTGATAGGATATCAAAGCCTAGTTGGGAGTCTCAATTATGCTACTCTCATAAGAGTAGATATCAGCTATAGTAAGAGTGTTTTGATTTAGTTTATTCACTCATCTAGGAAGCCACAAATGGAGGCAATCGAAAGGATACTCAAGTATCTCAAGGGGACAATCAATGAAAGCTTATTGTATTCCTATGCATCTGATATACATAAAAATATATTTTTTGATGTAGATTGGGTAGGGTCAAAAGATTAAAGGATAAGTACCTCTTGTTATCTTTCATTTCTAGGTTCTAGACTCAATTCTTGTCTAATAAAAAAAAAGCAACCTACTATTGCTCTCTCATCTGCAGAAGCTGAATATAGAGGATTGGCTAATGCTACTCACACTATATGTTGGTTTAGGAATCAATACTTCAACTCCTCATTCATTTGGTGATAACATGAGCTCTTTATATCTTGCTACAAAGCCTATTTACCATGCAAGGACCAAAAACATTGACTTCCATTATCACTTTGTTAGGGAGAATATCACAAGCAAAGAAATCGAGTTTTCATACATCTCAACTCAACAACAATGTAGAAACATGACCAAAGTTTTGGGTGGATTAAAGTTAAACAAATTCAAATCAAAGATTGGGCTTCAAGCGATTGCAAAGGAATGAACACTGAAGCATCTTAGGCTTGAGGGAGAGCTCTTGGTAAATATGGAAAGCCTAAAAGCTTCACCATATTTCTCAAATACTTTGGACCTTTAGGCTCATATGTATGTATATATGTTTATACTTAGCTCATGCATAAGCTCCTCAACATGTTTTTACCTATTATAAAAGTTTTTAAAGACTTAAATTTAAGACTCGTCAACATCTACCAACTAAAATCATGGAAAAAAGCTTATATATGCGTACCAAAAGTGGAATCTTTGGTAGAATCATCAAGACCTACCAACTAGAATCATGGGAAAAAGCTTATATATACTTGTATGAAGAAGTTGCAAGTAGATCTTGAGCAAGTAGTCATAAAGCGTCCTCATCAAATAGACTTTGCTAGAAGAATTCTATTTCCCAAAAGTGTTGCAAAGCTTCTTCCAAAATTGCTTTGTTGTCTCATAGTCGAGAACAATGAAATAGACATTGTAAGGTGTAAAAAAATTGTAGACATGGACATTTGGTCAATCTCCTCTTACTCATCATTATCCATATCAACAAGTTTCTCTGCAAGCCCATTGATTGGATTCTAGTGCCTTCTCTAAACCAAGGCATCACGAATTTGATCATTCCATAAAGAGAAGTTGGTGCATCAAACTTGCAAATATCAAAGTGGTATTTGCCTTGCAAGTTATAAATATTTTTGGATCCATTATAGTAGACCTTGATCCACCATATGTGCCCAAAATCTATGATCCCATGTTGAGAAATAATTGACTTGAATACTAATGAAACCAGAAACAAGCATGGGCCACTAGCACTTTAAAAATATAAGTAAGTGTCAAATTTTGGGAAAATTTTGGCAAATCTCCCCCATAAAAATGAGTACATGAAGAATGGTGACCAATGAGAAAACATAAATCTGAGAGTGTGCAAGTCGATATGCTCACAATAAGAACCAACTGGGGAATAAAAATCAACCTATGTATGGGTAAAACTAGAAATCACTCAAAAATTTGGCAACATCCTTTGCAAACAGAGACTACAAGCACTAAACCATTGTCAATGAACATATCAAAGTATCATAAAACTACATACTTGCATCATTGCATAAGTTTCCATTGTTGATTGCATATACCCAAGTAATTAGAAAATCTAGTGGGCTTATTAAGCACCTATAAGTCTTGCTAAACAAACTAACAAGTGTTGATGAATCACTGACAAGTGATAGTTATTGCCATCACAAATGAGGCATATTTAAGAAACTTGTAAAGAAACTAGTATGGCTAAAAAGACAAGCCCAAAGTTGAACACTCCTTGTAGATGAAGCACAAAGAACACCTCTTCTTGAAGTTCTTGAACTTGTGAAGAAAGTTATACACAAGAAAACTTCTAAATGGATCCAAGAAACACCTAAATAACTACTTCAAACAAGATCTATAAGGCCAAAAATAGTCTTTGAAGAATCACATCATGCTCAAGATATGACCAAACTTATTATTTCTTCCTCATCAATCACAAAAGAGGTGTAGCTTAATCGAAAGAAATTGCCAGTTAAATGAGTTTCAAGAAAGATGATACAAGGATGGGGACTATTAGGGAAGTACCTAGAAGCTCTATCTTCCTTGATTGTTGAGATCCTCTCTCACATGCAACGAATGGCACCAATGGTGACTTCAATGACTCGGATGACAAGGTATGCCAAGATATATGCCTTGGTCATCACCTTGGTGAATGAGCTTTGGAGATATTGAGGTATTGCACAGGTTACAAACTAGCAACAACTTGTGTACTCACATGCAAAACTTCTCTAATACTAGTGAAGCAGATCTTCAAAGCTCCTCATGTGGGGCTTATATTCTTTTATGGCATCACAACCACTCTATTAGTTGTCTATATAGAATTATTGAAAAAGGTAGAAAATAGAGAATAAAAGAGCACAAACTCATATATGCATGTTTCACAAATGGTTAGCCTCAATGCAGTTTGTGGTTGACCATGCCGCTATATGTTTTATTAGAACAAACATATACAAGAGTGTCGGACAACCATTTGACCTTTCACATAGACACGAATGGCAACACTCCATAACATGATGGAATATTCTCATAGTAATAGCACTTCGAGTATTGTTGGTCATAGATTTGATTACCTGAGTTAATACTTACTCGTGAAATTATAGGTATTATGAATCTTTTTGCATTTTCCTCAGATTGAAAGTATTTGATTGGTACTGCAGTTTGAGGGTATGGGGGTTTTCACCCCAACACAAGTTGAAGTGGAGGATAGTTATGTTTTTCATAGGTTCTCTAAGCAAGAGAGGATCCTTGGAATCAGGAATACCTTGGGACCTCCCTTGCTTGATATCTTGGAGGATATGATTAGTTCAATAGCCATATTGAGGAGGTTGCATCACCAACTTTCTATTATATGGATAATTATGTAATATATGATTGGTGAACTTCTAATCAATATAACAATATAGGCCAAATCCTTCCATTCGTGGTTTGTTATAAGTGAATGGATATGGGTGTGAGTTTCCACCCCTTCGACATACCTAGGTTGGATTATTTCACCCACATTGTAGACTCCTCGTTAACATAGATATCCTTATAGTTTGTTGAGATATTGTCTGGATCAAGTGTTGAACTTCACCTCTCTCTTTTTTTCTACCAAGTTTTCCCTCACAAATGGTTTATGTGAAGAGGCAAAACTAGAGGATTCCTCGTACTTTGGTGGTCTTTGGTAACTTCATATCCTTTTCCAAATCATCCCATAGGTCAATATAGACTTTTAGATAAGCATCTAATGATTCTAATCTCTTCACATAAACGAGGGTTCTTAATCATCCACTTAGAAATTCATCAAGAAACAAAGAGACCACTTGAGGTTGATCGTTTTGACTTTGGGAACCTATCCACATATTGTTTAAAATGCATTGTTTCTAACCTTACAATTTTGTGGCCGGACTATTTAAAGTTGTGGATTAGAGAGGAAGTATTATGCCTAAGTCTTCTCTTTGCAAATTGGTCAATAATCTATTCTAAAAGATGATCAATGTTGGCAAAAGTTGGTCGAATTCAATGGTTGGAACCAAGCTCGGGCTCAACCTACTAATGTCAAACCAAATGCTTCATATTGGATAAAGAATTCATGTACTGTCACTCTCAACTCCTGGTTGAACTCTACCATGTGATCATAGGAATCCCTCAAACCATCATAGTGGTTCTTCATGCATTCTGATACCTATGAGGGATATTTTCTTCTTCTTCCATAAATTGGTATGGGGACTTTCCAAATCAATGGATGTATCCCTTGTCCTTGACCCATTGGTTTCCTATTGGGAAAAGATGGTCTAGTAGTCAAAGGTCACCCAAATATTGTATCATGCAGTGTTTGTGATTGGAAGAGTGAACTATTTCTAAGGATAAGGAGGGAAATTAGGCCAAGGGAATTGTCCTTGGTTTGGGTTTCCTTGATTATCATTGTTTCCAATCGGATTGCCTAAATTAGTTGCTTATTTTTTTAAGGGAAACATAGGCTACCCCCAAGTGTTTATACCTTGGTTTCTCCAATTTTGGAAAATTTCTCTACTTCCTCCTCAACCTATTAAGTATGTGACCCAAGTAGGCTCCTCAAGATCATGCAAGTCATAGAACATAGTCAGGTTATGGCTAACTCCTACCATGGGTGGGTATACGTACATGACCTTGTATGTTCCCTCAATCAGGTAGAGTTCAATCAAGTCCTCACCTCGAGGGATACGATCACTTCTCAAGGTATTAACCACTACTAACTTCACCCAAAGCATGGTAATTTGGTCCTCACTCAAGTAGAGTTGGTTGGTGGCACATCTTCCACAATGATGTCACATTCATTTGTTTTCTTAGAGTAATCAATCACCGTGTAGAGATTTCCTCTCTTATCTATATAAAACCCTATTTCAAATTTAAGTGTAGATCTTGAAACTATCTTGATCTCTCTAGTGTCTCAAAGCTTCACCATAGACCTATTGAGTCTCTCTCTCTCTCTCTCTCTCTCTCTCTCTCTCTCTATATATATATATATATATATATATATATATATATATATATATATATATATATATAACCACTCCGTGCAAGTTTGTGGAAACAAACTATAGGGAAGTTGGGTATTCCCCTTCTATTGTAGAAATAGCTTCAGTACTCAAACCAGAGTTATGCATGTCTTCAGAGGCTATGGTCTCTTCTAGGCATGACTCATTGAAAGACTCTGAATATGCGTAGTATAAGATCCTATTTGTGGTACATTGAAGAGATCACACTTCTTCTACCCCATAGTACATGCCCTAATCCTAAGTGCATATAGAAGTTAGTCTTTATGTCCAACACCTCTCAACTCTTAACTCTTGTGGCTCTCTATTCTTCTTTTTGCAATTGGTTCAATTTCAAAGTGTTGGTGTGCCTTGAGCTTTTTGGTGCATCAAGCATATTACTATGCATAGTGAAGGAAGAAACAACACACTAAGTCCAAGGGTACCTCAACTCTCTGAATACTTTGGTCATACAAGTATTTTCACCCACACTTAGCTTCTTCTACCAATTTGCACCAAGGAAATCACCATTAGAACTTTATGCTTGACACTTTGCAATCTTTATCGAGGGTCTTCCAACTCTAAACATGCCCCTATTGAGCTAAATCCCCCTTGGCTCCGTCTTTCCATGCACTTGTCTAGCTATCTTGTTTATGATTTTAATGTATTCTATGCTTGATTTAGGACAAGCCCTCATTGACTTGAAGCCCTAGTCTTAGCCAAAATTTGGCCTTCTAATTACTTTACTCCTCTTTTACCAAGTACCATGAACATTGGCAACACCTAGAATAGAAGATACCTAGAGAGCACTGAGGATACTCAAAATTTCATGAAACATGATATTTGAGGAGATATCAGTGACACATGATACTCAACACTTTGAAATATCTGTGACATGTGAAACTACATGACACTCATGGAGTGTCAATGGTACTTGACACCCATGACACCTAGCAAGTATTGATGATACCTAGAGAACTTGACACTTGAGATATTATCATGACACCTGGCAAATATTGTAATACTTGTGCAATGTCACAAATTTATCTACCAAGTTTTAGTGATACCTTATACTCACAATGCTTATAGGATGTTTCTGTTGAGAATATGAGAGTGCATCTCCCTTTTGTATCTTGGAGTCACTCTATTTCCATTATATTTCCATTTTATATTATCACCTTTGTATTTGGGTACTTTGCCATTTGCTTCTACGAGTTGTATTCATTCTCCTTTCAGGGGAATTATCCCACATGAGATGTACTTTTGAGAGCCCCTCCCAAATCTATATAAGGAGGGCCTCTCCTCTCATTCATACTTGGTTAGAAGCTTGAGGAGCCTACTCCATGCTCTTGGCAAGCTCATTTCTAATCCACATGAGTTTACCCATTTCATGGTCTACTTATTTTGAGTCTCACACACTCTTTTGTTTATGAGTACACTCTTCTTTTCATTTTGCTTCCGCGCGTGTACTCTATACATGGTATCAGAGCGTTAAGTGGAGGTCTTGGTGGTGCTTCTAGTGGTGATTTTGGTGGTGTTGGTGCTTGAGTTTTGGCGTTGTGCTTTCTCTTCATTGGGGAGTCTTTTGCCATCAATTTTGGGCCTCATATTGCCCATTTGCCCACCCTCCCGCCCTTTCTTCCATCATTTTTACACCCCTTTACCTCGATTTTCCCTCTCACCCATACTCTTCAAAGCATCGTCGAGGTAGAACATTTTGTGGAGTTTGTAGCTTATGTCCACTCGTTGAAGTGTTTCTAAACATATCAAGGAGTTGGTACTTCATCTCATAATTATCAAGTGTTCATAAACACTTTTTTTTACATTACAGGAACTACTCACAACATCTTTTGTGACATGCGCAGTCATTACATAGTTTTTGTTTTTCCCATCAGTTGCTACATAGTTTCTGTTATTCCCATCTGAGGACTTAGTTGTACATTTCAATCCAACCGAAGTGCTCAGAAGCACTATTTGATTTGAAGAAAGTATATCTTTCTCCTCTGTGTTTTTTTTTTTTTAATTTTAAATAAAGGAAGTTTGGCCTTAGCCTAATCTCCCGGACTTTAATTATAATAAAGAGAAAAAGTTACAAGTGAATGGGACTAGTGCCCATGGGACCCCCCAAATCCCACAATTCAGGGGAGGAGTATGGCAAGCTACAGGGCATTACAAATGAGGCGGATAAAATTATCATCACCCTCATGTGGGACCCATTTAGGTTTCAACTTGTTGTTTTCGAGGAGATAAATACAGTGATGTCTAAACGGCAGCGATCTCTTGACTCGGGAGATTCTTTTACCAAGGAGAAACAAGGATTTCTCGATCGACCATTCCTTAGGGATTTGGCCAAAATTGACAGCACAACGCTCCCTCCAAATCTTCCAGAGAGCCTCACCTCTGATGGCATTCCACAGCCTCGATGAGCAGCCGATCGCCTCACCCAACATCACTTGTTGCCAGTTGATTTGACTCGTGAGTCTCAAAACTCGGGTCACGTGATGCCAGATAACGTGGGACTTGGGGCAGTCGAAGAACAGGTGAGCTAAATCTTCGATGCACCGATGGCAACGTTTGCACCATGGCGGCACACCACAGATTTTGTTAGCCCTTACATTGGTCCAGATACCTTTATGCAAGATCTGCCACATGAGAACGGACTTTTTGACCTCAATTAGGGGGTGCCAAATAGACATGAATTTTAGCTCCCACCGAAGTTTGGTCCAAGAAAGGCACCATCTCTTGTTAAGGGTGTGGTGAACATCCAAATCCTCTTTGAAGTTGGGGATTCTGGATATCTTCTTACCATTGCTCCATTTGAGGCCCTCCAAGCAAGGAAGATCCTGACCGCAGAGAAGGCGGGTAGTTGAGCGGTCCCAGGCTAAACACCTGCTTTGAAGAAGAGTCCATTCCTCAAAGGTAACTCTAAGTCTCGGATCCAATTCTTCGAACCTAATCCACTGGCTGGTCTCTTGTTTCCAGAGTTGTTTCCACTGTTTGAACCCCTTGTTCCATAACCGCCTTGCAGTTTGGAGGTTCCAAGACTCCACCCCCCGAATGCCACTGATCGGGAACCAAATAGAATCATTTTGTCTTATGCCAGCCGCCCACTTCCACTCATCACTGATTCTGATGAACTCTTTGGCCTTGTTCCAATTCTTCCATAAGGAACACACGAGGCTAGAGCCTTTAGGGAAGACCGGGTGGGGGGAGAACAAAAGCGTGAGAATCCCTAAGTCCTTCCAACCAGGGTGGCCAACAAAGGTAAGGTCTTCCGTGTTTCTGAAGACCAATTTGGCCCAAGAGGACTCCCTATTGCTCCAAGCCTTGATAAGCCACTTTGCAGCCAACTTGTCAGCCAACCCAACAATATCCAAAATTCCCAATCCCCCTGAGTTTTTAGGGCTAATGCAAGTTTCCCATTTGATTTTGGGAATCCCCCTTCTATTGGGGTCCCCAGTCCAAAGGAAGTTTCTGTAGATTCTTTCCACTTTGGCCAAGTCTTTCTCCTTAGGTCTCCAACACGAGATAAAGTAAATAATTGTAGAGAGCATAAATGTGTTAACAACCATAGCACGCCCTGCCAGGTTGACTTGCATACCTTTCCACTGATTCAGCTTCCTATCCAGCTTGGATAGCACCTAGTTCCAACGTTGGTCCATTGAGATATCGAAACCCATCGGAATGCCAAGGAGACGGAAGACTTGACCGCTAGGGATAACTTGACACCCCTGATCCACCAACAATTGGGGAGTATGTCCGCTGATTGCTCTAAAAGCAGTTTTAGCATGGTTGATTTTTGAGCCTGATGCCACACAAAAGGTGTGGAGGCACCACCAAAACACCTCAATGCTGTTTATATCGTTATGCACAAAGGCATTCATGTCATCAGCAAAAAGTCTCACAATCATTTGGCCGTGATTTAGAGGCAAGGAAAGACCCTTGAGATTGTCAGCGTCCATGTGATGCTTTAATAGGCAGCTGAGTCCATTCGAGGCGATAGCGAATAGTAATGGAGCCAGAGGGCAGCCTTGCCTAATTGATCTTTTTAAACGAATGGGCTCAGAGAGCTTACCGTTGATGTTTATTCTAGTTGAAGCATTTCCAAGAAGAGTGGAAACCATCTTCGTAAACTTTTGGCTGCTTATTATATGAGCAAAACCTCTCTTGATTCTGGCGTGTTTCACGAGTCTAAGGCAACGGCAAGCGCACGGAGTGCGTGACAGAACGCGATCAAAAATCTGCATCAGCGTGCTAGAGAGACAATTTTGGAGAGATAGTCGTCCTCATCTCTGCTCAAGCAAGAGGGACAACGGGTGTCTACAGTAGAATCGCATTGTGCCTCCTTAGAAAGCGAGAGAGAAGGAACACGGACCACACCTGCATGATTCCTCTCTTCTGTGCATCAGAGAGAGAGAGAGAGAGCTCTGCTCTGGACTCCACCGTTCTACTCTGCACTCAACTTGGATTTCCTGAGCTTGGCAGTCGACAAGGACCATGTTATGGAGCGAGCGCTTGCTCTCGAACCTTCAGCACGCTGAGAGAGAAAAGCCAGAGAAAGTGCCACACAATCTCTCTGTCATCCAAGATCATTTGGATCTCTCACAAATTCTCTGTATCGACCTGCTACGAGCTCCGACAATGACAAAAAGTGTGCCTCTGAGCCACTTCCTCTCTGTGGCCTATCAATTTCTCCCAAAGCTGAAGCTGGCTTGTGCAAATCACTTGACCAACACCTGCGCTTCCATAGAAAACGAGTAGCAGAAGAGCTTCAGACAACTTCGTTGCGAGAACTACGGCACAAACTGAGGGCATACGCCCATCGCGAAGCACTTAAGTTGGGCATACTTCAGCATCTTGCTCGCATTGCGCAGTAGAACAGAGTTGTACGGGGCGACAGTGAATGGAAGGGGAGACGCACAACTATGTACTGTGTGCACCATCTCTCTGAGGAGAGAGAGAGACTCTCTGCAGGTCACTCCAACTTCACGAGAAGATGCCATTGTCATGCCAATCGAGCCACTAATTCCGATTTGAATGGAGCTTGGCGTGTTGTGGACGATTCTGGAATAGCAAGCCAACCTTGTCTGACGAAGCAAATCGCCTGCATAAGAGAATAAGCCATTTTCATCTCTGCTAGCTAGAGGCGGTTGCTAAGTGGAGTCGGTGGCACCATTTTCAGACGAATCACCTGTCACGCTTGTGAATCCATGAGCGCTCCATGCTCTTACCCCATCTACGATGACAACTCCGTTGGCGCATTATTTCGAAAGTCACTAATGTCCAATCGATTCATTTCTTCGTTATTGAGCATTCTTGGGTGCTTCTTTCATGACATCATAAGATAAATATCTTAGGAAATTATTTAAGACAATTTGAACATTTATCTCAACGTATACTACATTAGGCCCATCGACAATATGTTACAATTCTTCAAGAAGGTTCATCATAACATTAGTGTATCACAAAGAGCTTCTAAATATGTAACAATTCTTCAAGAAGGTTCATCATAACATTAGTGTATCAGAAAGAGCTTCTGATCACTCTTGTAAACACATTTAGTGGACATTGTGTACTTCCAAACAAGCTCCATGGCACTACTTTTCTTCACTTAAGAGTATTGTAGATCACCACTACAATCCATTAGTGAGGATTGTCCTACTCAAGGATCACTTACCTTATGTATCTCATTTGGCTCCCCTTACAAAGGGGTTATTTTTGTATTTGCCAAGGGGCTTATTTCTCATAGGGATCTAACTATCTTACCTTTGGGGATGTCACATTGGCACTAAGTGCCCACTTCTGTACTATCAAACATATAAAGAGAAGAAGTGTTGTGTGTGTACACACTTGTGGGTTGGAGGCTATTCTAAGCCCACCCACGAGCTCTCTCTCGCATCGAATCGTTTCATTTGTCCAAGAAGTCTACTTCAATTGTTGTGCAAGAGTAGGGCTATTCCAAGCCCCTCCCTCCCCAAGGATTTCTAGTGTGGTGCCAAGCCTTTCAATTTCTTTTCAAACTTTGCGCTTATTTTTTTAGCACATAAGTGTCTTTGAAAGTGTTTTTAAACGGTTGACAGTTACTCTTGCAAAGCATATACCCACTTCTGTACGAGTTCAAGTTCTATGATGTCAAAGAGTGTGAAGTACAAGGTTGCAAACCCAAGTCCAAGGGGCAGCCCATCGGCTCGAACCCGCTTGAAACTTGAGCTTGCGCGAAGGGACGTCCAAAGGGGCCTTTGCCCGAGAGTAACCCGAAACGAAGGGACTCCAAAGATAAACGCGCGGAAGCTTACAAACAAAGATAGAACGGCCCGAAGGCCTACGCATGCGGAAGCGACTTAGAAATTCCCCAAGTAGTTGAGAACGGCCGCACGTAGACAAACGCGTTCTCGCGGGGCACCGTCAAACGATGAAACGCACAACCAAGTGCGGAGCGGACGTTTAGTCCTAAACCGAAACGGGGAGGCCGTCATGCTCAAGCCAACCCCAAAGGGACCTCAACCCGAAGATACGAGGTGGCCGGCCTAGGCGTGCCAACCTCACGGCTCATAACCGTCAAGGGACCCAAGACCCGCCGAGACGTGGCGGGGGACGCTCCCGTTACCGGGCATCTACCCACGATTCTAGAGACAACCGACGTTCTCCAAAACGGTGAGGAAGGGAAGGCTCGGCACCTACGTCCATAGTGCTTCTTAGCCCGCACGTTGGAGGCACTCCAGTCCGGTCCGCCGTGCAGAGGATGTCACGGAACCCACTCCCCTTATAGTTGCGCACAATTCGGCGCAGCAGGGAATACCACCCAAGCACCAAGATGGGCTGGATAGAAATACAGGGCCGTCACATATTCACCCCCTCTTCAACAGACTTCTCGTCCTCGAGAAGTTCACCTACAGGTGCTAACTTAATCCTGTTTACGGTGTGGTTGCAGGGGTGACGTTTCGTGAAATGGCTTTTATGACTCTGCATGGTGTTCTTACTCTCAAAGGTTGGAGCAGTGTCCTTATAACCATGGGTTGTCGTGCAAAAACATATCTAAGGGAAACTTACTTGTGCAAGAGGTGCGAACCTAACACCGCTGGTTTGGCTCGAAGCAAAGGGACTACGAAGAAGATGACTTGCCCCACTCCGACTGCATTGGGACAAAGTCAAGCTCCACATGAGCCAAATTTTGCACTTAAGGGGACCTCGCAGTTTGGGTCAAAACGCTTTGCCTCTTGTTAGGCTAAATGCGAACTTACGTCCAAGAACCTTCAAAGAGATCCTATCGTCAAGACAGATGGCCAGTCCATCCAACTCAATTCGCTTATGAACGGTTCACCTTGCCCATGTATCGTCCATACGATAGATTTGGGCCTTAGCACTTGGAAAATCCAAGACAACTCTTATCGTGAAGAGGGTGATCAATCCCCTAGAGTCAAGTCGCAATCCGGACGTTCATTTTGCCCCTTTATCGCCCTGCGATAAGAATGGGCCTTTCCTTTCCATAAAGCGTGAAGCTCGACGCATCAAGACTTCAAGCCGATGTCCGAAGACATTGCCCTTTGTTGCCGTGCAACAGGATGGGCCTTTCCAAACCGAAGATAAAAACTTAGTGCCAAACGACACTAAGCCGTTCTCAAAGAGAACAAGAATGCCCCTTCCCGGGCTGATATGCAAAAGAGGGTCAAACCCAAAAACATTGTGGTGGACGAGGCCTCACTGCCACTCCACACACACAACCCTTTGTTTCCATTCCAACGTCCAAAATCACCAAGGCACGGCGCCCCTACACCGGCCAAGGCGAATCCCACCAAAGGAGAGGCCTATCGGCGGCCCTCAAGCTTTACATAACGAAGGCATAGACATGCGGCGAACGCGCGACTTACAACATGCTAGCCGAATTCCTGAAAATCACCTTATGTGATGGACACGGCCGTCTCAAACCGTTCCACACACCCGCCATATTTTCAGCCTTGCAAAACCAATCACCAAGAGGCGACGGATCCCATTACATCCGCCTAGCACACGCCCATCATTCGCTCCTTGGCAATTCCCACCTCAACCAAAACGAGTCTATCGTCGGCCCACAAGCTTTGCGTACCAAAGGCACGATCGCACTGCGCATAGCGGCTTACTCTTGCGTCGGCCAACCTTTCCGAAATAATAACTCGGGCCCCGAAGGCACACCACGAGCTACCCAAGCACATAAGCCTCGGCCTCTACCGGGACCCGCAGGCGGCTCACACAAAAGGCACGGACGAGGGGATCCCAGCCACACTCGCCGGCCACACCCACACACTTGTCCCGGTCTCAACGGAACCCGCGGACTCAACACACCAAGGTACAGAACGAGGGGGACCTATCATTGTCACTGCCCGTCTGCCCAAACCACACACTTGCTCCGGTCCCGAAGATCCCGCGAGCGACTTGCCGACCTAGTGCATCGAACGAGGGGGACCTTAACGTCACTGCCCGTCGACCACGCTACCTTGTCCCGGTCTCGAAGGAACCCGCAGACTCGCTTTTCCCTTTCTACTGCCCAACCGCGCGAGGGGGACCTAAACGTCACTGCCCGCCGGTGGGTTGCCTTTTTCCCTTTTCCAACTTTGCCTCGGTCTCGAAGGAACCCGCAGGCGCGGACCGCACGAGGGGGACCTAAACGTCACTGCCCGTCGGCCGCTCACACTTATCCTTTGCCAAACTTGCTAGCCGCGCGAGGGGGACCTCAACGTCACTGCCCGCCGGCATAGCCTTTTCCTTTACCCAAACTTGCCCCGGCCTCTGACGGGAACCCGCGGGCACGCAAACCTCAAGATGCACAATCGGGAGGAAACCAAGTCCAACCCGACGGCCAAGCCCACACACGGGCGCTCACCCACAATGACACGAACGGGGAGGAATCCAAATCCAAGCCCGCCGGCCAACCAACACACAACTTTGCCCCGGCCTTACGAGGACCCGCGGGCGCTTACCACGAACCGACACGAACGGGGAGGAACCCAAGTCCAAGCCCGCCGGTCAACCAACACACAAGCCCCGGCCTTGAGAGGACCCGCGGGCGCGACGCACCGAAACGGCCATAAACTTGCCCCGGCCTTAGAAGGACCCGCGAGCATGGCCAACCCCAAAGACGGCCCGAACGGGAGAACCATGTTCAACCCGACGGCCCACACAACTAGCCCCGGCTTCATGGAGACCCGCAGGCGCGATACCAAGAGACGGCCCGCACGGGAGGACCATGTCCAACCCGCCGGCCCGCGCAACCTTTTCCATCCGAAAACACACTCCTACACTCGGAGCGCACAAGCTAACCGACGGTTCGGCTTCCATAGCCTCACCAAAGATCGCGGAACACCCAACCTAAGGGTCAAGACTTTTCTAGCACAAAGTGGAATCGGGGCGGCACACTTACTTGTTCCCAAACTGTTATAACCGAAATCTGCCCGAAATTTCGCGGGCTCCGAGGCCTATGAAGCGCCTCTCCAAATTCTCTCAAACTTGACATGGTACATCCTTAAGTTAGGTAGAATGAGGGGGCACAAGCACAAAGCTGAGCGATTCCATTTTCTCCCCCAAATCCCACTTGCAAAATGCCTAAAAAACTGTTATGAAACTTGTACCAGCAGCCCACAAAATGAGAGGGAGGGGACCAACTTGCCCACACACCCAAAACTGAAGTTTTTCTTGCACAAGAGCCGGCCCGAGCCCTCGCGAGGAGAGGCCCGTCGGCACCACCTAGTGTCACTCCCGTGGAGATGTGCTACGCGCGGACGGTAGAAGCCCTTCCCAGTGGTTCACGACTTACGGCGCGGGGCGACTTACCGCGTTACTCCTACCCGGCTTCACACGGCAACCTTGCCAGTCAATGGAGGATATACCTCCCTCCTCAAAAGGGGGAAAACGGGGCCGTAGCCACACCGGTCCAGCCTAAGAGGGATACGATTGGGAGAGGGAGGCCCGAAGGCCAAGCCCACAAACACATAACTGGGCGAATAGAAGTGCCTTTCACTTAGGATCCAAAAACGATGAGACGGCTGCCACTCCGCCCCATGACCCGTTGCCACCCGGGCCTTAAGAACCGATCCGCTGCCAATAACCATGCCTTTACCGACGGCCCGAAGCCGAACGGCCCACTTGAAGCTCAAATGTTATAAGAAAAATTTTCTGAAATTTTGCCAAACGGCCGACGTCCCACGCGAGGCCCGTCTCCGCCGGCATGCACCGTTTTTCCACAACTGAATTTTCTGCCCATTGCCGACGGCCCGTCCATGGCACCGCCGACGGCTCACACGCACCCGACCCACAGAGCCGAAGCTCTGATACCAACTGTGAAGTACAAAGTTGCAAACCCAAGTCCAAGGGGCAGCCCATCGGCTCGAACCCGCTTGAAACTTGAGCTTGCGCGAAGGGACGTCCAAAGGGGCCTTTGCCCGAGAGTAACCCGAAACGAAGGGACTCCAAAGATAAACGCGCGGAAGCTTACAAACAAAGATAGAACGGCCCGAAGGCCTACGCATGCGGAAGCGACTTAGAAATTCCCCAAGTAGTTGAGAACGGCCGCACGTAGACAAACGCATTCTCGCGGGGCACCGTCAAACGATGAAACACACAACCAAGTGCGGAGCGGACGTTTAGTCCTAAACCGAAACGGGGAGGCCGTCATGCTCAAGCCAACCCCAAAGGGACCTCAACCCGAAGATACGAGGTGGCCGGCCTAGGCGTGCCAACCTCACGGCTCATAACCGTCAAGGGACCCAAGACCCGCCGAGACGTGGCGGGGGACGCTCCCGTTACCGGGCATCTACCCACGATTCTAGAGACAACCGACGTTCTCCAAAACGGTGAGGAAGGGAAGGCTCGGCACCTACGTCCATAGTGCTTCTTAGCCCGCACGTTGGAGGCACTCCAGTCCGGTCCGCCGTGCAGAGGATGTCACGGAACCCACTCCCCTTATAGTTGCGCACAATTCGGCGCAGCAGGGAATACCACCCAAGCACCAAGATGGGCTGGATAGAAATACAGGGCCGTCACAAAGAGTGAAGCTAGCACCTCGTCTATGGCCAATTTTCTACCTTCCTTCACACTCATATTCATGCCCAAGGATGAAAAACTAAATGGGAAAATTATAAACTTTGGAAAGATGTAATGAGAGCATATTTGTACACAATCTCCTTCATGATGTAGTAGACGGGTCCAAACCTGAGCCCAATAAGGCTAGCAACCTAGACTCATGGCATATCTGGAATGTTAAAGACAAAAGGGCACATCATGACATGTAAAACATCCAAGGAAGCCTAGATACTTTAGCAGCCTTATATGAAGATAAAACACCCTCGAGGATTTATGCTTTAGAAGCAAAATTCCATAATCTAACTATTCGACCATAAGATACAATCACAAAAGTCATAGCTCGGTTTGAGGATTACCAACGAAAGTTAGCACTTTATGGCCGACAGCTTTCTAGTGAAGATATGGTCATCATGCTACTTAACAAACTACCTAGTTCATATTAGAACTTTGTAACGACCTTGTACAATCGAGGGCAAGCACTCACTTGGGAAGAAGTTAGGAGACTGTTGCTTCTTCATGAATACATACCTTCAAGATCAAGGTTTTGTGATGAGTAAAGAAGATACTTCTCTATTCATCAAGAGAAGTAATTCAGAGGTAATATACCTATGTGTATATGTTGATGATATCATACTTACAGGTAATGATGCTAATGGAATCAAACAGATCAAGAACTAGATGATGAAGGAGTTCAAAATTAGTGATCTTGGATCACTAAAATATTTTCTTGGACTTGATTTAGTCTATACTAACTCTGGAATTTACATTACTCAGAGGAAGTATATATAGGATATGTTGAAGAAGTTTCATTTACAGGATGCCAAAGCTACAAGTACTCCAATGGAGGTAAACCTAAAATTAAGTTCTCATGAAGGTGATGTACTTGAGGACATTGTAGCTTATCAAAGCATAGTAGGAAGCTTGAACTATGCTACCTTGACAAGGATAGACATTGCATATGGAGTAAGTGTACTAAGTCAGTTTATGCACAAGCATAGGGCACCTCACTTGGAGGCTACCAAAAGGATCTTGAAGTACCTTAAGGGTACTCAACATCATGGTTTGTATTTCCCTTATACATCAAACTTGGACATCAAGATTTATTCAGATGCAGATTGGGCAAGATGCAAAGATGATAGGAGGAGTACCTCATGATACTTATCCTTTGTAGGTGATAAACCAATATTGTTGAAGATAAATGTACAAGCTCATTTTCATATGAGCTATGCTTGGATAAATTTACCAAATATAAAGATAAAGGAAAAGAAGAGAAAAAAAAGAAAAATAAATAAAAGAAAAAAGTATAGTCAAAATTCATGATGAGTAAGAGATACAATATCTTGCTTTGTAGTTAGTGGCATGTAGTGGGGAAAGTGGTGAGTTAAGAAGGAGGCACAAACTTCTTCACATGCTCATTGGTTATAAAAGTGAAGTGGGAGCATGTTCAAAACAAGGAGAGAAAGAGGCAAGAGCTCCCAGTAGTCGGATCTAGTCATTTTGTCATTTTGTCTTCCCATAGACTCCTTCCAGCCGCATGTCAGTTTGTAGTGTGGAGCTCATATCTCAATGTATATGTAACCATTTCTCACATTTAAAAACTCATTGGAAAGCTTATCTTGTGCATTTTTTGCATATCAAATATCTCCTTCAAAGCTTATATATTTCGTTAGATATTAGTGAAAGAGTGAAGTTCAGTTTTTTAATATACCTATGTAGACAGGTAGTCTATTTTGATCAGTTAAGTTTCCCAAACCAAAATATATCCAAATTGCTTGACTTTTGTCTTATTGGAAAGCTCTTGGCATGTACTTTCTCTGTCTTAAATATCTCATTTAGAAGATTTATATTCTCTGATATATCTATCAGAGAGTGAAGTCCAGTTTTATAGTGTACTTATATGTGCAAGTGATCAATTTTGGTCTGTTTGTGTGGACAGGTAGTTCATCTTTGTCAATTGTGTTTCCTAATCAAAACATCTCCAAATTAAGTTATTTATAGCTTGTTAGAAAGCTCTCTCTGTCTACTTTGATTGACTAAAGGCACAAGTCCATTTGAGTTTTGTATTGAGAGCAACAAGTTATCTAAGATGTAGTTGTTTGTCCAAGTGTTGGACATACAAGGGTTCACTACACATTTCCATTGCGCATAGGAGAACTCATTCTCCACAGCTGGTATCAGAGCAAACTTGGTGTTGAAGCTTCATCAACAAAGCTCGAGATAAAGCAAAGCAAAAGAGGAGCTATAAAACAAGGAGGATCTTCACAAATGCAAGAGCAAAGGACAATATAACTATTCGAGGTAACTCTCAAAGTCTTTGATACTCTTCAATGGCTGACTTGGGTCAACAAGTAGAGAAGTTGGATAAGGATAACTATCCCGTGTGGAAGTTTAGAATGACCAACTACCTAATGGGAAAAGGCTTATGGGGTATTGTGAGCGGCGATGATGCTCAACCTCAAATCAATCAAGCTATGGCCATCGAAGTCCAAAGGAGGCAAGCAAAAGAATGGGAAGAGAGGAATAGGAGAGTCATGTTCCTCATTTCACAAGTCATTACTAATGCCATGGTAGGGCATATTCAACATCTAGAGAAAGCTAAGGATGCTTGGGAAGCTCTTGAAAGGATGTATTCAACAAATACCAAAGCTAGGAAACTTCAACTTAAGAATGAGTTGAACACAATCAAGAAAAGTTCGAGTCAATCCATAGTTGAATATACTTTGAAGATTAAGGAGCTAAGCGATGCTTTAGCTTCTATTGGCACAACGGTTGAAGACGAAGATCTTGTGTGTTATACTCTCAATGGATTGAGAGAAGATGAAAGATGGAAGCCTTTTATAACTTCCATTAATTTGAAAGATGCATATCTAGGTTTTGAACAACTAATCCCTCATCTTGTCACAGAAGAGCTTAGCTTTGGTGGCCCCAAAGGAAAGGACAGCCACAACCAAATGTTATATGCAGGTCGAAGTAAAGGAAGAAACTCAAGAGGAGGCTCAAGAGGAAAAGGAAGAGGTCACAACCACTCCAACTACAATCAAAACAATTCGGAAGACAATAAGGATGCATCAAATGCCAACACACAAGGAAGAGGTCAAAGTAGAAGTAAAGGAAGAGGCCGAGGCTCCTACAATTCTCATGAAGGTATAACATGCTATCATTGTGGTAAAGTAGGACACTATGCTAGTGATTGTTGGCTGAAGAATGGAAGACCAAATGGAGGCAATCAAAGGAACCAAAGAAACTATGCAATAACCTCAAGTGAAGGAAGCAAGGACACACTACTTGCAATGAGACATGAGTATAGAAGCTCTTGTGAAGATGACAAAAAATAGTACATTGATTCAGGTTGTAGTAACCATAATGCCAAGGAAGTTTGTTCGCTAATCTACAGGTACCAAGTGGAAAAGGATGTGTTGAAGTAGGTGATGATACTCAACACATGATTGAACATATTGGAGATATAAGGCTTGGAGATACAAGTAGAGCAAAGGTTTCTTCATGTTCCTACAATTTCAAAGAACTTGATTTCAGTAGGAAAAATGGTAGAGAGGGGTTATCATGTCATATTCAATGAGAATGGGTGCTTCATAAAGAATCCAAAGGAAGGCTTCAAGGTCATTGCTTGAGGTAGAAGAGAAGGAAGGATGTTCACTTTGGACGTCCAACATCCACATGGAAAGGTCATGTACATTCAATGTGGGAACAAGAAGATTTCAGAGCTGGACTTATGGCACAAAAGAATAGGACACATCAACATTCCAAAGTTGAAGGACATGAGCAAACATGAAGTGGTAAGAGGTCTTCCAAAATTTAATAGCATTGGACTACATGAGTTATGTGAAGCTTGTCAACTAGGAAAGCAAACGAGGCAGCCATTCAAGAGGAGCAATTATGTGGCCCCAAATGTCTTCGACTTGATACATACGGATGTATGGGGACCAACCCAAGAGGCATCAATGGCTTTTAATAGATTTTTTTGTCACCTTCATTGATGATCACTCAAGAAAGGTATGGCTATCTTGTATGATGCAAAAATCAAAGGTGTTTTCTATATTCAAAAGATTCAAAGTTGAAGTTGAAAAAGAAACAAGAAGGTCTATCAAAACCTTAAGGTCCGATGGTGGAGGAGAATACTTCTCCAAAGAATTTTCAGATTTTCTACAAGAGAATGGGATCAAAAGGCAGTTCACTTGTAGGTATACACCACACCAAAATGGAGTAGCTGAGAGGAAAAATAGGCAAATTGCTGAAATTGCAAGATGCATGCTCAATGAGATGAAAGTACCATTGTACTATTGGGTTGAAGCTACCACAACTACCATTTACTTGATGAATAGGTGCACGACATTGGGAATACATCACTTGACTCTAGAGGAGGTATATTCGGGTAAGAAACCTGATCTTACACACCTCAAAGTGTTTGGATGTGTTTGCTTTGTTCACATTCCACAAGAAGTTAGAACAAAGATGGAACCAAGATCAGAAAAATGCATTTTCATCGGCTACTCGACGGAGCAAAAAGGATACAAGTGTTACAACCCTAGAACAAAGGAATTAAGAGTCTCGCGAGATGTGGTCTTTGATGAACTAAGACCATGGTATGAAGATAAAGGAAAGGAAAAGATTCTTGAAGAAGATTGTGATGATTATGCAGGAACAAATCAAAGAGAAGTTCAACAATCAAGCACAAAGGTTTCAGGTCCAAAGGCATCTACATCAAATGAAGAATGTTCCACATGGAGGGGGAGTCATTCTGTGTCTCCAAATTCAGCTCATAGTAGAGTCGAAGAAGCAAGTGCTACTCCAAATAGTGAGATAGATGCAAGTGAAGAAGAATATGAAGAGGTAATCACTCCGAAGGTAAAGCTGAATAGGTTAAAGAAGCAACTTTCTAAAGCCAATGAAAGAAGATCATCAAGGACAAGGTATCCAACTCAAAGGTTGAGTTATGATAGTTTCATGGCAACACATTTTGCATACATGATGCAGGTTATCAAAGACAAAGAGCCTGAGACATATGAAGAAGCTTGCACACAAAAGGAATGAAAGCAAGCTATGAAAGAGGAGATCAAAGCTCTCAAAGATAATCACACATGGGAGCTAGTGCCAAAGAAAGAAGGTATGAAGATTGTTCCAAACAAATGGGTGTTTAAAGTAAAGAGGAATGTTGATGGTTCACTAGCTAGATATAAAGCTAGATTAGTTGCCAAAGGATTTAAACAAACACAAGGCATAGATTATGATGAAGTTTTCAACCTTGTTGCAAAGATGGGAACTATTAGACCATTAATAGCAATTGGTGCTTCAAGGAGATGGCCATTATATCAAGTCGACATCAAAAATGCTTTTCTTAATGGAGAACTACAAGAAGAGGTATACATGAGTCAACCGGTTGGATTTGAAGATGAAAACCATCCATACTTTGTTTGTAGGTTGAAAAAGGCACTTTATGGCTTGAAGCAAGCACAAAGAGCATGGAATCAAAAATTGGTAGAATATCTAACTAAGTGTGGATACAACCCAAATAGTGTAGATCCTTCTTTGTACATGAAGAAGGAAGAAAATAGAGAGGTATATATTTGCATATACGTCGATGACCTCATCATAACAAGAAATGATGTTATAGGGATTAAGGATATCAAAAGGAAGCTTGGTAAGGAGTTCAAAATTTTAGATCTTGGAGAGCTGAAATATTTTTTACGAATTGAAGTTGTTTATGGAAAGAGTGGCATCTACTTGATGCAAAGGAAGTACTTGTTGGATGTTCTTTTCAGATTTGGAATGAGTGGATGCAAACCACTCACTCAACCCATGGACACAAATACAAAGTTTTGTTCAAATGATGGAGAACCATTGGAAGATGTAACGGCATACAAAAGCATTGTAGGAACATTACAAGACCTGATTTATCTTATGTTGTTGGTGTACTTTCTCAGTTTATGCAAGCCCCGACAAGTGAACACTTAAATTCAGCCAAGAGAGTGTTGAGATACATAAAGCATACAGTTAATCATGCTTTGTTTTACAAGTTTGATGAAGAACTGTAGGTCAAAGGCTTTAGCGATGCTGATTGGGTAGGTTCAAAGGAAGATAGGAGATCAACCTCAAGTTATGTGTTCATGATAGGAAACAAACCTATCACATGGAGCTCAAAGAAACAACCTATTGTTGCACTTCCATCCATGGAGGCTGAATATAGAGGATTAGCATTTGTCACATGTGAAGCAATGTGGATTAAAAAGCTTTTGGTTGATCTTGGAGTGCAAGTTGGAACCATCCCTATATATTGTGATAACATGTCAAGTATTTACTTGACAAGCAATCCTATGTTTCATGCAAGGAGCAAGCACATAGAGGTCCACTACCATTATGGAAGGGAGAAGGTATTGAGCAAAGATGTGGATATAAAGTTCATTAGAACCAAAGAGCAGGTTGTAGATATTTTTACAAAGTTCTTGGATGCTTCTAAACTCAAAGGTTTCAATGATGTGATAAATTTGCAGGACATGGTTGAAGATAACTCCCAAATGAGCTTGAGGGGGAGTGTTGAAGATAAATGTACAAGCTGATTTTCATATGAGCTATGCTTGGATAAATATACCAAATATAAAGATAAAGGAAAAGAAGAGACAAAAAAAAGAAAAATAAGTAAAAGAAAAAAGTCTAGTCAAAATTCATGATGAGTAAGAGATACAATATCTTGCCTTGTAGTTAGTGGCATGTAGTGGGGAAAGTGGTGAGTTAAGAAGGAGCCACAAACTTCTTCACATGCTCATTGGTTATAAAAGTGAAGTGGCAGCATGTTCAAAACAATTTGAGAGAAAGAGGAAAGAGCTCCCAGTAGTCGGATCTAGTCATTTTGTCATTTTGTCTTCCCATAGACTCCTTCCAGCCACATGTCAGTTTGTACACAACTCTATTGTGGAGCTCATATCTCAGTGTATATGTAACCATTTCTTGCGTTTAAACACTCATTAGAAAGCTTATCTTGTTTATTTTTTGAATGTAAAATATCTCCTTCAAAGCTTATATATTCTGTGAGATATCAATGAAAGAGTGAAGTCGAGTTTTTTAGTATACCTATGTAGACAGGTAGTCTATTTTGGTTGGTTAAATTTCCCAACCAAAACATATCCAAATTCTTTGATTTTTGTGTTTTTGGAAAGCTCTTGGCACGTACTTTCTCTCTTCCAAATATTTCATTCAGAATATTTTTATTCTGTGAGATATCTATCAGAGAGTGAAGTCCAATTTTATAGTGTACTTATATGTGCAGGTGGTCAATTTTGGTCACTTGAGTTTCCTGACCAAAACTCATCCAAATTACTTGTTTTGTAGCTTGTTGGAAATCTATATGTGTATACTTTCTCTGTAACAAATATCTTTCTCAAAGGATATATATTCATAGAGTTATCAGTCCGAGAGTGAAGTTAAGTTCTTCAGCATACTTGTGTGGATAGATAGTTCATCTTTGTTAGTTGTGTTTCCTAATCAAAACTTGTCCAAATTAAGTTATTTATAGCTTGTTAGAAATCTCTCTCTATCTACTTTGATTGACTAAAGGCACAAGTACATTTCAGTTTTGTATTGAGAGATGCAAGCTATCTAAGGTGTAGTTGTTTGTCCAAGTGTTGGACATACAAGGGCTCACTACACATTTCCGCTGCACATAGGAGAACTCATTCTCCACAAATATCATGGTCATCAAAGAAGCAACCTACTGTTGCTTTATCTTCTACAGAGGCAGAGTATAGAGGATTGGCCAAGGCTACTCAAGAGCCCATATGGATCAGATTGTTATATACGGAATTGTGCTTACATACTACATCTCCAATGATCTTTGGAGATAATACAAGTTCATTACACCTTGCAGCTAATCCTATTTATCATGCTAGGACCAAGCATATAGAGGTCCACTATCATTATGTGAGAGAAAAACTATTGAACAAGGATATTCAATTGGCATATGTATCAACTAGTATGCAATGTGCACACTTGTTGACTAAAGCATTAGATGGTACAAAACTTTGCAGGTTCAAATCAATGATTGGATTGCAGGATATTCATGAAGATTGAAGATGAAGACCAATCCTAAATGTTTGGCTTGAGTGGGAGTTGTTGGTGCAAATCACAAGTCTACACATTTGGCATGAAGTCCACCATGGAAACCATTGCTAGGAGAACTTTATCTTTTTACACTTGTAAAAGTCATTAGTTTGACTTAAGAGAATATTTGTAATCACCTACCAAAAACTCGTGGATTTGTTAGTTAGAAAAACAATATTTCCTAGATTGAAGGATTACTTTTTAGAGAGAGCCAAAAGTTGAATTCAAATTCGAATTTGGATACAACACTTATATAAAGTCACTTGAAAAAGTCGCGGTCAGTAGCTTCATTACCCGAGCTCTCCATTGCCATTCTGTATGTGTGTAAGGCCTACACTGTAGCCTACACTACTCCTCATCATACGACAATGATTATCAAGCCTATGATCTTGTACAACATTGTTCATTAATACATTACATCTACATTGTTCATCTATGATCTCTCTGTTATAGTCATTCTTAACTGTCAACTTGTGCTGGTAATATCTCAGTCATTTCTCAACCAAATTCAATGATCTATAGCTTGTTGGAATCAACTCAAGTTATCTACATGCTCACAGATTTTGAAGCAAATTCATTCAGCCAATTTGGAGAAAAGTGTGTCGAAGCACCCACTGGTCAAACTCTACAGAGGTCCTAAAAAATCGGGGGTAATGATTAATTTGTTAAATTGATTGCTCTATGTATAGTGGATAATTTCAAGTGATTTCACTTGGAATCATTAGCTTACTAAGCTAATTAGATACCTCTAAAAGGAATTTTTCCAATTCCTATTGTACTGGTAGCACTAAGCATTATAAGCAGCAGGTGTATGATAAAAAATAGAAGGTTTTCATTGACCCTTCTATTTAGAAGTAGTTTGTTTTGATTCAATATTTTCATACATCATTTCCAAAGTACATAGGCACTTATATGGTGTCTTTGGAAAGCTAACGGGGCCCACACATCAACTCTGAAATCAGAAAGGGCTGGTATTAAGGACGATTTGGCAGTACCTACTCATCACTTGAAGTGTCCATCCATCTTTCCCAACAATGTGAGTATGATTTTATGCTTCATGCTTTATGTTTCACTCTTGCATGACATACTTCTTGGCGATACACATCTCGTGGTGGATATTGTCAAAGCTTTGGAGGTTCCTATGTAGCATATGGAGTCATCCTACCTATCATGCATGGAGGTGATCTCGTCCAATGAGATCTTGTTATGTTTCTGTACCTTGTTGGTGGCATACCTCTGGAGCATCCACTTGATCCATCTAGTGTACCAGGCAATCTTGCATGGTCGATAACACTTGGAGGCTATGGATTCCTAGACTATGACTTCCTATTTGGTGCTCGTTCTACTGTTGCTGATACATTCTTGGTGGACCTTTCTCTCGTACCCTAACAACCTCCATACTCTACAAAATGGAGTTGTAGAGGGGTGTTGAGAATATGAGAGTGCATCTCCCTTTTGTATCTTGGAGGCACTCTATTTCCATTCCATTTCCATTATATTTCCATTTCATATTATCACCTTTGTATTTGGGTACCTTGCTATTTGCTTTTACCAGTTGTATTCATTCTCCTTTTAGGGGAATTATCCCACACGAGATGTAGTTTTGAGAGCCCCTCCCAAATCTATATAAGAAGGCCTCTCCCCTCATTTGTACTTGGTTAGAAGTTTGAGGAGCCTACTCCATGCTCTTGGAAAGCTCATTTCTAATCCACATGAGTTTACCCATTTCATGGTCTACTCTTTTTGAGTCTCACACACTCTTTTGTTTGTGATTACACTCTTCTTTTCATTTTGCTTCCGCACGTGTACTCTCTACAATTTCAACACTCAAAAAGTATCAAACCACAGATGTCACGATGCATGTTGAATGTCAATGATACCCAATAGATGTCATGATACCTATTGAATATCGGTGACTCTTGTTGTGTCGTGTGATACTTGTGAAATATCAGGATACTTGATTAATGCCAGGATACTCTAGCATCCATAATACCTATGAGGCATCACAATACTTGACCCTCAAAACACCTACCAGAGCAACTTGAATCAACCCAAATGTCACGATACTTGGTTTTTTGTGCACACAAATGAAAAAAAAAAGATGTTTGTGATGCTCTTAGTCTCCTCTATCCGTTTATGTGCTTATATTCAAAAAATAAATCATATGAAATAGGCTTAGCTCAAACATTTTCTATCTCAAATTTCAAGTTCTAAGACACACTATGCAAGCCATGCACTCTGTGGGAAGTTTTATGCTCTCTCTCTCATGCACATTCAATCTGACAAATGAAAAATGCCCTATATTATGGGGTATATGACTTCCAAACACACCAAAATTTTCTTACCAGAAAAGTGATAATAGAACTATCCTAGTCTCAAATTTACTCTCTTTCCCATTCAAATGCTCTTCCTACTTACCCAAACTACCCTAACTCTAATAGACTTAGTACATACCCAACTAGATAGCTAGGTGTGTGGCAAGTGCAATGCAAGTGATAATGCAAGTACTCATACTCTCTCAAGCACATCAACTCCATACATGAACTCTGAGCATCATGAAGGCACCTTGACATAGGCACTCGTCCCCTGCAATAACACCAAAAACATGTTGCACTCATGATTAGGTGATCATAGCCTGTCACTCCCTATATTTGTTCACATCATTTGCTCCAGGGGGGTTTGTTACACTTATGTGTTCCTCAAGTAGCTTTGATGTGAACCTTTTCCCTATACATGGGCACTTTTTACTCTAGTGTTGTCTAGGTTTTTTCCCCATGTTGCCACATACATGATTCACTCATAAGTGGTGGTACTTTGTACTTAGGGATATTATTCAGCTCTTACTTCAATTTTAATTCATTGTCAATAGAGAGAACTATTCCAACCATCCATCTTCTCCATTTGTCTTGCTGCGTTTGTGCTCCTTGTGTGTGCTTCTCGTGTGTCTCTTGCACTTCTACACACACCCAACAAAATGTGCCTTGGCCTAAGTGTTGTTCAAAATTCCTAAACATTTAAAAAGAATTGTTTTGAAGATTACATCAAGATCTCCAAAATCCATTGAAATATCTCCAATGAGGTTATGGATGAGGGGTCTATAGCTTCTTGAAGTTGAAAAAAAATTTGGATAGCCTTTTACTAGGGGCATGTGGTGCGATTGGGCTTTCTTCAATATTTTATAAGGGGACTTTTCACTAATCCCATATGGCTCCATAATGGCTTGGAGTAAAGGCTACAAAGTGAGGTCGTTAGCTTCACAATAAGAGGAGAACAAACAAGACTTATACTCTCTCTCTCTCTCTCTCTTTGCACGCTTGTGTGAGAAATTCAAGAGGAAGGGCTATTCGCACCAAATTTAGAGGTGGATGGCCCTTGTGTGTTGCATCATGGGCTCACCCACATGCTCTCAAGGAAAAAAAAAGTTTGATCATTGAGATCTAGTCTTTTGGTTAAGCTTGAAGTACTAAGATGGGCAGACCACTCATGAGATCCCCTGTATCCCACAAAGTAGGGGTTAGATGCATAGTGCTACCAAGATACAAAGCTCAAAGGCCTACTAAGGTACATCTGGGGAAGGGATGATGCTGAGGCCAGATGAGATAATTGGTTTGAGATAGTCCAAAGACCAATAATGGATTGAATTGCCCAACGGCATACAAGTTTATCTCAACACTAGAGTGTTGAGGGGTGTCCATGGTAGTTAGTTGGGTTTGAACCCTTACCTCTAGTCTAAGAGGCAAGGGTACCAACCAACCATGCTAGTGCATTAAATGCTTGTATTATATCATTAAATGCTTGATAGGGAGCTTAAAATTGTGTGCCATCTACTGACTTGCAGGGCTTCTATTTGACCATTAGATGCTTGATATGCTCTTTTTGGAGGGGCTTGTATTAGAACATTGAGTGCTTGATAGGGAACTTAAAATGTGTGCCACCTAGTGACTTGAATAAACTCATATGTAGAGTTCACTCATCTAATGATCCAAATAAATTACGGGGGAGGATAAATCTTTTATTTCATCCTTGATGTATGCCTATGAAGATAGGAGATGTAACTCCCCAAGACCAAAAAATTAAGAGATCAATACCATAAGTACTAAACAAAAAGGAAATGTCTCTAATAGATCATTGGAGGGTGAAGGTAGTTCTCTCACGATCTCCACAAATCCTAGTATAGGGAATCATGCTCTTGTCCTCCTAATCTTGCCCTCATATAGAGTTTACATCAAAGGCATGTCTACTTTGCTACCACACATATACAAACATTCAAGTTGAGTGAACATACAAAGCTTCCATACATATGCAATCACTTTCTAGGTGAACTAAGATATTTTCTAATTAGTTAAGATTCTATTTCCCACCCACTTTATACATTCTAGAATCCCAGAGAAGCCTATTTTTGGTTCCTATGTATTTCTTTGCTATCCTAAGGTAAATGAACCATAGATCCTCCAAAAATTTCTTTCTCTTTTCTTTTATTTTGAATTTCTAATTATACGGTTCCTATGTATTTCTTTGCTATCCTAAGGTAAATGAATTATAGATCCTCCAAGAATTTCTTTCTCTTTTCCTCTATTTTGAGTTTCCAATTATCTACCCTCTTGTGCACATGTGCACAAGGCGTACCCTTTGACTTTAGAACACTTTGCCTTGTAAATGGGTTTACAAGTTGAGGTTCACATGAGATAGAGTTTCTCCAAAATATAAAATAGAAATGGTTGCAAAATAGTTTTGAGAAACACCAAGGGTTTGATTTTAGAAAAACCTTACCTTTGATGGTCAAGATGGCTAGATCATGCATATTACTTTGGGTAGTTGTAAAAGATGACTTAAAGGTTGTTCAAATGGATGAGAGGATATTTTTTGTTGCATGGAAATCTTGCATATGAGATCTATATGGAGCAACCTCATGGTTATACAACTCTTTGCAAAGAGACTCCAATATTCAACTCAAGAAGAGTTTGTATGGACCTAAGAAGCCCCCTAGAAAACGTTACTAAAAATCTGATGCATTTGGGAAGCCTTAAGGCGTAAGGCTATTTTAGAAGCAACAGAGATCACTATCCTTAGATTTAAGATGAATGATTATTAAAAAATATTTAGATATAGGATATCAAAGATTTGGGTATGGCAAACGTACTCTTGACATTATGATGACATAACAGGAGTAAGCATACAAATGCAAAGCACTTCAAACACTGAATATGTATGATGGAACGATAGTGAGTACACCATTACCTATATACATGAAACTGAGCAAAATGATTTTCCCAAGCATTTGTAATGGGAATAATATATATATATATATATATATATATATAATTTGGTAAGATGCATTAAGAAGTAGTCAAAAAGATATTGAGACATCTGAATGGCACTAAGGATAAATGTCTATGCTTGGGTAGAAACCATGCATCCATCGTTGGATAAAAAACTTTGACTATGCTAATTGTGTAGTCACCGAAAGTCTACTTCAAGGTACATTTTTGCATCATAAGAGGTGCTATTTCTTAGCGATTTCATCTTCGAGAATGAACAATCATTTTCACTATCGAATACTACAATTAGTGAGGCATGTAAGGAAGCATTGTGGCTTTCTAGATTGGCTTCCAACATAGACATACCTTAGCATATACCTTGCTTCCTCAATGATAGTTAAATTGTCATTGCATTGGCTAAGAGTCTGTTGTAGCATGCAAAGAATAATGACATTTAAGTGTGACATCACCTTATTTGTAATTTCTTAGCCATTGCATGCATTTTATTTGAATAGATTCATGCTCAAGAAAATGCAATAAATGTTTTGACTAAGGTTTTGCCATATATAACTTTAGAAATTATTGTCAATTGATGGGGATCACTTGGTTTCTATTTTCTCATATTTCCTTGCTTATTGTGCAACATGCCCATTAGGTGGGAAGTATAGGTCATATACTCATAATCATTTGTTCTTTTTCATGATTTCTTTTTGTTCCTTTGCTCATAGTGCATACATTGGCCTTTCTAGAGAGATTGTTACCATTGGTGTCCATTTGAAAGCCCAAATGAGTGTCGTACACATTTGTATATATATGGTCTAATAAAATGTGTAGTGATCTCACCAACCACACATTGTATCATGACCACTTACTAATAAAATTTGTATGTTAGTGACCACTGTTCTCCATATTTTCTATTTGTGCATTTTTTGTAGGTATATTATACTTCTTTAGAGGTTGTCCATGTTGTGTTGTGAAAAGATAGTCCATTATGCAAACACAAAGGCTCTCCTTCACGAAAGGGAATCAATTCATAGGTGAGGGGAGACTATACGTTTCTTCTCATTGTTGTGTTGATGGAGGACGGCAAATGGATTGAGAAAATACATATTAAGGCTCGAATTATGGGCACTTTAGAAAAATCTTAGAGGAAAAATTGAATAAGATTTTGAAGAGGAGAATGTACTTCTTTCTTTCAAGTAACAAAAGAAAAGTAAGAAAAGAAAAATGAGCAAATGGTAGAGTTTCAAATATTTCATTTTCCATGACATACACGACTGTGTATGTCTCTCTCTCTCTCTATATATATATACAAATATTTTTGATTATCAATAGAACAAAAACAAAATGTTCAAAGTTATAAATTCAAATCCTGATTGACATATCCACGAGTTTATCAACATGAGTGCATCTAACTTACCAGATTGCGAGATTGGGTGTGCCTTTCGAATTCATTGTACCCTCAAGAAAAAAAGGTAGAATTTCCTTTGAACAAAAGATCACAGGTTCAGATTGTGCACGAAGACCACATAGCGTATCCACTTAGCCAAAAGTTTCCAATATGTCATTAAACTATGCCGTCACCTCTCTAACGAGATCAAGGTTCTGCGTGCCATGCTGCAATTCGTTGCACCCCAGCAGCGCGGAGTCTCAGTGAAGAGACCAGTTACTAGACACAACTAATGGCATCAAGGGTCTTTCCACCCTCCACCTCCTCGTCTGTCTTGCGCGTTCCAGCTCTTTTTCCCAGTCAAGTGTTATCAATCAACGCACATGGACAACAGTGGCCATTTTCTTCTGTAGTTGGCTTCAAGCTCACCAGCCCGTCACCTCACCGAAGGCAGCTTCTCACCAGAGCTTCTCTCAACTGGTCATTGGAAGCTAAGAGCGATGAGCAGTTCCAAGAATTTACGGCTTGGCTCAAGGAACAAGGCTTTCCAGACCAGGTACTTCTCGATCTTTACCATGGATTTTTCTTCAAAGCATTTTTCATGGTAAATGGAAAACGGAGCAGCCTGGAAGAGAAGCACCTTTTCTAAGGAAGAGCCTATGGGATAAGGTACATGGAGTATATCTTGAAATCCTAGCACACATTTGTATCATTTCTTTAAGCAATCAATGCGGTGCCTCGGTGGTTGGGCCAGCGCACACGATTAGGATGCTCTACTGGTTAGGCTAGCTTCAGAAGTGTGCTCAACTGTAACGTAGCGGTTAACGATTGTTGGGCTAGGTGCAGAGTCATGGAAATTATAAGTGGGTGTTTCCCTCAAGGTGGTTGGGTGGTTATGACCGATGTGCAATTAGGGAATCGTTCACTCAAGGCATTCTGGGGATTAGGCCGAGTCTAGAATTATGCAACTGAATAACTGATTCACTCTATCAAGGGGATCGTTTGATCAAGGATTGTCCTTTTGGTTGTAGACGATTAAAAGCACTATGTTAACCGCAACACCACCACGGGAATTGCTATGGGTCTAAATGGAAGAACACATGGACACTCTCTCGCCCCTTTATTTCCCATCCTTCGTGCTCTTAAAGCTTGTTAAATCTGAGCATCCATGGAGGAAAAATAATTATTTTGAATCTAGTCTTACACGTACTATAGATAACATGTATTACTGACAGGATCCTTGTTTGGGTACTTATTGGTTGGTGGGGAATTGTTCAATCAGGGTGATTTGAACTACTAACACGAATGTCTGATTTTTGTAAAGGTTGTGGAGTTGAAACAATCCAATGCTGGGGAGGTTGGGTGCTTCACAATTAAAGATCTACCGGTATGCGACTTTTAATATCAGAATTGTATGGAGTCAAGTCACTAGTGAGAGCATTATTCTTACTTCCCTTAAGCAGTAGTCAAAATGTTGAGTCATGCATCTGGCAAAACAGTCTCTGTTTTTTATCTCTTAGTTTTTAGTTTTTGCATTTATCGATGGAATCCTGTCATCAATAGTGCTAGAGCGATTTGACCACATACTAATGCAATTTGCTTTGCTGACATTATTCAGAAGGCTTTTCCCCTTAATCGTTCAGTATTTCTACCTCAGCATTGAAATTTATATGCAGACATATCCACAGCGATTCCCCTTTTTGAGTATTACTATGTCAAACTTCCTTTCTGAATTTCTTAATATTTTGTCATGGTGGATTTTAAAATGAACTTTTGTTTTGATGTTTCTAAAGGAAGCATTGTATGAAAGTTAGTTCATTGAAAGGCTTACGTTTTGGGGATAGCATTGGCAACTTAATCTGAATTATATAAACAAGGGCATACAAGTGCACATGTAAGAGTACGTGTGTATAAGAGCATGGAGTGCACTCATTCATTTGATCCTAGAAGTTAGTATCATGGTTGCTGTCAGACATAGGCCGAGAAGGCAATCACTTCATATGTGTGGAGCAAGGGCGAGCACGTCAAGGTTCTTGGTTGAGGGGATTATCCTAAGGTTCTTGGACAGGTAGTAGAGTGAGTGTGCATGATGACCACATTTCCACACGAGTGCTCTAGAAACGACCTATTTCTAGAGCAAAGGGATAAGAAGGTTGTGGATAGAGCTTCATGTTGGAGTGTGGGGAGCAAAAAACACGCAAAGAACGTGATGATAAAGAAGAAGCTTAGGAGCATGAAGCTTAGGAGCATGACAAGGTGATGGCAAGCTTGAGGGAAGCTCTGATCATCCATATTGGAGTTTCATGCTTAAGAATCTTTTAGTAGCAAAAGATTTGTGAGATTATATGACATATGAATTACATCGCACATATGACTGACCTTGTGCTAAGGGACCTAGACCTATACCTTTAAGAGGAAGAAGAAGGGCTACACTTTGAGATGTAGCTTCTATTTCCATTTTTGGTACAAAAATCCCACCTAGACAAACTCAAGCTCTTGTTATTGGTGATCAAGCTTTTAGATCAAGATAGATGGGATTCTAAAGATGCTCAAGCATTGGCTTTCAGTTGAGAGGTTAGTGATATCCCATATATGTCCTTGTACTGCATCTAAAGAAGCATGGGATAGACTCAAAGATCGCTTCTATTCTCCCAATATTGTTAGGAAGCAATATTTGAAGAGACAATTACATAACCTTAGAGTGGAAGAAGGTTATTCCATGTAAGAACAATTAACTAGAATTCAAGACCTTCTAGATCAATCGATTAACATTGTGGTTTATATTGATGACGAGGAACTAGTCACAATAGCACTAAATTCTTTGTCGAGGTCATATATGTCTTAACTCACAACTTTTCCATTATTGATACTATTGTTACTTTTAAAATGCTATGAAACTTCTCTATAGGAACGACAAACAAGGATTATTCTTGACTTGCAAGAATCTATGCAACATCTAGACCTAGTCTTGGCTACGAAAGCAAAGGGAAGAGGTATTAAAGGTAAAGGTAAATGCAAAGGTAATAAGAGTTGGTTTTGATTCTAGTTCTTGCTTCCAAAGATCATATATGTCTTTCCTCACAACTTTTCCATTATTGATACTATTGTTACTTTTAGAATGCTACGGAACTTCTCTATAGGAAGGACAATCAAGGATTATTCTTGACTTGCAAGAATCTATGCAACATCTAGACCTAGTCTTGGCTACCAAAGCAAAGGGAAGAGGTATTAAAGGTAAAGTTAAATGCAAAGGTAACAAGAGCCGGTTCTGATTCTAGTTCTTGCGTCTAAAGTGATTATAGTGATTCTGGTAAATCAAAGAATTCTAGTGAAAAGAAAAAGTCTTATAAGAAAGGAAATTGCTATTATTGTAAGAAACTTGAACTTTACATAGATGAATCATGAATGTAGAATCAAAAAAGTTAAACTTAAAAGAGAATAGGATAATGTTATAGATGATGAAGATGGATCCACAAGTGAAAATCCAATTGAAAACACAAACATAGTGATTGGACGAACACTTTGTGTTTCTTGCAGTCATAAACGAAAAAAATATTTGTTCTTTTCTCTATTGTTTGGTTGTTTAATAGTGGTGCATCAAAACACATCACTCTGAATCTAGACTTCTTTTCAACCACCTCATATCCCAAACCAAGTTTATTGTAACTTGTGCAACTAACTAGGCTCTTCTTGTTTATGGCATTGGGATAGTCTTTATTGAGACTAAGAGTGGTGGAACTTACCTACTTGTAGATGTTCTTTATGTGCAAAACATGGCTAAAAGCTTGATTTCTCTTGTATCTCTCTTGCTTCTTGGGTTAACACTTTCTTCTTTGCCTCCTTCGAAGCAAGTTTAGAAGAATTCTTTATGATATGGTTATTCACTCTTGGGACCCCACCAAAACCCCTAAGTAAGCCAAAGCACAAAGGAAATTTAGAATCCCATATATTTTCAGAGTTTCGGGTATATTTGGTACACAGAGCAAGCACTTGAGGACATTAATGAATGTATGACAATGATCGCCAGACTATTACCAGCAGTGCAACTTAAAATTGCCACCACAAATATCCCAAAAGAGTTGTATTAAGCACATATGCATTAAGGTTTCAACAATTATAGAAGAGAACTTGTTAGATCCTCCATGATCCTCCCCATTAGATGAGTCAAGCCAAAAGCCATATTCACAAACAAAAGAAGGGAGGATATGAGCTCACCTCCTAGTCGTTGATCCACTACGGGCTCACCCCTGAGCTTGGGAGCCTTCAACCAAGGGGGTAGCCACCTCCCCGTACCATCGCCCCCTCACCGGTAGAGTTGATGAGGCTCTGCCAAAGGGCGAAGAGTCAAAGGGCGAAGAGTCGAAGTGCCCCATGCAAGGAATGTCTCACAAATGAGCCCATCGGTCCTATTTATAGACTCAAATGAGGAGGTGGCCTAACACTAGGCGGTCAGTTCATATTTGGCTAGACACTTCAACTACATGCCCCCATCGCGATGTCCTTCAATTTTGGGGACATAACACTACCCCCCTTGTTATGGACTCAAGCTGGTTCCTCCATTGATCAGATACTCAAGATAAGAAGTCCCTTGGGCTGCCATCAAAGATATGGGATTAAAAGGGATGCCATTGAGTGCAACATCCTCCATAATATGTCCAACTCCATAACGGTCGTGTTCACATAGCTATCATTGACGGCTATACCATCTATGATCAACTTACATCATAAGATGCATGATCATCACACCACTAGCATATTCTTAGAGTCTAGGGTCTATATACAATCGATCCTTCGATCTACAAATGATATGTGGGTAAGTATGAATAGTACTCCTAAAGGAAACTAGATGCAAGGAGTCGTTGGAACACTAAAAATCCCCTTTTAGGAAGACAACACAACTCCCTTTTAGGAGGACACAACTCCCTTTTTTTGCATAACTGACGGATCTCCCAATGGGAACCAAGTGCTAAAAGTTGTAAGATCACTAACTAGTAACAACTATCTTTTGGGCACATCATGCAATGGACATAACAACCCCACAAGAAGGTGATAAAAGCTTATTATTTCTAATAGTGGAACTAATGTCAAGGACCCTTGCCACAACTAAACTAGTCTCGTGTCGACGACAATGGAGTCTTGAACCATTCAGGATCCAAAAACTATCTCATGATAGAGTCAATAGTTGTGCGAGCTCTCCACTATGGGAACTCTAAACAAGAGACAATGCTCATGCACATGCTTTGTGATCAACCACCTCAGTCTTGGATCATCAAGCTTACATTATGCTTGAGATGGATTAGCTCTACATATATATATATATATATATATATATATATATATATATATATATATATATATATATATATATATATATATATATATATATATATATATATATATATATATATATATATATATATATATATATATATATATCATATCTTGATTTATGTCAAAGATATCCATTGAAGAGTTTTCTAATTTATGTTCATGTTTTGGTATTTCATAATAATCTTTTATGGATTTCTTACTTATGTAAAAGCCTACAATTTTTACACTTGTAAAAGGATAAAGAGAAGACCAAATTTCCACGAATTTGAGATTGGTGAGATCGCCATCAATCAATCAATCAAATCACTAAATTCAAGTTGTTAGAATTGTTTTCACCTTTCCTAGTTTATAGGAAGATGATTCCTTCAATCACAACAAACTCCGTGTACTGATTCGAATTCAAATGCATTGTAAAAGAGTCGTGGGGGACTCCAAGAGTCTATATAAAGACTCAAATCCATTGTACATTACATGGAAGCAATATACATACACTTTTGGTCATCATTTTGTTCCTTCTTCATTTCTCTTTACCATCATCTTGAACAATGGTTATCCTGTAGAAGCTGCTTCTCTCTCTCTCTCTCTACAGAGCTCCAAATTGGATGAATGATCATTCATTGGAAGGATACTAGTAACTATTTTGTGTTTGATGTGTATAAATTTTGAGAGCATTTGGTTTAGTAGATTGTGAGAAATCTCCATTTTAAGGTCTCGAGGTCTATCTTTGCACAACCGTGAAAAATCGGGGATACTTCTGTTAAGTGCTAAGCCTATTCTTGGAGCATAACTTGCTTATTATTTGTACTCGTATGCATTTTAGCTACCGAACCCTATGAATTTTTCCAATTGTAATCATGTTGGTTCTCTGAGCATTTGAAGTTGAATGTTTCATCCCAAGATAGCAAGGTTTTTGAGCTATTCAAAGTGCAAACTTATCTATTTTGTATCAACTCTTTCTCATTGATGTTTCAAAGTACATAATGGATTTTATTGCACTAATCACAAACCTATAAGGTCTATTTGACACTCCAAGAATGCAAGGGCTGGTCTTGCAGTGGTTGGCTGGACCAAACTTCATCACTTTGAACCTCACTTTTCTAACTCCAACAAGCTTCTCTAAGTTCTCTCACACAGGAGTAGCACTATGTTCATCTCAATGGATACCGATTGCCCATGTAGTCAATTTCTGATTTTTCTACAACACTTGCGCTCCTCCATAACGCATTAGACACTCTTCTCATACTTCTCTACCTAGAACCCTACAACATTGAACCTTATTTCAGATTTTGTATATTTATCCACACACATTGTATTGACATTTGTTCATCAAGCATTTATTGTTTGAGTAGTATCTTGCCGCTATTTATCACCGTCTTGTCTCTTATCTATTTTATAGTCATTCATCTCTATTATTTGGTTCAAGGTGCGTGTGTGTGTTTAAGGTGTCTAAGTGTTGGGACATGTGGCTATATTGGGCCTACCTCACTTCCAACAATAACTTCGAAGAGTCTCACCAAATAGTCTTTAACTATGAACACGCCACAAGTTAAAATAACTCTTAATTTATCACAGTCTTGTGAGTCAAGGCTCGCATTCACGTTATAGTATTTGCAAAACTGTTTTTGTTTATATGGTTCCTTTTCATCTTAGTCTTTTTTTCCTTTGATTGTGCAACACTTAAAAGTTTTTGCAGTGAAAGGAAGAACCATATTTATCCATGCCCTTTTAACTAGCAATAAAGGATTGATATGCAAGACATGTAATGGATCTGTTTTTCATGATTGATCTTCTTGCCAAAAAAAAGAAAACTAACACATCAAATATTAAGTCCTTTGGGTTTCATTTCATCATCAATCGAAGAGTCGAAGCAAAACTCTGATAAGAATGAGGAAGGCCATTGAGAACAAGATGCACAATTGAATTACTTGGCAGTGTTTCATATGCAACAATCAACTTCTTCTTCAAATCTTTTATCTTTGTGAGAAAACTATCCATTGAATCACCTTCATTCATATGCTTACTTTCCAAATCTTTTTGAAGGTAAGCAACACAAGCCTTATTGCTTTCCTATACAACATGTGAAATAGTATCCAAAGCATTGAGCTTGAGCAAATATGAGGGATGATGGCACATTTGACTGATAAAGCAATCAAGGCATGTGCCTTCTTTGCCATCTCATCAAAGTCGCTCTGCATTGGCTTGGGATGTTTGTGGTTGGGATGTTTGTGGTGTATCTGGCATAGTCAAAAGTAGAGTGAGTATAGTGCTAGAAAAGTCTAATCATGTATATGATGTACTAATTTTGTATTGGACTTTTCTGTTGAAGTGGAGTTTCATATGCAACAATCAACTTCTTCTTCAAATCTTTTATCTTTGTGAGAAAACTATCCATTGAATCACCTTCATTCATATGCTTACTTTCCAAATCTTTTTGAAGGTAAGCAACACAAGCCTTATTGCTTTCCTATACAACATGTGAAATAGTATCCAAAGCATCGAGCTTGAGCAAATATGAGGGATGATGGCATATTTGATTGATAAAGCAATCAAGGCATGTGCCTTCTTTGCCATCTCATCAAAGTTGCTCTGCATTGGCTTGGGATGTTTGTGGTGTATCTGGCATAGTCAAAAGTAGAGTGAGTATAGTGCTAGAAAAGTCTAATCATGTATATGATGTACTAATTTTGTATTGGACTTTTCTGTTGAAGTGGATAATTGTGATGATGTGAATTTTTCTACTATTTGTCATGCTATTCAGAGTCCTATATTCTCTACTTCTAGGATCTACACATCTTTTCTTCCACATGCTCTACTTGCACTTGTTTCATCCCTTGATCCTTCTTTTGTGCAAAGCCCTACTGTTCTAGAGAATCCACATACCTGTTGGAATTTGGGGCCCGAGGATCGTTCCAAAACTAAAAACCTTTGAGCATACACACTCGATTAATCAAGATGATATGTGAGAGATAGAAAGAAAGAGACCTTGAGACAAGGATAGAGAACGTAAGCAAGATGCTTACTCACTAAAAAATAGATGTCCAAATTACAACATGGGAGTACTACTCAACCATATAATGTGGTGCACTCACTAATGGAAGAATAGCCGAGAAGATGATGATACAAAATTCAGATTATGCTGTTATAATCTGAGTGTGTGTGAAGTGAATGAGCAACGAAGTGAACATAACCTCACAAGAAAGTGCAACAAATCTGAAAATAAGCAAACCCTAATTCTGAAATTAGGGTTCAGAAACCCTAAAAACAGAATATAAGGCTAACTTACAAAAGATAGCTGCCACCACCTTGTAGAAGACTTCTTGCTCCAAGAGAGTAGCCTCTCCGTCACCAAATCTTCACCTCCAAAGCTTAAGAACTCCAAAACTCTAGCTTGAGATATATCAAGAGTGTGCCCATGACCTCTTTATATAGGTTAGTGTCTCCCAAATAAAGCTTAACGACCAGTTTTGCGAATAAAGCTACTTTTAGGCCGAAAAACAGCTATCGCTGTTTTGAATTAAATTAATCGCATGTTTTTGCTTTT
>CM035429.1:52487593-52785093 GCA_020310875.1 Ceratopteris richardii
AAGTCCATCTTTATATCAAGACAACAATTATTTCAACCTTGTAAGATCCATAAAAAAATTCAAGCTTGGAATCATGCAATTGGAAGTATATCATTTTTGAAGTTTGAGAAAATTTTTGTTCCTCACAGATCCCTTGATTTTTGGTGGAGATGGATTTGACTTTGATTGAATTCGGGCACAACAACAAAGAAGAAAGATATTATACCACATTAATTTGAGAGATTTACCGATAGAAAGGTCTATACCTCACAAGAAGTTTGTTAGGAAAAGGAACATTTCAAAGGAAGATCGAACTACATTCTTCATTATATTCCTACTGAAAAGTCCCAAACATTTAGAACTTGGGGGGGAATTGTAGGAGAGAAACCCAATTTGTCATAATCTGCACATATTTTTTTGGTTATTGTTTTTAATTTTTATAACCCCAAAATTAGGTGTTTTTATGAGTTTTAGATTCAGGAAATGTGCATGTTCAAACTTAATGCTACTCAATGAGAGCATTCTAACCATACCCATCATAACCCTATCCAACCTGATTTTGGCTATGTAAAGCCAAACACTAATTTCTGCCCTAAAGTCAAAGTCAACAACCAGTCAACTTTAAAAATGTCAATGAAAGACAGGTCAAAATTTTTCAAAAAACTAATCGGCCAGCGATGATATTAAAAATAACTTTTTACAGAAATCTGGAAAATCGAAAAGTTTAAAAGCTGATTTCTTCGCCCAGATTTTTGCAATGCTTTTGGTAGCTCTTGAAACCTATAAATACCTCCTCCTATTGCACACTTAATCAATTAAGCGTGGAAGGCATCTTATTAATCAAGCCTTGATGGGATCCTTTGCTCATGGGAGAGGAGCAACTCTAGCTCATCTTGAAGGGTGCACCCTACTCTTATTGGAGGTTTCTTGGAGGGAGTTAGGGCAGCCATCGTCTATTTGCCTACTTTGGAGGTTTGTTCTTGGAGTTTTAAGCCACATTTGGGCAGAGACATCAGCCTTATCACTCAATTCCTTTTCAATGCCTACCGTGAAGGCTCTCTTTGACTAGATGAGTGGTGAGTTGGATTGTAATTTTGTTGCGGTTTTGTATATGCTACCCTTGTAATTTTGGAGTCATTATTATTTTTTGATTCACAATTTATGTGTATATGCTCTCTTGGTCTGTGTATTTGAGTTCTCTTGTATCTATCGTGCTTCTTTGGCTAACAAGCTAATTTCTGCCCTAAAGTCAAAGGCAATAGTCAGTCAACTAAAAAAAGTCAATGAAAAACAGGTCAAAGTTTCCAAAAGCTAATTGATCAGCTACAATATTAGAAAAGCTATAAAAAGCAAAAGTAAAAAGCAAATTTCAGCCACATGGAATGATAATGCTAAGTAGGGCATTTCCCTCTCATGTAGGAGACATTACTTGTTGCGTTATTACGAATGAAAGCATTGGATTGCCGTATATGGAAATTTTTGGATGCATTCAAATTCTTATTCAATTAGACTCAACACATGTACATTGCACACCTGGGACAACAGTCTTTTCACAAAAACGAATCTCTGAACAGATGGCAATTTCTCTTTTCAGTTTGTCTGTTGATGTCTTAAATTTTAAGTTCTCATCTCATAGACATACCACAGATATTGTTTTTTGCTTCAGCCAGGTGAATTTGCTGTGAGAATTCCAGAGAATTTCACAGTTACCTGTGCAGATGTTGCAAATCATCCAGTTGTATCTCAGCTTTCAGCAGGCATGCAATTTTTCCTTTTGAACAACCATATTTTAGTGTCTCTTAAAATAATATCTGGTTATTCTCTATTTATCAAATATTCTGTTGGTCACAGGGAGGCCTGATTTGATTGGCCTTGCCCTCTGGTTAATGCATGAGAGATCTCTAGGTGAGAAATCTTTGTGGTACCCATACATAAAGACATTTCCATCTGCTAGCTTGAGTCCAATCACATGGAGCAAGTCGGAACAAGAAACATTACTTAAAGGGACATCTTTAGAGGGTATCTAATTCTTATTTTATTTTCTTTTTCACAAATTTTATTTAAGTCTATAATGTTTACTTTTTATTTATGCATGTATGCAACAATTGAAAGTTTTATGGATAGATATAGTACGCTCAATACCAAGCAAATTTTCTTACAGCAAAAGTTGTCATGATGATTTTACTATGCAAGAATGTATTAGCTGAATATTATAATATGATTTACGTAATTTGTTGTTATAAAAAAAAGAGTTAATGCTTTGTTTGTACTGTTTGCACTATAATTTAGCTGTTCCAGGAATAGCACATCTTTTTATTTCAGGTGGAGACTTTTGCTATTGCATTATTCTATTGATATCAATGGCATGAAGGGTTGTTGTGACTCATGATAACACATCTTATGCTCACATTCTTTCTTGCTATTTGCATCATTTTTCACCTTCAAATATTTTGCTGGCGAGAATAAGCTTAAGACTTAGGAACTGCTGTCCATTTCAAACATATGTCATTCCGATTTTGTTTGTACAAAGTGCTTCTATATTGCATGAGAAGTCCATCTGTCATATTCACATTGCTTTCCTGAGATCAAGACAGAATTTGATGATAGACTATTGCTTGACACTATTATGCTACATACAATCAGGTACATTAAAATGATTGCAACTGTTTTATTTACTTTACGTATGTGATTGTAAGCTTACTCTCTGCAGAGGTGGTTAAACAGCGTTGTCTTTTCTTGGATGAAGAATTTGACAATATCATGGAGATCAGCATCTCAAAATCATTAGTAAGGGTGTCTTTTTTAACTTTTTAACACTTTCATAGCTTTTGAGTCTCCTCTTGTGATTTCAGAGTCTCCCATTCTAATTACGTTAGATCTCATGTGTCACTTCCCATTTCAGGATCTTCCACAAGGCTATTTCAACAAAGATGCATTTAGAAATGCTTTTAGTGTCATATTGTCAAGAGCTATCTATTTACCGTCCGCAAAGCTTTATGCTTTGGTAAGTGCCTATGCCTCTGTCTCTGTCCTTCCCTCCAATGAATTAGAAGATGGAGGAAAGAGATTTTTACTATTGGGATTGTTATTTTTCCTTTGGAAGGTTCCAATTGGAGATGCTGTCAACTTAAATGGAAATTGCCAAGAATCATTCGATTATGATTGGGAAGCTCAATCAGTAGGTCTTCTTGTAAAATCTTTTCTTGATTTCTATTCTTTGCATTGATTCCCTGGTTTCACTGCTTTCTTATTAAGAAATTCAATTAAGTTATAGAATCAGTGAAATGTAGATAAGCTACATATAATAAATAGCTACATTGTGTGGAGCAGTGGTCTTTTATTTGTGATTTTATCGAAGGGTACCATGGGATTTTGTATTAGCTTTGTAAAATGTTTATATATTCTAAAGGTAAGTGGGAAAGATGATATAAGGGAATATATTAGTAGGCAAGCCCTCTGCTTAAGTGATCTAACTAGGTTTAGTCACATCGAGTAAGATAAGGGCAGAAATCAATGGCCAATTAGTAAATGGAAGCTCAAAGATGAGTGGAAATACTTGGGTTGGTAAGTGCCTTTGCGGGGCGAGGGGAATAGGTTGGCAACTTGCAAGCAAGCAAACTTTATGCATGAACAAGTAAGCACCCCATGATGAACTCATGAAGGGGAATGCATGCAAACATGAAGGGCATATGAGGAAACCTTGTGATAACTACTATGAAAACATTTCCTCTACATTCAACTCATGCTACGTGCTCATGTACTCGGAGAGCTACACGATGATGTGCTCGGTTGCTCCAAACGCCAAGGGGTGACTTGTCGCATGAAGAGAGCAAAATTATAGAGAAAAAGCTTAATGTGTAGAAAAATGAAGAAGTACGTACAAAGCTTTCAAAAGTCTTTATCTTGAAATGTGAGATAGGACCTTAGTTTTTTCAAATGAAGACTTTGGTTAATGACCAAATGTGAACAGGAAAAAGTGACCATAAGCTTTAAAAAATATATAAATAGCTATCAGTTGGAAGGGAAGGGTCAAAATATATAGAACGAGAGTCCTTGGGGTCTTTTTCACCAACAACCTCCGACTTAAAGGGCCTAGGAGGCTCCTTTAAGCTAAGTAACTCCCATCATCTGTATACATAGCCAATGCTGTGAACATTTGTAGGATATTGTTGTTGACCTTGATCTAAGTGATCAAGCCATCCCATAACACCTCTCTGATGAAGTGGTAACTCACATCAATACGTTTTGTGAACATGGCATTCTTTGCAAAATAAATGGCACTTTGACTATCACAACCAAAAATAGATGCCTTGTCAAGCAAACCAAACTCACTGCTTAGACATGCTAACCAAATGATTTTTTTAGAAGCCTCTATTGCTGAAATATAGTCAGCCTCTATAGTAGATAGTGCTACTACCCTCTGAAGTCTAGAGCACCGTGTCATAGCATCTCCTGCAAGTGTGTACATAACGGCTTGTGGACTTGCAAGTGTCCACATCACTTGCCATGTTTAAATCATAGAATCCTTTCAACTCAATGGACCTTTCCATAACATACGCATTTACCTTTGGTCCCTTCCAAATATCTAGGAATCATAGTTGACAGGAGTTTCGGAAATGGAGAAACGGAAACGCTACGGAAATGAAGTTTCGTTCCCTAGAGGAAACAGGGAAACGCGAAACGGTATTATATATATATATATATATATATATATATATATATATATATATATATATATATATATATATATATATATATATATATATATATATATATATATAATAAATTATAATAATAGTCCTAAGTTCTAACTTCTAACATCTAAGTTAAGTCTGCACTGATTATCACAATTAACATGACAAATGATAAAAAGACATTATCAAGATTCAAGATTAAAGATTCAATATACATGTCCCGACCACTCCCATCCGGCATCAATAGATTCATGATTCATCATTCAACACACTCTACACATTACAATTTACAATCACAAATCAATATTGAAAGTTAAAAGAACTCAAAGATAAATCAACATCTATCTGAATCTTGATATCATCAATGATAATAACATAAGTAAGCGATAGATGTATCATGTGTCAATGTAACATAAGTGAGCCATAGATGTCAAATGAACATGTCAAAAAACTACATCAAATGAGTCCATGGACCATGAGTCATGACAATGACCAATCTATGATCAATCATCACTAACTAGTAACATCAGCAATATCATCTCCATTTGAAACATCTGAATCTGATCCTATGCTAGTAGATGAACTTCCACTAGAAGTAGAATAAAAAACTAGATCATCATAATGAAGCTCTGCAATGTTTGCTCGTCTCGACCTCTGGAACATGTCTCTTGGTGGTAGCCCTCGATCTCATCCTCCCAGAAGCTCCACCTGTGCGATGTGAAGGAGCCATCATCTCTAGATGCAACATAGTATATATGTCCAACTCCTCCGAGGGAATAGATAGAATATCTGTCATCTGATCAATGTCAATGCTATCAGCATGGACCTGATGAGGCTGAGAAAAGGTGGATATCTGCTCAAGGGAGTCGGAGATTACAATGGCAAAAAACTAATCTCTCAAACTGGGTCATGCTGAGTCGATTCTTCTTCTTTGTGTGAGGGCCATGTGCTCCAATTCCTTTCACAAGGACTAGAGCTACAATCCTGTGAACGTACACAAATATCGAGACGTCTCTGCAAAGTTCAAAGAAAAAGAATCGATTTAATGATTTGTAAATTAATGAAATCATAAACAAATATTAATAAGTCTTTAGTCCATACCAATGTGGGTGCAGATATACCATATTTTTGCCACCAAGACACAGGCTCTAACTGTGTCTCACGAAGGCCTGCAATAGGTCAACCAAATGATAAGGAGTGCTCACGAAAGAGGCACAACTCATCCTCTAACTTCTTGATCATGCTCAAATCATCACTTGCCCACCGTGAAAAGAAGTCTAATATATTTCTCACAAGCTCCTCATTTGATTCTTGTTCTTCACTCCGCCAAAGCGGGTGTAATACATGCGCCAAAGCGGGTGTAATACATGCTCCAAGGCATGGATAGGACTATGAAACCAATCCTATCTTCGATTCCATATGGATCAAAGCTGCACAAGTCTACATAGTATATACAATATACAAAACAATAAAAGTGGGTAAGTAATAAACATTTACTAACAAATAATAGAACAAATAAAAGATTCAAAGAATAGAAGCATATTTACCTATCTAAAGAGAGAATCATATTTTTTTGAAAGGATTCACTAATTCTATCCATAAACTCATATAATAATCCAATGGTGCTTCCCTCCATATCAGTGAGTCGCAAAACCAAATAAATCGGTTTGATGGATTTTATGAATATATCTGCCCCTATCCACCATGCATCATCCATCACCATGTGTGAAAAAGAAATAAATTTTGGTGTCCCAATGTCATGTAAATCAGACCACTCCCTAGAAACCACTATATGCATCAATCCCAGCCGCACACGTAGGAGCGCTCCAAAACTATATCATATATGCAAATCACATCGTGGATGGTGATAACAGATCGAGGTCACTATGTGCACGGAAAATGCTGCATACTTTTGACCTCTTCATCACGAACTTTACCATGGACTTTGCGCACTGAAAGATTCTAGAAACCCAATCAAGTTTTGCTATATCTTCCATGAGCAAGTCCAATGAGGGTGATGCACATGGAGTCCATACAGTTTTTGGAAACTCTGTCTCAAGTAAACGGCCCATAGAAACACAATTAGAGCCATTCTCTGTAATTACCTACATCACACATTACAATGCACATTTAGAAACACATTTAGAGCCATTATAATGATTAATTTATCAATAATTGCAATGCACATTGCCTACATACATATTACATACATACATAGATATTAGAGACATACATAGTACATACATATTACAAACATATTACATACATAGATGATAGTACATACATATTACATACATACATACATAATGTCATACATACACAGTGCATACACACAATGCAAGACATTATGAATAATTACATAATACAAATTTACAATTTACATGAACCACATGATCTTGGCTTACATGCATAATGGCCTCTCGTTTGTGCTCCAAATAAATTCACCTGTTACCACTGTGCCACTGTGCCATGTGAAGAAGCATCAATGGCTCTCAAGAACATGGTGCTTTTGCATGAAGAAACTAATATATTGTAGACATTGCGTCTACGTACATCTTTCCAACCTTCGCATAAAATAGTGCATCCAAATATTTGCCATGTCTCTTTCAATGGAGTCAACTGACACTCTATGCGTTCCTTCTCATTGGCAAGTTCTTTTTTTCTAATCCCATCATATGAAGGACCATCCCATGGACATCCAATACGGCTGATTGCATTAATTGCAGCCTTCCATCTAGGGATGTGCAAGACATGGAGAAGGATGACACATTGGATAAAAAACCTTGTGATTTCTCTAGTTGCCTCCAATATTACTTGCTTTTGCATTCCTGCATGTATCAGCATTTTTTTTTAAGATCCCTTTGGTGGAAGGGCATCACTACCTGGGAGAGGTGTTCTGTATGCTGCCATGCCAGATGTAGACTTGGAATTTGATCCCATGTATGGTGTGGATCCATCTTCTTTCTCTAAATTCACTCTTTGCCTCTTTGAAGGTCCCTCCTCACATGGTACCTGTGAAGATGATCCAGCTCCCAATGTAGCACTGCTAGATGCTTGAGGCACTCCCAAGTGTTGATGCCTCCAACATTCAAGCTGAGCCCTTACATCTAAGGGAACATGCATACATGGTCCAATGTCTTTATTAGGCACACTTACAAGATGATCCTTAATTCTTGTGGCTGACCCTCCTCTTACAATTCCACAATAATTGCATTTCCATCTCTTAGAGCCACCTCCACCTGAATACTCTGATACAATGGTGACATAATTCCATAATGTCACATGCATGATGTTGATGCTTGCATTGTGTGCATCATGCATGCCATCATACATGTGACTTGCATCATGCATGACATCATACATGTGACATTGTGTGCATCATGCATGCAGCATGACATCATAACTATTGGCAACCATATGCATGCAAATTTGCAATGTGCATCATGCAGGCATAAGACATATTACATATGCATGCCAGCAGCAGCCAGCCGTATGCATGCCAGGGCCGGACAGCCATAATACATGTGCATGCAATGTATTATGTGCATGATGCAGCCATATGCATTCCAGCAGAGATATGCATGCCAGGTGGCAGGGCCAGCAGCCATCATTTGTGCATCATCATTCATGCATGAGTCATGATGATGCATCATGCAATATGCATGCAGCATGCTGCATAATTATGTATAAATGATGCACCATTGCAATTTACTACAGGTGACAGCCCACATGGTACATATATAATGTAACACATACATTAATTCCCAAATGTCAATCATGAATTCAGAATTCTTAATGCATGTATGATGGAGCAGTGAGCTTTGGTGACTCATGAGCACTCACTGAAGTCTGAGGTAGCTGACTTCTGAGTGAGGAGCAGGCTGAAGCTTGGAGTCGGCTGGAGCACTTAGAGGCTGAAGCTTGGAGGCTGGAGCACTTAGAGGCTCAGGGCTGGAGCGTTTGACGCCAAACGGTGCAATTTTGCGAATGAACGCGGCATGCCATAGGTCGATTTTTTGCCCCAAAAAAGAACCCGCATGAAACGTGTTTCCCCGTTTCGCGAAATGGCCGTTTCGGTCGTAGCGTTTCGGAACGGCCGAAACGCCGTTTTGTGCAACTATGCTAAGAATGGACTTGACTGCCTCCCAATGAGCATTGCCAAGATTAGTCATAAATCTGCTAATAACTCCCCATTGCATGGGCAATGTATGCCGAGTGGCAATCGTGGCATACATAGGTGAACCACAATGTCAGACATCGGTCTACACAGACCACTCCCTGTGTGGGACAAGGGCCAGCCATAGCCAAGGTCCCAAGCTTGGGGGATATCCTACGGTATTCAATGGTAATGGGGATGAGTGTTGCATGATGGCCACATGGGGCACTAGACCATTCTAGATCATTGCTATTTTGAATACAAGGGGATATAATGGATGGGAGGAGAGTGGCACACACATCATTCACAAGTCTTTACTCTTTAGTTCTTACATTTGGTAATCAGAGAAGTAAATCTTTTGGGGAGAATTTTCACGCGAATCTTTTTGGGAGAATTTTCATGCTAATCTTTTTGGGAGAATTTTCACGCGAATCTTTTTGGGAGTTTGCCGCCTTGGGAATCGGTCGTCGATTGAGTCTCATTATCGTGCTCAGAGTGGAGGGGCACAACTGCTTTTCGAGGCAAAAAGGAGAGGGATTGACCCTCAGAATAAGCTGAGAGCCCCCTCCATGGAGTGTCGAGCCCTCCCCTCTCTGGCCAACACACGTACGCAACCCCAGCCACACACGGTCGGCCAGAGACACCCGTGCACATCGTCAACAACCGGAGAAGAAGACGTAGAGAGAGCATACTCTCTCCCTTTTCGAGTTGAAAATAGAAGGGAGCTGCTCATGTATATATAGCCAAAGATGGTGATGTGAACTTGATATGTGGGATTAACGAGCTGCGTCTCGCGCTTGTTTACTAAAGGAGCCTCTCAGAGGAGAAATTTGAAATTCTTTTGAAGTTCCATAGTTAAGGGTTACCTATTCTAGCTTATTTGACTACCTAGCCCCACTCAAATGGCCATATCTTGCTCATATAAACTCCGAATTGAGTGATTTTTCTTCCTATGGATTCCTCATTGAGAGGCCTTTCAAATTGAATGGTTCACAAATTACCTTTTGGATCCACTTTCAAACTTGTACAAAGCTTCAAAGTTCAGACTTGGCTGTTCGACATCAAGGACTCCGGTTCGAACACTTCTTTGACGCAATTATCATCGGGAGACTCTGGGAGAAGCAAGAGGAGTGTGTGGATCATCTGCCGCACTTGCACACACCTTTACATCAAGTTTTTGGACCTTAAGATAAGTTTTTTGGTCAATTTTGATGCATTTTTACTCTTTTCATGCATCATGGTGCACATAGGGCAAGCATTTTGCATGGCATACATGGTATACGTTAGTAAGAAGCTTGTTCAGCTCTACACTTTGCGTGAAAGTAGTGTTGCAAGTACATCTAGCACTTGGTTTTGCAGGTACAACAAGGAAAATATAAGAACTTGCAACGTTCTTATTTTTATACCGTGCCGCAAGCACGAGGATTATTGCAAGGGCGTGTAGTGGCCCTTTGATATCTTTGTATATATTGTGCTTGCCGACACTGTTTGTTTAGAGAAATGAGTGTAGTGGACTTAGTTTCATTTTTCTGATTTTCATTTAACTTTGTTATGTTGCCAATATTTTTAGATTTAGCATGCATATGCATAAAAAGTAGATAAAGCATATTGAAAGTTTCTTTTCTATTATTTCTTTTATGCAAAGGCTTGTGATTTGTCTATTTCCATGCCACTTGGATATCTAAGGTAGAGCGTAAAAACTTGAAAAAGAAAACATAAAAATCATAAAAATCATAAAAATCATAAAACCATAAAAAGAGATCTACACTTTATCCTAGCATGGATTCAGGACCCTCTTCACCAATTAGGACCGAGACACTCATGGGTGAACGCACTTCAGACTCCATAAAGACCATGAGTGCTAGGAGCGCACTTCACGACATCTTGGAGCATGTGCGTGGCCCCAAGAAAGAGGAAGTGATGCCTGAGATCGTGTTGCCAAGGATGGAGGTAGATGCTCCAGGTGAGCATCAAGCTCTAGAAGTTCTTAGAGATAGCATACTAGTTAGAGAGGCGCGATGGAAGCTTAAGGACCTTAAGCCGCCTATATATCATGGCTCGACTAGTGTTAGGACTGTTGATGCTGTTGAGTAGTGGCTCAACAAGTGGGAGCAGTGCTTCTGTTTATGCCATATCATGGACGATAGGCATAAAATTCAGCAGGTCACTTATAACCTCATGGACGTTGCCATAGGTGGTGGCATAAGATAGAACAAGACAAGAAAGAGCCCACAACTTGAGAACAATTTAAATTCTTGTTCTACAATAACTTTGTACTACATGACGAAAGGTCTAGAGAGCTAGACACTTGGTTTGTCATCTTCCAGAAGAACCAAACTGTTCAGGAGTACTCGGATAAGTACAGAGAGGTACTTCTTAAAGTACCTGATACTATCCCTGAGTTTTTTTAGGTCCACAAGTTCGTCTTGGGACTCAGGGAAACTATTAGACCTTTAGTGAGGAAGGAGAGATGTTACTCCTTGGCACAGGCCATGGAGATGGCTTTAGTCTATGAGGATGGCCACAGGGCCATAGGCTCCTAGGGTCAGAGGTCCTCATGGACTAAGATAAGTCGACCCTTCCCCACATCTACTCCTGGCTCGATCAATGCACAACCTTCCAAAGAGGCTAAGCAAGTGCATATGATCAAGATAGTTTCAGGAGGGAAAAGGAAAGTGTTTGCTCTGGCTGAGAGGGCATATAATAAGTCTATTCTTACCCCTAAGCAGAAAGAGAAGGCAATGAAAGAGAGGTTATGCTATGGGTGTCTAGGGCAGCACCTTTTCAAGGAAGGACTGTCCTAAGAAAAAGAAAATAGCAGCCAACATAGTTATTAATCACACTCAGGTAGGGAGTGATGGAGATTAGGACTTTGGAAATTCTGCATCCGAGATATCATCTCCCATAGTGGCCATGAAGGTTACAAAGAAGGTTCCTACTATGCTAGACGCTGTGCTTTTGCCAGTGGCATAGAAAGGATACCAGTTTCGAGACACCGAGCTCATTGTCATGAGGGGAGTTGTCGTAGGACAGCTTGTCAAGGTACTCTTTGACACTGGGTCGATGCATAATGTGATTAGTTCTAGACTAGTCAGGAGGCTACACTTAGAGACCGTGCAGTCAGACTACGCCTACACAGTAGAATTGACGGGAAAGGAACTGAGACTTGGGACTGACGAGTGGTTGGTTTGCCCATTCAGATCCAGTCTTACGAGGATAGATTGGATTTCGAGATAGCTAGACTGACACGTTTCAATGTAGTCCTAAGTAAGAAGTGGCATGGTAGGAAACAACCAATCATTGACTTTGCTTTGCATGTGTATCCATTTTAGCATGAGGGGAGGCGAGTATTGATATGTGGAGAGCTAGATCTCTAAGAGATGCGATTGGTAATGGCTACCAAGTTGCTCAAGATTGATTGTAAGTATATTTGTTTTCTTTATTTTGTGTATTCGTCGTGTAGTATGATAGATTCATGCACTCATGGAAACTTTAGTTGGAATGCTTAAGCATTTTCATAGAAAGTAAGAGCAGAATTCCAAGAGTTATTCTTGAAAGAATTACCTTCAGGTTTACCTCCTTGAAGGAACATTGAGCATAGAATCGAATCGGTATCAGGAGCGAGTCAGACCGCTCAACCATCATTTCGAATGAGTATGCAGGAGGAGAATGAAGTTTGCAAAGCTCGGAACAAGTACTTATAGAAAGGGTTGATGAGATCAGCTATTCACCCTTTACAACATTTGTTCTTATGGCGAAAAAGAAAGATGGATCTTATAGGATGTGTATCGACTATCAAGCACTCAATAAGATTACCATCAAGCACAAATATCCAATGCCCAAGCTAGATGATCTTTTAGATGCTCTAGGTGGAGCCATTCTATATAGCAAATAGATTTTAAGAATGGCTACCATCAGATTAGGGTAAAAGATCATGATGTATATAAAACAGCTTTCAAGACCCGTTTTGGAGATTATGAGTATTTATTTATGCCATTTGGTTTGACTAATTCACCAGCTACTTTTATGATGTTAATGAATGATATTCTACGACCGTTCGTTGGAAAGTGTGTTGTGGATTTTGTTGATGATTTGCTAGTGTATAGTAGGTCTGTGCATGAGCATGAAAGTCATTTGAGATTAGTATAAGTTGAAAGAAAATAAGTTGTTTGTAAATCGAGATAAGGCTCAGCTTTTTCTTTCAGAGATGAAGTATTTAGGGCATGTGGTATGGGCTGATGGGGTTCAAATGGATCCCAAGAAGGTCTCAATTATTTTAGCTTGGCCTACTCCTCAAGATGAGGGATAATTACGGTTATTTCTAAGACTTTCCGATTGCTATCGGAAATTCATCTCTTCTTATTCGTCAATGGCAGTACTTATGACGAACTTGCTTGAAGGCAAAGTTCCATTTGCATGGAAGCAAGAGAAGCAAGAAAGTTTTGATACTCTGAAACAAGGTGTTTCAAAGGCTCCCATACCCAAAGTGGTAGATCCGCAGAAACCATTTGAGTTAGAGACAGATGCTAGTGGCATAGCCATTGGAGAAGTCTTGAGCAAAGATGGCATGCCAATAGCTTTTGAAAGCAAGAAGTTGAGTAGTGCACAACACAATTGGCTAGTGCATGATCAGGAGTTGTATGCAGTGGTGCATGCTCTTAAAGTTTGAAGATACTATCTTTATGGTGTAGACTTTAAGGTATACACAAATCACCATACACTCAAGTACTTTTGTAGTCATCTAGATCTTCAAGGCTTACAAGCTCGTTGGGAGGAGCTCATCTTGTATAGAAGAGTCAAAGAGAATATAGTAGCTGATGCAGTATCACGGATAGTGTATCAAATGAGCTTTACAGTTCTAGAAAGCTCATTGCTTCAAGAAATAAAGGGAGCACACGTGGAAGATCCACATTTGCTACAGATTATTAGAGCTATCAGTGATGACTCTATCATAGGAGACGAGGGAGTCCCAACTGTTTCTTCCTCTAGCAGAGCAAACAAGTTGAGTCCGTATTCCAATTTCTCAAAGGAGAATGGAATAGTCAAACGGAAAGGAAAGGTTTGCGTACTAGATTCCCGGGATTTGAGAAGAAAAGTCATGCATGACAACCATGATGTTCCTTGTGCAGGGCATCCTGGACAATACAACTTGTTAGAAGAACATTGTGGTTGCCTGGATTAGCCAGAGATGACACTTATGTTCAACAATGCTTTATGTGTCAAGTCAACAAGGTAGAAAGGGTAAAGACACCATGGTCTTTTGCATCCTTTACAGATTCAAGATCATAACTGGAGTATGGGACAGTGTATTCATGGATTTCATAGTGGGGTTACCGCGGACCCAAAGGAAGCGGGATACTATCCTAGTTGTGTTAGATAGATTGAGCAAGATGGCTCATTTCATACCCAGGCTTGAGACGATAGAAGCTTCGCATGTAGCGGAGTTGTTCATCTAGCATGTCTTAAGATTGCATGGGTTACGACATCCATAGTTTCAGATAGGGATGTCAGATTCACAGGATACTTCTGGAAGTTTGTATTTGACAAATTGAAAGTGTCATTGAAGATGAGTAGTTGTGAACATCCAGAGACAAATGGTCAGACTGAGAGGGTCAAACAAATTCTAGAGGACATGTTGAGGGCATGTGTGTCTGAGAGGCAGACAGACTCGGATAGTTACTTGCCACTAGTAGAGTTTGCTTATAACAATAGACCTCATGAAGTGACAGGAATGTCTCCTTTTGAGATGAACTATGGCATGAATCCCACTGCTCCCAGTACCATAGGAATGTCCTAGTGCTTCCGAGTTCTTAGCAAACCTCCAAACAAATTTAGAAATATCTAAAGCCAAGATGCAGCAAGCAGCTCATAGGGCAAAAAAGTATGCAAAAGAGTATGCTGTCACGAAGAGATCTTCTAGAGTCTTTGAAGAAGGAGACACATTTTTCCTTCAAGTGCCAGCTAGATCTACTTCACTATCCACATGGAAGTGTACTAAGCTTTCACCAAGGTTTTGTGGACCTTGGAAGATAGTAAAGAAGCTTAGTGATATTGCATACCAATTAGAGCTTCCTTCAGATTGCAGAGTCCATCCAATCTTTCATGTTAGTAAACTTAGAAAGTATATTTCCAGATATTTCCAAGGAGGATAATCTAATAGAGGGTATTGTTTTTTTGCAAGAAAGTGATAGCACATATCATTCTCTAGATAGGATACTAGATCGGAGACAAAAGTGGTTGAGAAACCGTGTCATCCAGGAGTATCTAGTAGCCTTGAGAGGATTACCGCTTACAGACTCTACTTGGGAATCAGAAGCTCTGGTTTGCAAGTACTTTCCCTCATTGATCATTGAGGACAATGATCTTTAGAAGGGGGGGAGAGTTTCAGACATTGGTCTACAGAGACCACTCCATGTGTGTGTGGGAGAAGGGCCAGCCATAGCCAAGGTCCCAAGCTCGGGGGATATCCTAAGGTATTCAATGGTAATGGAGACGAGTGTTGCATGATGGACAGATGGAGGCACTAGACCATTCCAGATCATTGCTATTTTGAATACAAGGGGATATAATGGATGGGAAGAGAGTGGCACACGCATCATTCACAAATCTTTACTCTTTAGTGCTTACACATAAGCTGATGTGTATGGAATAATCTTCATGTAGTTGGTTGCATCATCATCTTTGGGACAGTCAAACTTGAAAAGCTTCACATGTGGCTGCAATTTGGCACTTTGAGAGGCTTTGCATCAGCCATGTTGAATCTGTCCAGCACTTGTTCGATTTACTTTCAATTGTGACAAATGCAATGTGTGCTGCTTCTGTGCCTTTTTTTCCTCATTCCAAAGATATGTTTAGCTTCCCCAAGGTCTTTCATTGGAAGTGCAGAGTTCAGCCACTGTTCAAGAACATTTAAAGTGGTCGTCTTCTCTGATTGGGCTGCCGTCATCATCCTTTTTGGTGTACAAACAGTGGTCTCCATGGGTTCTTTTGAACTCATGTTTGAGCATGAATGCATGAAAGTTCTTATACCAATTGCCTGGGGGCTTGTCTCAGCCATATAAACTCATTTTCAGCTTGCATACCAGATGCTCCTTTCCAAGAATGGCATATCCTTCTGCCTGTTTCATGTACAGCTCTTCATCTAAATCACCATGCAAAAAGGCTGTTTTAACATCCACTTGGAATAACTTCAAATCAAAGGCAGCTGTGAGAGTGAACAACACACGTAATCATTAATGTGGTCATTTTAACCATAGGAGAGAACACTTCTTGGAGATCAATGCCCTCTTTTTGGGCATATCCCTTAGCAATCAGCCTTGCTTTGTACTTGGGTTTGCCATCCACAGTCTTGATTTGTATACCCACTTGTTAGGAATGACCTTCCTGCCTTTAGGCAACTCAACCAAATCCCAAGTATCATTTGCATGCAAGGCGTTTATCTCTTCTTGCTTGGCTAACTCCCACTTCTTGTGCTCACATAGCTTTGCCTCTTTATAAGTGAGATGCTCACTCTCATCTAATGGCATAATGTAATGTATAGAGGGATCATATCTGGTCTTAGATCTTCTTACCCAATGATCCATATTCTTTGACAATGGATCTACATCAGGAGGTATATCAACTTCCTCATTATTAATGGGCTGCCATACATCATTTCCAGCCCTTTTTTCAGCATGAACAAGTGGCTGCATATGCCTTTCAAGAGCCCTCAATTTGCTGTCCTACATCTTCTGGGTCAATTACCACTGTCACATCGTCACTTCCAGCATATATGGTGCATCCTGAGGGTTCAAATCAGATTTAACAGGTGGCTGTACATGCTGAAATTGACCCTTTTATGCTCATCTTTAGAAGCAGAATTGTTTTTGAGCAGCTTTGTCTCATTAGATACAACATCTCAGCAGCGTATTACCTTCTTGAACTGAGCTAACCAAATTCTGTAGCCCATTCACCTTCATCACCACAACATCTTGGCTGCGTATTACCTTCTTGAACTGAGCTAACCAAATTCTGTAGCCCATTCACCTTCATCACCATAATGCATGAAGATGCTTTTCATGGATTTTGCATCTAACTTTCTTCTCAACTGAGGTCTTATGTGCACAAAAGCATCACAACTTTCGGGGATGTCACCTTTTAGGGATGTGTGAGGGATCGATTGCAAACATGAACTGTAGTTTTTTAGAACCTCTCTCCAAAATTCCATGAGGGAGACTAGCTATGGACAACATCCATCTCATCTTCTCGAATAAAGTCTTGTTATATGTTTAAGGCATACCATTTAGAGAGGGGTTGTATGGGACTGTTAACTCCCACTTAATACCGAGATTTTCATAAAATCTATTGAATTTTGCACTTTTAAACTCACCTCTATTATCTGTGTGTAGACATTTCAGTTTGCTGCCTGTTTGGGTGGTCACAAATGCATGGAATTTCTTAAATGAAGCAAAGGCTTCATCCTTGCAAATAAACCCAAATCTTTCTGAAATAGCCATCAACTAAAGATACAAAATAAAGAACATCCCCATAGATTTGGTGGGCATGCTACAAACATTAGAGTGAACAAGATCAAGCACATTAGACTTATGAGAATAGTAAGATTCTTTACTTGCTTTCCATATTGACATTCATTACAAAAATCAAGTTTTATGCCTTTAGCATCAAACTTTCAAGATTACTAATTTGTCAAGGCCCTTTTAGTGGATGTGGTGAAGCATTTTATATCATAATTCCACGTGAAAATTAATTCAGCGAAAGCAATAAACTTGCCCAGCAAGGCTTTCTCATGCTAGCAGTCTTGTGCAAGAAGTAAAGTGTAGTTTTCTTAGTGCCTTCGGTAATCGGCCTTGAGCCTTTTATGAGCTTTATGATCTCTTTTCAAAGAGGGTACTATATCCATGCATATCCATATGTCAAACAAAAGTAAGCTTTTCTTGATACTAAGTACATCTCACATGATGCAAAATCAGCCCATGTAAGTCCATCTAGAGAAAGATGCATTGTACCAATACCTTCGATGGAACATGTATGTGTGGTGGTCCAAATACTTCTATGATGCCCTTCATTTTGAAGTAAGCAAGCTCGACATGTTGAGTTGAAGTCGATAACCAGCTAGAAATTCGAAGCCCACGCATGGTGATTCTCTATGTTCCTTTAGCGCCTAGCCACATATCACTTTTATAATCTTCTCTCTTTCCATACCATCTAAAGCACCATTTGGCTCCACGCATGGGTGCCACATGAGACTCTTGTGAGCTCACATAATCAAAACTCTAAGAGAGAATTCCCCCCGCTTAGTAACATGTGCTATATGTAACATTTTCTTCTCCCTAAGTCCATTTTTGTCCTCAAAAATGGTGTTGGAAAGTCCTATTGAAAGAGAGAAAGATAATAGAATAGATACTCCCACTAAACCCTATGTGCCTAATGTACATGGTCATATCTTTGTGGTGTTTCTCTGTATCCTTTCCCTTAAAAAGACTCTTGGGAAGGCAATATAAAGGTGGGAAATCTCCTCTGAAGGGTGCTAACATGCTCCCATGTGGCACTATCCGGTGAACTCTCTTTCCACTTTATTAGGCACTCTATATATAGTTGACTTCTCGTTTGTTTCTCTTGAGTGCATAGTATCCTCTTAGGCTCATGTGGAATAGATTGAGCAAAAATAGGCTCTATTATCTCACTATGTAGAATGAGGTTGTCAGATTCACCCCGTCTCTTCTTAACCGAGCTGATGTAAAATGCTGGATGGTTCTAACTACTCTTTGGAAGTTGGAGCTGTTAAGCCATCTTGCCTATTCTCTTTGATATTGAGAATGGTCCATAATACCTAGGAGATAATTTTGTACAAGGTCTTATCTTCATGGTTGAATATCTAAAAAATTCTTCAGATCCTAAAATAAAACTAATATCCTTAAGGATGAATGAATCCTTAGATGTATGAAGTCTAGATTATATTCCTGTAGAAAGAAGGCCTTTCAAACTACTAGAGGGAAGAATAAAACAATTAGCAAAAACTATATGAGCCAAATCTTTATTTATGAAAGAGGAAAAAGGAAATACTATTGCAATGATAATTCTTCTAGAAATCAGAAATTTATCTTGTTCTTTCTGAATATAATAAAAGGGTAGACCCAAAGCTTTCTAACATGGGAAAAAAGGGTTTCCATATAATCAAGTGTGTTAGTGCTCTTTGAAGTTAGTCACTCAACCATACATGAAGAGTGGCATTTATATCTTGATGCCCATGGAGGGAGACTTATATGAGCAATGAGGGGTTTCATCTCTACATGGAGAAACTTATATAGGATCAACAAGTGGTAAATGTAACACCTTATTGTATATGTGTGTACAATAGATATAGACGAGAACATATAACCTTGATCTGAAAAGGACTAACCTGCCTTGATAATCTTGGGATTATGTTTAATTCTATTCTTATAATAACATAGCATCCTCTATTTATGTCTATCCTTCCAAGTAGTACTTGTTTGAGAAGAGTGGGGGATGCATGTGTCCTCTTTATGATGTGTATTATGAGAGTGTTGTTCATCTCAAAGGACCTTGTGCTTGCTGGTGGATACTTTGCATGATGTGTGAAAACAAATAACTAAAATAAATAACAAATATACCTTCCTAGCATACTCCCCTAGTTTTAGGTTAGGAGGGATTGTTGGAAAATATGTCAAATAGGGAAGCCTTTCAATAAGGACCCCACTTGGAGGTTAATTAAAATTAATGTAGGTTAATGATTGTAATTTATTATTTGTAATATGTGATGACATATTATCTTAATTTTGTAGTATAAATATCATAAGATATTTATAAATTATATCTTATGGGTATATATGTATGTTGTCACGATTCATAACGCACCTTAAGCACCTTACCTTTGAATACCATTCAATCCTTGCAGCTTATGCACACCGAACTAAACACACCCGATCGCTTTGGTACACATGGCGTATGTCTTAATAAAATCAAGGCGACCATCATAGAAAGCCTTAAGGCACAATTCTGGAAAAGGTTCATACTCGATAGTTGCTTTTAGGTGATTTTTTGTGCATTCTTATGAGCTAAGTTCTATATGAAGAGCAGTTTGGGCACACACAATTCATCACTCATGGAGCTCTTCACATGAGCTAAGCTCTATATAAAGAGTAGCTTGGGCACACACAATTCATCACTCATGGAGCTCTTCAACTTGAAGAGGTGGAGTTGTGTTTTCTTCATCATCTACAAGATGTGCAGAAGCTTAAGCTTATCTATTTGGAGGAGATCATCTTCAGCTTTGGAGGTTTTGGTGTCAATCGAAAGCTTGTATTCATCATAATGAAGGCATCTATGCAAAAACAAACAATTTAGCAAGCAAGATAGGAGATTAGCAAATTGTTTATATTATGTGGTATCTCATTTAATGTAATCAATATTACTGCATAGAAGAGAGCAATGAGAGCTTCTAGTTGCATAGGCACTCTTAGGAAGGACCATCCCTGAGAAGTCTATGCATTATTGAGCTTACCAAACAAAAACTTGCAAGAGAGACTTAAATGGTCTCATTGCGTGCGACGTGAGAGAAATATGGGTGATCCATTCTATTTGATGGATAGTTGGATATGCACAAGAAAAATGTGTATAACATCATGGTTTTCTTTTGCAAGGAAACAATGTTTTTGCATGCCATTCAAGTACACGCACCAAGAACTCTTGTCACAAGTGAATTCAATTTTGCCCATATGAGAAAAGCGATAGAGGATATAAGATCACAAAATGTCACATGGTTACAAACAATGGATTCAATTGTGTGACTATGGGTCATATGATGGAAGAAGCATACCCCAAAACTGTTGGAAGTGTGTAGTTCCAAATAATAATCACATGTTAATCAAGGTCTTTGCAACACTTGAACCTTAGCACATAACACATTGACTAAATTAAATGAGATGAATGACAATAGAATAGAGAGAAGGCGATTGAAAGTGTAGCAGCTTAAAGCTAACTACACACTAATTAAATACTAAATGTCAATGTTGAATGTGTGTAATGATATGAAATTGAATATAGGCGAATGAAAAGGGTTTTAAGGCAAAATATAGAGAAGAGAGTGCCTAAGAGGTATTATGTGAGAGAATATGTGCAATTGGAAGTGTAAAAACTGTCAAAGCAACTATTATAACAAACCCTAATCTGAAATCAAGTCTTCTCTTATATTGAAGAGAAGCTATGGAACCTTCAATGCATTGAAGTGGTAGGTTAAGAGTGGGTACAACAGGAACACTTGAAGAAACCCTAAATTAAGAAGCTTGTACCCACAAAATCAACATGCACATATGTATGTTTCGTGATTTGCTTTATGCTTTTCATATAGCTTTTGATCGAAAGTAATTCCAGCCATTGATTAAGCTGCTTTTTGTACTTCAAATCCTAGCCATTGATCTTAAATCTATGAAAAACACTTTGAAAAGCAAACCACTTTTTGATGCAAGATAATGCAATGTTATATACCATTAGAAAGCTCTCAAAGAGTACTATCCAATGAGCCAACATAAAATTTTGACCATCTTTGACCAAAATTTGACTAAGTGCCAAAATTAGGGTGCTAGAATTTTGGCAATTTTAGGGAATTATGACATTCTTTTCCAACAATCGCTCCCTCAATGTCATAATGGCATAAGGTTCGATGATTTTCATAATTTCTGATGTCTATCTCTAGATAATGCTTTGGTAACTATATTAACCAGAGTCTCACTTGTAGGTACATAAGTTAGCTCAATGTGCTTTTTCGATACTTGTTCCGGAATGTAATGGTAATGTGCTTCTATATGTTCTATCCTTGCATGAATGATTCTTTGCGATTGCAATAGCACTTTGACTATCTGAAAATATTTGCATACGAAGATGAAGATGAATATTGTTTTCCAACAATCTCTCTCTCTCAATGTCATAATGGCATAAGGTTCAATAATTTGCATAACTTATGGTGTTTGTCTTTGGATAATGCTTTGATAAGTATATCAGTCACATTCTCACTTGTAGGACATTCTCACTTGTAGGTACATAAGTTAGCTCAATGTGCGTTTTAGATTCTTGTTCTGGAATGTAATGATAATGTGCTTCTATATGCTTTGTTCTTGCATGATGAACATGATTCTTTACGATTGCAATAACACTTTGACTATCTGAAAATATTTGCATAGGAAGATGAACATGAACAACAAAATAACTAAGAATTTTTTGCAATAGCTTCAAGTGTAGCTGTAAGGTAATCCTTGTACTTTGCTTCACTTGAAGACATAGTTAATATGAGTTGCTTCCTAGAGAACCATGAGATAAGGCATTCTCCAAAATAAAAACAATAGCCTCTTGTACTTCTTCCAGTGTCTTTGTCACCTTCTCAATCAGAATTTGCGAAACCTTGTAAGTATAAAACGTAGAAACTTTGGAAATATCATTGCATAATTCATAGTCCCTTTCAAATATTTGAAAATTCTCTTAACTGTTGTCCAATGAACTTTGAGAGGTTTGTGCGTGAATCTTAAGACTTGAGAAACTGCAAACTGAATTTTTGCTCGTATATTACATAGATTGATTAAGTTGGATCATGATTATATAGTGTAGCATCTAAAGATTCATAATTTGCTTCTGCTTCTAATGACACATTAACATCCATAGATGTTTGCATAGGTTTACAATATGCCATTTCAAACCTTTCTAAAAGTTTCTCGATGTACTTATGCTTTGTCATATAGATACAACCATTCTTGAATTTGAACTCAATATCAAGATAATAACATAAAATACCAAGATCATTAACATGAAATGTGTGCTTAAGTTATGACTTAAAAAATTGAAGATTTGAGTCCTTTGGATGAGTCATAATCATATTATCAACATATATGTTAACTATGATCAAGAAATTTGTCTCTGACTTAACATTGAGAGTCGGAGAAGCTTCAAAGTTATCAGAACCAATAGATAAAAGATATATATGAATCTTTTCATACCAAAGACTTGTGCTTGTTTCAAACCATAAAGTGCTTTTATGAGTTTGCAAACTAAGTGTTCTTTACCTGGTTCTTCAAAACCTTCTCGTTGCTGAACATAAACATCTTCATGAAGATCACCATTTAGAAAAGCTGTCTCGATATCTAATTGGTATACATTACAATCAAAGAATGCAACAAGAGAAAGGACTATTATTACTAGGATCATTCTAAAAGTAGATGCGAATGTTTCATCATAGTCTATAACTTTCTTTTGTGCATAACCCTTGACAACTAACCTTGCATTATACTTGTCAATTATACAGTTTGCTTTTCTTTTGATCTTGAAGATCCACTACCAATAGTTTTCTTACCTTTTGGTAACTCACAAAGATTCTGTGTTTGATTCTTATGAATAGAATCAATCTTCTCCTACATTGCTTTCTTCCAAATAGGACTTTGTAATGCATCTTTGACACTATCTAGTTCGTTCTCGAGGAAAGTAAGTGCAAGAGTGTTATGAATCTCAAAATATTAAGAGTAATTTACTTGAGCTTCACGATCTTTGTTTGTCTGACTTCTTGTCTTTCTTATGAAGTTTTATATACCATTATCCTTCACTATTTGAAAGAATCATTTTGGAAGTGTCTTAAAACTGGTGCAAGATCTTGTTCCTATGCAACTGTGTCCTATAGAGCTCTTGAAGTTTTTCCAACTTCATAAGTTGGTAGATCAAGAGGTGGGGTAGAACTAGGAGAGGTTGATGTAGATAGTGGTATAGGAGTTACAACTTTCTTCTTACCTTTATCAACTTAAACCTTTGGGATTTGAGAAGGTTGATCACCCCTGGGCCCTTATATATGGCTGAATGTAAGCGTCTAAATTTTTTCATAGTCATCCGCTTTAATAAAATATGGAATTTTTGCATGTTTATGATAAATTTGACTTTCTGCAACATAAGCATTGTGTGATAGTAGGATTTTACCTCTTTCTGATACATAGAATTTGGATCCTTTGCTTTCAATAGCATAACCAATAAAAACTGCTTTGATGGCTTTCACATTAAGCTTACCTCGATTCTTCTTCTCAATGTGAACATAAGATGGAGAACCAAAAACTTTGAGATAACTCATATTGGATTTCTTACCATAATAAGCTTGAGAAGGAGTAATGGCCTTTAGAGCTTTTGTGGAAGACCTATTTAGAATGTGATAAGCTTTGTGTACTACATCAAACCGAAACTTAAGTGAAAGCTTCTTTAAAGACATCATACTATGCATCATTTCAATAAGTGTCCTATTTTTTTCTTTTTGCAACACCATTCTGTTCTGGAATATAAGCAATAGTGAGTTGATGAGAGATACCTTTGTCCTGAAGAAAAGACTTAAAGTCCTTTGACATGTGCTCTCCTCCTTAATCACTTCTTATAATCTGAATTTTAGCTTGGGTTTCATCTTCAACCATAACTAAAAACTTCTTTAAAGTAGGAAAGATTTCTGACTTTGTTTTTAATCCATAAACCCAAGAATATCTTGAAAAATCATGACGAAATGCCTTTAACTTTGAATAAAAATTTGCTCTCAAAGGTCCATTAACATCTGAATGCATGATCTTCAACTTTCTTGTAGCAGTAATGTATCCATACTTTTTGAAAGTTAGCTTGTGAAACTTTCCTTCAAGACATCTTTCGCTTGACTATGCATCATCTAGTAAAGCAAAAGTAGGTAAACTTGCAACCATACCTTGATCTTTGATGTGATTGAGAGCTCTGTAATTGATATGACGAAATCTAGCATGCCATAACTTTATATTCTCCTTTGGTATAGAAGATTTGGCAATACCAATTTTGGACAATAAGAACATACCACTTCTTGTTTCACCTTGTAGTAGATAATGCTCCTTATTAGGTGCGAGGATCTGACATGAATATTTCTTAAAAATAACTTTATTTGATAAGAAAGTAGAATTAGATAGCAAATTCTTCTTCGTATTTGGAACATAAAGAACATTAGAAATTGTAAAATTTGCACATGCTCTTTATAGCTTTGAACTCTATGTGACAAACTCTATGGAAAAAGCTAGAAAAAACATAAATCAAAATCGTACTTGCACCTAGATTTTTACCTGTAGCGTCAAGAAGCTTTTGGTGACTTGCTTTATGCCTTTCATATAGCTTTTCATTGAAAGTAATCTCAGCCATTGATTAACTTGCTATTTGTACTTCAAATCCTAGTCATTGATCTTAAATCTATGAAATGAACTTTGAAAAGCAAAAATTAGGACTTGAATCTTCAACCACTTTTTGATCAGAGATGGCGCAACGTTATATACCAATAGAAAGCTCTCAAAGAGTACTATCCAATGAGCCAATAAAAAAATTATGAACATCTTTGATCAAAATTTGACTAGGTACCAAAACGTTAGAATTTTGACAATTTTAGGGCATTCTAACATTGTTTTCCAATGCCCCAAATGACATGGATCCCTTTTGTGGCTCATAACTTAGACCTAGTGATGGAAGATATAGGAGCTTGCTGTTGGAAATCAATGTACATATGGTCCATCTCCAACAATCCAACATAGGACTTCGCCATTTTTTTGTACATTTTGAGTAAAACTTTTTTATGCTAGATAGATAGAGTTTCATGAGAGCTATCTAGTGATATGCATCATTCTATCATTAGAAGTCAGGATTAGGAGAAAACTCAAACCCTAGTTTCTGCCCTAAAATGATACCACGCATATTTCTGAGGTTCTTGATGTAAAAAACAGAAAAAGCTAGGTTAGGTTATTAGTAGATGGCAAAAGCACCAATGTTTTAGCGATAAAAAATAAAGCTACTTAAAAAAAAAAGATGGAATTTTAAATTGCTTGAAAAGCTAAAAAATAGCGATAGGTTTTAAAAAACTCAACGATCAGCTTTTCTGGAAGTACAATCGCAGATTTTTTCGCACGGAGGCCAAAGCTATATAATAGAGGTGTGGGCAACACTTTTGAGACATCAAGGAGGAGTCACTTCTTGAGTTGATGCTGCTATAGTGTCAATTTTGGAGTTCTGAAGCTTTGGAGGCTAGGTATGCTCAAAGGTTGTTAGTATTGGAAGATCCTGGGGCCCCAAATTCCAACACTTGCCATGAGTTCATATCATTCTTACCAAAGCTGGATTCATAGTGAAGTTTGTGATTAGTCGATTCAAAGTTGAAAACATATTTCGTTCTCGTAGTGACTTCGATCTTCAAAACCTATCCATCACAAGATTTTGTCATATGCTCATTGTGTTGGATAGGGTCTTGTGAGTTAGTAAAGGTCTCCTTTGTACAATTGTAGGAGAGGAGTGGTACCAAATACCTATGCTAGAGACGAAGATCCCTTGTATGTACGATTTTCATCACTTGTCATAAGAGATATGCCTTGTGGTCGAAGGTAAAGGTTCTTATTGTTGCCCTTTAGCTAAATAATCCGTGCTTTGAATCACAAACATGAAGGAAAGCACACTTCGACTTATATATGAGTATGCGAGTCGTATACAAGGTTACATTGTGGATATATCAAGCCTTGTCGACTTTCATGTAGAGACTAAGTCATCTAATTTATATTATATATATCATGATTCATGCATAATACATGTATGATGTATGTTTCCTTTTGTTTGTTAAAACTTAAGATTATAAATTAGTTTGAATTTTACAAGCATCATGATTTATGTGAAGCAATGTCTAGAAGATGGGATTGGTTTCATAACCTAATCCACACAATTGTTCTATACTCCCTCCTTTATGAAGATTTGAGGCTCATGATACATATATGGTGGAGGACTCTTGGATAGGGTATTTGGGAGGACGAACCCAAGGAAATATAGTGTTTTATGCACTCTTGCAAAGAGAGTGTCTACAATTTCAGTCCATCGAGAGATGCTTTGGACTTTGAAGGTTGAAAGTGAACTAGGTTTTCCTTTGTCAATTGGTGGGGAATATATGACGTTGATGCTTCTCTACTAGTAAGTCTCTCCAACTTAAGTTCAAGCTTCAAAGATATATATATATATATATATATATATATATATATATATATATATATATATATATATATATATATATATATATATATATATATATATATATATATATATATATATATATATATAGTTTTATTATTATTATGTTTGAATCATTATACTTATCTATATAATCTGTCATCATTTCTTTTACTGGAGAAAATTAGCACTACAAGTATTATCACAAGATTGTAGGACCCACCCATCATAAAGGAATTGGAGTAAACGGATGTTGTTTCGCATAGAGAAGAGGAACATGTTAGTCCACAAAAACTTGAAAAATTAGTGTACACATTGTAGTCTCAAGTTGTTGAAGAGCAAAAGAACCCACATTGCACTCTTACAAGTAATTGAAATATATTTTGTAACTTGTTAGCCATACCATCCGTCCAGATTCAGACACTGGCCTACCAAAGGATTTGGAGTAAAGATCAGTGTCATTTAGCAGAGATGATGATGGTTCGGTCATGGACACATGTACAGTCATGGATATTCATAATTTCATAGTGATAGTATATCGTCCTCCTCATGGACTAGTTCATTTGAGAAGGATGATGATATTGATGATGTTGTAGATGAAGAGTCCAAGCCTTGACTCCCCGGCATTTGACTCTTTACGATTTATTGTTATTGTTCATGATCTATGACATCCATATTCTATATTATTCTTGACTCTTCATGTTATATTCGTAGACTCATAGTCTTATTCATTCATGGATCATGTTTCTTATCACTTATGGGTGTTATTCCTTGAAGAAAAGAAAATCTTAGGAAAGCAATGAATGAGGTAGCTCAATGTTGTAAACAGGTCTAGACCACCTACATGAATGTCAACAATAATACAAAAGCTCTTGCTTCTCGTGCTCCAGTTTCCCATGCACCAGATAAACCTCAAGCTCATAATTGTTGGAGCAAGTCTATGACAAGCCTAAGTATTGGCTTGAGTCTCACAAAGTCATTAAAGAAGCTTCAAAATGAAGACTATGTAAAGTTCACTTGTGAACTACCTCTTGTAACTTTTGAAGAGTTTACTTAATGTAAAAGTAAGAGAATCTTAAGTGGTTGAGTCCACTTGATCAAGAATGGAAAGAGGAGCCACGAATTCGTGATTTGTGGTAGGTAGAGAATCAAATCAATCATTGATTGATTGGAGAGTGATTGAGGGAAGTTAGCCTCCCAAACTCAACTATAAATAGATGTCAGTTTTAGTCGTGGTTAGAGAGACCTATGTGAAGACCTCCAAGAGCTGAGCTTTATGCCATATCAAAGTGTGATTACAAGGCACACATATGTATCAGTAAGTCATTGTATTGTACAAGCAATATACTTTCATTTTCATGATTATTTGAGTTCATCTTTCCATGTTCTTGTAATGTGTACTACTCACTGCCATTACTTCAGTTTTTCTCAGTCAGCTTGCAGAGATTGTTTCTCTGCACTTGGTTCATCATTTTCAGTGATTTAACTTGGTAAAGTTAGCTCTATAAGTCTACTATATGCTCACAAATTTTCATGTCATTTGGATGTTGGAATCTTCAGTTATGTTCATTTGAAGTCAACAGGGTATGTTCATCTTCACTTCTCTGTCAGGTACCCGAGTTTTTCAGTCATCTTGTCAGAGTCATTTCTCAGTGGTTACTCATCCAAATTCAGTGATTTAAAGCTTGTTGGATTCAGCTTACTGTCTAGTATAAGCATACAAATTTTCATGATCATTGGATTCTTACATCTTGAGTTATGTTACTTTTTCTACTCACTGGTCTATTTCTGTAGCAGCCCGTGAAAATCGGGATGATGTCATCACTTGTTAAAAGTCATTCTCAGTGTGTGGTTTGTTATTTTTGATGAGATTACTCTCTAAAGTTAGCTCTTTAAGCTACCTAGCTTTCCCCAAGAGGAATTAATCTAATTGGACAAGAGGAATTAATCTAATGCTCAGAGAATTATGTAAAACACTGGACAGGTGTATCAACCAAGAATAGCAAGTTTTCACCTCTGAGCTAACTCCAACTTATCTGTTTTGATCTATCTTTTTGAGAGTGATCTTCCAAGGTACATAGGGTGTCTAATACATCCATTGGCAAGCTAAAAGGGCCCACCATCTACTCCTGGAGTTCATTTTGCTGGTGTAGAGCAAAGATTTTGCAACACCTCTTCATCTTCAACACATACCTATCCATCTCTTCACAGTGGTATCAGAGCAAGGTTGGACAACATGGCAGATGGATTTCCTTCATCAATTGACAAATTGGACAGAGGTAACTACTCAGCTTGGTCATTAAGGATGGAAGCTTATCTCCAAGGTAGAAGTTTATATGGTTATGTGGCTGGAGATGAAGTTATGCCAAGTTTCAGGAACAAAAGTCAACCAACACAAGAAGAGCAAGAAAGATTGAGCACATGGTGCTCCAAGGATGCACTTGCAAGGTCTTATCTCCTCAACTCTATCTCAGATTTTTTGTTGCCTCACATTAGAAGTTGTAAGACATCTCAGGAAGTGTGGGATGCACTTGAAGCTTTCTTTTCTTCAAGTACCAAAGCTAGGAAGCATCAACTATGGTTGGAGTTCACAACTCTCAAGAAGGCTCCCAAACAAAATGTGACTGATTTTGTCACAAAGCTCAAGGACATAGCGGATCAGTTGGGAAGCATTGGAGAGGTAATAGATGAAGAGCAAATTGTAAGGCAGGTCATCAATGGCTTGAAGGCAGATGATAAGTGGGAAGCATTCACCACAGCTATGGATTTGTACATGGACATGCATGTACCTGATTTCAACACACTCATTGGACAACTACTTACTCAAGAGGCAAAGCTTATCAAAAATGGAGAAAGCTCTAAAGGTAATCAATCTTCAGCTTTATACACGGATAAAAGCAAGTCTAAAGATAACAAAGGAAAGGCAAAGAAAGTGGATGATGAAGCAGGTACATATCAAGCTAACTATGCAGGTAGAGGAAGACATGGCAGAGGTAGAGGAAGAGGAGGTAGACAAGGCAGGGGGAGATCCCAAGACTCCAACTCATGTTCTATTTGTGGATTAACTAATCATACAACTGAAAATTGCTTTAGGAATTCCAGGAATCAAAGAGGCAGAGGATACAATAGAGGAAGTTATGGCTACTCAAGAGGAAGGTTCAACAACTACCATGGCAACTACAACAACTACAATCATTCAAACTATCAAGGAGGCTACAAAGGAAGGAGAGACTACAATAACTACACAGAAGACTCAAACAAAGAGGATTCATTATTGATCATGAACATGGCTATGCCACAAGGTAAATCTGATGAGCATGTTTTCTACATAGATTCAGGTTGTTCAAATCATGTGGCAGGAAATGTGGCACTCCTATCAGATTTAGAAGATCCAAGGAATAAGCATGAGGTACAAACAGGAGATGATACAAAACATCCTGTGGAGAAAATAGGCAATGTCAAAGCACCTGATGGAAACATCAACCTACTCAGTAAGGTACTCTATGTCCCTACCATTACAAAGAATTTGATAAGTGTTGGGCAGATAGTAGAGAAAGGGTTGCAAGTCAGGTTCACAAAGGCAGGAGCATTTGTTGAAGATCCAAGTCAAGGATTCAGAAGAATTGCAAAAGGTGAAAAGACAGGTAGATTGTTCACATTTGAATTACAGGACACTAGAAACATTGCTCTCTTTAATTATGGTAGTCAGACACTCACAGAATTGGAAGTATGGCACAAAAGGTTAGCACATATTGGTGAAAGGTCATTAAAGCAAATTTGCAGGGACCAAAGTGTACTTGGACTTCCTAATTTGTCAAAACAACATATGATTTATAAGTGTAGTGCATGTCAGTTTGGAAAGTCTCACAGGTTACCATTCATGAAGAAAGGTTATATGCATGGAGATCTCTTGGAGTTGGTTCATACAGATGTATGGGGACCAAGCAAGGAAGCTTCAATATCAGGATCAAGGTATTATGTTTCCTTTATTGATGATTGCAGCAGATGGACTATCCTATTCTTTATGAAACACAAAGATGAAGTTTTTTCATGTTTCAAAAGATATTTGGCTCTTGTGGAGAATCAAGCAGGTAAATCACTAAAAAGGCTAAGGTCAGATGGAGGGGGAGAATACTTCTCCCATGATTTTGATTCTTTTCTTCAAGAAAGAGGAATCAAAAGAGAGGTAACTACAAGGTACACTCCTGAGCAAAATGGAGTGGCAGAAAGGAGGAATAGGACAATTGTTGAAGCTGCAAGGTCTATGTTAAATGAAAAGCATTTACCTAATTACTTATGGGCTGAGGCTGTATCTACAGCCACTTACTTGATTAACAGGTTGCCTTCAAAATCCCTTGATGGGATGACTCCATATGAGGCTTGGAATGAAAGAAGACCAAGTTTAGATCATTGTAAAATTTTTGGATGTATTGCTTTTGCTCATGTTCCTTCACAGGTTAGAGGCAAGATGGATCCAAAAGCAGAAAGGTGTGTATTTATTGGATATGACAACAATCAAAAGGGCTACAGGTTATACAACCCTACCAACAAAGGATTCTTGGTAAGCAGAGATGTAGTTTTTGATGAGAACAATTCATGGTATGAAGATTCATGCAGGAAGATCAATTTACCATATGATCTTGAAGAAGATTTTCCAAAGCTTGGTAGAGAACAATCAAAGATTGAAGAACAAGACACCTCAGAGGATGATGAAGAATGTCAGATGGAAAAGATCAAAGCATGGAAGTCTAAAGGTAAAGCAAAATTGCAGGAACTTGGACATGAGGCAGAATCATCACATCATGGCCTAAGAAGATCTATGAGGGAAAAGAAAAAACCAGAAAGGTATGGGTTTGACACCTCATTAGTAACTAAACATTCTATCTACATAGCACAGGACATAAACCAAGAGGAGCCATCATCATTTGAAGAGGCCAAAGCAAAAACAGAATGGAAGCATGCAATGAAGGAAGAGATTGAAGCACTCGAGGAAAACAACACTTGGGATTTGGTGCCCAAGACTTCATCCATGAAGGTAATAGGCTCAAGATGGGTCTATAAACTCAAGAAGAATTCTGATGGTTCAATTAACAGGTATAAGGCAAGGCTTGTAGCAAAAGGCTTTGCACAAACTCAGGGAATTGATTATGAGGAGACTTTCTCTCCTGTGGCAAAGATGCCTACTATTAGGGTTTTGCTTAGTATTGCCTCTTCCAAGAATTGGAAGATACTTCAACTAGATGTGAAGAATGCATTCTTGAATGGTTGGATAACAAAAGAGGTATATATGGCACAACCACCTGGTTTTGAGAGTCAAGTTTATCCTGATTATGTGTGTAAACTTAACAAAGCATTGTATGGTCTCAAGCAAGCTCCAAGAGCTTGGAATTTCAGGCTTGTTTCATTCTTGCAGGACAAAGGCTTTCAACCAAGCAAGGCAGATCCTTCACTCTTTATTAAAAAGAGTAATTCTGAGGTCATCTATCTATGTGTATATGTAGACGATATTATATTGACAGGAAATGATGCAGATGGTATGAAGAAGATCAAAGATCAGATGAGAGAAGAGTTCAAGATAAGTGATTTGGGTTCACTTACCTACTTCCTAGGTTTGGAAGTTGTCTACAAAGATCATGGTTTGTTTCTCACTCAAAGGAAGTACATTAAGGACATGTTGGCAAAATTCAAGATGCAAGATTGTAAGATTGCAGGTACTCCAATGGAGGTCAATCACAAATTGAGCTCACATGAAGGTGAACTCATAGAGGACATCACATCATATCAAAGTCTAGTGGGTAGTCTCAACTATGCCACATTGACAAGAGTAGATATATGTTACAGTGTGAGTGTGCTAAGTCAATTTATGCACACACCAAGGAAACCACATATGGATGTTGCCAAAAAGATTCTCAAGTATCTCAAAGGAACCATAAATGAAGGACTTTATTATCTTTATGTATCTGATTTAGGTTTGAAGCTATTTTCTGATGCAGATTGGGCTGGCTCCAAGGAAGATAGAAGGAGCACTTCAGGTTATCTTACCTTTGCAGGTTCAAAGCTTATTTCATGGTCATCCAAGAAGCAACCCACAGTTGCTCTCTCTTCTACCGAAGCTGAATATAGAGGTCTTGCCATAGCTACACAAGAAGCTATGTGGATGAAGACATTGTTCAAAGATCTTGGATTGGAGTTTGGAACTCCAACTATTTTTGGTGACAATATGAGTTCTATTCATTTGGCTGCTAATCCTATTTTTCATGCAAGGACTAAACATATTGAAGTTCATTATCACTATGTACGAGAGAAGGTTCTAAGCAAAGAGATTCAAATATCATATGTGTCCACTCATCAACAATGTGCAGATATTCTAACCAAAGCATTGGATGGTACAAAGCTTTGCAAATTCAAGGCTATGATTGGTTTGCAGGTAATCTTGGAAGATTGAAGACCTCAAGCATACTTGGCTTGAGGGGGAGCTGTTGGAGCAAGTCTATGACAAGCCTAAGTATTGCCTTGAGTCTCACAAAGTCATTAAAGAAGCTTCAAAATGAAGACTATGTAAAGTTCACTTGTGAACTACCTCTTGTAACTTTTGAAGAGTTTACTTAATGTAAAAGTAAGAGAATCTTAAGTGGTTGAGTCCACTTGATCAAGAATGGAAAGAGGAGCCACGAATTCGTGATTTGTGGTAGGTAGAGAATCAAATCAATCATTGATTGATTGGAGAGTGATTGAGGGAAGTTAGCCTCCCAAACTCAACTATAAATAGATGGCAGTTTTAGTCGTGGTTAGAGAGACCTATGTGAAGACCTCCAAGAGCTGAGCTTTATGCCATATCAAGGTGTGATTACAACGCACACATATGTATCAGTAAGTCATTGTATTGTACAAGCAATATACTTTCATTTTCATGATTATTTGAGTTCATCTTTCCATGTTCCTGTGATGTGTACTACTCACTGCCATTACTTCAGTTTTTCTCAGTCAGCTTGCAGAGATTGTTTCTCTGCACTTGGTTCATCATTTTCAGTGATTTAACTTGGTAAAGTTAGCTCTATAAGTCTACTATATGCTCACAAATTTTCATGTCATTTGGATGTTGGAATCTTCAGTTATGTTCATTTGAAGTCAACAGGGTATGTTCATCTTCACTTCTCTGTCAGGTACCCGACTTTTTCAGTCATCTTGTCAGAGTCATTTCTCAGTGGTTACTCATCCAAATTCAGTGATTTAAAGCTTGTTGGATTCAGCTTACTGTCTAGTATAAGCATACAAATTTTCATGATCATTGGATTCTTACATCTTGAGTTATGTTACTTTTTCTACTCACTGGTCTATTTCTGTAGCAGCCCGTGAAAATCGGGATGATGTCATCACTTGTTAAAAGTCATTCTCAGTGTGTGGTTTGTTATTTTTGATGAGATTACTCTCTAAAGTTAGCTCTTTAAGCTACCTAGCTTTCCCCAAGAGGAATTAATCTAATTGCTGCTGTGCGCAGAGAATTATGTAAAACACTGGACAGGTGTATCAACCAAGAATAGCAAGTTTTCACCTCTGAGCTAACTCCAACTTATCTGTTTTGATCTATCTTTTTGAGAGTGATCTTCCAAGGTACATAGGGTGTCTAATACATCCATTGGCAAGCTAAAAGGGCCCACCATCTACTCCTGGAGTTCATTTGGCTGGTGTAGAGCAAAGATTTTGCAACACCTCTTCATCTTCAACACATACCTATCCATCTCTTCACAATAATGTATTACCGATGTTGAATGTCAACACATGGTTGGATTTTGATGTGTCACAATCCCACTATCCTGACTGCAACATCAGAACGATTTATTGACGATGTTTTTTTACCAAGGTGACTGAAGATTTTTCTTGCTTCACATTATTCATTTGACACATTCCTCTTGCCTACTAATCAATTACTTGTTAGATGACGAGATTTTAAATGAACTCCTATGATAGCTTCATATCAGTTCCAAAGCTTTGGAGTCTCAAAGTGCTAAAATATGACTCAATATATAGGACACCCTACATGGTTATGCATGATGTGACCACAATAGGTGGCATCTCTATTTAAGAACTACTTTTAAGAATTCGATGAATTTTAAGATTTTTCACTTTTCATCAAGAAAAAAAGGCTACATCTGTAAATGTCAGTAATATTTTAATTGACTCGTTTGAAGTCAGAATCCTGTACCATGATTTAACTATCTAGTCCTATAAGTCATTATGGCCTTCAATAGATGTGAATTTGGGGTTTGCCTGGATTCATTTTGGTATATATTATTGTCATATTAGCAGACATGCAGTTTTCACTCGTGGATTCTTCATCCGAGTTGCCACCAATTGATAGGTGTGTATACCCTATCAACTATGCATTTTTTGTAATTCTTCCTATGTTTTGTTTGCTTTTTGTGCTAGGCTTCATTATGGCTGAGTTTGCCCATCACTTCCGGAAGTGATAGAAACTCAGTTCGCAAAGCTTCTTGTGAGTTCATGCTCGTGGTGCATGTGCGTTGTGAGGTGCGTGTGTGAACATGTATTCATTCGTAGTTCTATATCCACTATTGGGCACTGATGAGGTTAGTGGGGATGTCATAGTATTGAGTCGATACTATGCATAGTGGAGCGTATATGCTATATAGTCTTGTGGTTGACTACCATGAGCTTATAGTTGCACTTCCATTTGAGGGTGAAATCTGAATTTGGGGTTTGCCTGGAATCTGGATTCGTTCTGGTATGTACGATTGTCATATTAGCGGACATGCAGTTTTCACTTGTGGATTCTTCGTCCGAGTTGCATAGGTGTGTATACCTATCAACTATGCATTTTTTGTAATTCTTCCTATCTTTTGTTTGCTTTTCGTGTCAGGCTTCATCATGGCTGAGTTTGCCCATCACTTCCGGAAGTGATAGGAACTCACTTTGCAGAGCTTCTTGTGAGTTCATGCTCGTGATATGTGGTGCATTGTGGGATGCATGTGTGAGCATGCATTCATTCGTAGTTCTATACCCACTATTGGGCACCGATAACTTTAGTGGGGATGTCATAGTATTGAGTCGATACTATGGATAATGGAGCTTATATGTTCTATAGTCTTGTGGTTGACTACCATGAGTTTATAGTTGCACTTCCATTTGAGGGTGAATTTGGGGTTTGCCTTGAATCTGGATTCATTCTGGTATGTGTAATTGTCGTATTAGCGGACATGCAGTTTTCACTTGTGGATTCTTTGTCTGAGTTGTGAGCAGTTCATAGGTGTGTATACCCTATCAACTATGCATTTTTTGTAATTCTTCCCATCTTTTGTTTGCTTTTCGTGATTCAGCTACATCACTTCCGGAAGTGATAGAAACTCAGTTCGCAAAGCTTCTTGCGAGTTCATGCTCGTGGTGTGTGTGCCTTGTGGGATGCGTGTATGAGCATGTATTCATTCATAGTTCTATACCCACTATTGGGCACTGATGACATTAGTGGGGATGTCATAGTATTGAGTCGATACTATGCATAGTGGAGCTTATATGCTATTTAGTCTTGTGGTTGACTACCATGAGCTTATGGTTGCACTTCCATTTGAGGGTGAATTTGGGGTTCGCCTGGATTTATTCTGGTATATATAGATGTGAACATATCCCTTCATTTCCTCTCTCCCTCTGCCCCAACCTCCCCCCGTGCTGCCCCCACTGCACACACACCCCCCCCCCCCCCCCCCCCCCCCCCCCCCCAACACACACACACACACACACACACACACACACACACACATGCACGCACGCACGCACGAACGAGAGAGAGAGGAAATGCATTTTATTGTGGAGATGACTTAGGTTAACACGAACGAACGAGAGAGAGAGGAAATGCATTTTATTGTGGAGATGACTTAGGTTAGAACTTAGATCTATTATCTTCATAAATGACACGTCTGAATCGTAGTTGTCAAACAATGATTTCTTCTGGTCTGGACACCAATAACCTGGGCCTCTGTCTATGGCAGGTTGTGCTGAGGCTATACAAGAAGTGTAAGCAAGGTGAAGAAGTATTTGCATCGTACGGAAAGAATTGTCCAAATTTTGATTTACTAATGAGGTATTCCCCTGCCCTTTTTCTCCTGCTCTCCCAAATTCCTCTTTTTCTTTCTCCTTTCTTTTCTATGCTTTTGATAACTTGCAATGGGGGATTCTATTTTTCAAGCTCAGAGCATCTCTGGGGCTCCAATCCTGGGATTAAACATCACGACTGTTTCATCTTTTAGGTATGGATTTGTGGATGAAAACAATGATGATGACTTCATTGAAATAGAGGTATTGTATCTACAGCTTAGAACAGACCTGTTACTGTGTTAGCTCTTCACAACATTAAAGATAAGCATTATGAATGTGTGGTGCAGGTTGGACTGGTGAAGAGTGATCCCTTAAGAAAACTGAAGTCACAAATTCTACAAGCAGCTAATTTTCAGGATGAGCAAAGTTTTCCCCTTTATAACGATCGATTCCCACTCCAGGTACAGCTATTTTACTGGAAGAGTGAGAACTCCATTGTGCCTTTTTTTGGGGGAGGGTTTTTGTAATTATGATTGTTTGCACTGATTTTGTGAAAATTTTAACATACTCTTTATAGCTTTTGTCTTACATGAGGTTGGCTCGTCTTCAAGATCCAGCACTACTTGCAAAGATAACATTTGAAAAAGATGTTATTGTCAATGAGGTATTGCCTCGAAGTCCCTCACAAACTTCCATCCATTGTCGAGCCTGTGAGATAATGATTTCGCCATCCACATACACTCTAAAATCCATGTATTTATAGTTTGTAATGTCTGAAGGATATATTTTACAATTCTTAGCACATTCAACAAATTCGTGATCATATTGGTTATCTAAAGAATTTCTCTGTAGAGAATTTTGCCATATTGATTTAAAAGTGGATAAGGAGTTATCTTTACAGTATTAGTACAACTTAGTACTTCTGGGGCTAATGTAGAACTATTTAATCCCTTGCATTGCTTTTCAAACAGAAAGGAACTGAACAAATGTGTACTTCACTCAATATAATAAGATTTAGGTAGACATATACAGGGAATACATAATAGTTATGCTTTTTCAGGCAAATGAATATGAAGTTCTTACGTTGCTTTTAAGTGATTGCCGGAATCGACTATCAAATTTTGAACAGAGCAGTGATGAAAATCTTCAACTACTCAATAAGGTGAGCAAAATTTAGCCATGCTTCTTCGTTGTCATTGTCTTATTTGGAGAGGGCATATGTATGGGCCCCTTCCTGCTCCTTAACCAATACTTTTTGTCAATAATCTGGCTTCATATCATTTCTAACTTGCAGCAATTTTAGTTTTACTTTTAATACAAAAATAATCCTTGTTCTTCTACACTAAATTTCATGTCAGTTTTGCTTCCTTTTTGACAGGACACATCATCAAGGGAGAGGGTTGCAGCTAAACTTCGAGTTTGTCAGCAGAAAATTCTCAATAGCACAATGACTGCTCTTCGAAATCGGTTGTCTCCTATCAGAGGAATTCCTACAAAAGGTGGCGGAATGAAGGTTGGTGGTGTAAAATCTATTTTGTAGTGATTACAGCAAACTAACTCTTTTTTTCTTTTGTGTGTTCCTGATCTTGGCCCTTGTGGTTTGATGTTTTAACAGGAACGCCATTCTGATATCAAAGAGATGTTTGGGGTGATAGAGCAAGTGGCTTCAGCTCCCCAAAAATTCATATCTGACATCATGAAGAGCAAACAGTAAGGTATTCATGTGATATCATGTAAGATCCTAAAAGCTAAAGTTGAGATGCGTATATTGTCCTATATAGTGCCAAGATTTGACTATCGTCAGATGCACTTCACTATACTGCAGGGAGTGTACATTGGTTCAGATATTACATATTCATAGATGTATATGCATTTGTTCTACTTGATCACTTGAGATGCTAAATGGCACTGGCATCATGTATTCTCTTTCACTACATCACATCAAATGTATAGTATTCAATCTTAGATTAAATGCTATATACATTGCCATATCAAAGAGTTTCTACATTGATATTTGCAGATAGCTTCCTGAATCATGCTATTTTATAGATTTTGATGCAATATTTCTTTGAACACAGCATAGTTTTTCCTTTGAAGGTAGGGGGGATCTGGAGCTAGTTGTGGAAGGTAGCCAAATAAATCGTCCTATAAGTTTGTTTAATCACTCTGTATATTAGATAAAGCCGTTCCTGCAAAGGTTTATCTCAATCATAAGTTTGTGGCACCATTTTTTGCCTTTTTTCCCCGCCTGAAAAAAAATATATTTTTTTGGTTCTTATTGTGGTCATTATGAGCTCATATGTGAAGTTCACAGATTATTTGTGAGAGAGTTAGCATTTATAGGGATTGCTGAGCATGGGATAAGCAGACATGTACTACCCTACATCAATGTAGCTGTTACTTTCGTGTGTCCATTTCATTGCCCGGATGAGGATATGGCTTGTTGTTGCACCATCCAACCCTTCTTCTCATCTAACTCCACCCTTCTTGCTTGCTTCCTCCATCTGGCTAGACCTGCTGCTGCTCTACACCAGTTCTGAAGCTGCTCTGCCGTCTTGTTAATGCCAGCTTCAGCTCTTTTGGAGCCCTCCTCTCTAGCTGCAACTAGTTCTGTTGTGAGGCTGCTACACTCCAGCACCCTTAAAATCATCCACGTCCTCCGGCCTCAAGGCACAAGGTCTCTGATGGCATATGGTCTTGTTAGAACTTGATGCAAGAGAGAGTGTTCGCCTTCTCCCGTGATAAGTACTGGTTTTTTAGCTTTCGCTACGGTTAAACAAGAATCGTTCAGCTATATGGTCGCTTTCTGCTGGAAGATTCCATGTGTACGACCTTGTCTTTGTGCTCATTTTGTGATGTCAGTCAGCATCTTCTGTACGACCATTTTGCAAAGCCGTAACTGTGGTGAATCTGGTGATCGAGTTGGCTCATTTTGAAGGATACGATACATCACCCCTGTTTTATCAGAGTATATACGCTCGCTCAATCTTACAATTTACAAATGAGGCATGTCTTTGACCCCATGAACAACCCCATTGAAAATTCTTCAGGGCTTGCGGTTACCCTTTGGCCTCTTGGACTCAACAATAGCATAAGGCAATTTTCCCTCCTATGGAAGACTTTTCGGTCATTAATTGAGAGGATAAAAGGAGCTGCATCAGAGGGACGCGAGCTAGCAAGCTTACCTTGTACCCACTACGAAATGATTCTTTAGAGACTGGACAAACTTAGGGTGAAACTGTTGGGCTTTACCCTCTTTGGAGATTGGATTTAACTGAATTAGTAGAGTACTTTTAGTCTGGGCTCGCCCATGCTCAATCACAAGTGGCACAAATCTAGAGGAAGAAGGAGAAGAGGATGATGACTTTTAAGTGAGGGAGGGAGAAGAGGATGATAACTTTTAAGTGATAGCCTTTGTAGGTTTATGCTTCATAGCATTAAAATGGGTAGATTTGAAAGCAGGTCCAGGTTTAATATGAAGGAGGTGAAGGTTAATATGGAGGAGGTGAAGGGGATGATGAGTTTTATGGAGTGAGAGCTTTGGTATGTTGATAATTTGTAGCATCAAGATGAACAACTCGTCATCAATATTGTTTTGCGGCACAGGCTTTGTGCAATACAAATTGTTTGCGGTCCACCCTTCCATGGTGTCCCTTCCTTGGGAAGTAGTAAAGAAAACCCAAGAGGATCTAGAACATTCTTGCATCATTGATCAATATTTTGGATCATGTCCCTCCATCGTAACTTTTAAGATCTTGGTTAAAAAAAGAGCGGTTCCCAAGGGGCATCATAATAAAAAAAATGACAACTCTTACCTACCATCCATATCTTGCTAATCTTTGAGAACAAAGAGATGACTCTCAAGGACTTCAATATTGGTACATTACATGATCGTGAAAGGCAATCGCAATTTGGAGGCTCAAAATTTCATGATTTTGACCTTAGAACCACAAAAAACCATGATTGTTGTTGAAGATAAATGTACAAGCTCATTTTCATATGAGCCATGCTTTGATAAATTTACCAAATATAAAGATAAAGGAAAATTAGAGAAAAAATGGAAAAAATAATAAAAGAAAAAGTCTAGTCCAAATTCATGATGAGTAAGAGATACAATATCTTGCCTTGTAGTTAGTGGCATGTAGTGGAAAAAGTGGTGAGTTAAGGAGGCACAAACTTCTTCACATGCTCGTTGGTTATAAAAGTGAAGTGGGAGCACATTCAAAACAAGGAGAGAAAGAGGCAAGAGCTCCCAGTAGTCGGATCTAGTCATTTTGTCATTTTGTCTTCACTTAGACTCCTTCTAGCCGCACATCAGTTTGTACACAACTCTGTTGTGGAGCTCATATCTCAGTGTATATGTAACCATTTCTTGTGTTTAGACACTCATTGGAAAGCTTATCTCATGCACTTTCTGCATACCAATATCTCTTTGAAATCTTATAGAGTTTGTGAGATATCAGTGAAAGAGTGAAGTCCAGTTTTTTAGTATACCTGTGTAGACAAGTAGTCTATTTTGGTCGGTTAAGTTTCCCAACCAAAACATATCCAAATTGCTTGATTTTTGTGTTGTTGGAAAGCTCTTGGCATCTACTTTCACTATCCCAAATATCTCATTCAGAAGATTTATATTCTGTGAGATATATGTCAGAGAGTAAAGTCTAGTTTTACAGTGTACTTATGTGTGCAGGTGGTCTATTTTGGTCAATTGAGTTTCCTGACCAAAACTCATCCAAATTACTTGTTTTTTAGCTTGTTGGAAAGCTATTTGTGTTTTCTTTCTCTATACCAAATATCTTTCTTAAAGGATATATATTCAGAGAGTTCTCAATCCGAGAGTGAAGCTCATTTCTCCAGCGTACCTGTGTGGACAGGTAGTTCATCTTTTTCAGTTGTGTTTCTTAATCAAAACTTGTCCAAATTAAGTTATTTATAGCTTGTTAGAAAGCTCTCTTTGTCTACTTTGATTTACTAAAGACTCAAGTCCATTTGAGTTTTGTATTGAGAGCAACAAGCTATCTAAGGTGCAATTGTTTGTCCAAGTGCTGGACATACAAGGTTTCACTACACATTTTCGTTGCGCATAGGAGAACTCATTCTTCATAATTAGTATCAGAGCAAACTTGGTACTGGAGCTTCATCAACAGAGTTGGAGTTGAAGCAAAGCAAAAGAGGAGCTACAAAACAAGAGGAAGCTTCACAAACGCAAGAGCAAAGGACAATATAACTATTCGAGGTAACTCTCAAAGTCTTTGATACTCTTCAATGGCTGACTTGGGTCAACAAGTATAGAAGTCGGATAAGGATAACTATCCCGTGTGGAAGTTTAGAATGACCAACTACTAATGGGCAAAGGCTTATGGGGTATTGTGAGCGGCGATGATGCTCAACCTCAAATCAATCAAGCAATGGCCACCGAAGTCCAAAGGAGGCAATCAAAAGAATGGGAAGAGAGGAATAGGAGAGTCTTATTCCTCATTTCGCAAGTCATTACTAATGCCATGGTAGAGCATATTCAACATCTAGAGAAAGCTAAGGATGCTTGGGAAGCTCTTGAAAGGGTGTATTCAACAAATGCCAAAGCTAGGAAACTTCAACTCAAGAATGAGTTGAACACAATCAAGAAAAGTTCGAATCAATCCATAACTGAATATACTTTGAAGATTAAGGAGCTAAGCGATGCTTTAGCTTCTATCGGCACAACGGTTGAAGACAAAGATCTTGTGTGTTAAACTCTCAATGGATTGAGAGAAGATGAAAGATGGAAGCCGTTTATAACTTCCATTAAGTTGAAAGATGCATATCCAAGTTTTGAACAACTAATCCCTCATCTTGTCACAGAAGAGCTTAGCTTTGGTGGCCCCAAAGGAAAGGACAACCACAACCAAATGTTATATGCAGGTCGAGGTAAAGGAAGGAACTCAAGAGGAGGCTCAAGAGGAAAAGTAAGAGGTCACAACAACTCCAACTACAATCAAAACAATTTGGAAGATAACAAGGATGCATCAAATGCAAACACACAAGGAAGAGGTCGAGGTAGAAGTAGAGGAAGAGGCCGGGGCTCCTACAATTCTCATAACGATATAACATGCTATCATTGTGGTAAAGTAGGATACTATGCTAGTGATTGTTGGCTGAAGAATGGAAGACCAAATGGAGGCAATCAAAGGAACCAAAGCAACTATGCAAGCACCTCAAGTGAAGGAAGCAAGGACACACTACTTGCAATGAGACATGAGTATAAAAGCTCTTGTGAAGATGACAAAAAATGGTACATTGATTCAGGTTGTAGTAACCATATGTCATGTGAAGGAAGTTTGTTCACTAATCTACAGGTAACAAGTGAAAAAGGGTGTGTTGAAACAGGTGATGATACTCAACACATGATTGAACATATTGGAGATATAAGGCTTGGAGATACAAGTAGAGCAAAGGTACTATCTAATGTTCATGTTCCTACAATTTCAAAGAACTTGATTTCAGTAGGACAAATGGTAGAGAAGGGTTATCATGTCATATTCAATGAGAATGGGTGCTTCATAAAGAATCCAAAGGAAGGCTTCAAGGTCATTGCTCGAGGTAGAAGAGAAGGAAGGATGTTCACTTTGGACGTCCAAAATCCACATGGAAAGGTCATGTACATTCAATGTGGGAACAGGAAGATTTTAGAGTTGGACTTATGGCACAAAAGAATAGGACACATCAACATTCCAAGGCTGATGGACATGAGCAAACATGAAGTGGTAAGAGGTCTTCCAAAATTTAATAGCATTGGACTACATGAGTTACGTGAAGCTTGTCAACTGGGAAAGTAAACGAGGCAGCCATTCAAGAGGAGCAATTATATGGCCCCAAATGTCTTGGACTTGATACATATGGATGTATGGGGACCAACCCAAGAGGCATCAATGGCTGGTAATAGATTTTTTGTCACCTTCATTGATGATCACTCAAGAAAGGTATGGCTGTTTTGTATGAAGCAAAACTCAGAGGTGTTTTCTATATTCAAAAGATTCAAAGTTGAAGTTGAAAAGGAAACAGGAAGGTCTATCAAAACCTTAAGGTCCGATGGTGGAGGAGAATACTTCTCCAAAGATTTTTCAGATTTTCTACAAGAGAATGGGATTAAAAGGAAGTTCACTTGTAGGTACACACCACAACAAAATGGAGTAGCTGAGAGGAAAAATAGGCAAATTGTTGAAATTGCAAGATGCATGCTCAACGAGATGAAGGTACCATTGTACTATTGGGTTAAAGCTACCACAACCGCCATTTACTTGATGAATAGGTGCAAAACATCGAGAATACATCATTTGACTCTAGAGGAGATATATTTAAGTAAGAAACCTGATTTTACATACCTCAAAGTGTTTGGATGTGTTTGCTTTGTTCACATTCCATAAGAAGTTAGAACAAAGATGGAACCAAGGTCAGAAAAATGCATTTTCATCGGCTACTCGACGGAGCAAAAAGGATACAAGTGTTATAACCCTATAACAAAGGAATTAAGAGTCTCGCGAGATGTGGTCTTTGATGAACTAAGACCATGGTATCAAGATAAAGGAAAGGAAAAGGTTCTTGAATAAGATTGTGATGATTATGCAGGAACAAATCAAAGAGAAGCTCAACAATCAAGCACAAAGCTTTCAGGTCCAGAGGCATCTACATCAAATGAAGAATGTTCAACATGGAGGAGTCGTCATTCTTTGTCTCCAAATTCAGCTCATAGTAGAGCCGAAGAAGCAAGTGCTACTCCAAATAGTGAGATAGATGCAAGTGAAGAAGAATATGAAGAGGTAAACACTCCGAAGGTAAAGGTGAATAGGTTAAAGAAGCAACTTTCTAAAGGCAATGAAAGAAGATCTTCAAGGACAAGGTATCCAACTCAAAGGTTGAGTTATGATAGTTTTATGGCGACACATTTTGCATACATGATGCAGGTTATCAAAGATAAAGAGCCTGAGACATATGAAGAAGCTTGCACATAAAAGGAATGGAAGCAAGCTATGAAAGAGGAGATCAAAGCTCTCAAAGATAATCACACATGGGAGCTAGTGCCAAAGAAAGAAGGTATGAAGATTGTTCCAAACAAATGGGTGTTTAAAGTAAAGAGGAATGCTGATGGTTCACTAGCTAGATATAAAGCTAGATTAGTTGCCAAAGGATTTAAACAAACACAAGGCATATATTATGATGAAGTTTTCAGCCCTGTTGCAAAGATGGGAACTATCAAAACATTAATGGGAATTGGTGCGTTAAGAAGATGGCCATTATACCAACTCGGCATCAAAAATGCTTTTCTTAATGGAGAACTACAAGAAGAGGTATACATGAGTCAACCGGTTGGATTTGAAGATGAAAACCATCCAGATTTTGTTCGCAGGTTGAAGAAGGCACTTTATGGCTTGAAGCAAGCACTAAGAGCATGGAATCAAAGATTGGTAGAGTATCTAACTAAGTGTGGATACAACCCACGTAGTGCAGATCCTTCTTTGTACATGAAGAAGGAAGAAAATAGAGAGGTATATATTTATATATACGTCGATGACTTCATCATAATAGGAAATGATGTTACAGGGATTAAGGATATCAAAAGGAAGCTTAGTAAGGAGTTTAAAATTTCAGATCTTGGAGAGCTGAAATATTTTTTAGGAATTGAAGTTATTTATGGAAAGAGTGGCATCTACTTGATGCAAAGGAAGTACTTGTTGGATGTTCTTTTCAGATTTGGAATGAGTGGATGCGAACCACTTACTCAACCCATGGACACAAATACAAAGATTTGTTCAAATGATGGAGAACCATTGGAAGATGTAACGGCATACAGAAGCATTGTAGGATCATTAATCTATGCAAACATTACAAGATCTGATTTATCTTATGTTGTTGGTGTACTTTCTCAGTTTATGCAAGCCCCGACAAGTGAACACTTAAATTCAGCCAAGAGAGTGCTGAGATACATAAAGCATACAGTTAATCATGCTTTGTTTTACAAGTTTGATGAAGAATTGCAAGTCAAAGGCTTTAGCGATGTTGATTGAGCAGGTTCAAAGCAAGAAAGGAGATCAACCTCAAGTTATGTGTTCATGATAGGAAGCAAACCTATCACATGGAGCTCAAAGAAACAACGTACTGTTGCACTTTCATCTATGGAGGTTGAATATAGAGGATTAGCTTTTGCCACATGGGAAGCAATGTGGATTAAAAAGCTTTCGGATGAACTTGGAGTGCAAGTTGGAATCATCCCTATATACGGTGATAATATGTCAAGTATTAACTTGGCAAGCGATCCTATGTTTCATGCAAGGAGCAAGCACATAGAGGTCCACTACCATTATGTAAGGGAAAAGGTATTGAGCAAAGATGCGGGAGATAAAGTTCATCAGAACCAACGAGCAGGTCGCAGATATGTTTACAAAGTTCTTGGATGCTTCTTAACTCAAAGGTTTCAAGGATGTGATAAATTTGCAGGACATGGATGAAGATAATTTCTAAATGAGCTTGAGGGGGAGTGTTGAAGATAAATGTACAAGCTCATTTTCATATGAGCCATGCTTGGATAAATTTACCAAATATAAAGATAAAGGAAAAGTAGAGAAAAAATGGAAAAAATAATAAAAGAAAAAGTCTAGTCAAAATTCATGATGAGTAAGAGATACAATATCTTGCCTTGTAGTTAGTGGCATGTAGTGGAGAAAGTGGTGAGTTAAGAAGGAGGCACAAACTTTTTCACATGCTCATTGGTTATAAAAGTGAAGTGGGAGCATGTTCAAAACAAGGAGAGAAAGAGGCAAGAGCTCCCAGTAGTTGGATCTAGTCATTTTGTCATTTTGTCTTCCCTTAGACTCCTTCTAGCCGCACATCAGTTTGTACACAGCTCTGTTGTGGAGCTGACATCTCAGTGTATATGTAACCATTTCTTGTGTTTAGACACTCATTGGAAAGCTTATCTCGTGTACTTTTTGCATACCAAATATCCCTTTGATATCTTATACAATTTGTGAGATATCAGTGAAAGAGTGAAGTCCAATTTTTCAGTATACTTGTGTAGACAAGTAGTCTATTTTGGTCGGTTAAGTTTCCCAACCAAAACATATCCAAATTGCTTGATTTTTTTCTTGTTGGAAAGCTCTTGGCATCTACTTTCACTGCCCCAAATATCTCATCCAGAAGATTTATATTCTGTGAGATATCTATCAAAGAGTAAAGTCCAGGTTTAGAGTGTACTTATGTGTGCAGGTGGTCTATTTTGGTCAGTTGACTTTCCTGACCAAAACTCATCCAAATTACTTGTTTTTTAAGTTGTTGGAAAGCTATTTGTGTCTACTTTCTCTCTACCAAATATCTTTCTTAAAGGTTATATATTTAGAGAGTTATCAGTCCGCGAGTGAAGCTCAGTTCTTCAACATACCTGTGTGGACAGGTAGTTCATCTTTTTCAGTTTTGTTTCTTAATCAAAACTTGTCCAAATTAAGTTATTTATAGCTTGTTAGAAAGCTCTCTTTGTCTACTTTGATTGACTAAAGGCTCAAGTCCATTTGAGTTTTGTATTGAGAGCAGCAAGCTATCTAAGGTGCAATTGTTTGTCCAAGTGTTGGACATACAAGGTTTCACTACACATTTCCGTTGTGCATAGGAGAACTCATTCTCCACAATTGTGAATAAAGAAAATGGTTTTGAGGCTCAAAATTTCATGATTTTGATCTCAGAATCACAAAAACCATGATTTTGTGAAAACACAATTATGAAAAAAAAACACAATTTCGAGGCTCAAAATTTCACGATTTTGACTTTAAAATCACAAAAAACCACGATTATGTGGAAGCGTGATTGTGAACAAAAAACACGGTTTTGAGGTACAAAATTGTGATTCTTAACAAAGAACTGTGATTTCTTAAAGCCGTGATTTTGAGCCAAAAAAAAAGATGATTTTTTGTGCAAAACAATTGAATTTTTTTAATTAAACCAAGAAAACACAAATTTAATTAAATTGAACAATATAAAAACTCTTCAAAACCACCATGTATTGCTTCAAATATCTAGAATTCTTGCCAAGTGAAATGGAACCCATGAGATTTCCCTTATGGATAGATATCTCAAACTTGCCATGTTATCACTCTACAGGTGCTTCAATGATATTGTGATCCTAATTGCTAATTTGTTGGTTACCAAAGCTAACATGGAGGAAAACTCTTTGATGGGGAACCCTCATATTTATGTGGAGAAAGACATGAGAAAGATCTATGAAAGATCATCAATATCAATCGAGGAGAAAAAGGAATAATGGGATGAGATTATTTACAAGAATCACAACACATGCTTTTATTATGATATCCAACGTTGCATATTCAAGGAGTTCCCCTCAATAAAAAGAACCCAAAAAGATGAGAGAGTTAGAGAAGACACAAGATGGCCCAACTGCTTAGCAATGAAGTGTATTAATCTAGTAGCTTCACATAGCTACACAACATAATGTACCCTTATTATAAACCATATCTTAAAGAAAAGATGGTAAGCCAAATTTTACACCCATTGAAGAAGGCAAGATACATTAGGGCGAGAAACGGCCAAAAAAGGGCCGTGTAAGGATTTCAATTAGTTGTGCTTAATCTGGATTAAAGTTATCAACTCATTTTAAAAAAATTCCGTGTAAGCGCATTTAAAACGTATCTTGTGAAAATTTTGAAGAGAGAGAAGCTCGTGTGATAATCATGAAAAGTATGTGTGATATCTTATGCCTCGAAGTTTGTGTCATCGGGCGTTCATGAAAATTTGAATTTTCCTCTTGTTCACGGACCTATATAATGTGTGCTTATGACGTTTTGCACTTTTTTTACTCTACTTTCGATAGCAGGCTTTTTTCTCTCTTTCATGTCATTTTAGACACTTTCGCGTCACTCTTTGTAGTAGACCACGGAGAACCTCAACCCAAACACTCTCACTCACCTTTCAACCAGCCAAAATCATTGTGATAAGTTCCATATCAACATTGCAGTTAGTCATGAGTATGCAACAACAAGAAAGGTATGTCGAAGGGCTCTTCAACATTCTAAAGTGGATGGATTGCAGAAAGAAGGCAAAAAACATATCGACATATGGGCAGATGGATTTGTTTATCCAATTGATCTACAAACTGGAAGGTATCCCCCTTTTCATAATCTTCATGATCTAATTAGATTTTTAGGAGACGGTAAGGATGGTTTACAAGGCTATCGTTCACCTTTTCATTAAAAATGTGAATCTCTACTTTTAGAAATGGGATTTCATGGTGGTGATGTTCATCTAAGAAAAGATCCAAAGCTTCTACAAAATACAGGTAATGTACAAAAGAGCTTGGACTTTGGATAGCTTGGACTCAGAGGAGAGCTGTCCAGAAGTACTAACTCTATCCTCTTCACATTTAACTTTTCAACATGAATAAAGCAAAAAGCACCCAAAATAGACATTTTGATGATAGGACCAATTTAATTTTGCTTGAACCATGCAATGAAGTCACTTTTTTTTTAATATAAAGGAAGTTCGGCAATAGCCTACTCTCCCGGACTTGAATTAAATTAAGAAACAAAGGTACAATAGAAGGGGACTAGTGCCCACGGGACCCCCCAAATCCCACAAAGCAGGGGAAGCTTGGTTGATTCCTAGGTTGCAGTACAAAGAAGGTTGATCACCCTCTCGTCGCCCTCATGCGGGACCCACTTGGGTTTTAGCTTGTTGTTGATCAAAAGGAGGACTTGATGGTGCCTGAAGGGGGGGGATTTCTTACTGTTGGCAATCCTTTTGCCAAGGAGGAATAGAGATTTTTCAATCGACCACTCCCTGGGGGGGTCGCCGAAGTTGAGAGCACACCGCTCCCGCCAAATTTTCCACAGGACCTCCCCTCTGATCGCGTTCCAGAGAGCCGCAGAGCATCCAATCGCTTCACCCAAAAGGACTTGTTTCCAGCTAAGCTGTTTCTGAACTCTGATTTTCAGTCCAACCATCTGCCAGATTCTGTAGGAGTTGGGGCAAGTAAGGAAGATGTGTGGGACATCTTCGATTGCACGGTGGCAGCGTTTGCACCACGGAGGGATCCCACAAATTTTGCTTGCCTTATGGTTAGTCCAAATTCCTCGATGAAGAATTTGCCATAAGAGGACCGACTTCTTAATCTCTATAAGTGGGTGCCAGATACCCATGAATTTCATGTCCCACCGAAGCCGCGTCCAGGACAGGCACCACTTCTTGTTGAGGCTGATCTGGAGGTCAGTCGTTTCTTTGATGTTCGGGATTTTGAGTAGGCTATTCCCATTGTGCCATTTGAGACCACGCGCGTTCGGAGCATCTTGTCCCATGAGAAGGCGAGTTTTGTGACGATCCCAAGCGAGGCATCTGCTTTGCAAGGTGTTCCATTCTTCGTAGGAGATGTTTATGCGAGGGTCGATATCCTCGTAGTTGATCCAACTGTTGGTGTCATGTTTCCAGAGGTGTTTCCATTTTTTGAATCCTTTGTTCCATAACTTCTTGGCATTTTGAATGTTCCACGACTCCACACTCCGGATGCCATGTATCGGAAACCAGATAGAGTCGTTTTGTCTGATTCCGGCCGCCCACTTCCAGTCCTCACTGATTCTTGTGAAGCTTTTGACTTTATTCCAGCCCTTCCAAAGAGAGCAGACGAGAGTGGAGCCTTTCGGGAAGACAGGTAATGGGGAGAAAAGTAGGGTCATGATGTCAAGGTTCTTCCAGTTCGGGAACCCCGTGAGGGCCAACTCATTTTTGTTTCTGAAGATCAGCTTGGCCCACGAGGCCTCCCTATTGCACCAAGCTTTAATCATCCATTTGGCTGCCAGTTTGTTAGCCATGCACCCGATGTCCAGGATGCCAAGCCCCCCGCTATCTCTAGGGCTGGTGCAGATGGCCCATTTGATTTTAGGCACCCCCCTTCTGTTATGATCACCCGTCCAAAGAAAGTTTCTGCAGATGCTATTCAGTTTGGACAGGCCTTGCTCATTCGGTCTCCAGCAAGAAAGGAAATAGATGGTAGACGAGAGGAGGAACGTGTTGATAACCATCGCCCGTCCAGCGAGATTGATTTGCATGCCTCTCCAGTAATTGAGCTTGTTTTCAAGTTTGGCCAGCACCCAGTTCCATCGCTGCTCCATAGAGACGCCAAACCCCAAGGGGATTCCAAGTAGCCGAAAGATTTGGCCCTGCGGAATGATTTGACAGCCATGATCAATGAGAAGGCCAGGTTGATGTCCCACAATGGCCCTAAAGGCGGTCTTATTGTGGTTGATTTTGGATCCAGAGGCCTCACAAAAGGTATCAAGACACCTCCAGAAAGTCTCCAGGCTGGTATTATCATTGTGAACGAACGCGTTCATATCGTCGGCAAAAAGTCTCATGATGATTTGACTGTGATCGTGAGGAAGCTGGAGGCCTTTGATATTGCCAGCCTCCACATGATGAGCCACAAGTCTGCTCAGCCCCTCAGTGGCGATGGCAAAGAGAAGGGGGGCAAGAGGGCACCCTTGTCTAATAGATCTTTTAAGATGGATCGCCTTCGAAAGTTTGCCGTTAACGTTAATTTGGGTCGTTGCGTTGCCGAGAAGGGTCGCGATCATCTTAGTGAATTTCTGACTACATCCGAGGTCCTGGAGCGACTGCAGAATATAGTCCCATTCTAGCCTATCGTAGGCTTTGTCAAAGTCGATCTTGAGGAAGACCACATCTTGATTAGACTCATTTGCAAATTGAATACCTTCCCAAATATCCATAATGGTTTCCAGGATGGACCTGCCTTTGATGAAACCTTTTTGGTCCTCACTAAGCCAAGATCTCAGGTGGCACGCAAGTCTGTTGGCAATGACTTTGGCGACGATCTTGTATCCTGTTTGAAGCATGGTAATTGGCCGCCAGTTCTCGATTCTGTTTTTTTCCCCCTTCTTGTGAATCAGCTTGATAATTCCATTATTTATACAAGAAGGAAGAGCACCAAATTTTAGCGCTTCTTGCCAAACCATCCGAAGAGGGGTGGCAACCACCAGCTTGAAGGATTTAAAAAACTCGTTAGTGAGTCCGTCGGGTCCCGGGCTTTTGCCGAGAGGGAGGGCATCAATGACCTCAATGATTTCTGATTCAGAGATCGGGGCATGAAGCAGGGAGTGGAGGTTGGGCGGTATTCTCCGGGGGGAAACCCTAGAGATGGCAGCCATGCAGTCCCTTCTATGGTGGGAGAGGGGGTTCGAGGTTCCCAGGAGTCTCGTGAAGTGCCCTTCGATGATGCCAACATTATCTTCTTCCGAGTTGCATACATTGCCATGTGGGTCTAGCAGTAGGGGAATCGTCTCTCTGTTGTGTTTCCTTTTAAGGATACTGCACATCTCTTTGGTGGGTTTGTCGGCTTTTCCAGCCCACCACTCCTTGAAGAAGATTTGCAAGTTTTTCCTTTGTATTTCTTCCTCGTATCTCATCGCCGCTCTGATTTTTCGGAGACCTTTCTGGGCTTGGTGTTTTCCTTTGTTTACTTCCTCCTCGAGTCTCCAGAGTCTGTGGTAAAGCGCTTCCCTACGAGCCCGCCGCACTGACTCGAGCATCTTCTTAGTTCTGATCATGATCTTGCGAGACTTGTCGACCGCACTTCTCCAGCACTTGGCTGGGGCCAAGCCAAAGGCGAACGCCACCTTCCACACATCGGCAATCTCTTGATGGACGGAGGGGAGAGAGAAGGTGGAAGCGTTGGCATGGAACCATGGAGCCTTGTGGGTCCTGTTGGAAGGTTGAAAGGTGATAACGATCGGGTAGTGATCAGAGATGGTGAGGTCAGTACGTTGCGTGACGGAAGGGTGGCCCCACAGATGAGTAAAACTCTGAGAGATGTAGCATCTATCAAGTCACTTTTGCTTAGTTCTCAAGAGGATCAATTCAATATTACATTACTCAAGGCATATAAATATAGTTACAATGACCATCTTCTAGATGAAGACTGGCATAATTATATACAATTTGTACATCAATAAATGTTCCAACATATGTTGGTTACACATTAGATTACAATCTTACATTCCAAAAATATAATGTTTCACCCTTCTTTTCTATCCTTTTTGGAGCCCTCACCTCTAGCCTTATTCTTTGGTCCATGCTTCAATGGGGAGTGAAAAGGAAACCCTTTCTTCTTTTCTTTAGACTTCTTTTTATGTGGTGTGGTGGTGGAGGTGAGTTTGGATCATAAGGGCATATTGCATGTTCCATAATGGCATTTATTGCTCTCTCCTTGATCAAGATGACCCAAGCATATGGATAGTCTGACAAGTTTAACTCAGGATTGTAAAACCTGCTTTCCAAGAACCTTACTACATTTGCAATCACTCTCCAGTCACATGAGGTGTTGTATTTCTATAATGGCACATGTATTTGAATGTATTCCAAACCTTTTTTCTTCATTCAATGAAGGAATTCCTTGAATGTTTTGATCAATATGCATTTTGAGAAGCTTAGCAGCACTACAAGGTAAACTTAAATTTAAAATGAATGGCAAGGCTTTAAAATAGAACACAACAAAACGTATGGCAAGGCTTACACTTTGGAGTTTCCATGTTGTGACTGGAGAGAATTCTTTGCTATCTTCTTTGTCCTAGCCATAACCTACAAAAAAAAAGATTATTATCATCAGATAAATAGGACTTTCACTAGAGAAAAAAAGATCATGGATCAATAAGGATTAATATTAGGAAATGGATCAATTACACAAAAAAAGATTACATCCTTCATATTTGCAATGTCTTGTAGGGCAATAAATATGTGTATCTATGTACATTTCATGAGTAATAAGCTTTGAAAAGAAATATATTTAATAGAAATAAATGAAAACACAAGCAGAAACAAAGCATGAGACACGACCAATCCAAGTGATTAGGTTCATCAGAGAATATTGGATGGGCCTAATCGCTTGCATTGGTCCTAATCGCTTGCATTGGTCCTAATCGCTTGCATTGGTCCTAATCGCTTGAATTGGTCATGTCCAAAGGAGGTCATCTTGAAGCTTAGATTGCATGTGAACTTTTGTATCTTATTATTGGTTAAGAATTTGGAGAAAATAATGCAATCATTGCGTCCGGAATGTGCCAAAACCCTAAGATTGACTATCTATTTGCATGATTTTGATACCTAGAGGTCTTGATAAGCCTTTTTGTATTGATTTCTAGACACGACCGATGCACGCGGTTAGGCCCATCCAACATTTCCAGATGAGCCTAATCGCTTGCATTGGTCATGTCCTAGATTCATGCACAAATAGGCTCATCAAGACCTCTCGATATCAAAATCATGCAAATAGACAGTCAATCTTAGGGGTTTGGCACGTTTCGGATGCAATGGTATCATTAGTTTCTTGAAATTCTGAGCCAATAGTAAGATAGGAAAGTTCATGACCGATGCAAGCGAAATAAGCTAACTTGCACAAAAAAGAGTTTAAAAGCTTGGAACAAATTTTAAAAGCAGAAAAACTAATTAGAAAAGCTTTCACAAAGCACTCAAGAAACATGACCGATGCAAGCGATTAGGGTCATCGGAAAATCCCCGAATGTCCCTAATCGCTTGTCTCGGTCGTGTTGTAAAATAATTGATCATGATGACCCTAAAACCTCACACAAAATATGGTCTATGGAAAGTTTTGAAAAGCATGTAAAAACTCGAAGACAATGGCAAGTTGATGGTAGCAAGGAGTTCACAAAAAAATGAAAAAAAGTGAATAGAGGAGCTTAAATAGGTCTCTGGGATGATTTGACCATTGGTGACACGTGGCAGTATGTGATTGGTCCATGTCATCTAGCCGTTGCGAATCCCAACGTTACAATGCCATGTGGCATCATTTGAGTGGGCCACATCATCTAGCCGTTGTGATTCCCAACATCCTTTTACCATGTGGCACTCACTTATTGGTCCACGTAATGTGATCGTTACCCGGTCCTCCTCGACTACAAATACGAGTCCCCTTCACCATTTCACATTTTCAACCTTCATAGAATTTCTCTCTTCATCACCCATGCATACTTGTGCTTCATACCCGATACGACTGGTACAAGCGATTACACGTGTTTGACCTACCTTTGACTAGCTTATTTCGCTTGCATCGGTCATGAACTTCCCTATCTTACTATTGGCTCAGAATCAAGAACCTAATGCTACCATTGCATCCGGAACGTGCCAAAACCCTAAGATTGACTGTCTATTTGTATGATTCTGATATGGAGAGGTCTTGATGAGCCTATTTGTGCATAAATCTAGGACACGACCAATGCAAGCGATTAGGCTCATCTGGAAATGTTGGATGGGGCTAATCGCTTGCATCGGTCGTGTCTGGAAATCAATACAAAAAGGCTTATCAAGACCTCTGGGTATCGAAATCATGCAAATAGACAATCAATCTTAGGGTTTTGACACGTTCCGGACGCAATGGTAGCATTATTTTCTCCAAATTCTTAACCAATCATAAGATACAAAAGTTCACATGCAATCTAAGCTTCAAGATGACCTCCTTTGGAGACGACCAATTCAAGCGATTAGGACCATCCAAGCTTCCTTGATGGGCCTAGTTGCTTGAATTGGTTGTGTCCAATCAAGTATCATATTTATAACTATATGAATGAATGCTCCATATAGAACAACTTAATATGTGTATAAATATTATTTTCAACATTAATTATATGTTTCTATAAAGTTAAGGATGAGAAATCAAACATGACCGATGCAAGCGATTAGGCCCATCGGATATTCTCTGATGACCCTAATCGCTTGGATCGGTTGTATCTCATGCTTTGTTTCTACTTCTGTTTCCAGTTATTTCTATGACTTTAAAAGTTTCCTTGGACCTTTTCTGACCTAGATTTTCAATTTTTTCCACAGATATCTATATTGGATGAAGACAACTACATTGGCAGGGGGAAGGGAACAAGGAAAACCATAGAGGAGAAAGGAAAGACAAAGATGGATATTCATTCAGTGATCCACTATCTTTTAAAACTGAATCCAAAATTATTTTGTGTTATTCATAAGCAGTATAGTGAAGAGGCAGATTTTTCACTATTCTCCTTGAGGACTCTTTCAAGATACATGGGTTTTACTTCAATACCCTTTAATGCATACAGAGTTTTGCTACTTGAAAGAATAGCTGCATTAAGAATTTTTGGATATGCCCCAGAATTCAATGCTTCAAGGGCAGGCTACTTCCTTTGTTACTCAAGGTATGCAATGGCTGCAGGGGTGTCAGATGTTAAAAGTATTGTTGGCTACAGGAGAAAAGAGTACCTCAGATATAGAGGAGATTTGCTAGAGCCAAGTTCATTCAAAAGACTCAAGAAGGATTAAATATATTTCTTTTCAAAGCTTATTACTCATGAAATGTACATAGATACATTGTAGTATATTTATATTCCTTGAGTAATGTAATGTTGAATTGATCCTCTTGAGAATTAAGCAAAAGTGAATTCATTGCATGGTTCAAGAAAAATTGAATTGTTCCTATCATCAAAATTTCTATTTTGTGTGCTTTTTGCTTTATTCTTGTTGAAAAGTTAAATGTGAAGAGGATAGAGAAGTTTTTATGACACGATCGATGCAAGCGATAGGGGCAATCTGAGAATTTCGGATGGCTCATATCGCTTGTATCCGTCGTGTCATCCAATCTTTTCCATTTTGTCATACCATCCATTTTTTCATATGCAAGTTCCTGTACAATCATTGCACCATTGAGACCTCATCAAAATGTTGAAATTAAACAAAAAAATTGCCAATATGAATATAGTCCATAAAAATCCATAATTGAAGTGATGTAATGAGTCACATTCTTAGTTACCATCCTGCAAAGGAAAATCAATGGAAGTATGGAAAAAGGTTCTAAAAGGGGAGATATATTATGTAAGAATTTCTTGGTTTATATTCTTGAATCACCTAGAATTTACTCATGCAAGTTCCTTTATAATCATTGCACAATAGAAACCTCATCAATCTTGAAATTAAACAGAAAAATGCCAATATGAATCTAGTCCATAAAAAGACATAATTGAAGTGATGTAATCAGTCACATTCTTAGTCACCATCCTGCAAAAAAGTTATATGTGAAGAGGATAGAGAAGTTTTTATGACACGACTGATGCAAGCGATATGGGCAATCGAAGAATTTCGGATGGTCCGTATCACTTGTATCGGTCGTGTCATCCAATCTTTTCCATTTTTTCATATGCAAGTTCCTGTATAATCATTGCACCATTGAAACCTCCTCAGAATCTTGAAATTAAACAAAAAAATGCCAATATGAATATAGCCCATAAAAAGACATAATTGAAGTGATGTAATCAGTCACATTCTTAGTCACCATCTTGCAAAGAAAAATCAATGGAAGTTTGAAAAAAAGCTTCTTAAAGAAGGAGACTTGTTACAATCTAAAGGGTTGCAACTTGGTCACCTTGGGTGACAGGCAAGTTATGCAAGATAATGTTTTCTATGATCTAATGTTAACTATTACATCACCAATTGAGAATCTGAATTTTGATGATGCCTCATCAAGGTATTCTAGGAGCTCCCTTATATTTTTGAATTTCCAATTTGCAGTGACAATTATCTTCCTAGATTGAAAATCTGGATGAATCAGTACTTCTGGACAGCTCTCCTCTGAGTCCAGTGCACAGGCTGACGATACAGATTTTGACGGTCAAGAAATTCAACCTCGGAACTCAAGAGATAGTAGCAATACGACAGCAAGCACCATGATTGGACAACAACAACAACAACAGCATCAACAACAACATCTACTTCCACCTCGTCCGGTTCCGATAGGAGTTACCTACACAAAATTCGGTGGATTTCCAGGTGATGATCCTGATGCTCATGTACAAACCTTTGAAATTAGTTATGCAGTACTTAATCATCCACCTGATCTGGCATACAAGGCCATAGTATTCCAATCGACACTAGTTAATGAAGTCGCCAGATGGCTTACAGAATATGATATCAATCATTTCGGCACCTATGAAGCGGTAAGAGATGCGTTTCTGCAGAGATGTCGGCTAAAGAAGAATCCCGCCGAAATTTTTGATTACCTACAGAACAATAGACAAAAGCTGAATCAAACAGTGCAGGAATATGCCACCCTATTCAGAACTCACTTGAGACAACTACCGCCAGCACATGCTAATTTGTCGGATGATGTCATCACTCAACGGTTTATTAATGGTTTAACTCCGCAGCTCCGACAGATTATGATCATTCGTTGTGTAGGAGCTATGACGCTAGATGCGGTTATTGCAATGGCTTTGAAGCTCGAGAATAAGGTTGGAGGTTTTACCGAAGACCTAGAATGGTTAAAAGCTAGTAAAAATATTGCAGAAGATCCGACCAGACAGATGTACTGCACTACGTGCAAGAATTTCGGGCATACCAGTGCCACTTGTGCACTTAATCAGATATATTGCGCTATCTACAATAGAACAGGACATACCGTTGAAAACTGTGCCTATAACGCCAAAGTGCAGGGAACAGCAACAGTAAATGCTATTATACAAGAACAAGGACAGCCTGCCACCCACTATGTACCACCTCAAAGGAGAAATAATCAGCAGCAAGGATACAGAAATTTTAGAGGACAGGAATACCAACTATAATGGAAATCGTTGGCAGACAGGATCATTACAAGAAGGTAATGCCTTGCCACCACTTCGCTACCATTTTTACGGTGAGTTTGGTCACATCAGAAGATTCTGTAAAGATGCAGCTGAATATGATCAGAGGAAAAAAGAGCGTCAGAACCCAATGACAAATATGGTTCATATCACACCAATAGAAACACAAGCCGCAGTAGTTCAGACCCGATCCGGTAAGCCGTTGCAACCAGCAGCTGAAGTATTCGAACCAGGTGTTCGTGAGCAACAAAGAATGTATGACAAAGCTAGTCAATGGACCACCATAGAACCTCCAGTGTTCCCAGATCCAATCCCGGTGACAAGTTCCGCTGCCAAAGGAAATCGTGCAGGAGAAAGAGTCAATCCCAATAACCGATGCATCATCTTCAGAATCAGTAAAAAGTACAAGGCAAGTAGATCAGGCATGGGAAATTTTATCTAAAGCATCCATTACTCTTCCTCTTGGACAGTTACTGGCATTAGTACCAGGTGTTCGGCAACAATTCCAGCAGCAGTTCAGTTCTGCGTCTTCATGCATTCTGGCAACAACGACAATACAATCGGAAACTGACTCTACGGTGGATCACTCGGTTTCTTTAATTACGGTATGGTACAAAAATCATAAAATTACTCAAGTATTAATTGATGGTGGGTCCGTTGTAAACATAGCTACTGCAGCACTTTGTAAAAAGTTAGGATGGACCGAAATTGAACCTGTCTAGTTTTTTGTTAGAATGGCCGACCAATCCAGAGTCCACCAAGTAGGACTTGTACGGAATGTGCCAATCACTTTGCAGGGAACCACTTTTAAGATGACTTTCGTAGTTCTAGAACTACCGGAGTCTAGTCTTGATTATAACCTTCTTTTCGGCCGTCCTTGGCTGAAACAAGCTAAGGTTATACAGGATTGGTCCGCACAGGAACTCACTTTCAAAGACCATAACCGAAAATATGTTGTAAAATTAGATGCTATTCAGCCCTGTGAACTCCATGCTAGACCTTATGTGGCAGAACTAGTTCATATGTTAGATGGTTTATCCGATGATGAAGAAGAAGAATTTTTGAAGAATAACATAGATTTAATTTCCTTAGGGACTGTTGATTTACAAGCTGTTGTAGATCACTGGAATCCGGCAGTTTGTACGGTGATGCCTGTGACCGAAGAAGTAGAAACAGAAAATACTGCTGCTAAGGATGAAACTGCTATACAACAACTTTTACAATCAGTCGATGATTCAGAAAAACCTCGTCAATTCTATGTTCTAGAAGATCAGTTGATCACATATAATTTAGGGGAAAAAGTTAATCCACGACCTGTCAAAATAAAGGAAGGATTGTCTGAAGTATTTCAAGCAGATCTGATCCAGTTACTTCGTGAGTTCGTTGATGTTTTTGCATGGGATTACCGTGACATGAAGGGTCTGGACCCTCGCATATATCAGCATCGAGTTGTACTTAAACCGGAAGCAAAACCAATTAAACAACCCAGCTACTGGATGAATCCTAACTACGCAGCACAGGTAAAGGCAGAGCTTGATAGGTTATTAAAAGTTGGATTCATTGTTCCAATAGAACATGCTGAGTGGATATCACCCATTGTCATCGTCCCTAAGAAGAATAAGGAGCTACACATATGTGTGGATTACCGGAAACTGAATGCAGCTACGGTGCCAGATCCGTTTCCTCTTCCATTTCTTGATACAATGCTGGATAGAGTGGCTGGGCATGAAATGTATTCATTTCTGGATGGATATAGTGGGTATAATCAGGTCAAAATGGCTGAGGAAGATATACCAAAAACACCGTTCATTACCAATTGGGGTGTTTTCGCTTGTACAATTATGTGGTTTGGATTAAGAAATGCTCCTAGTACTTTTCAACGATGTATGCAGGAAATCTTCTCCCCCTATCTTACTTCTTTCATGCAAGTATATCTAGATGATTTCTCTTTATTTGGTAAGATGGTAGCACACCTGTATCATTTACGGTGTTGCTTTGAGAAGTGTCGTGAATACAAACTCTGCCTGAACCTAAACAAGTCTGTGTTTGCGGTTTCATGTGGTAAGCTGCTTGGCCATATTGTGTCTGCATAAGGCATACAAGTCGATCCAGATAAAATTGCAGCTGTGTTAGAAGCACCTCTGCCTACTACACCGAAAGAAGTCATGCGATTCATGGGTCAAGCCAGGTGGCATGGTCGACATTTATGGTGGCTTGCTCATTTGGCAATACCTCTCAATAGATTAATAACCAGTACTCCTCGATAGTTTGTTTGGACTCAGGAATGTCAAACAGCATTTGATCGTCTCAAAGGCTTATTAACACAGGTTCCAATTCTACAACCTCCTGATTGGGAACGTCCATTTCATGTTTTTGTAGACGCATCAGATATAGCCATTGGAAGTGGGCTCTGGTGGCCTACCATGTACAGGGATGTATCTTAGTTTGTCAAACAGTGTGACAATTGTCAGCGGTCTGGACAGCCTTTACAACGATATTTTTTTCCTCTCCAACCTGTATTACCATTGGAGCCTTTTCAAAAATGGGGTCTTGAATTTATTGGACCAATCACACCTCCAGAAGTTAACTCAGTTAACTCAGTTAACTCAGTTAACTGAGTTAACTTCCTCCACATGAAGTTAACTCAGTTATCACTCTGGCACATTCCATACCTTCCGGTGGACATTTTGCAGCAGATTTAACGCATCGGAAAATTCTGCAAAGTGGGCTCTGGTGGCCTACCATGTACAGGGATGTATCTCAGTTTGTCAAACAGTGTGACAATTGTCAGCGGTCTGGACAACCTTTACAACGATATTTTTTTCCTCTCCAACCTGTATTACCATTGGAGCCTTTTCAAAAATGGGGTCTTGACTTTATTGGACCAATCACACCTCCAGAAATCCTTAGCAACAACATATATATTTTGACATGCACCGATTGTGCTACAAGATGGGCAGAAGCTTGGGCTTTACGGTCTGCTACAACTATTTCGGTAGCAAAATGTTTAATGACAGACGTATTTCCACGATTTGGGTTACCTCTAGAACTTGTGACTGATCAAGGCACACATTTTGTTAACAATTTAATGAAAGTGCTCACACACTCTTTGCAGATTCTGCATAAATTCAGTTCTCCTTATTATCCTTGTGCTAATGGCTTGGCTGAAAGTACAAACAAGACCTTGCTGAATATGCTTCGAAAACTGATTTTGGAATCACCAGAAAGATGGGATCAATTACTACCTGCAGTATTATGGGCATACCGGACTACTTACAAAGTTGCCACCGGACTGACTCCTTTCAAACTTGCATATGGAATGGAGGCAATTGCACCAATGGAACTTGTAGTACCAAGCTTACGTGTGGCCATCTCTCAGAAATTGTTACCTGAAAATTCTTTGCCTTTTCAATTGGACACACTCAGAGAACTAGATGAGCATCGCTGGGAAGGTTTTCTGACTCTTCAAGAAGTGCAGTTGCGGCAAGCTCGTACACATGATCAGTATCTAAAAACTCTAGTTTTTACTGTAGGGAAACTTATGTTGTTTTATAATTCAAAATCAAATCGCTCTGCTGGAAAATTCAAGTTACACTGGTTTGGTCCTTACCGGATTACTGAACAAGTGGGCCCAGCAACTTTTCGGTTGACTACTTTGACTAGAATTCCTCTTCCAAAGGTGATAAATGGTTCAAAGTTGCGGCCGTATCATCAAGTGCCTGATTCGCACTGAAGTGTCCTGCGGTTGCCCGCATATTTTTCTTTTTTTTTTTCTTTTCTTTTCCTGTTTAGTTTTACGTGATTAATAAAATAAGTCTGTAAATATCCTCGTTTCACACCTAATTTTGATCAACAGCCGCCTTGCATTATCGTTCTGCTCATGCATGCACACCGAAGTTATGAGATCATCAATTCAACATCACGCGATGATTAACAAATTTCAATTGCTTCCCGTTGCCAAGTATCTACTTAACCTTTTTTGTTTCGCTGTTAATCGCTATTGTGTCTGCATGCTCTGTGTGATTGTGCTATCTGTATACCTTGTACAATTGTGTTCGTGTGCTTGTGTGTGCGCAACATGGAAGCATTAGCAAACTTTGCTGCGTTCCGTGATGGACTACCCGCAGATGTAGGTGAGTTCTTGCAAATTCGTGGGTTGGCCAATTTCGCTGAACTGCCTTGGCATTCAGTGGATTGTCACCCATTCTATGCCCAAATCATCGCCGCCATCGCTGCCACACCCGCTACAGAGCAAAGTTGGGCAATCACCTCCTTACCATCTCGTACTGTAATAACTTTTCAGACTTTTGCTGATGCATTCTGCCTCTCTACGCAAGGTCGAGAGAATGGACCTAATCTGCCGATAGCCACAATGAACCAATTAATCCCTAGGCACTCTTCTAACGAATACGCTATCCTTTGTCGCCCTGAGCCTGAACGATCAGCATTATAGTTCTTAGTCGCTATCCTCAACCTGCAGAAGCGAACATATGGCATATCTCGCCCTTTTTATTCAGCAATAGATATGGTTGCAAGAGAACATGTAAACTTTGCATCTTACTATTTCCGTCGCATTCACAAAGAATGCGTTTCGATAATTAAACAGGTCAATAAGGGAGATATGCCACGATCAAGATTACCACACATCATCTCTTTTCTGTTTCCGGCAATACAAGCAGCACAACCACTACCCAGAGGCCCAGTATTACACCATGAAGAATCCGCGCAGCTACTGGAAGATGATGAAGAAGATGACAAAGAAATTTTCCACCTCCTCCACCACAAAAGAATCAGAATAAGTTCATCTGACAGTGAAGTACAGGGTTCAGCCGCAGATGATAAAGCAGGTAACAATGAAGAGGAAGGGAATGAAGATGAGACTTTCCATGACACAACAACATCCATGCACCAGGATTCTTCAGCACAGTCATCTCAGGACCAGCAAGATGAACATGATAAAGACATCTCTTCCAAGGACGAATCACAGCAACAATCCGAACAGGAAAAGAATGAAGATGGGCAACATATTATTAAAGATATTTTTGATGAACTGATTAAGGCAATAGAGTTTGCAGTTGTCAATCCTGGAGACACTGAGCAACAAACCACCGAAAAGGTACTACAATCTGGCACTGTTCTTCTCACTTCTCCACCCGACCATCCAGCTGAACCCATTATACCTATTCCACCCATTGTCCCCGACGAACCCACCGCTTCATCATCATCCTCACCGAATTACTCTCCCCCCTCTTCACATCAACTTCTGACAGCCTCATTATCTCAACAACGTCCCCCTCTTCCAGTTCCTGTAATTCCTATGATTTCTGAACTCGCATCCATGGGTCAGATGTTAATTCAATTATCACAGCAAATACCAGTACAAATGAAGGAAGTAACTGATAACATTCGAGAAGAATTTCAGCACAAGGTTGATGTCCTGGAAGGAGACATCACTCCTCTACAGGAAGAGATCGATGCGGTCAAAGCAGAAAATCATCATCTGCAATACCAGATTACCCAGCTCCAAGCCAAACTTGTAGAACAGCAAACAATAACCAGTCAACGAGATGTGGCAATGGCTGAAGTCTGAAAGAAAGATAAGTTATTAAGTGTTGCAGATGCAGAATTAGTCAAGTTGAAGCAGATAGTCCAAGATAAAGAGGATGCCCGAATAGCAATAGGAAATTTGTTAGAAGAAACTCGACAGCAACTTGATGAAGTGGTACAGCGTGGACAAGAGATGCACGATTTGGTTAACAAGACTAATGAAGAACTCCAGAGAACCAAGTTTGATTTATCTGAAGTAAACAATATTCTTAAATGCAGATTGACCATGGAAGCTCAATTACAGAAAGAGATAATAGGGATCAGAAGAGAGCGTGATGCTTTTCATTGAACAATCCAATTTCAGAATCAGGAGATAGAAAGAAGAGAGTATCAACTGGATACACAGAAAGAATGAATCTCCAAGATCGATAAGCAAATTGCCGACATGAAGGTTACCAGGGATGCGGCTCTGTCGAATGAGTTTTATTTACAAGAAGCTTTTCTGCAGACATAAACAAAAGTTTTGATGACTCGGGTTATTTCTTTAAGTTCAGTACGCACATATGCCCAACTTGTAGAACCAGACATTTTGAAGAAGATGATAGAATCATTGAAGAAGAAAATTGCCCGGACTTTTAGACTAGCAAGATCTATGTATTTAGAAGGTGTAGTTGACGAGCCGTAAGATTTTTTGTAAACATGCGGGTTCAAGTCCACCGTGCATGCCAGTGTAAACCGCCGGATTGGCAATTGTAAAATCTGACTCTTAACGAACCAAAAGGTCATTGCGTAGATGTTGCAACCTTGATTGATGTTGTAACATTTATATAAATCAATGAAATAGACACTTTCGGTGACGATCAGTTGGATCACCAGACTGTCTGTCTGGGTGATTGATCTGTAACGTTGCTGTGGTGTGCGTTTGAGTAATTCTGAGTATTCTGTTCTTGTCTCTGTCTTGTTTGTTTATCGATACCTGTTCGGTACAGATTGGGGTTAGGGTAATATTCATAGTAAGTTAAGAGTTGAATTATTGTTTTGCTGAGGGTATTACTGTGAGTCTGTGTACGGTAATGTTTACCTTATGATTCAGTTACTGAGAGAGTCTTAAGCTGTGTATGAATCGGTACTCTGTGCGTGAACTGTCATGTGAGTAAGTCTGGCAAGGAAGAGCCAAAGTTTTCTGTTAGTGAGTTGGATTAGCATACTTGTTCAAACTACTGCCATGTAAGTGAGTTGAATTGGGAAAATCAACCATAGGGCCTCTGTTTAACATACCCCTTCCACTCCCAAGAACCCGATATATGTTTAAACGCGTCTCTGACGGCAAGACCCGCGTTTAACAGGTGTCTACCAATTATTGGGGCTCCTGCTCCTCTATTATCTCCATTTAGATGCATTACTTTGAGTTTGAGCAAAAGACAACCTAGGGTTCGTTGAATTTTCTCCCATTCTCAGCGACTTTTGTTGGAGACTTCAACATGGTGAGAAAACCAAGAGACTATTGGGAACAAAATGGTAAGATTATGATGGTTTAGAAAAGACATAGTGAGATCTTCTAAAGCTTTGCTTTGATCTTGCAGAGCTAAGGGATGATCAATTATTATCTGGGTAGGGTATGCTAAAAGTGCATCTTGATAGATGTTGCAATGATGGTGATTTCAAAAACTTTGGTGCCTCCAAGGTTTCTCTCTATATGGACGTTGTTCTCTCATACCACTAACCTATCCTAGTTTCTTCCATGTTGACCTCATACTCTCTCTCTCTCTAACTTTGGTTAGATGAGGGATTGAATCCACATAAACATGGGTGACTCCTTTTAGATGCTGCCACTTAGACCCCCTCCTTTTTGCTATAACTACCAACAACCTCAATTACTTGATGGAGGAACAAATTAATAATAGTTCCTCGAGGGAATTATACTTCCGAATGACAAAGATCAATTGATCCTTAGGTTATTTTCTAATGACACCAATGTCCTTCTTTGCAACAAGCAAGACTGTGTCTAGGCTTTTTCGGAGCTTCTTCAACACTACATTGTGTCCAATATCAAACACAAAAAGATTGCTATTAAGAACCTCTCCCTTCCTTTGAAATAGTTTATCCTTGAGCAGGGGAGCATAGTGATTGCAGAGAGGGAAACATTTAGATTACTTGGACTTCCTTTGGGATTTCATATTTATATGAGCCAATGGTGAGACTAGGTTCTTGGTAGGCTAGAATCCAACCTTTAGTACTGGAAGGGTATGCAACTTAATATGGATGGAAATTCCATGGTTTTCATCCTCTCCATGATTTATTTTCTCTCTTGTTGGTAGCGCAGAGATAATGAGCTACAATAGATGGATGCCATTTACAAAAATTTCTTATGAACATGGATCTTCATGGGAGGGGTATGCCCAAGATCAAGTGGGACCTTTGTGGTCTTGTTAAGGATAAGGACAAGCTAGGGATTGTTAACACAGTTGTCTTAGTCATCTAATTAGCATACAAATGCTTTGTTAAGTCTTGATCCCTCTAACAAGAATCTTTGGCCCAACTCATTTTCAAGAATAAATGAGATTTTTCCATCAATGGTTCTCCATATTGGAAGGACCATGATGTCATCATGCTTCATTTTCTCCCTTGAGAGTGACCACCAAAGGCTCCCATTTGGTGTTTTCTCTTGGGAAGTTTATAGTAAGATGATGTCACATTATCTCCTAAGTTATATGTGAAGATGGGCAACTAGCATAATACAAAATGATTTGATTCAATTCCCTATCTTGGGGATAATCCTGATGAATCAAGTGGATGTTCCAAGAGCCAAAAAGATCTAGGGCAAGGGATAATGCAACTTGAAGCATCTATGGAATTGTGAAAGGAACAAATGGATAAAACAAGAAGACATTGATTATGGACTCAAGCTCTAGTTTAATGACTAAGATCGATATACAATGGACAGGGTAGTAAAGAGTTGAGGTTTCTCCAATATAAAAGTACACCAGTTGCAAGAGGCTTACGGTGGACTAATGTTAAATAAATGAATGAAATCCCAAGAATCAATAAAAGAGTGAATTTCTCAACAAACTAAAAAAAAAGGTATACAAAATGGTCTTAGATTAGGTGTGAACTTAACTTTTATGTCCTTTGGCACACTTTAATGGAGACAAAGAATTTTGTTTTCCATTGGAAAATTCTGTATCTAGGTATTTGGATCAATGCCAAAGTTCAAAAATTCTAGACGTCCCCTTCTTGGTGCAAGAGGTGATTTGAAGCAAATGATGACCTTGGGAACCTCTTCTTTATAGTGAAAGGTTTTGTTCCAAAGAAAAGAAATTTAGTACACTATATAGGCTCTCTTTTAGTCTGCGAGACCAACATCTTTTGTTTGTTTCTTATTCACATTGATACTCTTGAATTTTGAGTTCATTTCTATGTGATTGCATCTCCAACTTGTAGCACTCTAGTTGTATTTGAAAACCCTTGTCGTTATATGGGATCTAGTGGAGGAAGGGAGATCATAACCTCCCCTAACCACACATACATGGGCTCTCACATGAGTGTTGTGACACTCATGTGAGGATCCTGCTTGCTCCACATGGTTGCAATTGGGAGAGGGAATTAGGCTAGATAGTTATGTGATGGGGAGGAACTATTGCATGCAGCTTGTCTATCTCTCATGCATCCATATGCCATCATCGCCTTGGGAATCCTTCGCACAAATCTATCGATAACCTTGGGTTTTGTGCATATCATATGCAGAGACCTCTAAGACAAAGGAGATTATTGAGAGGTATCATCTCACTAGTAGTCATAATTAATTATGCACAATAAGCATGTATACATAGGAATCATCACATACGGGTGCCCACAAACAAAGATAGACCAAGACTAGCATGTATATCCTTGATGAATGCTAAGAGGAGCTTTCTTCTCTTCTCCCTCAATGCTCCCTTGAAGGTAACCAATCATACTCCTTTGCTTGATGCATGAATGAGCTATTTGGGATTATTTTCTACCAACTTGGAGCCTATGTGAGAAGAAGCTTGGGGGGATACCAAAATCTACCATTATTTCCAGATATTTAAACTTTCTCGTTCTGTGCACAACCCCATTTTTGGAAGAAGGTTAGGAGCATTTCAAGTCCAATTCGGATAAATTCAAAGCATATATCGAAATGCTATTCTATGAGCTACCAAGAAGTTGTGTTAGATCAAGTATATTCTATCTTTTGAGGAGAGTATTACCACATCCAAAAATCCGTTGCCACCACTTTCATCATCCTCTTTGTTTCATCCTCCTGTATCAACATGATATGCTTCATAGTTTATTTTTCTAAGTTTGTTGTGTATAAGTGGTGGATGATTCTTAAGGAAGTTATAACCATCCCTAGTGTCTAAAACCACTTTGAGACTCTATTTCTCAAATAATTTCTCCATGAAAACAAGGAACTAAGGAATTGGGGGGAATGTGATAGGACCATCTAGTGGGTAGGTTGCTTTTAGTTTGTCACATAAGAAAAAATGATTATTTTGAAATTCAAAGGATCGGATGACCTTCAAAAAACTAGCGGTTTTGTAAGGGGTTTGGAAAAAGCAAATCAAGAAGAAGATTCAAAAGGGATGCTCCAAAAACTTGTGAGGAGGAAATGGGATACACCCACATGTATGAGGATTATATCATCCTCGATATAGTCCATGGAGAGTGATCAATCATTGAAAACCATAAACACTTAAATTCAAGAAGAGTGTGATAATGGAAAAAACAAGTTGTGAAATATAGAAACTTCGAGGGCCTCGATTACCTAGTGAACAATTTGAGAAGACCTAAGGAAGAGAATCTATGTTTTAGGTGTCTGGCATGCAACCATGCTTAGTGGTACTACCAAATTAGGAAGAGGGAAGAGAAATAATGTGGAGTGGAGAGTAGCACAACCTTGGAAAATGTCAAAAGAGTAGTCAACATAGTACAAACACTTTCCATTCATGACAACAGTAGTCATAAAGGTGTGGAGGTGATGTATGAGGACAACACATGCTCTTGTTTTTTACCCAATCATTGTGGTCCTCATAGTTTGGATCAAACGATTTGGTCACGTTGCATGGAAATGTTCATGTGATTAGAGTGTGGATATTCATTGATGATTCTACCTATGCAAAAGAATAGGTAGTGTCTATGATGCAAGGTTAAGAAAAGAGGATATGCGACACCATGTTATCAAATTTGGAAATGGAATTTTAGGTTTATAGGGACCATGTAAACTTCTAGATCATGAATAAAGAGCCACTAACATGTTTTTTGGTAGAGAATGAATTTGGTGGTTGAGAGACACAAAAGTGTAGTTATTAAAATAATACACTTGAGCTTGTGAAAATGGAAATGAGTATATCATTCAAGGTGAGAGAAATGTACCTAGTGTAGCTTTCATGTCATGCACTAATTTCGATAGTTTATTTGATAGCCAAAATATTCAAAAGATATATTTATTGTTTTGTTTAGATAACAATGAGAAGTTTGACGTACATGGATCATTTAATGTATATTTTCATGCAAGAAATATAGATAAGGATTTGAACTTATATTATTCATTCTTGCATAAAATTGTAGTTAGAAGTTTAAAATATTGATGTTTAATTATAATTTTTCTTTTATTGCTTTCTAAGAAGCTTTCCACCATTCACTTAGTGGCTAACACCAAACTTATAACTGACCTATTGAGAAGGGATTCATGAGGCCTAATAGCTCACCATGGGCATTGCCAATACTCATAAAAAAGAAAGGTGACTCTATGAGACTGTGAAAATATTATCTAGCACTAAATAAGTTAAGTATGAAGAATAAATTTCCAATGCGTAGGTTGGATGATTTATTTGAATTAGATAAGGCATAGTACTTCACAAAGTTAGAATTTAGGTTAGGGTTTCATCAAGTCAAAATAAAGGTGGTCAATCTACCCAAAACCACCTTTAAGATCAGATATGGATACTATGAGTTTTTGGTGATGCCATTTGGTATCCTCAATGTTCTTGACACATTCATGACGTGCATGAATATAGTTTTATGGCCTTATGTTGACCGATTTGTAGTAGACTTCCCTGATGAAATTTTGATCTATAGTAGGATAGAAGAGGATTATTTAGAAAATTGAAAAGAACTATTCCAAGAGTTATGAAAGAATTCACTCCTTGTTAAAGAGTGAAAGTGTATTTTCTATATTGGACTTAGATATCTTGGGCATAACATCTCAAAAGAGGGGATCTGAATGGATGTCGATAAATATGCACTATCTTTGAATGATCACCTCCTAGGAACCTAGCAGAGGTTCATTTTTTTGTAGGTTTATCAAGATTCTGTAGTAGATTTACTAAGAATTATGCCGAGGTGGTTGTCCCCATAAGGGATTCGCGAAAATGGAAAGATGAAGTCTTTCAATGGGGAAATGAGCAAAAGAAAAGCATGAAAAGGTTGAAAGTTGAAATTACTATAGTTGCACTCTTCCACATTGTGGATCTCAATCAACCTTTTATGGCTCAGATTGAAGCAACTTATTATGCTATCATAGCTTTTCTAATTCAAGATGATGTACAACTTGCTTTTCAGAACAAAAAGTTATACTAGCTCAAAGAAATTACTTCATGTATGAGAAAGTGTGAGTAATTTTCCATGTAAAAAGAAGTGGTGTTATGGTTTATATGATTGAAAATTATTATAGTGACTGATGAAGAGGGCATCAAGTGGATCTCTAATCAAACAAGCGTTAAGGATAATAAGGCTTGATGGATAGAGATTGTTCAAGAATGTGACTATGAGCTTAGGCATAGGAAGGGAAAATTTAATGTGGTGGCTGATTCACTTAGTCACAAACCTATGATCAATGGATTGCACTTTATTTAGATCATTAGTGAGCTACTTAAGTTCATCAGAGGAAGATCTAGGTTTGATTTTGAATGTTCTAATATGTGAGAAGCCATTGAGAATGGAGTTCTAGATATACAAGTACCCATGAAGGGCATAGTGTTGATGGATGCTCAAAAAAGGGATTGTGAAAGAATTATAGTATCCATGGTAGATGAAGGAAAAATATGTATATCTAGAGATGTAGAGATGAGACAATAGGTTTTTCTTGAGTGTCATGACACAGTCAGACACCCAAGAATAAAGAAAACATATGATCCTTTTAAGAGATGGTTATATTAGCAAGAATTACATAAGACTATCCTTGATTATGTGCATAAATGCAATAAGGCTAGATAAAAAATAGGAGAGCATCTCAATGGAATTTATACTAGGATTACCTCAGAGACATAAGGGATATGAATAAATCTAAGTAATTATGAATAGGTCAACCAAAATCGCTAGGTTTATTCCAACATGTAATATAATGGAGATGCTGGAACAAGCTAAATTCTTTGTAGAGAACCTATATTGATTACATGTTTCTTAATTGGATATTGTTTCAAATCAAAATATGAAGTTCAGTAGTTGCTTTTGGAGAGAATTTGTCAAAGGTTGGGTACCAAACCTAGCATGAGTATGCTTGAGCATCCATAGCTGATGAGAAAATCGAGAGGGCTAACCAAATACTAGAAGATATGCTTTGTACATATACATTGACCTTTTTTCTCCCTTATTTGACCCCTTTGTGATCGTCAGTTCCAATCCTTATGTGTCTCAAAATAACCTTAAAATGAACCCAAATTCACCCTCTCAAGTTAAAAAAAATTGATAAATTTTACTTTTCATGTCTCATTTTTTATGCTTCTACCCCTTGCATTTTCACTGCTCACTTTTCAACCTTCTAAACATCCTATCCATCCCCTTTTTACCCTATTCATGTGTCTCCTTTGCCACACCATAGACTCTCGATTTTCCCGTTTATTGCATCCTCTTTCTTTTTCTTTTGTCTTTAGACCTTGAACAACCTTTGAAAAAACACTTTGCACCTCTTTCCTTGTCTTTGCCTAATAGTACATGCCTTCAAATATGAGGTAGAAAAAGAATCATGTGATCCTCACCCTCTGCATTCCTTTGTCAAAAAATGCCTTGAGTGATGAAAAAAACTTTGCACAAATTTTTATCCCTTTCCCCTTACTCTCCTCTTGAGTCACTACATCCTCGCCCTCTCCATTCCTTTATTTACAAATGCATGAAGTGATGAAAAAAGGCTTTGCATAATTTCTTCTCCCCTTCCGTCCCTCCCCCTCTTCTCCCTTTCCCCTTGCTATTCTCTTCAATCTTTTACAATTGCACATGTGCATGATTGGTCAAGGATAAAAGGTGGAAGTGGTCAAAACTCTATGAAAGGAGTCAAAATTGGGCATGTGATCAATCATTTTCAAAGCTTTTTGGCCTTTCTGATGCACTACCCATATGTCATATCCAAATTTTGAGAGTTTGGAAGATATAATGTCCACAATAAGAATTTATCGCTAAGAGGTCAATTCATGATGTGTGCCCCATAATATGAGCCCATAAGATTTCAATGACTTCTTAAAACCAAGATTTTATCCTCAAAACGTACAAGTAAGAATGTAATCAACTATCAGATGATTAAAGGAGCATCACCCATCTAATTTATTGTGAATGAGCATACAAAAGGTCTACCATGTATTATCTACTATCACCTACTATCTCCTAGCTCACAAAATTAACCAAGTAGTGTCCACATCGAAACATTCTTAAAAAGCACAGATATGTGCAAATGATTCACATGGCACTAACATCTTCATGTGTTTTCGTTGAATTTTCCTTTTGCATGTACTTTTGTTGATGTCCTCCCCCTCGAAGTGGTGTCCTTGTACCTCTCATGTCCTCTTTTGGTAGCTAGTGCTTTTTAGTATATTTTGGTAGGGATGTGTGTGAACACAGTTAGGATCACTAGATCACTTTTTTCCTTCTTTAGGATGTTTCCCCCATCCCTCCAATTGTATATATGCCAATAATCCTAATGTTCTACTTATCTTTTTACATTCACTTAGTAATACATCTATGTTATGATCCACAATTCTTCTTGCTTGTGCTATTTTTGTGTTTTTTGGATCCCCATAATCCAATAGTACCCTGTACAATATTCCACAACCCTTTTGCTATGAATACATGACACATCATGTATGCCCACAATGGGTAATTAGTACCATCCAACTTATCTTCAACAACCAACATATGGAATACATCATTGCTCTCAACCATGGCTAGGGACTAAATATGGTGATGCAAAAAATTGATTGTATCTTAAAAAGTTGAACATAAATACCTTGTCAAGTTTAGTTAGACATGTGGTAGACTTTGAGGTGCTTGTACTCAAGAACTAAAACCTTTATATATGTTTGAAAAAAAAAGGGAAACAATGCTTGCATATTTGTTATGATAGTACATTTGGAGAATGACATGAGCTCAAATCAAAATTTCAATGCCATAACGGAAGATGTTTTGAAATCCTAATCATGTGGAGTATGCTCACCAATTGACTATGAGATTGTGATCGAAGGGGTGATAACAAGGCTTGGTCGCTAGTAAAGAATTTCAATTTGTTTCCCAAAAGATAATGGCAAACTTTCTTTATTGCATACACCATTTTCAATGCTTCGTGTTTAGTGGCTATGTAAATATGTTCAATGCTATTCAATTGTCTACTCGCATAAGAAATCGAAAACTCCATATTTACATCATCATGTCGTTGTGCTAGAATGCAATTGATGGCATTCTTTGATGCCTCTAAATGCACATGGCATCGTTTAGACCAATTTGGAGCTTTCGAAATTGGTGTTGAACTCAAGTGACTCTTCAACTCATGGAATGCTTTCTCAAAATCCTTTGTCCATTGGAATTTGTTGAGTAGTCCAAAAATGGTTTGGCTATGACATCAAGCATATGAATGAACCTTTGATAGTCACCACAATTGCCCATAAAAGCTCAAATTTTCTTGATGTTAATGAGCATTGGCAGGTCTACTATGACTTTGATCTTGTCTTCATCTATGGAGATACCATTTTTGGAGAAAATCTGTCCCAAAATTTTATGTTGTCACACCATTAAGACACATTTCTCTAGATTGACACACACACAATACTACTTGCATTTAGCAAGGATTTGGTTCAAGATAGGAATATGCATAATATGTTATTTTGCATGCATATGAAGATAATCTAAGTACATTTCCAAGGAATTTTGTGTAAATTTGTTGAACACGACACATCAAGCATTGGAAGGTAGCTACGACATTGATCAAAATGAAGGGAATGACACAAAATGCAAAAATAACTCATTTCGTAGCAAAGATTTTTTTATGTTTGTCCTACAAAGAAATGGCTACATGATTATAGCATGGGAAGCCATCTAAGAATTTGTGAACTTCTTGGCTTGCGACCCTTTTGACTAGATGATCGGTGATGGGTAAAGAGTAGCTATTACATATTATTGCTACATTTTCCTCTTTAAATTTATGCACACTCATAACTTCCTCTTCTTCTTGGGCACTACTATGATGGAAAAAACCCATTCTGTGTGTTCAATCTCATAAATAAATCTTCTTGCCAAAAGTTTAGTGATCTCTTCTTTGATTCTGACAAAGTATGCATCCTTGTATGTGCAAGGCCTTTGTTTTGTGGGTTTTGCCTCAATCTTCATCAAGATCCTATGTATTTTAGATCTACACTTCTCAAATCCATGAAAACACATCTCAATATTTGCATAATAGACCTACTATGTCACTCTATTCCTCAACTACTACCCACTTCCCTATTATCATAAACTAAACTGTGCTAACTTCTCGGTTAAACCCCATTATCTTCTATGCTCCACTCAAACTTCTTGAAGTTTTTAGGCACTTCAAATCTAATATTGTCTTGTTTTGCTTTTGACATCATCTTTGTGGGTGCTTTTTGTTCCTTTTCCTCCACTTCCACCTGTATTTTATATGTAGTCTCCTATTCCTTTTGATTCATACTCATGCCTTGGTTTCCTAGGATATCTTCACCCACACTAAATTATATATCTTCCCCAAGGGCCTTGTGAATTGTGTCCATTATATTTTCCATTGTAATGTTAGGCTTTGACTCAAGGATTCTACCCATGGATTACCTATCTACCTCTATGGATTTGTAATTTTCATATTGATATCACGACTCATAGAGCACTTGCTCTAAGATTGGGTTCTTAGACATGAAGATGTAAGTAATAAATAGATCATACCCTTCATTGTTGCAAAATTGCTCTTCCACTTTCTCATTGATGCAGATGTCCATAGTTGCCAAGATTTGAGTCCACGAATGTGGCTCAAATTTCTTGTCATTGAACAATTTTTTGACATAAGTAGGATCATCTAGCTTGTATGTTATTATTGAGGTAATATCCTTATTGTTTGCTTGTTCTCCCTCTCTTGCGGCATCTCGACATAACCGGAGATGTGTATTCTCATTTATCGAGTTAGGATTGTTGCAAGTGGAACCATGAATAGAAGCAAAATCACCTTCATCATTCACATTGGGGAAGGGATTCCATTTCAAAGGGGTAAGCCTCTATGAAAGAATTCATGCAAGCTGACTTTCATGGTTACTCCCACATATTGCTTATACATATAATTTTGACCCCACTCTTGCACTATCTTTAGTTGTCTTTGGACGACCACGCTAAAAGTAATGTACAAGTACTTTCTTTAGCAAACTAATGGATTACCAAAGTGTGTTCAAACTTAAAACCACACATGGTGTAAGTTAGATCCTCAAGAAGATCAATTCACCTTTCTATATGTTCTTGTGCGAGTTGCAACTTCATGTGTGTCACTCGTAAGGTCAACTTTCTCTATTTCTTCCATAAGTCAGGTATGACAATGACATCACTCTGCACACATCATGGGGCAAAGCTCTCTGTCAATCATGTGAGACAAGAAAATGAGGATTTTGGTAAAGAAAAGTGCACCAAAGTAGAGTTTCTTTTTGAAAATTTTATCAATCATGATAGATAAATTTCACGACAGATTGAAGCATTGAAGGCTCTATCGATCGTGATGGATAGACTATCCATGGTGATAGGTAATGTCCATCATGCGACAGAGAGTTGTCCATCACACGGTAGACACATATCCATTGCATAACAGACAATTGTCCATCGCACGATAGACAACCATCCATCGCATGACAAACAGATGTGAATCACAAGAGACCTCGCCATCGCGATGGACAACCACAACATACACTCTATCCATCGCGGTAGACAGCCTTTGTCAATCGTGATAGACAACCAATTTTGGCCAAATTTAGGTTTTGCAAATTAATAGGTTTCTGAGCTAAAATTTGACACTTTTGCAAGCAATTAGAGCTTCTTGGCAAGGATAAAGCAAGTTAGCATACAATGAATGCTTGGGAGCATGCTTCCTAGGCATTGGAGCATTCATAAAGCATTTGAATCAAGGTTGGAAGTCCACTAAACCCTTTCATTCAATTTTTAGCCAAGACTAAGAGCGAGTAGATAATTAGATTAACATAGGGTTATGATACGAACAAAAGAAATCAAGATCCTATAATTTATCAAAGTCCAAGGCTAATGTAAGATAATCATGGATAACCTGAGATCGGAAGGACATAACCTGATAAAAAATGATTGAAAATACAACAATGTAAGTGATCCTTACAACGTTACATCGAGACAAGAAAATACATTCATAAAAACCTAAAAAAAACAAGTGCTTCGTACAAAAGAATCTGCATCACTGTTGTACTTGGGAGATTGGGATAATCGACAAAGCATATGAACCTTAGGTCAGGTAGGCACCTAGGTCGAGATAGACAAAGCATCAAATCCTTGAAGCTAGTGTCAATCATACCTTTAGGTTGTGGACTCAACAACTCAATGATTATCCTTACATGCTAAGCTCTGAGATCAATGATTTAGAAATGTTGTTTAGTATGGAAAGACATGCAAGTAGTTCAAGGATAGCCTATTTACAAACACGAGAAGGTCCCTATAAGACTCAATTGGAATACATTCAAACCAACCAATTAGGTGCTCACACCTATGAGGACAGTTTGAGAAAATCAGTGGTCCAACTCAAAAACCCTGATTAACCCTTCCGACTGAAACACCCGGTGGTCAAGTTTGAAGAAGGTTCGTGTATCGATAAAACAAGGAACCATGTATGTGGTTACTAGTTCACTAGATAGGACAGATGAGTTTGGAATCATCATCCTCAAGTTTGAAATTTGAGACCTAGACCAAGAGAGCATCGCAAAAGAACCCAGAACACCTCATGGAAAATCCATCTTGTCTAGGATAATTAAACCGGAATGGATTCCCCAGGATAACAAAAGCATTGAGGTCTTCTTGAATAGAGACATGGATGACACCTTTTGGAGATTTAAACTAGATCAACCTAGCGAGGTATGTGGAGTCACTATATATGAATTCAAAGACCCCGAGGCTCTAGGGAATGTCTACTTAGACAATGCATTGGAAATAATGTTCTTTGTAATGGAGCATGGTAGGCATGTGTACACTTGGAAGGGTGAATTAATTTTTCCCCATTGCGATCTCACTTTTTTCATGGTCAACACAGAGCTAGGTCATCTTAGGTTCATGGTAACCATAAGGAAAGATCTAGACAAAAGCCGAAAGTAAGCTTTGTAAACCTTGCAAAAAGAGATAGATCACAATTGGAGATAGATAGAGCCAATTGAGAGAGGTAGAGAGGTCTAAGACATCAAAGAGGCATGGATGAGTTTCCCTTGCCAAGACCTAGAGAACATGCTAGGATATTGAGACCAATTCAATTGGTAAAGCCCATGAAAAACTACATCGATGGCACTGGAGATCCATATGGCCATGTAGTTGAGTTTAGACAAGTGTTGAGAGCTGAGTAGCTTGATGACTTGTTCATTCAATAAAATGTTTTTGGTCTAACTCTAAAGAATAAAGCCTTGATGTGGTTTGACCCATTGCATCAAGCTCAATGTAGGAACTTTGACTAGTTGCTAGAAGCATTCATCAGTGAGTTTTCTAAGAGTGGCATAAGCCACAATACCACATTCGTGATTCATAGTTTTAAGCAAACACCTCAAGAAACTGTCAGGATAGCAGGTTCATACAATACCTTGAGAGATGTCCCATCCGAGAGCTACCCACACCAGCCAAACAAGTGGCATTATTCTTGGATGGCTTGTTAAGTGCAAAATTATGATCCTATGTCTACTTGAAGGAGCATAGGAACATAGAGCAATGCATATGCATATGCATAGATATCGAGAACAAATTAGGCAATGAGTTAGAACTTTCAAAGAACCATAAAGATTCAAATAGTTCTACTAGTCGCATTTCAAAACAATTGACTTTAATTGATGATTGGTTGAAAAATTAGCTCAGATGTTAGGAGTCTAAAGCAAACATACCCCTAGAATGGTCTGAATGAAACACTATTGCAATTGTGGAGGAGACTGTGTACCTACGCTTCCAAGATCTTAGGGACTTGTGATGAAAGAGACTATACCTCAATCATTGACAAGTGTGTATGGTGGATTAATACATGCTTTAATTTATCAGTCCATGGACATAGATGTATCAAGTGTATGAGGACACATGATTTCATAATGGCAAATGAAGTGAATGCGCAAACTATGCATGTAAATTAGGTCTATCTACCTCTCATGACACCTATCTCACTGAAAATGTATGTCATGATACTTGCTATAGTGGTAAGCACAAATTAGGCCTTTTCTCTTAGCTCTAATACCTGAATAGATTGAATAGAGCTTCCCGTCAAAGCTCTAGATGGGACACATCCAATGGTGGTATTTTCACCCAAATCTAACAAATGCACTTCGAGTTATGAGCAAAATATTGAGTGACGGGAAACACCAACTCTTGCTCCACAGCTCACCAAGCTTCACACACACACACACACACACACACACACACTACAATGGTGAAAATAGCAAGCGAAGGGGTAGAGAACACCTCTAGACACACATTTCAAGCATCACACACACATGCAAGCTCATGGAGAAGAAGATACATAGGTGGGAAGAAGCAAATTCAAAAATTTTAGTTGATTACTCACAATGGCAAAAAATCTTTACAAAGAGTCATAAAGGGACTTATATACATGTGCCCTAAAAAATGGTCCTTTCACACAAGGGATCGGCACTTTTATTGTAAATCATTAAATTCCTACTAATATACAAAGCTAATGTTACAATATTCTTGGATTATGCATCTAGAGGACTTCTCTAGAGCATTTACAAAGCTCTTGATGTACTACCATGGAAATTAAAGAAAAATTATGCCCCAATTTTTAAATTTTTTTGGGGTGTGCTTCTCTTTGCTTCTTTCTCTGCTGCTCTATCTTCTTCTGCAACACTCTCCACCTCTTAGTGTCTGTCATCCCTTGATAGCCTACTTTGCATCAAGAGGCATGTTTTCCTTCTATCCAACTCGCTGATGTGTTCTTTAGCTTGTATATTTCTTTTCATTGCATGCACCTAGTGACTAGTATGACCTTGATATTAGTCACTCTTTGCTATGCCTTAGCCTCGGATTGTTGAAAGGACCAGGTTTCGACTTATTTGTTCACACTCTTTGGGTCCTTATTTTGCATTGTAGTGTGATGCATGACCTTGCGGGGCTTTGTACAGAGGTGAGTTTCTTTATTGAATTACTTTATGTTTTGATTTTCTTCTTTGTTGTTTCTTGCTAGATTCTCCCTCCACACATCCCTCCTCTTGAACTGTGTTGTCCTCGACAGGCTTTTGTTGGTGACATGAGTAGGTCTGGCATATTGTTCTTTCGATATGATTGAGCATGTTGGCTTCATGAAGCATTAGCTCTTTCCATTGAGCTGACTTTATTCCATCATTTGGTGCTTGTTGATGATCAGCAAAAAAACTTTTTTCATATGCGACTAATCTAGCATTTAAATTTGTAGACGTCTTCAAAAAGATTTCTGAATCCATTTCAAAAGACCCTATGAAGAATGCTTCTTTGAATGTCTGCATATAAGTACTTGACAAAAACATTATGTGAGAGCATATGGCCATTATTGTGAGGCGGCTTGGCATGACCAAGAGGTAAAAAAATAATGCATTTGAACCGTGATTAATGCCAATAAAATTTAGAATTGTGTACTTTGCATGTTTGAAAACTTTCAATATGGTGAGAAGCATGCTAAGCACTTTATTTTTCATTTTTATTGCTATGTTTGGAATGGATGTGTATCTAGGTAGTCAAAACTCTATTGTCTGAACCATGCATTCTTCAATTGGTAGGTAATTGTGTGCTGGACTCAGTAACAAAGGAAAATTGAGCCATTGATTATTTAATTTTCCATTACACTGTTCTTCCCAAAATTACAACCATGACCTTTGGCATGGTACGAGGCAAAAAGAAGGATTTACTTGTAATAAATATGGTGCCTCTTGCCAGTGCACCCGCAAAGTAGGATTCTTCTCCAAAAATTTACATCTCTAGATAGGATCGGCCTTTTCAAACTCATCTTGTGTATACGAGAATGTAGTTGCCTTGAAGTTTAAGTTCTAGTCCGGATCCTTCTGGGTTGTTTTCTTTATGTATTGGTGTGTTTCTTCTTTTAGAATCCCATATGTTACATTGAATGGTTGCATGGTTTTATTTAAGTCTTTATGCTTCTTTCATCACTTTCACCACTGCATCTTGAAAATCTTACATTAGTCACGATATGTGTAGGGACCACTCGCATCAGCTTATTTCTATAGTATATAGCATTGGATGTTCATCAATTTGTATCTCCTCCTCAAGTAGCAATATCGGTGAATGAGCAATGAAGGAGCTTGCACTCATGTATAAGGAAGTGCCAAGCTATGTGGAAATCACTCCACAAAAGGAAGTAAGCCCAAAGCTTTGCGAAAAGCTTCAAACTTGTCCCTAGGCAGAGCCTTCGTGAAAAGGTCTGTAATGTTCTCCTACGTGGGCACATATGCCAAGCTGATCTCCCCAACAGAGAACCTCTCCCTAACATAATGATAATGCATCTCAATGTGCTTAGTGAGAGCATGGAACACAGGGTTCCTTGCAACTACCAATGCACTCTGACTCTCAGTGAAGATGGTGGTGGCAAAAGACTGAACAACACCCAAATCAACCATAAGGCATCTGAGCCACACACACTCAATAGCGCTCTGAAAGCTGCCCTATACTGAGCCTCACAACTGGAAGTGGCCACAGTAGGCTGCTTCTTGCTCAACCAAGATATACATGAGCTACCAAGCATGAAGCAAAAGCCACTAGTAGACACACGAGTGTCATAGCAACTAGCCCAATCAGAGTAAGAAAAAGCATGCAAATCTGGCGGTAATGATCCCTCCTTGGGATAAAACAACCCAAGTATCCGGGTACCACTCAAGTAGCAAAAGATGCGCTTAACCGCATGCCGATGCTTGACACCTAGGCAATGCATAAGCCTGCTCATCTGTGAGACAACAAACTGAATATCTGGCCGAGTAATGCATAAGTAAATCAAGCATCCAATAGCCTGTTGATAGAGAACAACATCAAATGCATCTCCAGCATCTTGAAGACTCAATCGTAAACCTGTCTCCATAGGAGTGGCAATAGGCTTACAGTCTTCAAGGCCAAAACGCTACAATAATGTGTCAATATATCTCGTTTGACACAAAGCCATTCCACCATCAACTTGCATAAACTGAATGCCTGAATAGTGGGCAAATGCCCCAAATCAGACATCTCAAATGAGGCATGTAAATCAGCCTTAAATACAGCAATATGCCTCTCATGAGGACCAATGAGCATCATGTCATTAACATAAACCACAATGATCAAAAGTACATCATTAGCATGCTTTCAATTGGACTGTTCTCAAAACCATGTGCAATCAAATAGACATGTATCTTTTCATACCAAGCACATGGTGCTTGCTTTAAGCCATATAATGCCTTCTTTAACCTCCACACTTGGTTCACATGCCCTTTTTGCACAAAGCCAAGGGGCTAAAAAACATACACTTCTTCATGCAAGTCACCATTCAGAAATGTTGTTTTGATATCCAACTGATGTACATTCCAACCATGATGAGGTACAAGTGCACAGATGCTATGAACAGTAGTCATTCGGCAAGTAGGTGCAAAGGTCTCATCAAAATCAATGCCTCTTTCTTGTGCATAACCCTTTGCAACAAGCCTAGCTTTATACCTGTCAACTATATTGTCAGGCTTATGCTTAAGCTTGTATACCCACTTAATCCCAATGGCCTTCTTTCTAGGAGTCAAGTCACATAAAGACCAAGTACCATTCTTCATTATAGCATCATATTCAGATTGCATAGCATCCATCCAATTTTTTGAGTTTTGTGCTTCATCAAATGAAGCAAGCTCATTCTCATCGTAGAGACTAGATACAACCATAACATAGCAATCTGATGCAAAAGAGGCACTATGAGAGCTTGAACGAGTAAGATATGATAGAGATGCATCTAATTTGCTATCATGCAAAGTCTACACCATCCATTTTGGCATAGTTTTTGCTTGCTCAATATCAGCTCTCTTATCAACAAGTGCATCATGTAAATCTGTATAAAAAATAGAATGATCTGCATCATCACATGAAACCTCCAAAGGCTGAGAAGTTGCCTCATTAGGACCAACACTAGACTATCCGCCTGTAAAAAGAGGCAACAAAGTATCATACATGTCTTTGGAGCTAACAGATTCCTCCTTAGTACATGAAAGCGATGGTTGAATAGCATCTTCTACAAAAACACCATCACGGCTAACCAGAATGTGTTTAGTCTGTGGATGGTATAGATGATAGCCTTTACTTTCATAATTGTACCCAACAAAAATAGATTTTACTTCTTTATCATCCAATTTTCTACGATGTTGTTCATGCACTAATGCATATGCCAAACAACCAAAAACACGCAGATGAGACACAGATGGCTTGTGATCATGCCAAGCCTCATATGGAGTGATAGACTGCAGTGCTTTAGTGGGACACTTGTTAAGTACATATGTTGCACATATGACATCCTCAAGCCAAAAACTATGTGGTAAAGCCTGACTCTTAACCATACACCATGCCATCTCCAAGAGTGACCTATTCTTTTGTTCAATAACTCCATTCTGTTGAGGTGCATACGGCACTATACACTTATGTTTTATCCCACGTTCAGCCTAAAATGCATTAAAATCAGAAGACAATATTACCCCCCTCGATTAGAATGGAGGGTGCTCATTTTACATGCTGACAGATTTTCAACCAAAACCAAAATTTGTTTGAAGCACATGAACACTTCGGCCTTTGCTTTCAATGGATATACCCATGCATGCCTGGAAAAATCATCAATGAAAATCATGAAGTAAAGATAATTTCCAAAAGAAGGTGTCTACATAGGACCACATACATCACTATGTACAAGCTAGAAATTCTGAGTGGCCCGAACTGAACCATCTTTTGGAAATGAGGAACATTGCATTTTGCCCAAAATATAGCCTTCACAAACATGTTTTCCGGGTGCCTCAAGTTTGGGCAAAGAGGACATCGTTTCAGATTTCTGCAGGTGTAGCAAACTAGCAAAATTCAGATGACCAAGGTGTGCATGCCAAAGCTTTGCATCTGACATAGCTTGAGAATCATGTACTGCACATGCCGAATCATTCAGAGATCTTTCATAGTTTATGAGCTTATACATCCCACGACATAAAATGCCAAAAGTAATAATCACGTCGCCATTTGAGAGATCATGAACTGTACACCTGTCATCAACAAATTTCACAACCAAGCCAATCTTGGCTAAAGCTGAAACTAATAACAGTTTCTTCTTGATCCCTTGCATAAATAAAGCATCTCACAAAGTGAAAGAACTACCATCACTAGTAGTCAAAATGATCTTACCAACTCCCATGACAGGATAAGAGGAGTTGTTGGCGCATGTGACAGTATTCCCTATAGGGGCAGGCTCGAGTGAAGTGAAGAAACTGCACTGCGAGGTGATATGTTTGGTCGCCTCACTATCAAAGTACCAAACATCTGAGTCTTTTGCAGACATGCACTGCTCAGGAGATGGGTCAAAACTGCAAACAGTAGTAAACACCCATTCTTCTTCCTGCACAAGATTAGCAGACTCTGTTTTTGGTGTAGAGGCCTCTGCAACAACCATTCCAGCCTCTTTATCAACCATTTTTGGACAGTTCTTTATGATATGATAATTTCCTTTACAATACTTGCAAAAGATTTCGGCTTTTTTTATTTCTTTTCATCTTTTTCTTCCCTCTTCGATTGTGCAGAATTAGCAGATTTCTGCTTACTAGTTGAAGAGCTCCATTTTCCTTTGCCCTTCTCACTAGCCAGGAAAGCTTGATCTACAACACGCATAATGAACCTGTTTTGCCTGGATTGATCTTCTTGCAACAGAACAAAGACTAACTCCTCAAATGACAAGGCATTTGGATTGCCTTTCATCATCAAACGAAGAGTAGAAGCAAAACTTTGATATGAATCAGGAAGACCATTGAAAATGGTCTGCACAAGTGAGCTATCTGGTATAACTTCATCAGCAGAAATCAACTGTTCCTTCAAGGGTAACTAAAATACCTTGATGCAGAAATTAATTGTATCTCAAAAAGTTGAACATAATTGCCTAGATAAATTCTGCTAGACATGTAGCAGACTTTGAGACAATTATACTGGCAAACCAAAACTGGTATATACCTTTGGCACAAAAAGACAAAATAGCTTGCACAAGCACTACGATAGTGCGTTCGGAGGCCAAAACGAGCTCAGATTGCAATTTCGGCACAACAAAGCGAAGCGGTTTTGATCTCTGAAACACCTTGAGTATACGTACCAAATTTCATGTGATTCTGAGACTGTGACTAGAGGGGTATTGATGATGCCCTAGATGAAGCGACAACCTGCTTTGATACCAATTGTTTGAGTTAGATGTTTGTGGAAGCACGTGAATAGCACAAGGAAGAAGAAGAAGCTTGGAGCACAACACACAATACTGAAATGTATTACTAGAGAATGTACAAAGATAAGTAGCCCATTAGGGCAATAAGCATATATACAAGCCGAGGGAAAAAAACCTCCTAAAGAGGGAAAAAAGTGCCCCGGCGGTCCTAGTGTGTTCACACACATCACTACCTAAATATATCAACAGGTTGTTCTTTAGTGACTATGTTTTTGTTAGTGTCTTTCTCTTTACTTGCCACCTCCTCTTGATCGACCACTTGGTCAAGTTCATCCCAATTGCCATCATCCTTTGTTTTAGTTTGATTATCCACATTCATAGTGGATTGTTCATTGTCGTCTTGAGATTGTGAAGATGAACTTGAATTCATTAAACCCAGCTCTTTATATCTGTCCATTTGAGAGATTTTTTTCCTCGATTGATTCACTCGTACGTCGATAATGGTGACCTTGAACTGTAAGGTTCACCTAGCCTTCTTTGTATTGATGCATTGCTTGTAATGCTTCTTGTAATTTAGTTTCTGTAATGCTTGTTGTCGGCACCAAAGTTGTTTTAGGGAGTACATGTGTTCTGTTTGAAGATTGAATTACCTCCATTATAGATTCTTCTCTCATTCTTTTGGTACCTCTCATCAATGGTTTTGAGCTTTTTCCAGCTTCTTCTATGATCCACACACCTTTTCTCTTCTTTGGGATAGTGGTTGACTTCACGTTGACTGCATGATATATCAATACGATCAAGGCGACACTGCCATTTAGGAACTTCTTGTTACCCCATTGCTTCTTTGCTTCGAAGAGTCGTTCTTGTACATAAAGTGTGAAATTGACTTGGTTTCCAACCTGTTTAATCGCATGTGAGAGTAGTTGCACAACTATTTTTTGATGTGTTGTGTATCTATGCATACTTGGGAAACAAAAGTGTTGATGTGCCAACCGTACTGATTCTTCTATCCATTCTATTGATATCCAAGAACGTTCAATTCTTTGCTTCATGACTTTTCTCTTTCAGATTTGTAAGGCCATCCTTGGTCCAAGCAAATGTTTCTTTGATTAATTTGTGAGTGAACTTGATTGTTTGCCAATCACCCTATAAATTCATCACCTTTGCTTCAGGCATTGCAGGCATTTCAAGCACAACATGTCGGGTGTTCATGAATTGAGTTTACCTTTCAAAGTCAGGCTTATAGATTGGCATCGTTAGGTATCCCGCAATTCCAACTTTCATCCGTGTATCTATAGTTGAAGAGATCTCATGCAGCACATGGAAGTCCTGAGACATCACAAGGAACTGGTGATCCATGTCCATGATTTTGATAGTGATTAAAAACAGATGACCACCGACTAGTTGATCTTCTCGAAACCAGTATCCTCCTGCTTTGGTTGCACTCTCTAGAGGAAATTCCAAAATCTCCTCTTGCTAGGTAGCGTCAGAGCCTTCAAAAGCCATCTGCACTTGAATTAGAATCGATAATTAATCTCAAGTCTAAAGAAATGCTTTTCCTTTTTCAAATGTGCAGTTTATCGTTGTTCTTTGCAATCCTGCACCCCTCTCGGAGGTTTGAGTAGAGCATGCTACCTATTGATATATATTTTTTTGTTATCTATTTTTCTATTTTTGAAAAGAAAGCATAAAATTTATTCAAGCTAAAGCAACTGTTAGTATGTGTTAGTGCAATTTTCCTAGTTGTACAAGCTAAGTCCTATACCTTGGAAGGAAATGTGCACTACTGAATTAGTTGAAGAGAATTCTGTGTCGAATGCGAGGCCTTGTAGTGTGGCCCTATAGTGCATACTCTTGGTGCATTCAGCTCAGCATGAGTGTAGAACTGATTCCTTTTGTTGGTCTTGCACATTCCTTGTGGTTCCCTCCATCTCGACACAAATGTTGTACTTCGATCCCTCTTTGTCTTGTTTCATTATGATGTCAACTTTGCATCATTTGCTTTAATCCTCCATATGTACTTATTTTTTTTCTAGAGCTCCTTTTCCTTTGTTGGTCCTCTTTGCATATTGCCTTTAGGGGAGGCTTTGAAGTCTTTGACAATCCTACAAGTTGTCTTGTCTAAAGTCTTTATTTCCTTCTTTGCTCTTTCCATGGTCTTTTGAGGGATCCACATTTGTTGTTGTGGTCTTTGAGCTTCCACTAATTGTTTGGGTATCCACATTTGTAGTATCCTTGATCCATTTTGTAATAAGCATTGATGTTTGTTGTTTCCTTGTCTCTTAGGTTTTTTGTGAGTCTCCAATTTCTCCTTGCATTTGTATTGTTGAAGTTAATCCTTGCAGATCCATACTTGTTTTATGCCCCGTTGATGTTGTTTCCATGTTGTTCTTGAGGATGCAAAAGGAGTGACTTTCTCATAATTTTGTTTAGGCTAAATGACCTTACTAAGTTGCTCAGGCTCAATCTCTTGAGAAAAAGGGATAGGCTGATCATGCAAATTAAAGGTGTAGGTGTATGTAGAAAATTGGAATCAATTGAAAAGGGATTTGATGGGAGATCTTTAGTATAGTCACCTAGACCTATGATCCTAGGATTTTCCTCACATGTGCATTTTAGGGGTTTCTCGTCCAGTAGGCTAAAGACCTCTTTATGGACTATTTTTGCCGATATATATCCTTGGGCAAGGTGGATAGTGACTTCAAATCCAAAATTCCAATCCTGACCTAGGACCAATTCTTCCAGAAGGTTTGAGTCTTTACAGTCGAAGAGTCTCTACTACATGGTATTATTTCCTAAATGTAAAGACATCCTAGGAACAATTCAGTGACGTTGCCTCCAATCCCTATCATATGCACTTTCACTGGAATGAGTTGTGCCTTTAGCTTCTCGGCTAACAAGGCTCATATACTACTAAAAGCTGCTCCCATGTCAATTAATGAATCCACAAGTTGGCATTCTTCTTTACCAATCCCTAGGTTTATATATGGTTTTCATATGAAATTACCTTTGGTTTTTGCTTGCTTTGTATGGTAATTTGCCATGGGAATAGGCTCTTCTCCACATAGATACCTTTTATCATGTTGTCGTATCCATTCCTTTTGTTTCTGTATTCGCTCTAAGGCTTCCATTCTGGCTTCTTCTCGTATTCTTTCCTCTTCTCTCTTCCTATTTTGTGCTCCTAAGAGTCTTGCGAGCATTTTTTTGGTCAATGGCTCCATGTACTTTTTGACCCTACAACCAATTATGTAATTGGGTAAGATGTCTCCATCGAGCATGGCTAGGTTGATTGCTCCACTTGTGGAGATTCTATTTATCAGCAATGGTCCATATCCTCGTTGTTGCAATTTCTTTGCATGTTTCTTAAGTGTATATACTAATACTAGGTCTCCTTCTCTAAGTCCCTTATCCTTGATGTGAGCATCGTAATAAGATTTTTGTCTCCTTTTTGCTGCATAAATGCCCGCTACAACTTGTAATCTAGTCTCATGCAATTTCTCTATTTGAGCCAATTGTCTTGATAATTCATGTCCCGTCCACCCATACTTCTAACCTAGTTGTAAAGTGGGGACTAATAAATCAATTGGTAATATTGCATTATGTCCATAGATTAGATTAAAAGGGGTTGTTCCGATAGCCATCTTATATGCCACTCTGGAAGGCCCATATTGCATGATGCAATTGCTTATCCCAATCCGAGCTTACATTATTGACTATCTTAGTTAACACCGTGCATAACACTTTATTGGAACTCTTCGCTTGTCCATTACCCTGTGGATGATAGGGTGCTAACTTTTTTATGAATCACTAGAAACTCATTCATGAGTGATTCAATGACTTCATTGAGGAAGTGCATGCCTCTATCACTTACAATTTCAATCGGTAGTCCAAATCGAGTGAATATATTTTCAAACAAGAATTTTGTTGTAGTTTGTGCATCATTTTTCCTCATGGCTTTTGCCTCTACCCATTTTGTCAGATAGTTTGTAGCCACTCTATGATGTATTCCACATGTGATCCTTTTGCTAGGGGGGTTTATTGGTCCAATAAAATCAATGCCCCATTTGGAGAAAGCTTGTGCACTAATCATGGGTCTCAAGGGCATATCATCTTGTTGTGTGGGATACTCTGTTTTTTTGACATACATCACAACTCCATACATAAGTTTTCGTAACCATGTGAAATGTTGGCCACCATAAGCCTTCTAAGAGAATCATTTTTACAGTTTTGTTAGCTGAAAAATGACCTCTTGTTGCTCCTACATGTGCCATTTCGAGTACAGGAAGGTATTCTCCTTCATGCACATATAGTCATAATTGATTATCCTTCCCTCTTTTGAATAATTTCTTTCCAATAATGGCATAGTCTTTGCCGTGTTCTTCCAATGTCGCTTTCTAGCTAGGCTTGTTCCTTCTAAGTATGTATCTGATTTCAAAAATTCAACTAGTGGTTTACTTCATTCGGAGTCAATTGTAGAATAACATAATGACAAACACTCCTCCGGTTTATTCTCCTAACATACTTGACAATTGGTTACCTATTCATGTACATCTTTGTGCATGTCCGGCCAATACACACCTAAAATTTTCAATTGTTGTGTTGTTCCACTCATGTCCATATGAGCTCTCCATTTGTTTTCATGAGGTTGTTCTAGTAAACATTTTTCGCTCTTCTTCTTCCACACATCTTAGAAGTAATCCGTTTGAGTCCTTGAAATACAAACTAACTGCCACAATGTGGAGGTTTCTTGATTGCCAAAAATCCTTCTTATTGATCGTATTGATCCTATGATGTGGTCCATGTGTGAGTATAGGAATCAATTTTTTGGCCCATTTTGGACATACTTCTAAGTTGAACAAGTATGTGTCAGGTAGCTCATCAGCTACTCCTGTGGGTGGCTCCCCATGAGTCATTCTTGACAAATGGTCCACCGTTAAATGTGAATTACCCTTCTTTATTACCACCTCGAAGTTGAACTCCATTAGTCGTAGAAACCATCTCACTAGCCTTCCGGTATTGCAAGGTTTATTAACCAAGTACAACAATGATTGGTGATCAATAAAGAACTTAAACTTGTTGGCTAGGAGGTAATGATTGAATTTCTTCACCGCATAGACCATCCCTAAGCCTTCTCATTCAAAATTAGTGTAGTTGGGTTCATCTTGGTTTAGGTTTCTGCTTGCATAGGCTATTGGGTGATCTAATTTTCCTTTGTCGACTGGTTGTGCTAAGATATATCCAATTGAGTAATTGGATTCATCCACATGAATATGGAATGGCTTATTCCAGTTAGACACTTTTAAAATTGGTGTTGAACTTAATCTCCTTTTAAATTTGTTAAAAGCTTTCTCGCAATCTTCTGTCCAAATGAATTGAGTCAACAACCCATATAGTGGTTTCGTAATTATGGCGTACATGTGGATGAATTGTGGGTAATATCCACAATGTCCCGTAAAGGCTTGTACTTCCTTAGCATTCTTTGGTCTTGGCAATTCCAAAATGACTTTTATGTTTTCTTCATCATTTGAGATACCATTTTTGGACACAATGTGTTCGAGTATTTTGCCTTGTCTCACCATAAAGATGCATTTTTTTGGATTTAGGCATACTCTATACTGTCTGTATTTTTCAAAGATTTTCCTTAATTCGGGCATATGAGCTATGTGTTTAGAAGAGTAAATACATAGATAATCCACATAGACCTCCATACTCTTCCTCAAAAACTCCTTGAACACATGACACATTAATCTTTGGAAGGTTGTTGGGGCGTTGGTCAACCCAAATGGCATAACTCTAAAAGCATACACCCCCCATTGAGTAGCAAAAGCAGTCTTATGCTAGTCCTCAGTAGCGATGACTACTTGGTTAAAACCCATGAACCCATCAAGAAAGGTATAGAATTCCTTGCCTGCTACTCTTTCCAAGAGATGGTTTGTAATGGGTAATGGATAACTATCATGAATGGTGGTTGCATTAACCTTTTTCAAGTTTATACAAACCCTAAGTTTTTTGTTTTTCTTGGGCACTACTACCAAGGTTGATACCCATTCTGTGTGTTCAATCTCGTATATGAATCCACCCACCAATATATTATGGATCTATTCTTTAGTCTTGGTGGAATATACATCATTGTAAGTGTATGGTCTTTGTTTCAAGGGTTTAGCATCTGGCATCATTGGAATTATATGGGAACAAATAGAGGATCCACTCACTTTAGATCTTTATATGTCCAAGAGAATACATATCTATATTCCAAATAAAATCTATATCTTTTCTTTGTCCATTGACACATCCTTACCTACTTGTCTTCTCCTTCCATGGTTACTATTATATTTTTTGTTTCTTCTTTGTTGTCATATGCTACTCCTTCCTAAGCTTCTCTTTTTGGCATTTGAATGGCTATTTTCCTTTCTACTTTTTGAAATGTTCACATATTTCAAATTATTCATGATGTGGCTCTTCCTAAACTTTGATTCTCTCAACTTGAGGTTTTTCTTCGTATTTTTCTATGGTGATTACATTAATATTTCCTTGGGTGTCTTCTTTTTCTATCTCTTTCAGGTATTGTTCCTCTGAATCAAATTCTAGTTCCATCTCTATACTTTCACAGTCCTCTCTCCATTCATTTTCTATTAATTCTCCGAATTCTACTTCTTGGAGGACTACCATGTACAAACTTACATCATACTCATCTATGCATTCATTCATCATCAATATGTCTTCGTTCACACAGACATCTAATGTGGCTAATATTTCTATCCATGTGGCTCGAATGCTTCATCTGAAAATATTTGTAGTATGTATGTTGGGTCTTCTATGGGTCTGTAGTTTTCATGTCCCACCGGCCATACTTGTCATCTCTCTTCTTCTTGTTTTTCTTCTTTACACATCCATATATGGGCATCTTCATTCATCCAAGATTGGTCACTTGATCTCGCACTATGAATGGACACATGATCCTCCTCTTTATGGACATGGTTCCTTTGTAAGGGTGGTACATCTCTATATGAAAATGTATGCAAATTTATTTTTGTTGTGGCACCTTGATGTTGGAGATATAATGCATCTCTTATCCATTCTTGCACTACCCTTAACTATCTCATAAAGGGTCATCCTAAGATCATCTCATAATTACTTGCTTTGGCAAATTGACAGATAGCAAGTGTGTGTTCAAACACAACTCCACAAGTAGTCAAGATTACCTTTTCTAGGATTCCTAGAGGTCTTTTGACATGACCATTGGCCAATTGTAATTTCTTTCGAGTGGGTCATAGGGCTGATTTTCCCCATTTTTCCCATATTTCCTTGGTAGCTATTCCTACTCATGATCGTGTGTCTAAAATTGCTTTGGTCATGTACCCTCAAAATGTAATTGGGAGGCAGGTATTTCCTTTATCTCCCTCACTAAATTCTCTTGTAACTTTTAATGTGGACATGGTCTCCACCTTATCTCTTCTCCTAGATGGATTTTTTTCTTCCAAATTTAACTATTGAGCCAATTTCTTGCACAGTTGAGGTTTGACTTGAAGCAATTCCTCCAACATTAAAGAACATTGGACTTTAGTTCTTTTGAACTCGGATAGAGTATTGGAGGTTTCATCTAATAATTTCTTATCTTTGACTCGGTTTGTGGGTGCATGGAAAAATTTAGATTTTTGCTCATAGTCTCCCATGTAAACAGGAAGCATTGTCAATCTTATTCCTTCCTCTCTATTGTGATCTAGGTTGGAAAATTCCTCATAGGTAATTTTACGTTCCAATGTCGGTTGCTCCTTAGAGCCATGTACTTCTTTAGAAGGAGGTATTTCATTTTTGTTCTTCTTCCATCGGTCTTCTTGAACTCTGGCCCAAAGGTCATGTGGCTAGTTAGTCTCTACTTCTAGAATTAAAGAGTTTTGTTCTTCTTTTTCAATACTCATGTCTTCCTTGAATTCATCATCTTGCTTATCCTTGTAAGGTTGTGAATCGAACGATTTGACACATCCCTGAAATTGTGCTTTCAAAATTTTGTTCTCAGGGAGGGTTGGTATAGATTTTTCTAGCATGGTCTAAGCAATCTCTATTAATTTTTACATATTTCCAATCTTTCTTTCTCAAGGTCTCCTCTCAGGTAGATTCTTTTGTGTTGCTCTAGACTAGGTCCTGTCTTTATCTTAGACTGATATGCTTTTGACCACATGTTTAGATCTTGAGGCATGGGATCTGCTATAATTGATCCTGCCTATTTCTCAATTTGATTCCCTTGTCACTATAGTGGCTCTCTTGTTTAAAGCCTGGCGTTCTCTGAGCTCAGTCTCTTTTAGAGTCTGCTTTTCCTCTTCCTCTCATTTTTTAATCCATTTGTTTTTATTTTTCTCTCATCGTGCCTTCCATCTTTGGGTATTTTTGGATTTTGAGTCATCGTAGGGTTCTTGAGAGTCTTTTTCAATTAGATTTCCAAATCCTGGCTCTTCCTCAATCTTGGGGATAGTGGTTACCTCTATCTCCAAAATTCCCTTAGTCTTAGCTTGGATAATGGCTTTTAGAGGTATTGTGTATTCTTTGTCACTTCCCGAGGACTCGATCAGTTCGATCACATTAATTTGAGCAGTGATTGAGACTTTATTAGGTTGGAAAATTTCGCATACATAATTTCAGGTTCCAATGTTGGTTGCTCCCTAGAGCCATGTACTTCTTTAGAAGGAGGTATTTCATTTTCATTCTTCTTTCATCGGTCTTCTTGAACTCTGGGCCAAAGGTCATGTGGCTAGTTAGTCTCTACTTCAGGAATTAAAGAATTTTGTTCTTCTTTTTCAATACTCAAGTCTTCCTTGAATTCCTCATCTTGCTTATCCTTGTGAGGTTGTGAATCAAACGATTCTACAAATCCTTGAAATTGGGCTTTCAAAATTCTGTTCTCAGGGAAGGTTGGTATAGATTTTTCTAGCATGGTCTAAGCAATCTCTATTAATTTTTACATATTTCCAATCTTTCTTTCTCAAGGTCTCCTCTCGGGTCGATTCTTTTGTGTTGCTCTAGACTAGGTCTTGTCTTTATCTTAGATTGATATGCTTTTGACCACATGTTTAGATCTTGAGGCATGGGATCTGCTATAATTGATCCTGCCTATTTCTCAATTTGATTCCCTTGTCACTATATTGGCTCTCTTGTTTAGAGCCTGGCTTTCTCTGAGATCAGTCTCTTTTAGAGTCTGCTTTTCCTCTTCCTCTCATTTTTTAATCCATTTGTTTTTATTTTTCTCTCAACGTGCCTTCCATCTTTGGGTATTTTTGGATTTTGAGTCATCGTTGGGTTCTTGAGAGTCTTTTTCAATTAGATTTCCAGATCCTGTCTCTTCCTCAATCTTGGGGATAGTGGTTATCTCTATCTCCAAAATTCCCTCAGTCTTAGCTTGGATAATGGATTTTAGAGGTATTGTGTATTCTTTGTCACTTCTCGAGGACTCGATGAGTTGGATCACATTAATTTGAGCGGTGGTTGAGACTTTATTAGGTTGGAAAATTCCGCATAGATAATTTTAGGTTCCAATGTCGCTTGCTCCCTAGAGCCATGTACTTCTTTAGAAGGAGGTATTTCATTTTCATTCTTCTTCCATCGGTCTTCTTGAACTCTGGTCCAAAGGTCATGTGGCTAGTTAGTCTTTACTTTAGGAATTAAAGAATTTTGTTCTTTTTTTTCAATACTCATGTCTTCAATTCCTCATCTTGCTTATCCTTGTTAGGTTGTGAATCAAAAGATTCTACACATCCTTGAAATTGTGTTTTCAAAATTCTGTTCTCGGGGAGGGTTGGTATAGATTTTTCTAGCATGGTTTAAGCAATCTCTATTAATTTTTACATATTTCCAATCTTTCTTTCTCAAGGTCTCCTCTGGGGTAGATTCTTTTGTGTTGCTCTAGACTAGGTCATGTCTTTATCTTAGACTGATATGCTTTTGACCACATGTTTAAATCTTCAAGCATGAGATCTGGTACAATTGATCCTGCCTATTTCTCATTTGGTCCCTTGTCACTATAGTGGCTCTCTTGTTTAAAGCATGTCTTTCTCTGAGCTTAGTCTCGTTTAGATGTTGCTTTTCCTCTTCCTCTATTTTTTTAATCATTTTGTTTTTAGTTTTCTCTCATCTTGCCTTCCATCTTTGGGTATTTTTGGATTTTGAGTTATGGTTGGGTTCTTCGGAGTCTTTTTCAATTAGATTTCTAGATCCTAGCTCTTCATCAATCTTGGGGATACTGGTTACCTATCTGTCCATATGTCCCTTAGTCTTAGCTTGGACAATGGCTTTTAGAGGTATTGTGTATTCTTTGTCACTTCTAGAGGACTCAATCAGTTCAATCACATTAATTTGAGTGGTGGTTGAGACTTTATTAGGTTGGAGAATTCCTCATAGATAATTTCAAGTTCTAATGTCAGTTGCTCCCTAGAGCCATGTACTTCTTTAGAAGGAGGTATTTCATTTTCGTTCTTCTTCCATCGATCTTCTTGAACTCTGGCCCAAAGGTCATGTAGCTAGTTAGTCTCTACTTTAGGAATTAGAGAATTTTGTTCTTCTTTTTCATTATTCATGTCTTCCTTCAATTCCTCATCTTGCTTATCCTTGTCAAGTTGTGAATCAAAGGATTCTACACATCCCTGAAATTGGGCTTTCAAAATTTTGTTCTCAAGGAGGGTTGGTATAGATTTTTCTAGCATGGTCTAAGCAATCTCTATTAATTTTTACATATTTCCAATCTTTTTTTCTCAATGTCTCCTCTCAGGTAGATTCTTTTGTGTTGCTCTAGACTAGGTCCTGTCTTTGTCTTAGACTGATATGCTTTTGACCACATGTTTAGATCTTTAGGCATGGGATCTGCTATAATTGATCCTACCTATTTCTCATTTGGTTCCCTTATCACTATAGTGGCTCTCTTGTTTAAAGCCTGGCTTTCTTTGAGCTCAGTCTCTTTTAGAGTCTGCTTTTCCTCTTCCTCCCTTTTTTTAATCCATTTGTTTTTAATTTTCTCTCATCTTGCCTTCCATCTTTGGGTATTTTTGGATTTTGAGTTACGGTTGGGTTCTTTGGAGTCTTTTTCAATTAGATTTACAGATCCTCGATCTTCCTCAATCTTGGGGATATTGGTTACCTCTCTCTCCAAAATTCCCTTAGTCTTAGCTTAGACAATGGCTTTTAGAGGTATTGTGTATTCTTTGTCACTTCCAGAGGACTCGATCACTTCGATCACATTATTTTGAGCGGTGGTTGAGACTTTATTAGGGTTCTTCAGGCAATGTCTAAACAAGTGTTCTTTTCCACAATCATTACAATATCCTTCCCATACATGTGGGGATGGTGGGTTGTAAGGTAAAGTACACTCCCTAATGAAATGATCTCTGTCACATCTATAACATGGTCCTCTAGGTGCAAGTGGTCTTGTTGTGGGTCTATTTGGAATTGTGGCCCTAGGGGCGATGTACAAGAGATTAGCATATTTTGGTGCATATGAGCTCTCATATTCCTTGTATCCATAATAATGTTGTTCATAGGCCTGATCGTACTCCATAAGGCTTGTGTCATAGGAATAATAATCTCCTTAGGTTTTCTCGACTCCCTATCCTAGGTCTTTTGTGTTGGTCAATGGTGTGGCTAGCACAATGGCTCTTTCAAAATTTTCTTTCGGTTGAGCATACTTTATTGGCACTACATTTTTAGGATGTGGGGGTTGTTGTCCTAACACTAGTTGTGGTTGATTGTATCATGTGTAATCATATGGTCTTGGTGCCATAGGTGGTCTTTGGTATGGATTGTATATAGGAACCTCTCCGCCTTGATCTCTGGGAGGATATCCATAGGGTTGATACTGGTGTGGTGCAAAGGGTCTAAGTTGTCTATTGAAGGGGTAGTTATCCATGCTATGGTTCATGTTCTTCTATTCAATGTGATAGTACAAATTAGGTCCCTGGGCTTGTTGCCAATGGTATTGATAGGGTTGTGGGGGTACTAATCCTCCTTTTATGCAAGCATGAGATGGATGATCCTCACCACAATGTATGAACCTTTTTAACATGGGTACTCTCAATGAAGAATTTTCAAAGTTTTTCTATCCTTGGACACCTAGCTTCTTAGCTACCAGGTCTACGATTTCTTCTACATTCCAGGTGGTAGAGGTTGCATTACTAATTGTATCCTCTGATTTGGTTAGGTTCTATGGAATTTTTAGGTAATTTGCCAGGTTGTCTTCCAAGTCTATACATTCTTGTAGGGAGTCACTCTATGTTTGTACGCATTTCACATAAACCAAGGTTCTCAATGTCCCATTGGTTAAGCCACCTAAAAATAGGGATATCATCTTTTGTTGAGAGGGTCTCTTGGTTATACGACACCTATCTATGTGCTGATTAAATTGTTTGGCCATAATTTTTACAGTCTCATTGGGGTTCTATTTGAAGCTATGAATCAATGAAGAGGAGTTTTTTTTTACACCCCTCTTGGTGAACTCTCCAATAAATACAATATGGTCATATGGTTCTCCAAAACCATCATAATGATTTTTCATGCACTTGGCTACCTGAATTGGCCTTAGTCTTCTACCCGGTTCTACTAGTCGAAGAATTATGGCAACAACGAGATGTATCGGTTGTACTCTTGGTCCAGATCCTTATGGTATTCTCATCGGGAAAGGTGGCCTATTCATATTTCCACTTCCTAGGTTGGCTTGATCGTTGGGGTTGGTCCCTAACATGGAAAAGTGCACCTAGGGTCTGAATGACACACTTTGTTGATGGGTTTGTGTTGCAGAGCTAAGAAGAGCAAAAGGCAGAGAAAAAGACGGGCCCCAAAATTTTTTCGATTCGGACACTTTATTTTTGTATCATAGCCATTTTGTAACATATTTTCCGATGTAAATGCACTAGAGGAGTCCTCTAGATGCATACCCATGGAGATTAGTAACTTACCCATGTAAACTAGTAGGAAATTAACCTTTTAGTGAATAAAGTGCCGGTCTCTTGTGTCCATGTAACTTAGTAGGAAATTAACCTTTTAGTGAATAAAGTGCCGGTCTCTTGTGTGAAAGGACCATTTTTAGGGCACATGTATATAAGTCAATTTGTGACTCTTTGTAAAGACTTTTTGCCATTGTGAGAATGAAGAGCACAGAATTTTCAATTTGTGTCTTATGGTATTCTCATCGGGAAAGGTGGCCTATTCATATTTCCACTTCCTAGGTTGGCTTGATCGTTGGGGTTGGTCCCTAACATGGAAAAGTGCACCTAGGGTCTGAATGACACACTTTGTTGATGGGTTTGTGTTGCAGAGCTAAGAAGAGCAAAAGGCAGAGAAAAAGACGGGCCCCAAAATTTTTTCGATTCGGACACTTTATTTTTGTATCATAGCCATTTTGTAACATATTTTCCGATGTAAATGCACTAGAGGAGTCCTCTAGATGCATACCCATGGAGATTAGTAACTTACCCATGTACTAGTAGGAAATTAACCTTTTAGTGAATAAAGTGCCGGTCTCTTGTGTCCATGTAACTTAGTAGGAAATTAACCTTTTAGTGAATAAAGTGCCGATCTCTTGTGTGAAAGGACCATTTTTAGGGCACATGTATATAAGTCAATTTGTGACTCTTTGTAAAGACTTTTTGCCATTGTGAGAATGAAGAGCACAGAATTTCGAATTTGTGTCTTCTCCTCTCTGTATCTTCTTCTTTGTGAGCTTGTGTGCATGTGTGCTGCTTCAAAAGAGTGTTTGGAAGTGTTTTCTATCCATGAAAGTGCTTGTTTGCTATTGTTAAGGTGTGTGCAAAGTGTAGGAAGTGTTGAAGTGTAGGAAGGTCATTCTTGTGACTCAGTATTTTGCTCATAACTTGAAGCAAAAGTGTCAGAATTGAGTGAAAAGACCACCATTGGATGCGTCTTCTTGAGAGCTTCGAAACGAACCCACTATTTCCTATATTCAGAGTTAGAAAAGCTCAATTTATTGTTGGCTACTGCTCCAAGTATCGTGACATCTCAACAGATCCCTGAACCTTGTTTGGAATAGACTTAGACTTATTTACACTCTTTGGGAAGCTCATTTGCATTGATCATCATTTGAATGCATTTCTTCATACACTCGGCTAGGTTTTGATACTCCTCGGATTGATAAATAAAGTGTGAATCCCCACTATATGCACTTGAGGGGGATCGAGGTATAGTCTCTTTCTCCACAAGTCCCTAAGTTGGTACTTAGGTACACACGTTTTTGGCACCGTTGCCAGGGAAGTCGAATCAAACCGAGGCACTCGTGTGATGGTAAGTAGCTCTTAGCATTGAAGCGAGTAGAGGAGTTGTGAATTTCTCTTCTTTGGTAAGTCACACTCATCTGCACTTACTACTTCTCGCTCTCGAAGTGTGTGTAGTGAGTTGATAGTCCAGGGAAGTGAGTGGAGTGAGTAGAGTAGGAGGAAGAAGGGAGTAGGTTAGGAAGGTAGAGTAGCAATCAACTTTTGTCTTGTTAAGTCTTTGTAGTTAGGAGAAATTCTCAAAAAGTATAAAAACCAAAAATTGTCTTTTTCAAGTCACTTGTCTCCAAGCAAGTATCGTGAGCACTGGAGAGTGAATATCACGATCGGGGAGCAGGATCATTGAGCTACGCAGAGCAAGAAGGAGTTGTAGAGAATTGGGAGAGTAGCTTCCAAGGTAATCATACTCATCCCTTACTCATAAATCTTGGTGAAATCAAGCAATTCAATGAAACGACCTGTGGCAAGTATTGTGAGGGTCATACCGGGGTAAAGAAAAATTAATTTTGTGATTCAAACATTGGGAAAAGGGGAGAGAGGCTCTAAGACCACTTGTATTCACTTAAAATCTAAATACACTTGTTAAAAATTGAAAAAAAATATCAAGTATTGTGTTCTCCCGCGGTTGAGATATCGCGATATCTGGATATTGTGAACTCCTATGGTCAAGTATCGCGATACTTACATTGGTCGAATATCGTGTATCGTTGAGAAATCCTCACGATACTAGTCTGGTATCGTGTATCGTGTATCCTGTATCGTGAAATTCTGATCGCGATACCTATCGTGTGTCGTGTATCGTGAAATTCTAATCGCGATACCTGTGGCATATCGTATATCGTGGAGGTAGCTTCTCGCAATACCTGGTGGATATCGAGTATCGTCGAGAAATTTCTCGTAATACTTGTTAAATATCGAGTATCGTGGAACACGGAAAACGATATTGGCCTAGTATCGACTATCGTGGAAATTCTCTTAGTCGACTGTCGTGTATCGTGTATCGTGAAATTCTGATCACGATACCTGTGGCATATCGTGTATCGTGAAGGTTGCTTTTCGTGACATTTGTGGAAGATCATGTATCATGAAGTTCCTAGTATCGAGTATCATTGATTGGCTCGCGATATTGGTCAAGTATCATGTATCGTGATCTGCGAGTCAAGTATCGTGTATCGTGATCTGTTTAGTTAATGGAGTATCCTGTATCGTGTTTCTTAAGTATCGAGTATCGTGGCATTTTTCCAGTCAGCCAAATATCGAGTATCATGAAATTCTTTTGGGTTCAAGTATCGTGTGTCGTGGATTCATTGCCAGTCTTAGTTCAACCAAATATTCCCTAGAATTGAGACCCTCAGTAAAGAACTCTAGGAGCTGGAGGTTGGCTAAATTAGACTAGAATTCTTCAATTGAATGAACCTGAGATCTCGAAGAACCCTAGGGAGTCGAAGAAGTGTGATTTCTTCTGTAGGAAGTGTAGCCGAACCAAGCAGTCGTTCACATTATTTTGAAACCTCGAGTGAGTCGGAGGAAGAAATTCTCACAGCTGAACACCAACCAACATGGGATACCTATCTACCTAGATGGTCTAAACCGATCTGTGGCCAGACTAAAGAAATCTACAGATGCCTACATAGTACCTAGGCCAGCAGTTAAATATGCAGGAGGGTTCTATATGGACAAAAAAGATATTCAGTATGTCGTTACGTAACACCCTAAAAGCATCAACGAACAAGGGGAAGAAGGCAATGCCCACAACCTTAATGAAGAGGGACATGAAGAGCAGGTAACCACCCCTAGAGGGAGATCCACGGTTGTTAGGCTTTGGAGAGGAGACCTAGTTCCCCAAGATGATTCCCTCATGGATGTCTATTTGATCGATGGGATGGAACATCTCCTCAGAGCCCACTCTTCTTTATGGGAAGTGGCCAATAACCCAGTCACCATCTATGAGTTACAAGATCCTGAACTCCCCACCATCATCACGTATTTGGACAAAAACCAGAGGAGGTACTGGCCTCTCACGGAATTAGAAAGAGCAGGGCTGAAATATCATAACATACGAGTGTTCCCTCCTAGAGATCAAGCGACTACTTCGCAGAACCCCCAAGGAACTTATCAAGATAATTCATATCAGCATTCGGGACAGACACAACAAACGCATATTCTAGTCAGACCACATGTGCAATTCGCGACACCAGGCAATAATCCTAATTATCGGCCTCACCCACCTGTTGAACCAAGAAATAGAATTCTTGTCCCAGATGGACCACCTGTAGTAAGAGGACCTGGCATACCGATAGGAAGACTAGTTTTTCCTGTGATGCCTAGACCACTTGAAGCAAGAAGAAGATTAAGACCTATTCAAGTTGCTAAATGCATGAGAAACCATTATGATGGCTCTAGCGAACCTTACAATCATATAGCTAAATTCAAGCAAGTAATCAGAGCCGAAAAAGTGGAAGATTTTTTGATTCCATATGAATCCTTTGGTCTAACTGTGATAGACACAGCTTTAGCTTGGTTCCAACCATTAGATGCTAATAATTTTCAAAACATGGAACAAGTCTATTAAGAGTTAATTGAAGAATTCACAAAGTCTGGAATAAAAAACAACTCTTCCTCATTGATCCATAGTTTTAAGCAAGCTCCCATGGAATCAGTGAGATTGGCAGCAAGAAGATTCAAGCAATACATGGATAGATGCCCTATTGAAGAGAGACCCACTCAAAACAAAATGGTGTCATTGTTTTTGGAAGGATTAGTACATGGATCATTAAGATCTCTGGTATATGTGAAAAGAGTTCAAACTTTGCAAGAATGTATGAAAGAATGTATTGAGCTAGAGGACAATCTAGCAGAAGATTTGAAAATACCTCAAGGCAGTGTGAAAAGTGAAGATTCCGCCAGTAGCACGTCAAACTCTAAGAACAATGTAGAAGGAAATAGCCGACTTAGTGGCAAAGAAATTGAATGTTCAAGGGCCAAGGAACTACCCCAACAACCCAATGAGAGTACCCATGCTTAGAAGGTGTGTGCATTGTGGAGGTGATCATCCTTCTCATCTGTGCACTAGGGGAGTAGTCCCACCACCTGCTTATGCTTACAATAGACCACCCGCCCCAGGCCCTCTACAATATTGTAGCATAGAACAAAAGTACACAAATCACAGCACATAAAACTTTCCTTACAATCGACAATCAAGACTAGTCCAACCGCGAGTGAGACCTTATGGATACCATCCGAGAGATCAAGGAGATGAAGCCTTTAGATATCCCACATATCAGCAGCAGGCACCAGCACCACGACCTTATGCTTATCAAGGTTATGCTCAACCACAACCGGTGTTAGGACAACAACTGCCCCACCCTCAAAATGTTGTCCCTGTGAAAATAGCTCGACAGGAAGCGAACCCTGAGAGAGCAATAGTCCTCGCCACGCCTATGGTTGGTAATGAACCATATGACCCATCTTATGACCATGTTCAAGGGAATTATTCCGCTTATGAGAGCTCTATAATTGAATATGGACAATCTTACGAGCCATATGCATATGGCATGGAAGGACCAGATAGTTCTTACGGATATGAGCACGATTATGTGTCATTGATGTACACAGCTCCCAGAGCACCCATACCCTCCAGACCAATGAATAGACTACCTGCACCTAGAGCACCATGTTACAGATGCGGAGGTGATCATTTGATCAGAGAATGTACATTACCAAACCCACCATCACCATAGCGAGTCTGGGAAGGATACTGTAGTGATTGTGGTAAAGAACACCTTTTTAGAGATTGCCCCAAAAACCCCAACAAAGTTAACTCGAACATGCAGATCAACGTGATAGAAGTGATAGAGTCGTCAGGAGTGATAAGGAGTACACCATGCCATTGAAAGCAATAACAAGAGCTAAAGCTAGAGAGACCCCAGAAAAAACTGGAGAGAATGATCAAGGCAATAGAGAAGTGAATATACCTACACCACAAGTAGTTGAAGACTCGGAAGAGCCTGGGAAAAGTGTTACAAGTAAACGAACACAAAGATGGAAGAATCGTAGAGACAGAATAAGGGAAAAGAAACTACAACAAAAGAAGGAGAATGAAAAGAATGAAAAAGGTCAAGAAGAAAAACAGAAACTTGAAGGACAAAATCAGAAGGGAAAGTATAAAAAAGAAGAGGTAGGATCAGTTTTAGCAGACCCCATGCCAGAAGAGTTAGCCATGTGGATTCAGGCATACCAAGCACAAATAAGAGCAGGACCAACCATTGAACAACATGAAAAAGAATATCTTAGAGATGACTTAGAGAAAGAAAGGTTGGAGATATGCAAAAAATTAATTGAAGTAGCTCAACAGACCCTAGAAGAACCTATTCTGCAACTACCCAATTCACGAATTCCTGAAAAAGAATTCAAAGAGTGTGTCATCCCTAATGATCCCGAGAAAGGAAAAGAAGGTGAGACACGTGTGGAAATTACTGCGAGGATAAAAGAGAAGGATCCATTGTCCTCGAAGTAGATGGGAGTGGCCTAAAGACTTGTGGGCAAGAGTCCAAGAAGATAGATGGAAGAAAGTGGAAGGAAATGAACCACCCTTTGAGGAGCTAGAAGCAGAAGGTGAATTGGAAGACTCAATACCTAAGCTGAATTCAGAAGGATTATTACAATTTGACCAGAGCGACAAGGAGAATGACAGTGTGAAGGCTTTGCCAAATTACATAGGGGAATGCGAACATAATTCGAAATTATACTGCATTTCCTCAATAAGAAAAAAAAAGCAGAACCCATCAATCCAAACATAGGACATCATACAACATCTGAAAAAGGTAAAAATCCCTTGTACTCTGACATTGGAAGAAGTTTTGAAGATAAAACCACATTTGAAGGAGAAGCTAACTAGTCAATTGGAGACCAAGTCAAAAGAGAAGGAGATGCCTGATGAAGTGACCACAGTCAAAATCCCAATCGATAAGGTTGGAGATTTCAGCGAGGGAGATGAAGGAAACACATGCCTTCCAATTACTTATAGGGTGGTTACACCACTAAAGCTATCTTAGATTCTGGAGCTGGCGTAGGAATCGCGACTAAAGAAATATGGGAGAAATGGGGAAAACTAGCTTTAAGACCAACATGCATGAAGATACAAATGACAGATGGACACACTGAACGGCCCTTGGGATTATTGGAAAGGGTAACTTTTACCACCTGCGGAGTTGAATTCAAGCACACCTTAGCGATCTCTCAATTCGAAAGGGCTAGCAATTATGAGATGATACTTGGAAGACCCTTCATGAGACAGTTGAAGGTAGTGCAAGATTGGGGAAACGATGCGGTATACTTACAACATGAAGGAACCACGACCAACATTAATCTCCACACATACACGTATAAGTAATGAATTAAATCAAGAAATGACACAGGAAGAAGAGCTTGGATTAGATAAAGAAAAAGAAGATGGAGAAAACAAGCCCCAAGATCAATTCGAAGTGCCTGCCCACTTCAAAAAATATGAAGTAGAAGAGAGGAAAATTGCTATCCAAATGCCAAAATGAGAAGCACAACCAGGAATAGCATATGACAACAAAGAACAGACCAAGAAAATAGTAGTAACCTTGGAGGAAGGAGAAGAGCGATGTGCCTTTATAGGACAAGATGTCTCAATGGAGGAAGAACAAGAGTTAATATGACTCATAAGAGAATATAGGGATGTCTTTGCTTGGACATATAAGGATTTGAAAGGAGTAGATCCTTCTATTTGTGCCCATAGAATCCCTATGACATCTGAAGCCAAACCTTCCAAACAAAGACCATACACATATAACGATGTTTACTCAGCAAAAATTAAGGAAGAGATAGATAAGTTGTTAGATGCTGGGTTCATTTATGAGATCACAAGGAATGGGTATCACCTTTGGTGGTCGTACCAAAAAAGAATGGCAAGTTAAGGGTATGCATCAATTTGAAAAAGGTAAATGCTGCCACCATAAGAGATAGTTACCCATTACCCATCACTGATCATCTTTTGGAAAGAGTGGCAGGAAAGGAAGTTTATAGTTTTCTAGACGGCTTTTCAGGGTATAATCAGGTAGTGATTGCTCCTGAGGACCAACATAAAACAGCCTTTGCAACTGAATGGGGAGTGTAGGCCTTTAGGGTTATGCATTTTGGTCTAACCAATGCCCGAGCCACTTTCCAAAGATTGATGTGCCATGTATTCAAGGAGTTCTTGAGAAAGAGCATGGAGGTATACGTGGATGATTTATGCACTTATTCAGCTATATGATCAGAACATATCCCTGAACTAGGGAAGATTTTTGCCAAATGCCGACAATATAGCGTATGCTTCAATCCAGAAAAGTGTGTCTTCATGGTTCGACAAGGAAAGATATTAGGACACATTGTCTCTAAAAATGGAATTTCTACAGATGAAGACAAAATCAAAGTGATTCTGGATTTGCCGAGTCCAAAGACTGCTAAAGAAGTGCAAGCATTTATGGGACACTATGGATACTATCGTAGATTTATACACATGTATGCCATAATTGCTAGACCTCTTTATGCATTATTGTCTCAGTTTAATTGGACAGAAGAATGTGAAAAGGCCTTTAACGAATTAAAGAGTCGATTGAGTTCAACACCAATCCTTCGAGTACCTAATTGGAACAAACTATTTCACATTCACGTAGATGCTTCCAAGTTTGCCATTGGGTGCATCTTAGCTCAACCCGCGGATACAGGGAAGTTAGACCACCCTATAGCCTACGCCAGTAGACAATTGAATCAAGTGGAGCGCAATTATACCAGGACTGAGAGAGAGGGTTTAGGGATGGTGTACGCAGTAAAAAAGTTTCAACACTACCTTTTGGCAAACAAATTCAAATTCTTCATCGATCATCAAGCTCTATTGTACTTAGTCAATAAGTCTTGTAATACGGGACGACTAGTACGATGGTTTCTATTGTTGATGGAATTTGATTTTGAAGTAGTAGTCAAGAAAGGGAATATGCACATTAGAGCAGATCACTTATCGCAAATGACACATGGAGAACCCCCCACAAGAGTACCGGATGATCTGTTAGACACTTACCTTTTTAATCTCGAAGTATGTCCCCAATGGGCAGAAAAGTTGATCCCTATCCTCACTTATGGACCTAAACATGGGATCACACCAAATAGAAACCAAGACCTATGGAAAACTAAAAACCTCCATATCATTGCTGGAAGTTTATATCACCAAGACTCAAGTGGATTACTCATGAGATGCGGGAAGAAGAGAAACAAGAAATGTGGCTTCAAAAGGCACATGTAAATCAATGGAAAACTCATTTAAATGTGAACGGAACATTGTTGGAGTTAGACTTCTGCGGAAGCACGCGAACAGCACAAGGAAGAAGAAGAAGCTTGGAGCACAACACACAATACTGAATGTATTACTAGAGAATGTACAAAGATAAGTAGCCTATTAGGGCAATAGGCGTATATACAAGTCGAGGGCAAAAAACCTCCTAAAGAGGGAAAAATGTACCTCAGTGGTCCTAGTGTGTTCACACACATCACTACCTAAATATATCAACAAATCCCCCCTGGGAGTGATGCGGTGAACAAGGAGCTGGCACTCATGTATAAGGAAGTGCCAAGCTATGTGGAAATCACTCTACAAAAGGAAGTAAGTCCAAAGCTTTGCAGAAAGCTTCAAACTTCTCCCTAGGCAGAGCCTTCGTGAAAAGGTCTGCTATGTTCTCCTGCGTGGGCACATATGCCAAGCTGATCTCCCCAGTAGAGAACCTTTCCCTGACATAGTGATAATGCACCTCAATGTGCTTAGTGCGAGCATGGAACATAGGGTTCCTCGCAACTGCCAATGTGCTCTGACTGTCAATGAAGATGGTGGTGGCAGAAGACTGGCCAACACCCAAATCAGCCATAAGGCGTCTGAGCCACACACACTCAACAGTCGCTGTGAAAGCTGCCCTATACTCAGCCTCACAACTGGAAGTGGCCACAGTAGGCTGCTTCTTGCTCAACCAAGATATACATGAGCTACCAAGCATGAAGCAAAAACCACTGGTGGACACACGAGTGTCATAGCAACCAGCCCAATCTGAGTCAGAAAAAGCATGCAAATCTGGCAGTAGTGATCCCCCCTTGGGATAAAACAACCCAAGTAGCCGAGTGCCACTCAAGTAGCGAAAGATGCGCTTAATCGCCTTCCAATGCATGACTCCTGGGCAATGCATAAACCTGCTCATCTGTGAGACAACAAACTGAATATCTGGCCGAGTAATGCATAAATAAATCAAGCATCCAACAGCCTGCTGATAGAGAACAGCATAAAATGCATCTCCAGCATCATGAAGACTCAATCATAAACCTGCCTCCATAGGAGTAGCAATAGGCTTACAGTCTTTAAGGCCAAAACGCTGCAATAATGTGTCAATATATTTTGTTTGACACAAAGCCATCCCACCATCAACTTGCATAAACTGAATGCCCAAATAGTGATGCAAATGCCCCAAATCAAACATCTCAAATGAGGCATGCAAATCAGCCTTGAAATCAGCAATATGCTTCTCAATAGGACCAATGAATAGCATGTCGTCAACATAGACAACAATGATCAGAAGCACATCATTAGCACGCTTTACATATAAGGTGCTTTCAGTTGGACTGTTCTCAAAACCATGTGCAATCAGATAGGTGGTGCTTGCTTTAAACCATATAATGCCTTCTTTAACGTGCACACCTGGTTTTCATGCCCTTTCTGCACAAACCACGGCGCTGAAAAACATACACTTCTTCATGCAAGTCACCATTCAGAAATGCTGTTTTAATGTCCAACTGATGTACATTCCAACCATGATGGGCTGCAAGTGCACAAATGCTCCAAATAGTAGTCATACGGCATGTAGGTGCAAAGGTCTCATCAAAATCAATGCCTCTTTCCTGCGCATAACCCTTTGCAACAAGCCTAGCCTTATACCTGTCAACTGTACCATCAGGTTTACGCTTCAGCTTGTATACCCACTTAGTGCCAATGGCCTTCTTGCCAGGAGGCAAGTCACATAAAGACCATGTACCATTCTTCATTATAGCATCATATTCAGATTGCATAGCAGCCATCCAATTTTCTGAATTTTGTGCTTCATCAAAAGAAACAGGCTCATTCTCATCACAGAGACTAGACGCAGCCATAGCATAGCAATCTGATGCAAAGGAGGCACTATGAGAGCCTGAACGAGTACGATATGACAAAGGTGCATCTAATTTGCTGTCACGCAAAGCCTGCACCAGCCATTTTGGCATAGTTTTTGCCTGCTCAATATCAGCTCTCTCATCAACAAGTGCATCATGTAAATCTGCATCAGAAATGGAATGATCTGCATCATCATATGAAACCTGCAAAGTCTGAGAAGTTGCCTCATTAGGACCAGCACTAGACTGTCCACCTGTAAAAAGAGGCATCAAAGTATCATACATGTCTTTGGAGCTAATAGATGTCTCCTTAGTACATGAAAGCAATGGTTGAATAGCATCTTCCACAAAGACAACATCATGGCTAACCAGAATGTGTTTAGTCTGTGGATGATACAGACGATAGCCTTTACTTTTAGAACTGTACCCAACAAAAATACATTTTATTGCCTTATCGTCCAATTTTCTGAGATGTTGTTCAGGCACGAATGCATATGCCAAACAACCAAAAACACGTAGATGAGCAACAGATGGCTTGCGGTCATGCCAAGCCTCATATGGAGTGATAGACTGCAACGCTTTAGTGGGACACCTGTTAAGTACATATGCTGCACACATGACAGCCTCAAGCTAGAAACTATGTGGTAAAGCCTGACTCTTGACCATACACCTCGCCATCTCCATGAGTGATCTGTTCTTCCGTTCAGCAAATCCATTCTATTGAGGTGTATACGGCACTGTGCACTGGTGTTTTATCCCACGTTCGGCCAGAAATGCATTAAAATCAGAAGACATATATTCCCCCCCTCGATCAGAACGGAGGGTGCTCATTTTACATGCTGACAGATTTTCAGCCAAAACCAAAAATTGTTTGAAGTACAAAAACACTTCGGACTTTGCCTTCAATGGATATACCCATGCATGCTTGGAAAAATCATCAATGACAGTCACGAAGTAAAGATAGTTTCCAAAAGAAGGTGTCTGCATAGGACCACAGACATCACTATGTACAAGCTGCAATTTTTGCGTAGCCCGAATTGAACCATCTTTTGGAAAGGAGGAACGCTACATTTTGCCCAAAATACAGCCTTCACATACATGTTTTCTAGGTGCCTCAAGCTTGGGCAAAGAAGACACCATATCAGATTTCTGCAGGCATAGCAAACTAGCAAAATGCAGATGACCAAAGCGTGCATGCCAAAGCTTTGCATCTAACATAGCCTGAGAATCATGAACTTCACATGCCGAATCATTCACAGATCTTTCATAGTCTATGAGCTTATACAGCCCATGACATAAAATGCCAGAAGCAATAATAACATCGCCATTTGACAGATCATGAACTGTACATCTGTCATCAACAAATTTCACAACCAAGCCAATCTTGGCTAATGCAGAAACTGATAACAGATTCTTCTTGATCCCTTGCACAAATAAAGCATCTGACAAGGTGAAAGAACTACCATCAACAGTAGTCAGAATGATCTTACCAACTCCCATAACAGGATAAGAGGAGTTGTTGGCGCATGTGACAGTATTCCCTGTAGGGGCAGGCTCGAGTGAAGAGAAGAAACTGCGCTGCGAGGTAATATGTTTGGTCACCCCACTGTCAAAGCACCAAACATCTGAGTCCAGTGCAGACATGCACTGCTCATGAGAAGATGGGTCAAAACTGCAAACAATAGTAAATGCCCATTCTTCTTCCTTCACAAGATTAGCAGACTTTGTTTTTGGTGTAGAGGCTTCTGTAACAACCATTCTAGCCTCCTTTTTCTTTGCCTCTTTTGCAGCCAGTTTTGGACAGTTCTTTATGATATGATCATTCCCTTTACAGTACTTGCAAAACAATTTCTATTTTTCTGATTTCGTCTTATCTTTATCCTGGTTCTTCGAATGTGCAGCATTTGCAGATTTCTGCTTACTAGTAGGAGAGCTCCATTTTCCTTTGCTCTTCTGACTAGCCAGGAAAGCTTGATCTGCAACACGCATAATGGACCTGTTCTGTCTGGACTGATCTTCCTGCAACAGAACAGAAACTAACTCCTCAAATGATAAGGCATTCGGATTGCCTTTCATCATCAACTGAAGAGTAGAAGCAAAACTCTGGTATGAATCAGGAAGACCATTCAGAACGGTCTGCACAAGTGAGCTATCTAGTATAACCTCATCAGCAGAAATCAATTGTTCCTTCAAATCTTTGATCTTCGTTAGGAAACTGTCCATAGAATCACCTTCATTCATGTGCTCACTCTCCAACTGTTTTCGGAGGTAAGCAACACGAGCCTCATTCCTAGCTTGGTACAATGTGGTAAGTGTATCCCAAGCATCCCTAGCTGTTCTGCAAGAGCGAATGTGAGGAATAATGGCATGTTTGACAAACAAAGCTATCAATGCATGTGCCTGGGCATCTCTGCCATCCCAACGAATCTGCTCTACAGTAGGTGCAGCAGAAACAGTAGCACGAACAGGAATCTGCACAATATCATCTTCAACACCATCTTCATCAACTCCAACACCTGTATTCGTAGTACTTGTTGTTACAGGTGTAACAAGACGTCTTTCAACACCCTGCACAATGTTCCATAATCCTTTTGCAACCAATACATGTCGCATCATATAAGCCCATAATGGGTAGTTGGTACCATCCAACTTATCCTCAACAACCAACATACGGAATACATCATTGCTTTCAGCCATGGCCAGTGACTAAAATACCTTGATGCAGAAAATTGACTATATCTCAAAAAGTTGAACAGAACTGCCGAGATGAGTTCTGCTAGACCTATAGTAGACTTCAAGACGCTTAAACTAGCGAACAGAAACTGGTATATATCTTTGGCACAAAAAGATGAAATAGCCTACACAAGCGCTACGATAGTGCGTTCGGAGGCCGAAACGAGCTCAGATCGCAATTTCGGCACCACATAGTGAAGCTGTTTTGATCTCGGAAACACCTTGAGTATGCTCACCAAAATTTGTACGATTCTGATACTGCAAACAGAGGAGTGTCGACGGCACCCTAGATGAAGCGACGACCTGCTCTGATACCAATTGTTGGAGTTAGACTTCTGCGGAAGCACGCAAACATCACAAGGAAGAAGAAGAAGCTTGGAGCACAACACACAATACTGAATGTATTACTAGAGAATGTACAAAGATAAGTAACCCATTAGGGCAATAGGCGTATATACAAGCCGAGGGAAAAAAAACTCCTAAAGAGGGAAAAAAGTGCCTCGGCGGTCCTAGTGTGTTCACACACATCACTACCTAAATATATCAACAAACATGGCAAACACTGAAGAGATTAGGCATATATTGGCCAACCATGCAGAGGGATACACATAACTATGTATCAGCCTGCCCAACTTGTCAAGAACGAAATCCAGAAGAGAACTCTACTCTATGCTACTCCATAGTAGCACCAAGATGGAGCATGCCTCTGGTAAAATTCTTGAAGACCCAAGAGTACTCAGAAGGAGCTACTCTAGCAAGGAAACGTGCACTCACAGAACAAAGCAAGGACTATGTTCTTATAGGAAAATAGCTCTTCAAGCGAGGAAGAGACAATCATTTACGAATGTGCATTCATGAAGATGAGTATCTTGTTGTTTTAGAGATAGCACATACAGGAGCTGCAGGAGGACATTTTTCTACAGATAAAACTGCAAAAATGATTCTCTTTGCAGGAATGTGGTGGCCAACTCTACATCAAGATGCAGCCACATATGTTCAAGGATGTGATACCTGCCAACGAACAAAATATCCAATTAGAAGAGATGAAATGCCGCTGAAACCCATGATGAGTGCCAGAGCCTTTACTAAATGGGGAATAGACTTCATAGGACCTATTGCTAAAGGATCCCATGCCGAGTACATAATTGTAGCCATAGACTATTTGACTAAATGGATTGACGCCAAAGCAACCAAGAAAAACGATGCGAGGACTACGGCCAAGTTTCTCTACTAGATTTGGATTGCCTATAAAAATTATGAGTGATAGAGGCACACACTTTGTGAATGAAGTGATAGAAACCCTACTAAATGAATTCTTAGTAATTCATAAGAAATCAGCCCCATATCACCCACAATCCAATGGACAGGCCGACAGTTCAAACAAAATCTTGTGTACAGTCCTCACTAAAATTGTTAACAATGGTAGATCTAATTGGGATAAGCAATTACATCACGCTTTATGGGCATTCCAAGTAGCCTACAAAACAGCCATAGGAACTACTCCTTTTAATTTAGTGTATGGACAGAATGCTATCTTGCCAATTGATTTCTTAGTGCCCACTCTCAGAGTAGCAACAACTTACGAATGGACTGGACATGAATTATCAGCTCAATTGGATCAAATAGAAAAGTTACATGAAACCAGGTTACAAGCTGTAGCAGGGATTTATGCTACTAAAAGGGGACAAAAGGCATATTTTGATGCTCATATTAAAGATAAAAACTTGAAGGAAGGAGATTTAGTTTTGGTCTATACTTTGAAGCAACATGCAAAGAAACTGCAAAAAAGAGGATATGGCCCATTGATCATCAATCGTATATCTACCAACGGATCCATCAGCTTAACAACCCTAGATGGAGAAGTATTGCCAAGCTATATCAGTGGTTGTCGAGTAAAAAAAAATACTTAGAGCGATTGACCGAAGAGATAATGTCACGACTAATAATGGGTAAAAATAGGTGCAAAGAGGAAGAAAGAATACGAGAAGAAGCTAGACAAGAAGCACTAGAACGAATCAGGAAACGAAAGGAGTGGATGAGAGAGAGAGAGAGATGAGAGATATCGACAAGGAGAGGAACTCATCCTAATGGCTAACTTTAGAGCCACTGAAAACCTAGGACAACAAATAAAGCAACCTTATTTGAACTTGGGTGCTAGAACAGAAGAGTACCACTTAGTGGATGCTCTCATTGACTCAGGAGCAGCCATAAGCTGTATCAAATTTTCATTGACCCAGAAACTCAAGGAAGAATTACACCCATCTAAGGCACAGCTGATTGGAATAGGAGGAAAAGTTACTCAATGTATAGGCGAGATTACCTTACCTCTACATCTCGAAAACAACAGGATGGAACAAAAACTCTTAGTATGTCATGATCAAGACTTATTAGAAGAGCTCGTGTTAGGTCAAGATTGGATATATGAATATGAAGTGACTATTCAATTGGCCCTAGGATACATCTCAGCCAAGATAGGACATCGTGAGGTATTCAGCATGTTAGACGAATGACCAATCAAAGCCAAATGTATGGACCCAAGAGATCACTCAAACGAGCACGATGATGATTGTATGTTCACTCACACTATGGAAACCCCACCATCAAGTACTTCATGTAAGAATGCACCAAATCATGCTTTCACACCATCTCCTAACCCAATAAATCACCGTATTAGTTAGCACAAGAGGGACTAGTCAGCAAGACTATCAAAGACCTGCACACATTAGAATATACCCCATTCCTTACACTAGGCAACCTTGGATCAGAAAAGATCAAGTGACGGCATATCGTCAACAACAAAACTGCTCTCGACATCGGACACAACAACAAAATAAGAATGCCAGTCACGTGGGACACCCAGGTCCACAAAGGATTGCTAGAGTATGGATTTCGAAGAAGGTGATAGCCGCCCAGCTGGCCCAAACGCAAATATGGATTCCCAAACCATGTGCCCAAGTGACAATCATAAAAAAGGACAGGTCAAGACACAAGGAGAATCAGTACTATCTAAACACGAAACAACAGAAAACAAACAACTACAAGACAGAGCAGGAGCCTAGATATGCAACAAAAATCATTCAAAGATTCAAAAAGTGGACGAACCTGATGTACAACATGAAAAGCACTACATTTACCAAGGATGCTGGAGATATAGTCTGTCCCAGTGGAGTAAAGCAGATTTGGATGCCTACAGGCAAAACAATCTGTACACATCGATCAAATAATTCGGATTGCACACATCTGGAGTTACAAGAATCCAAAGTATGCATAATAGGGCCACATTACAAGGCCCAGCATTCGGCACGTTCTTCTTCTACTTCTGGATAGTGATGCACATTTCCCTCTTGGGAAATAGGAGAGCACTTGTAAAATAATCCAAAAAAAAAAAACTAATGATTCAATAACCACTTCGGCTATGAACTAACATTTCTGTTTTCTTTCAGACACAAACATAAAAATATATAAATAAGTATGAAAAAAATCCCAGGTATTACCTTTCTCACACCCACAGGGAAGGGACGACACAATTCACTCGGAGAATTGCCAAATTTATGAAGGATAAGTGAAGGATGATTCTTGATACCAGCTTGCCACTAATTACTGGTATGTATCGAGTACAGATGGCATCCTCTAATTCCGAGGCTATGCAAGAAGAAGAGGTCCTGCTTCTTCCCTTGGAATCAATTACAAAGCCAAGAGGTCATTGGCTCCTTGACGATCAACCAATGGCAGAGCTTCTTTTCATGGCTACAATTAAGATCATGGATAGGGATCACTACTTTCCTATCATGTCACAAGATTTCCAGACGATAGTACAGGGATTACCACGCATCACAGATGTCTGGACAAGAGTTGGCATTGATGCATTCATACGACTTCCAATATACCTCCCAGATTTTCAGAGATGCACACAAGTGATGAATACGCTACAGTCTGCATCAGATAAGCCATCAATCCCGGAAGCAAGAATGCTCGACAAAGTGGGTACATGGAAAACAATTCGATTCACTCATGAAGTAATCAATAGAGCTTTTGGATGGAGCCAAGATGGCCTCACTAATGTCAAAGATGAATGGCATGACCCAAAAAAGAGAACCTTTTTAGAAATCAACAGAACAGATATTGAAGACTCGGTTCGATTAGTGCACCAACATTTTTGTTTTCCTAGTATGCATAGATATACAACACCTCAAAAAATCGTAGTGCAATTGCTTTCCCATGCTATGAGGCAAGTTGGAAATAAAGTAAATATGACTCCATATATTCAAGACTGCCTATTCGAAGTGAAGAAAAAGTGGGGTCAGAAAAAGTTTTTGAATGGAAGTTCGGCATTGACCTTGCTAATCTATGAGGCACTTGAAATGAAGGAGTGCTTATGCTTGATGCAAACTTCAACCGAGATGGCAAAATATGTAAATTCAGCGACGGTTCCAAAGAAAAAGAAGACAGTCATCTCCATCGAAGAAGTGGGAACCAGTTCAAAGAAACCCATGAGAGGGGCTAAGCGCACAAGAGAGGAAGCAGCACAAGAAATGTCGCAGTCCAAGAGGACACACTTATTGCCAAGGATTCCTTTGACACAACAGCCAATCATGAAAAGGGACCTCTCCATAGCTCTAGAAGAGACGCATATGTATATGCAGGGCCAAGTGAACTCAAATGTTCAAGGTCATCAATACAGAAAGGCAAGCCAAGGAAAGCAACTGTTAAACGTCACTTGCCGTCAGAAGCACGTTTAAACATCTATTCTGGTTCTTAGGAGTGGAAGGGGTCTGTTAAACAGAGGCCCTATGCTTGATTTTCCCCAAAATAACCACTTCATACATAGCAATATACTAATGTTCAAGAACTCTATCAAGAAACTGTTTACGCTTCACAATCTTACTATCTGTAATCGGACTCTTCCAAAGCTTACCGAACACACTCCAGTTAATGCTCTCTTAGCGTACAGCGCAGGCAATATTCAGTACCGTAATACAAGGTTACTTTTGTCTAGCTTAAAGAACTGATCCAACACAAACTACCGTACACAACATAGTCAATAACAGTAACTCAATCTGTACCGTGCAAGTGCAGATAATCCACCAGAACAGAAGACGCAGGATGATTCAGAATTCTTAACCAGACAGTACTGAACTGTCATTACTGGAGCATGGGCTTCATCAAACAACTTGCAGAGCATCAACAAAACAGAGAGACACAACAGTACGCAGCATTATCAGAACAATCACAATGGAAACTACACAGAACGATTCGCTCAGACAGACAGTCTGGCCATCTTCTGGTCGTCTAGGTAAATCACAAACCGAACAGGTATCGATAAACAAACAAGACAGCGACGAGAACAGAATACTCAGAATTACTCAACACACACCACAGTAACGTTACAGATCAATCACCCAGACAGACAGTCTGGTGATCCCACTGATCGTCACCGAAGCGTCTCTTTTCATTGATTTATAAAGATTACAAACATCTTTGTAACAACCTTTCGTTCGTGCACAATATGAAAAGATTCAGTCTTTACAATTGCCAATCCGGCGGCCGACTAACACTGGCACGCACGGTGGACTCGAACCCGCAGGTATACAAAAAAATCCTATGGTTCATCAACTATACCTTCTAAATACATTGATCTTGCTAATCTAAAAGTCTGGGCAATTTTCTTCTTTAATGATTCTATCACCTTCTTCAAAATGTCTGGTTCTACTAGCTGAGCATCGGTGCGTACTAAACTTAAGGAAATGACCTGGGACATCAAAACTTCTGCTTGAGTCTACAAAAAAGCTTCCTGTAAATAGAATTCATTCGAAAGAGCTACATCCCTAGTGACCTTCATATCGGCAATTTGTTTATCAATGTTGGATAATCTTTCTTTCTGTGTATCCAGTTGATATTCTCTTCTTTCTATCTCTTGATTCTGAAATTGGATTGTCTTGTAATATGCATCGCGCTCTAGGTGGGTACTTGCGATCTCTTTCTGTAATTGCGCTTCCCCAGTCAATTTGCGTTTAAGAATACTATTTACTTCAATCAGACTTGTTTCTCTGGAGTTCTTCATTAGTTTTCTTAAGCAAATCTGCCATCTCTTGTCCTTTCTGTACTGCTTCATTTAGCTGTTGTCTGGTTTCTTCTAACAGATTGCCCAGAGTTTTTCATGCATCTTCTTTATCTTGGGCTATTTGTTTCAGCTGTGTGATTTCGGCACCTGCAACACTTAACAAGTCATCTTTTTCTTTAACCTCAGATAGTGCAATATCTCGTTGATTGATTATAGTGTCCTGTTCTGCAAGTCTGGCCTGGAGCTGAGTAATCTAGTAGTGCAGCTAATGGTTTTTTGTTTTGACCGTATCTATCTCTTCCTGTAGAGGAGTGATGTCTACTTCCAGGACATCAACCTTATGTTATGATTCATCCTGGATGTTATCAGTGACTTCTTTCATTTGTACTGGTAATTGTTGTGATAGCTGAATCAGAAATTGATCCATGGTTGCAAGCTCAGAAATCATGGGAATCGAAGGAAGCGGAAGATGAGGACGAGGTTGAGATGAAGATGCTGTGAGGAGCTGATGGGAATTGGGTGGAGAATAATTCGGTGACGAGGATGATGAAGCGGTAGGTTCCTCAGTGATAATGGGTGGAACAGGGATGGTGGGCTTAATTGGAGGTTCGGGTGGATGAGTAAGAAGAATAGTAGTTGTGTCGATTACCTTTTCGGTGGTTGGTTGCGTAGTGTCATCAGGGTCGGCAGCTGTAGACTCCACTGCTCTAAGTAGTTCTTCAGAAATTTCTTTAGTTATAGGTTGTTCATCCTGTTGCTTTTCCTGTTCAGATTGTTGTTGAGATTGTTCTTTAGTAGAATTATCTGCAGAGTTGTTGGTATCCTCATGCTCTTGGGTCTTTTCTGAAGAAGACTGCGCTGATGAATCATGATGAATTGATGTTGCGATGTCGTGGAAAGTCTCATCTTCATTCCCTTCCTCTTCATTGTTATCTGCTTTATCATTTGTGGCTGAACCCTGTACTTCACTGTCAGATGAACTTATTCTAATTCTTTTGCGGGGGAGGAAGTGGAAAATCTCTTCGTCATCCTCTTCATCATCTTCTAAGATCTGTGCAGATTCTTCATGGTGCAGAACGGGTCCTTGGGGTGGTGGTTGTGCTGCTTGGATAGTCGGAAACAGAAAAGAGATGATATGCGGTAATCCCGATCGTGGCATATCTCCCTTATTGACATGTTTAATGATCGAGACGCATTCTCTGTGAATGTGGCGGAAGTAATATGATGCAAAATTTACAGGCTCTTTGGCAGCCATATCTATTGCTGAATAGAAAGGGCGAGAGATGCCATATGTGCGTTTCTGCAGGTTGAGGATGGCTACTAAGAATTGTAATGTTGATCGTTCGGGCTCGGGGCGACAAAGGATAGCGTATTCTTTGGAAGAGTGCTTAGGGAATAATTGGTTCATTGTGGCTAACGGCAGATTAGGGCCATTCTCCCGACCTTGCGGAGAGAGCCAAAATGCATCAACAAAGGTTTGGAGGGTAATTACGGTACGAGAGGGCAGGGAAGTGATAGGCCAACTCTGCTCCGTAGCAGGTGTGGCAGCAATGGCGGCGATGATTTGTGCGTAGAAAGGATGGCAATCCACTGAATGCCAAGGCAATTCAGCGAAATTGACTAACCCACGGATGCGCAGGAACTCACCTACATCAGTAGGGAGTCCATCACGAAACGCAGCAAAGTTTGCTAACGCTTCCATGGCGCGAAGACGAATAGCAGGCACAAGAACGCAATCGCACAGGATATACAGATAACACAAACACACAAATCACACAGACACAATAGCGATTAACAGCGAAACGAAAAAGGTTAAGTAGATGCTTTGTAGCGGGAAGCAATCGAAATTACTAATCATCGCGCGATGTTGAGATGATAACCTCATAACTTCGGTGTGCATGCATGAGCAGAATCGATAATGTAGGGCGGTTGTTGATCATAATTAGATAGCAAAACGAGGATATTTACAGACTTATTTTATTAAGCACGCAAAAACAAAAAAAGAAAGTAAATAACATGAAAAAACACCGAACACATCAGCGAGAGTCAGATGCTTGATGATACGGCCGCAACTTTGAACCATTGATGACTTTCGGAAGAGGAATTCCGATCAAAGTATTCAACCGAAAAGTAGATGGACCTACTTGTTCAGTAATCCAGTAGGGACCAAACCATCGTAACTTGAATTTTCCAGCCGAGCGATTTGATTTTGCATTATAAAATAACACAAGCTATCCTATCTTAAAAACCGGAGTTTTAAGATACCGGTCATGAGTACGAGCCTGTCTTAATTGCACTTCCTGAATAGTCAGAAAACTTTCCCAGCGATGCTCATCTAGTTCTCTGAGAGTATCCAACCGAAATGATAAAGATTCTTCAGGTAACAGTTTCTAGGTGATGGCTACACGTAAACTTGGCACAATGATCTCCATTGGTGCTATAGCTTTCAGTCCATAAGTTAGTTTTAAAGGGATTAGTCTTGTTGCTACCTTGTATGTAGTCCGGTATGCCCATAATACTGCAGGTAACATTTGATCCCATCTTTCTAGTGATTCCAAAATTAATTTTCGAAGCATATTCAACAAAGTTTTGTTTGTACTTTCAGCCAAACCATTAGCACGAGGATAATAAGGAGAACCGAATTTATGAAGAATCTGCAAAGAGTGTGTGAGCACTTTCATTAAGTTGTTAACAAAATATGTGCATTGATCTGTAACAAGCTCCAGAGGTAAACCAAATCGTGGAAATACATCTGTCATCAAACATTTCGCTACCGAAATAGCTGTAGCAGACCGTAAAGCCCAAGCTTCTGCCCATCTGGTAGCATAATTTGTACATGTCAGAATGTAACGATTGTTACTGAGTATTGCTGGAGGTGTAATAGGTCCAATAAAATCCGGACCCCACTTCTGGAAAGGCTCCAATGGTAATACAGGTTGGAGAGGGAAGAAGTGGCGTTGCAAAGGCTGTCCAGACTGCTGACAATTGTCACAGTTTTTAACAAACTGAGATATATCTCTATACATAGTAGGCCACCAAAGTCCACTCTGCAGAATTTTTTGGTGTGTTAAATCTGCTGCAAAATATCCACCGGAAGGTATTGAATGTGCCAGAGCTATAACTGAGTTTACTTCATGTGGAGGAATACAACGAAGTAAAACTCCAATGCGATCCATATAATACAACTCTCCAGCAATCAACCAAAATTTGCGACTGTAAACTGCAATTTTCTTACGCATTGTAGGAGAAATCTGAGCAGGAAGACATCCATCAGTAAGAAAAGTTAATATCTGATCATAATATGTAGATGGCATAGGGGGTTCTATAGATTCATCATTAGTTGGTTTAGTAACATAAATCGTGGGTGTGGTGTCATCTACACCGACCGGAGCTTCACCGGAATCTAAGCGAGAAAGGAAATCTGCTAATGCATGTGAACTGCCGGGCCGATGAATTACTTCGTAATCAAACTCTTGTAAAAGTAGAACCCAACGCGCTAATCGACCACCTAAATGGTGTTGCCATACCAGATAGACAAGTGCAGCATGATTTACATGAAAAGTAAATTTGTGGCCAAGTAAATAGTGCCTGAATTTCTTTACAGAATACACTAAGCCAAGGCATTCTCTTTCACTTACTGAATAATTCTTTTCTGTAGGAGCAAGTCTTCTACTCGCATAATAAACAGGCCGAAACCACTTATCAGTTTGTTGCATTAAGACACTCCCAATGGCGATATCTGATGCGTCAACAAAAACATGAAATGGATGTTCCCAATCAGGAGGTTGTAGAATTGGAACCTGCGTTAATAAGCTTTTGAGACGATCAAATGCTGTTTGACATTCCTGAGTCCAAACAAACTGTCGAGGAGTACTGGTTATTAATTTATTGAGAGGTATTACCAAATGAGTGAGCCACCGTAAATGTCGACCATGCCACCTGACTTGACCCATGAATCGCATGACTTCTTTCGGCGTAGTAGGCACAGGTGCTTCTATTGGAACAATGAATCCAACTTCTAATAACCTATCAAGCTCTGCCTTTACCTGTGCTACGTAGTTAGGATTCATCCGGTAGCTGGGTTCTTTAATTGGTTTTGCTTCCGGTTTAAATACAACTCGATGTTGATATATGTGAGGATTCAGACCCTTCATGTCACGGTAATCCCACGCAAAAACATCAGCGAACTCACAAAGTAACTAGATCAGAGCTGCTTGAAATACTTCAGACAATCCTTCCTTTATTTTGACAGGTCGTGGATTAACTTCATCCCCTAAATTATATGTGATCAATTGATCTTCTGGAACATAGATCTGACGAGGTTTTTCTGAATCATCGACTGATTGTAAAAGTTGTTGTATAGCAGTTTCATCCTTAGCAGTAGTAATTTCTGTTTCTACTTCTTCGGTCACAGGCATCACCGTACAAACTGTCGGATTCCAATGATCTACAACAGATTGTAAATCAACAGTCCCTAAGGAAATTAAATCTATGTTATTCTTCAAAAATTCTTCTTCTTCGTCATCGGATAAACCATCTAGCATGTGAACTGGTTCTGCCACATAAGGTCTAGCATGTAGTTCACAGGGCTGAATAGCATCTAATTTTACAACATATTTTCGGTTATTGTCTTTGAAAGTGAGTTCCTGTGCAGACCAATCCTGTATAACCTTAGCTTGTTTCAGCCAAGGACGGCCGAAAAGAAGGTTATAATCAAGACTAGACTCCAGTAGTTCTAGAACTACGAAAGTCATCTTAAAAGTGGTTCCCTGCAAAGTGATTGGCACATTCCATACGAGTCCTATTGGATGGACTCTAGATTGGTCGGCCATTCTAACAAAAAACTGCACAGGTTCAATTTCGGTCCATCCTAACTTTTTACAAAGTGCTGCAGTAGCTATGTTTACACCGGACCCAACATCAATTAATACTTGAGTAATTTTATGATTTTTGTACCATACCGTAATTAAAGGAACCGAGTGATCCACCGTAGAGTCAGTTTCTGGTTGTACTGTTGTCGTTGCTAGAATGTAGGCAGACTCAGGACTGAACTGTTGCTGAAACTATTGCCGAACTCCTGGTACTAATGCAAGTAACTGGCCAAGAGGGAGAGTAATGGATGCTTTAGAAAAAAATTCCCATGCTTGATCTGCTTGATTTGTACTTTTCACCGATTTTGAAGACGATGCGTCGGTTACTAGGATTGACTCTTGCTCTTGTGCAGTTTCTTTTGACAGCGGAACTTGGGTCACCAGAATCGGGACTGGGAACACTGTAGGTTCATGGGTGGTCCATTTACTTGCTTTGTCATACATTCTTTGTTGTTCACGGATGCCTGGTTCAAATATCTCAGCTGCTGGTGTAGTGGCTTGCCGGATCTGGTCTGAACTACTACAGCTTGTGTTTCTATGGGTGTGATATGAACCATATTTGTCATTGGGTTCTGGCGCTCCTTCTTCCTTTGATCATAATCGGCCGCATCTTTACAAAATCTTCGAATGTGTCCTAATTCACCACAGAAATGACAGTGAGGAGGTGGCAAAGCATTACCTTCTTGTGGTGGACCTGTCTGCCAGCAATTTGCAGTGTAGTTATTATTTCTATGTCCTCGATAATTTCGGTAGCCTTGCTGCTGGTTGTTTCTCATTTGAGGAGGTACATAGTGATTGGCAGGCTGCCTTGGTTCTTGTATAATTGCATTTACTGTTGTTGTTCCCTGCACTTTGGCGTTGTATGCACAATTTTCGGTGGAATGTCCGGTCATATTGCAAATAGTGCAAAACAACTGATTAAGGGCACAAGTGGCACTGGTATGCCCTGAATTCTTGCACGTGGTGCAGTACATCTATCTGGTCGGATCTTCGGCAACATTCTTACTTGCTTTTAACCATTCAAGGTCTTCTGTAAATCCTCCTACCTTATTCTCGAGCTGCAAAGCCATTGCAATAACCGCATCTAATGTCATAGCTCCCACACAGCGGATGATCATAATCTGTCTGAGTTGCGGAGTTAACCCATTAATAAACCATTGAGTGATGACATCATCCGGCAGGTTTGCATGGACTGGCGGTAGTTGCCTCAAATGCGTTCGTAACAGGGTGGCATATTCCTGCACAGTCTGGTGCAGTTTCTGTTTGTTGTTCTGTAAATAATCAAAAATTTCTGCCGGATTTTTCTTTAACCGGAATCTCTGCAAAAATGCATCCCTTACTGCTTCATAAGTAACAAAATGATTAAAATCATATTTTGTAAGCCATCTGGCTGCTTCATTAACCAATGTAGACTTGAATACAATAGCTTTGTATGACGGATCAGGGGGATGATTTAATACTGCATAACTAATTTCAAAAGTACGTACGTGGGCATCAGGATCATCGCCTGGAAACCCACCGAATTTGGTGTATGTCACTCCTGTTGGAGCCGGTCGGGATGGAAATGGATGTTGTTGTTGCTTCTGCTGCTGTTGTTGTTGTTGTTGCCCACTCATCATGCTGGCGGTTGTATTGTTACTATCTTCTGAGTCCCGAGGCTGAATATCTGAACCGTCAGAATCTGTATCGTCAGCATGTGCACTTTCGGGCTTGATAATATCGTTCAGTATCTTTCGGATTTCAGTTTCGAATAAGCTACCTTCCTCCTTGATATCAAATGTAGGGAAACTTACTCCGAATAGTGGTGACTTGAATGAAGATTCACCAGGAAATGGTAAACCGTCACCGAAAAATTGTGAACTCTCGGCAACGGGTACCGAAGTATCACCGAAATTTGTCGTATTTTCACCAGAACAAGGTAATGTTTCACCTTCACTGATTTTGTTGGCCAACACGCTTCTATCCTTAGACAAATTTGAATCTTGACCAGATGGTGTTAGGTTAACTGCATACTACGTCCTGGTAGATTCTGGAGTGACTATATCTTCGATAGACTGTGCCACAATCGCACCGGAATTGCAGTACGTTCCACCGGAATTCTACCGGAATTGCAACTAGCGTTCTTCACTTTCTTGATAACTGGGTTAAACTTATCTGCGCTTCTTCCTCCTGGAGGCGTCCTTAGAAAATTAGGTATCACCCAAGACTGTTGGTTTCTTCTATGCTTCGGGTATGATTCACCGGAACGAGTAACCGGCATATACTACATTTGCAATACTTTCTGTACTATTCTTCCTTATGATCGATTCACAATCTATGACCACTTTCACAATCAATCAACGAACACTCTAGATGCCACTTTCCCACAATTAGCTGGCAACACTCTTGATGCCACATTCGCACAGACAAATGGCAACAATCTGGTGCCACTTTCCGACAGTCGGCACTAGTGTTTAACATCACTTGCCGTCAGAAGTGCATTTAAACATCTATTCGGGTTCTTGGGAGTGGAAGGGGTCTGTTAAACAGAGGCTCTATGCTTGATTTTCCCCAAAATAACCACTTCATACATAGCAATATACTAATGTTCAAGAACTTTATCAAGAAACTATTTACGCTTCACAATCTTACTATTTGTAATCGGACTCTTCCAAAGCTTACCGAACACACAACAAAAGAATAAAGAATGTACCCCAGAACAAACTGCCAGATATCAAGAACTGGGATTAGAAGATTCGAGCTCAAATGAGGAATCTAGCCTTGAGAAAGATACATTAGACATTGACATAAGAACAGAAACGAACAATGAGGAATGGACATAGATAAATCAGGTCGAAGTTACACCTGACAATCAACAGTCATAGGCAAGGAACCCAGAAGCATCCACTGAACCGATACACATTATTCAATTGAACGATCAGTCCAAAATCAGCATCAAGGATGCTCCAATCACAATAAAGATGCAGTGCCACCTGTCAAAGAGGAAATACAAACACACATGGACAAAGAAGATAGTTTACCACAAAATATGGAGCAAATTGTGATTGAAGTACCTGATGATACACCACAAGGCAAGATTGACCACAGGGAGGCTGAGCCACGGATACAACTCCATATTCGGCAGCCCCATGATACTATGTTACATGTGGCATAGGGGAAAGATGTTACCACGGGTGAAGAACCTAGCATCCCTACCACATGGCTAAATGTTGATGTTACTGAATTGAAACCCGTCGTCAAGCAGATGATACAAACAGCCATGGATACGCAACAACAAATGATGGACACGGATGCAGATTACGACAAGGCCATGCGGGAAAAGAATCACTTTCACGTAATGAGTGAGCAATTGTCTGCACAAGTGATTCAGGCCCAACAAGATGTTTCAGCAAAAGAAAAAGAACTACTTGAAGTCAAACGACAATGCACTACATTAATGAAGCAGAATCATCAGCTCCAGGAATAATTGACGGACTTACAAAGACAGCATGAAGCTATTGAAGCAGACAAAGAGAGAATGAAAGCTAGAAGCACTGCTAGAAACTCAGCTAAAAGTATACATGGAGGAAAACGATAATCTACGCAACAGGAATAAAAAGATGATGAAAGCACTACTTTATGATCAACTTGTCAAAAAACAAGAGCCCACAGCAATTGACCAAAAAGAATGGAATGACCAAATAACAAAATATACCAAGTTGCTAAAACAGGAGCAGGCTCTCAAACAAGAATGGGAAAGGAGGTACATTAACGAAACCAATGAGCTCAAGAAACAGCTATGCATTGCCAATGCAAAACTTGCAGTGAGCTACAGTGAAAATATGGATCAGGTAGCAGAGATTGGTAATGAGCTACTTGCAGAAAAAGATGCACTCTAGGCACCTTTTAAATTGATTCAAAAATTTTCTTAAAGATGTCATCCAACTTGAATGCTAGATTAGTGGCATATGAATTAAGCTTCTTCGCTGATCACAGACAGCCACCACATGACGGTGTGAAAGCAGAACAGTGGAAGCAACTTATGATACGTGAAGCTAATCTGCTTAATGAGACAGAGCAAAAAGTTTACAGAACATACTTCGGCCGACTTCCAAAGCCTATTGGGGACGATAGAGTTCAGGAGGGGGGTAGTGTTGAGGGAGAGTCCAGCAAAAAGAAGAAAAGAAGAAGACCAAGAAAGAAGATTCAATATCTGAAGACATATCTCTACAAGAAACCCCGTAGGGGCATGCAACACCCATCTCTGCATAGAGCCCCGCAGGGGCACACATCAAGGAACAGCACGTAGGAGGGAAGGACGGACCAGGGCCATGAATTATCCATGAAGAAGTGCAAGACAATACTTGGGAGGTAATAATCCTCCCGCTGATAACGTGCGGTGGAAACAAAGTAAACAGGCTCAAAGCAATTCAACATGGTCAGATGTGTGAAGACAAATACATATCAGAAGAACAAAAGCTAGAAAGGGGAGAGGCTGAAAAGTTGAAGAGAGTGACTAAGAATACCACATTCTTAGCCACTGATGGCATGCATGGCAGCCCGAGTTAATGCAGCAACCCAGATATGTGATATAAGGAATACCAAGGGGCAAACAGAAGCAAAGGACATACCTCGGATAAGATAACAAATTGTCTGACAGTCCTTGTTGCTTCTTCGACCACTGGGTGCGTGTATTCAGAAATCTTACACAAGCTACAAACAAGAAGCAAAAGCCTATCAAGGGACGATAGAGGCAAAGGGGGGGAGAGTGTTGTAGAGCTAAGAAGAGCAAAAGGCAGAGAAAAAGACGGGCCCCAAAAATTTTCCGATTCGAACACTTTATTTTTGTATCATAGCCATTTTGTAACATATTTTCCAATGTAAATGCACTAGAGGAGTCCTCTAGATGCATACCCATGGAAATTAGTATCTTACCCATGTAAATTAGTTGGAAATTAACCTTTTAGTGAATAAAGAGCCGGTCTCTTGTGTGAAAGGACCATTTTTAGGGCACATGTATATAAGTCAATTTGTGACTCTTTGTAAAGACTTTTTGTCATTGTGAGAATGAAGAGCACAAAATTTCAAATTTGTGTCTTCTCCTCTCTGTATCTTCTTCTTTGTGAGCTTGTGTGCATGTGTGATGCTTGAAAAGAGTGTTTGGAAGTGTTGTCTATCCATGAAAATGCTTGTTTGTTGTTGCTAAGGTGTGTGCGAAGTGGGAAGTGCTGAAGTGTAGGAAGGTCATTCTTGTGACTCAGTATTTTGCTCATAACTTGAAGCTGAAGTGTCAGAATTGAGTGAAAAGACCACCAATTGGATTTCTTGAGAGCTTCAAAATCAACATGCTATTCCCTATATTCGGAGTTCGAAGCTGAGAGAAAAGCTCAATTTACTGTTGACTGCTGCTCCAAGTATCATGACATCTCAACAGATCCCTGAACCTTGTTTGGAATAGACTTAGACTTATTTACACTCTTTGGGAAGCTCATTTGCATTGATCATCATTTGAATGCATGTCTTCATACACTCAGCTAGGTTTTGATACTCCCCAAATTGATAAATAAAGCGTGAATCCCCACTATATGCACTTGAGGGGGATCGAGGTATAGTCTCTTTCTCCACAAGTCCCTAAGTTGGTACTTAGGTACACAGTTTGCCTTGAGGCTAGGTTTTCCAAGCTCTGCTATGTCTTAAAGGGGTTTTGTGATGTGGTTGCTTGGTCTCGAGGAGAAAATAGGGAAACCCCATGTATTCATTATTACCTATCACGATCGCCAACAGGCCAATATCCCCTCTTGATTTGTTCTAGGTAGGTAACTCTAGACAAGTCTTTTGGATCTTGCAATTCATAGATAACCGCAGGTTTGATGTGTTCTCCTTGCATTGGTGAAGTGGCTTGTAGCAATTTATCTAACCCACTTACCAGATATACATCAATTAGATCATCATCTGAGGCATCACATATCCTCTCCATACTTTGGTGATTACTGATTTTCCTCTAGGTGTGGTCACAATATCTCCATTATCAAGTCTTGTAGGGTTTTTTGGTTCTTCAACTTCTCCTCTCTCATTTGTTCTTTTTGGATTCTCAGTCATCACATATATGTGTCCTAATTTGTCAATGTAAAATCATCCTTCATGTTCCACTGCCAATCTTAGGACTATCTCTGCATTTGTAGAGTTTTTCATTCTAAGTAAGGACCTATTAAGTCCATCAAGGTATATAGGCAATCCATGTACATTAGTGAACACGTATTGTAGGGATGTCCTATTCTCTCCTTCTATCCTTGACATGAGTCCAACCAAAGGCACTAAGTTGTGCATACCTTCAGAAGCCATAACCGGTTCTCCTTCTAAGTCACTAGATGTTTTTTAGTAGATAGAATGAGTACTCCTTTGGGTAATGCTTCCCACCGAGGATATTACACTTCTTCGACTTCCTAGCACTCATCCAGATCCTAGGTTCATTCACCACTTGTTCTTGGGTCCTCTTGGTAACCTACCTACTTTATTGAAAAGCTTGGGTCAATGATTAATCACTAGAAATCTTCATTTTCTTCCTTCTCATCTCTCTGGTCACTTTTTTGGCTAACCATGATACATGATACTTGTGCTAGATGATACACAATCTTGGCTTCCACGATACGATACTTGGTTTTTCTTTGATACATGATATCTACCTTGTATGATACATTATACACAATTTTTAATGATACGATACCAGGAATTACCATGACACATGATACTGGGCTGCACGATAGGATATCTAGCTCCAGTACGATACACGATACCTTGATATGGTATGATATATGATATCTGAAATAGCCGACACACGATACTTGTGAAGTATCAACGATACAAAAAACCTTGGGCTGGATGATACACAATACTAACTCTCATGATACCGATACTTCTTCTCATGACAATACACGATATACAAGTATGCAATTACATGATATATGATACCTATCCTCTCAAGATACACAATACTTGATAAGTATAGATGGTACATGATACATGGTTGGTAATGATATTCAACCCAAAGATACATGATACTTGTGAAGTATCACGATACTTTTGAGGTATCATGATACACGGGGAGCAAGAGGTATTGATGATACATGATACCTGCCAAGTATCGCGAGTGATCTCTCAATTTTTTGATGTTTGCAGAGTTAATTTCTTACCTCTGGGAGTAGTCCCTCAAGTCATTGCTACCAGATTCTTGCAATACACCATGGTCTCTGTGATATGAGCTCAATGATACTAGTCGCCAGGAGCTCTCCATGATACTTGTGTTAAAACAACTGAGCTCACTTTTAGTGAATCTTGGCCTTAGTCTCTAACTGAACCAAAAACTCAAGGATAGAAATTGAAAATTTATGACTTGTTTTGAGATTTTTGATACAAAAGAACTCACCTACTTCTTTACACTCCTTCACTTCTACCGCCTACTCTCATTCCTTCACTTTCTCACCTAACCCTAAAAACTTGCCACACACAGACACATTGGATGTATGAAGTAACAAAAGCAAGAAAAGTGTTGACTTGCCACACAACTGGAATCAATTCTTAGCCCACAATACCTTCACACCATAGCTATAGTGATCACGTAGGCACCTTGATTGGACTAGTCCTCAATAGCGGCACCAAAAATGTGTGTGTACCTAAGCTTACAAGATCTTAGGGACTTGTGATGAAAGAGACTATAGCTCAATCATTTATAAGTGTGTATAGTAGTAGATTAATACATGATTTAGTTTATCAGTCCATGGACATAGATGTATCAAGTGTATGAGGACATGTGCTTTCAGAATGGAAAACGAAGTAAATGTGTAAACTATGCATGTAGATTAGTTCTATCTACTTCTCGCATCATCTACCTCACTGAAAATGTATGTCGCGACACTTGCTACAATTATAAGCACAAATTTGGCCTTTTCTCTCAGCTTTGATACTTGAATGTAGTCAATACAGGTTTCTTTTAAAGATCTCAATGAGATGCATCCAAAGGTGGTATTTTTAGCCAAATATGACAAATGCACTTCAAGTTATGAGAAAAATATTGAATGGTGGGAAACATCAACTCTTGCTCCATAACTCATCAAGTTTCACACACACACTGCAATGGCAAAAATGTTGGAATTTGGGGCCCCAAGATCGTTCCAATACTAAAACCTTTTGAGCATACACACTTAATTAATTATGATGATATCTAATTAAGAGATAGAAAGAAAGAGATCTTGACAAGGATAGGGAACGTAAGTTGGATGCTTACTCACTAAAAAATAGATGTCCAAATTACAACATGGGAGTACTAGTCAACCATATAAAGTGGTGCATTCACTAATGGAAGAATATCCAAGAAGATGATGATACAAAATTTAGATTATGTTGAAATAATCTAAGTGTATGTGAAGTGAACGAGCAACAAAGCTAACCTTATTCTCACAAAATAGTGTAACAAAATTGTAAATCAACCAACCCTAATTTTGAGATTAGGGTAGAGAAAACCCTAAAAACAAAATATAAGGTTAACTCACAAAAGATAGTTACCACCACCTTGTAGAAGACTTCTTGCTCCAAGAGAGTAGCATCTCCTTCACCAAAACTCCACCTCCAAAGTTGCAGAACATCAAGAGCTGGCTTGTGATCTTTGAGTGATCACCTCCTCCAAGTGTGTGAGACTCCTCCTTGATCTCCTTGAGAGGATTGCTTGATGAGTGATGCTTGAACAATGAGCAAGGCTCTCTTTATATAGTTTTTGAAGTACTCTCCAAAAGCAAATACGAAAAGCCATAAAGCTACAATCGTTGTAGCCAAATTTTGCACCATATTCGAAAATCAAACTAAAAAACGGTGCTTGGTGTCTGTCAAAAGCTTTTTAATAAAGCAAAAACAAAAAAATCTCTTTGTGATGCATCGATCACGAGACTTGAACTCGCGTGGCATGTATGGGAGGCCGTTGCACTATCCAAGGTGCCCAATGCCTTTTGTTGTACAAGTGCACTATGTGCTCAGGATTTTGGGACCATATTGACATTTATTCCAGCAATCCCTCCTTCAATGTCACAATGGTACAAGCTTCAGTAACCTGCAAATCTTCTCATTACTATCTCTAGTCAATGCTTTAGTAAATATATCTGTAACATTCTCACTAGAAGGAACATAAACTAGCTCAATGTGCTTCTTAGCTATCTGCTCTCGAATATAGTGGTAGTGTACCTCTATATTCTTTGTCCTTGCATGATGCACTGGATTCTTTGCTATAGCTATAGCACTTTGGTTATCTGAAAATATGTGAATGGGTTCATGTACTCTCACATCAAGATAACTGAAAATCTTCTGCAACCAAACTGACTCTAGAGTAGTTGTACATGTTGCACGATATTCAACTTCACACGATGAAGTGGCAATAGTGGGTTGTCTCTTTGAAAGCCATGAAATGAGACAATCTCCAAGATAAAAACAAAATCCACTAGTACTTCTTCTTGTGTCTCTATCACCTGCCCAATCAAAATCTGAAAATCCTTTTAGTAACAAATGTGTAGATTTCTAAAATACCATAGCATAATTTGAAGTTCCCTTCAAATATCAAAAGATTCGCTTTACTAGTTTCCAATGTAACACTGTCAGATTCTGCATGAACCTTGATACTTGAGAAACTGCAAACTATATATCAGGACATGTATTACACATATATATCAAGCAACCAACTGCTTGACTATATAGAGTAGCATTAAATGGCTCTGCATCTGCTACCATTTGTAAAGACATGTTCTGATCCATAGGTGTTTGCATAGGTTTAGAATCAACCATCTGAAACTTTTCCAAAAGTTCCTCCATGTACTTGTGTTGTGTCATATAGATACACTCATCTCGAAACAGAAACTGAATCCCAAGATAATAATGCAAAATGCCTAAATCATTTACATCAAATGTTTGCTTCAATTGTTCTTTGAACATTTGCAAATCTTCATCTCTGGGACATGTGACTATAATATCATCCACATAAATGATTGCTATAATCATCATACCTGTTTCAGCATTGACATAAAGAGTTGGAGCCACATCTGAGTTATGGAAACCAATGGACAAAAGATATCTATGTATCTTTTCATACCATGCTCTAGGTGTCTATTTTAAACCATAGGAAGCTTTTATAAGCTTACACACTAAGTGTTCTTTACCTATCTCTTCAAAACCTTCTGGCTGTTGAATATACACATCCTTGTGTAAATCACCATTAAGAAAAGAAGTCTTAATGTCAAGTTCATATATATGCTAACCAAAATGTGTTGCTGAAGCAAGTATTGACCTAGTAACAGTCATCCTAGAAGTAGGAGCGAATGTCTCATCATAATCAATACCTTTTTGTTGTGCATATCCTTTGACAACCAATCTTGCTTTGTACCTGTCAATAGTACCATCTGCTTTCCTTTTGATTTTGAAGATCCATTTTACACCTATAGCCTTCTTTCCCTCTGGTAACTCACATAGCTACCAAGTTTGATTCTTATGAATAGAATCAATCTCTTCTTGCATAGCTTTTCTCCAAATAGGAATGCTAAGTGCATCTTTAACACATGCAGGTTCATCTTCTACAGTCGTAAGTGCCAAAATATCATGAATTTCAAAGTCTTCAGCAAAACTTACATGATCTTTTTGAAGTTGTTGTCTAGTCTGACTTCTTGTTCTTATATGATCTTGTTGTTGTTGTCTAGTCTAACTCCTTGTTCTTCCAGTAAAAGTCTTTATACCACTATCTTTCCAATTCTGATATAACCAAGTAGGTGTATCTTTAAATAGTGATGAAACTCTTTCTGACCCTTCAGCTTCCACAGGTTCTAGAACTTATCATGCCAAGGTACTAGGACTTTTTAGAACTTTAATTTCTTCCATTTCTGGAATCAAAGTCTCTTGTGGAACTGACTATGTAGAAGGTTGTGAAATTCCTCTTTCTTCAACTTTTTCTTGAATCCTAGGAATTTTAACTCCCTCTTGATATGGCCGAACATGTACATCCAGAATCTTTCTAAAAAATTCATAGTCATTTTCACTAATGAACTCTGGAATTTCTGCTTCTTTATCATAAATCTTATTTTCAACAATATAAGCGTTACGTGAAAGAATAACTTCACCTGTCTCTGGAACATAAAACTTGTATCCCTCAACAGGATATCCAATAAAAACAGCTTTCTTTGCCTTTACTCTCAACAGGATATCCAATAAAAACAGCTTTCTTTGCCTTTACATCTAGTTTGCCTCGGTCCTTTTTCTCAACATGTACATAAGAAAGTGATCCAAACACTTTGAAATAACTCACATTAGGTTTTCTGCCATAATAAGCTTCATAAGGTGTGATTACCTTTAAAGCTTTTGTAGATGACCTGTTCAAAATGTGATTAGTTTTATGTACTGCATCAAACCAGAATTTTGGTGAAAGCTTCTTGGATGCCATCATGCTCCGCATCATTTCAACAAGTACTCTTTTCTTTCTTTCTGCAACACCATTTTGCTGAGGAGTATAAACAATAGTAAGTTGTCGAGTAATACCTTTCTCATCAAGAAATGTCTGAAACTCTTTTGACAAGTATTCTTCACCTCTATCACTTCTGAGAATCTGGATAGTTTCCTGACTTTCATTTTCAACCATAGCTACAAACTTCTTGAACATAGGAAAGACTTCTAACTCCAACTTAAGACCATAGATCCATGAGCATCTCGTAAAATCATCAATGAAAAGAACAAAATACCTGAAGCCCTGAATAGAGTCTGCTCTCATAGATCCATTCACATCTGAATGAATAATCTGCAATTTCCTGGTAGTTGAAATATGACCATGTTTCTTGAAAGGTAGTTTATGCGTCTTACCTTCAAGACATCCTTCACATATATTTGATTCATATGGTAGCTTGAATGAGGGTAAACTCTCAACCATACCTCTGTCTTTGATACTTTTGAGAGCTCCAAAACTAATATGTCCAAATCTTTCATGCCATAGCTTCATATCTTCCACTGGTGATGAAGATTTGATTGCATATGTCTGACTGATTTTTGACAAAACAAAGATCCCTCCTCTATGCCCACCTTGTAAAATACACTTGTCGTCTTAGTGTGATAAGATCTTACAAAGATCTCTCTCAAATACAACTTTAAAACCATCACCTAAAAATGCAGATATAGATAGCAGATTCTTCTTCATTTTAGGTACATAAAGAACATCTGAAATATGAAAGTTACCACCTTCTATTGACTTTAGGGTTAGTGTACCTATTCCTACAACGTCAAAATCATTGCCATCTGCAATAGTAGCTCTTCTACCTGAAAACACCTCTAGACACACATTTCAAACATCACACACACATGCAAGCTCATGGAGAAGAGGTACACAGGTGGGAAGAAGCAAATTCAAAAATTTCAGCTCATTACTCGTAATGGAAAAAAAAAACTTTAGAAAGAATCACAAAGTGATTTATATATAATTTGTGCCCTAAAAAATGTTCCTTTCACACAAGATATTGTCACTTTTATTGTAAATCACTAAATTCATACTAATATACAAAGCTAATGTTACAATATTCTTTGATTGTAGATCACTAAATTCCTACTAATATACAAAGCTCTTGATGTACTACCATGGAAATTAAAGAAAAATTATGCCCAATTTTGAGTAATATTTGGGATCTCCTTCTCTTTGCTTCTTTCTCTATTGCTCTATCTTCTTTTGCAATAGAGACCATATGCTCAATGTGTGCCCAATCATGAATTAACCCCAAAAGAACCCTAGTAGCCAATACTGCACCATAGAGAGAAGATACACTAACCATACGACACAAGATTACCCATACAACAAACAAGTGGTTAGAAATAATTACCAATAGCCATAACAACAACCAAGGAGATACCAAAATCCATATCAACAACTACCATAGTTTAGGCCCTAGCAGCCTTATTAACCTCCATAGCAAGCTTAGCAAAGACCTCAATCGGTGTTAGGCCAACAACCTCCACCCCTTGCTAGCATTATCCTAGTCAAGTATGCATCAGTAGAGGATAACTTGAGTAGAGCCCTAGTGCCATCACCCCCATTAATTTCTAAAAGTGATCTCAATGCTTAGAGCTTTTACTTTACACATGTAGATATCCCACCTGCTTACTACATGGATTCAGCAAACCATATTGAGATCTATCCTTATGAAATCCCTAATGAACCAAGTTGGGAAACTTGAATATTCGAACCTAATGTATACAAATCCAAACCCCAAACTCTGACAGATGAGACCCCAAGTGCCTAGATGGCCATGCTATAGATGTCACAGAGATCATTTCAGTCGTGATTGTCCACTTCCTTCCTCTGGACCATCCCGACCAGTCATTGTTCAAGGCTTTTGTCCAGAGTGTGGAAAAGAGCACCTCTTGAGAGATTTCCCAAAGAATCCTACCAATATACATAATATTATCCTAATCGATGTTATTGGATTTATGGTGGACTCTAGTGGAAGCATGATAGATACAACCCCAATGCATGTAGTGAATAGAACTCATGCACTACAACAAAATCCAGGTTTAGGTCAAGAGAAGAATTTAGAAACCACTGAGACCAAGAGCATAGCTAAGAAGAGAAGGAGAGCTTGGAAGGATAGTCATGCAAGGATGAAGAGACAATGGAAAAAAAGATGAGTGATATAGAAGAGATTTTAAAGGAAACAAAAGCCACACATATAGAGATTGCATCCCACACACACTCTCAAACCCCACTGTCCTCATCGCACCCAAACCATCCCACTATGTCACCTCCACCTAAAGAAGGAGCAGTCCTAATGGATCCCACCCCAGAAGGATTACACATGATGTTCAAAGCATATTAGTCTAAAATCCAAGAAGAACTTAATATGGTGGAGCTAGATAAGTGTCATCCTAGAGCCGACTTAGAAATTGAAAGGAACAAAATTTGTGTGAAAATGGTAGAACTGCTTAGACCATGTATGAGGCTTTCCATCTTTTCCATTGCACTAACTCAGACAAGACCGAATTGCATTTTGACGAGTTGTTAGAGAGATTTGGAGAGGATGATAACCAAACTTAGGAAGTCAGCTACATCAAAGGTAAGTAATGGTGGAAGTGAAAGGCTAAGCATGCCCACCAAGGAAGCTTATGCCCTTAAATCCACAGACATGAGAATGTTTTCTTTTGTAAATCCTTATTCCTAAGAAAGAATTCTTGAGAGAGATTCAAGAGGAGAAATGGGCCAAGGAGAGTGAGAACCCTCCTCCCATTGAGATGGTGGATGAGCTCCATGATCAATTCCCACAAGACATTCCCTCTATCTATAAGGAGCAAGAAGATGCACAATCCCATGGGCAATTAAATTTTGAATCCAATTCCCTACATCAACTACCTCAATTCATAGGCCCATGGGAGTCTAAGTTTATTAACATGAGTGCTCGTGCATTTATGGTACAAAACATGGAATCAGTTCTACCTAGGACCACAAACATAGTGAAGAACAGTAGGTACAATGTCATGTCACCTTAGAGGAGCTATCTGAATTATGGAAGCACATAGTGAATTAAGTGCCAGAAATAGCTAAACCACCCTCTTAGGTAGGGACACACAAGACAATGCCAGAGATACCCTTGGACAAGATTGGGGATATGAGTGAAGGAGAAGAAGAGTTGCCATTGCTACCACCTCCTTATGGAAGTGTTGGGGCAAGCTAGCACTTAGGCCAATGAGGATGAAACTGCAAATGGTGGATGGTCACATTGAGAATCCTTTAGGACTTGTGGAAGGAATAAGTGTCACCATGTGTGTGACATAGAGTTTGAACATATATTTGCCATATGTGATTTTGGCAAGAACCATGTCTATGAGATATTTTAAGTAGACTTTTTCTGTAATAATTGCAAATACTGCAAGATTGGGGAACCAATTCCTTGTACTTCCAATACTTATGTGTCACAACCAAAGTCAATCTCAAAGACTACTCTCATAGAGATGTACCCCCTTGCAATGGAACCTAGTCCATTGAACATTAGATAACACAGATTTTGTACATTCCATAGGATCAAGATTCTCATGGATGCATGAAGACACCCATTTATGGATGTGTAAAGTTGCAATGAAAGAAGAGAAAAGAGTAACCTCTAGAGATGTAGGATCTAGGGAGAACCCTTGATCAGTTCAAAACCCAGCCTATTCACCCATGGTATTTCTAAAAGAAGAATTTAGAACTCCATGGTTGGGTAGAAATTCTAGCCACTATGGGCATAGCTATCAATGAGGAGCAATGGATTCCCCTTTGCGATTATGATAGATATGAAATTTTAGTTTTTACTATAGAACCACTCATGTGTGATATGGTTATCAAGAATGAACCTAGTATGAGTAAACTCAAATAGGATAGTGATGAAGATGAAGAGTCCATCATTGTGGAACCTTTTTATGTCTCCGACGAAGAGTAACTTTACCTAATAGAATCTAGGACTCACAAACATGAACAATATGAACGAGAAGAATTTCACAAGAATAAAAGACAATCAAAATAAGAACAAAAAGGAAAATGAAATTGTCGCCACGCAGTCAAAAGGAGAAGCAACATTTGATGTCCCAAAGAACTTAAAAAAATATGAGATAGAAGATGGAAAAGTCCTGACACAAATGCCTAAGAGAGAAGCACTTTTGGGACCTATGATAATACCAAGAAAAGTGTAATGACCATAGAAAAGGGTCAAGAAAGATGTACGTACATAGGACACAATTTAATTGAAGAAGAAGAGCAAGAGCTGATCGTATTACTACGATCGCTTAATAGAAGCAGGATTTATCTATGAAATTGAGCACACTAAATGGGTGTCTCCCATTGTGGTGGTGTCAAAAAGAAATGGAAAGCTATGTGTGTGTATTAACTTGCAAAAACTAAATGCAACCACCATATGTGATAGTTATCTTCTCCCTATCACCAAACACTTATTAGAATGTGTAGCATGAAAGGAAATCTACAACTTTCTTGATGGATTCTCTAGTTATAATCAAGTAGCCATTGCCCTAGAAGACCAACACAAAATGGCTTTTTCCATAGGATGGGGTATCTTTGCATTTTGTGTGATGCCTTTTGGGCTCATCAATGCCCCTGCTACCTTCCAAAATCTCAAGTTTCATGTGTTTAAGGAATACTTTAAAAAGAACTTAAAGGTCTATCTTGACGATTTGTGCACTCATTCCAACATTAGACAAACACATATCCCTGAATTCAAACAAATTTTTGGCAAATATAGAGAATACCAGGTCTGCTTGAACCCAAAATAGTGTGTTTTCATGGTCACATAAGCCAAGATTCTAGGACACATAGTGTCAAAGAATGGAATTTCAACCGATGAAGATAAAGTTAGAGCTATAGTAGTGATACCTAGACCAAGGAACATCAAGGAAGTACAAGCTTTCATGGGCCACTATGGTTATTATCAATGTTTTACCCACATGTATGCAATAATTACAAAGCCCCTATACAACCTTCTAACTAACTTTGAGTAGAATGAAGAGTGCAAAAACTCTTTCAATGAGCTTAAACAATGATTGTGTTCAACACCAATTTTAACCACATGAGATTGGACTAAGCCATTCCATGTTCATGTGGATGCTTCCAAATTTGCTTTTGGGTGTGAGCTAGCACAACCTACGGGTGAAGGAAACATTGATCTTCTGATTGCTTATGCAAATAGGAAGTTGAACACATCATAACAAAATTATACAACTAAAGAAAGAGAAGGATTATGCATGGTCTACGTGGTTAAGAAGTTTAAACATTATTTGCTTGCAAATAAGTATAATTTCTTTTTTACTACTCACTAGGTGCTACTTTATCTTGTGAATAAATGTTGCAATATAGGAAAGTTAGTAAGATGTTTTCTCTTACTAATGGATTTTGATTTCAAGGTAGTTGTCAAGAAAGGCAAGAATCACCTTAGGGAAGATCACCTTTCTAAACTCACTTCAGGAGAATACTTGCAAGGAGTTTCAGATGAACTTTTTGATGCTTACTTATTCAACTTGGAATAGTGCCTAATTGGGCCAAAACTATCGTGCCTATTCTGACCTTTGGACCCAAACATCCCTTAATGAAAGAAAAGAATAGAGAAGTGGTGAAATCCCAAAAGTATCGTATCATGGAAGGAAATGTACACAAGCACACTGATCAAGAGACTTTAGCTTGTTGCATGAAAGAAGACGAATATGCAAAATGGTTGCACTTAGCACACATAGGTGCACTAGAGCAACATCAATCAAAACAACAAACCTTATAGACCTTGCAGAGATTGGTGTGTATTGAGCAACAATGGAGGTAGATGTCCATAGGATGTGTAAGGATTGCCCAACGTGTATTAATGGACCTCCAGTGGAACATGCAGCTTCATATCAAGTGTCTTTAATACCGGATTGGAGCAAACCATTAGTTGACCTTCTAAGGACAAAAACATTCCCTTACAAAATGACCTTAGTAAGGAGAAGAAGTTTGGAACAAGAGGCTCAAGATTTGGAGACAATCTATACAGGCGAGGAAGAGATGGATATCTTAGAAATTGTGTCCATGAGAGTGAATATCCCAAGATTTTAGAAATGTCACACCAAGGTGTGGTAGGAGGACACTTTGGAATGGATCAAGTGATCAAGGCTATACTGTTTGTAGGACTTTGGTGGCAAACCCTTCACATGGATTCACATTCTTATGTGAAGAGACATGACATATGTCAATGAACTTAGTATATGATATCTATGGATGAGATGCCATTGAGACCTATGATGGAAGGACATGCATTCTCCAAGTGGGGAATAGAATTCCTATTAATCCCCTAGCTAAGAGTTCACATGTTGAATATATCATTGTCCCTATAGATTATCTAACCAAATGGGTGAAGTAAAGGCAACTAGAAAGAACAATGCACAAATCACATCTATGTTTCTATTCGAAAATGTATTTACAAGATATAGGTTGTTGATAGAATTGGTAAGTGATTGTGGCACCCACTTCTTAAACGAGGTCATCAAATGCTTGTTACAAGAATTCATGGTTATTCACAAGAAGTCGGTCCCATATCACCCACAAGCCAATGGCACAAGCTGAGAGCACCAATAAGATCCTATGCATTGTTTTGACTAAATTGGTGAATAATAAATGTTTGGATTGGGACAAATAGCTACATCATGATGTTTGGGCATACAAAGTGGCCTATAAAATGATACTCAATGCCACCCCCTTTTAGATGGTGTTTGCTACCCACACACACTAAAGGTCGTGCAACAACATCAATGGATGGGCATGAGCTATCTTGCAAGATCTTTGATTTAAAATGATTAGGAGAAACTCAATTGAGAGAAGTTACCGGGATATATGCATACAAGAAAAGGAAAAAGGCATATTTTGATGCACATGTAAAAGATAAAGGTCAGAAGGTAGGAGATCTAGTATTGATATATACACTGAAGCAACATGCTCGGAAATTAGAAAGGTGATATACTACCAAGTTACATTAGTGGTTGTAGAGTGAAGCTTTACCAAGAACCATTAACAGAAGAAATGTTAACTCCACTCAACACATCGAAGAAATGCAAAGAAGAAGAGCAAAGAATTAGAGAAGAAGACCTGGAAGAGGGCTTAGAACGTATCCGACGTATGAAATTAAGGAGATAAGCTATAAATCAACCTAGGCAAGTGAATCATGAGGCACCAAGGTATCACATAGCGATGTGCAAAACCAAGAGTGTTACCCCTCACTGCATAGTCGATAGACGCCCCTTCATAACCATAGAATTAGGACAAGGCATGGGTATAAAGACTATTAAGGCCTTGATTGACTCAGGGGTGGCCACTAGTGCTATTCGAATTTTTTGTTGTCGAGACATGCACTCGCGCATCACTCCTATCAAAGTGTATCTCATAGAATCGAGAGGAGTTGATTACCCCCATTGCATGGGCAAGGTGGAACTTTCCATCTCCATTCAAGATACCCTATGACAGTCCAAATGCTAGTGTGTCATGATGAATGGTGTCACTCTAGCACAATGGCAAGTACCAACATGAGGAGATCCACCTCATAAATGTCAATCCACAAAGATGTGAGGACTTGTAGGAAGATCATGAGCAAGTGAAGGCACAAGTGTGTGAGTGAGGAGCACACAAGCATGCACATGTTGGAGTTAGATGTCTACGGAAGCACGCGAACAGCACAAGGAAGAAGAAGAAGCTTGGAGCAACACACAATATTGAATGTATTACCACTAGAATGTACAAAGATAAGTAGCCCATTAGGGCAATAGGCGTATATACAAGTCGATGGAAAAAAACCTCCTAAAGAGGGCAAAAAGTGCCCCGACAGTCCTAGAGTGTTCACACACATCACTACCTAAATATATCAACAAATCCCCCCTAGGCATGATGCGATGAACAAGTAGCTGGCACTCATGTATAAGGAAGTGCCAAGCTATGTAGAAATCACTCCACAAAAGGAAGTTAGCCCAAAGATTTGCAGAAAGCTTCAAACTTCTCCCTAGGCAGAGCCTTTGTGAAAAGGTCTATAATGTTCTCCTGTGTGGGCACATATGCCAAGCTAATCTCCCCAACAGAGAACCTCTCCCTGACATAATGATAATGCACCTCAATGTGCTTAGTGCGAGCATGGAACATAGGGTTCCTTGCAACTGCCAATGTGCTCTGATTGTCAGTGAAGATGGTGGTGGCAGAAGAGTGACCAACACCAAAATCAGCCATAAGGCATCTGAGCCACACACACTCAACAGTCACGATGAAAGTTGCCCTATACTCAGCCTCACAACTAGAAGTGGCCATAGTAGGCTGCTTCTTGCTCAACCAAGATATACATGAGCTACCAAGCATGAAACAAAAGCCACTAGTGGACACACGAGTGTCATAGCAACCAGCCCAATCAGAGTAAAAAAAAGCATGCAAATTTGGCGATAGTGATCCCCCTTGGGATAAAACAAACCAAGTAGCTGGGTACCACTCAAGTAGTGAAAGATGCGCTTAACCGCCTGCCAATGCTTGACTCTTGGGAAATGCATAAAGCTGCTCATCTGTGAGGTAGCAATTGAATATCTAGCTGAGTAATGCATAAGTAAATCAAGCATCCAATAGCCTGCTGATAGAGGACAGCATCAAATGCATCTCCAGCATCATGAAGACTCAATCGTAAACCTGTCTCCATAGGAGTGGCGATAGGCTTACAGTCTTCAAGGCCAAGACGCTGCAATAATGTGTCAATATATTTCATTTGACACAAATCCATTCCACCATCAACTTGCATAAACTAAATGCAAAAATAGTGATACAAATGCCCCAAATCAGACATCTCAAATGAGGCATGCAAATCAGCCTTAAAATTAGCAATATGCTTCTCAATAGGACCAGTGAGCAGCATGTCATCAAGATAGATAACAATGATCAGAAGCACGCTTAACATATAAGGTGCTTTCAGTTGAATTGTTCTCAAAACCATGTGCAATCAGATAGGCATGTATACCAAGCACGTGGTGCTTACTTTAAACCGCATAATGCCTTCTTTAACCTGCACACCTGGTTTTCATGCCCTTTCTGCATAAAGCCATGGGGCTGAAAAATATACACTTCTTCATGCAAGTCACTATTCCGAAATGCAGTTCTAATGTCGAACTGATGTACATTCCAACCATGATGGGTTGCAAGTGTACAGATGCTCTGAACAGTAGTCATACGGCATGTAGGTGCAAAGGTCTCATCAAAATCAATGCCTCTTTCCTATGCATAACCCTTTGCAACAAGTCTAGCCTTATACCTATCAACTGTTCCATCAGGCTTACGCTTCAACTTGTAAACCCACTTAGTGCTAATAGCCTTCTTGCCAGGAGGCAAGTCACATAAAGACCAAGCACCGTTCTTCATTATAGCATCATATTCAGATTGCATAGCAGCCATCCAATTTTCTGAATTTTGTGCTTCGTCAAATGAAACAGGCTCATTCTCATCACAGAGACTCGATGCAGCCATAGCATAGCAATCTGATGCAAAAGAGGCACTATGAGAGCCTGATCAAGTACGATATGTCAGAGGTGCATCTAATTTTCTATCACACAAACTTTGCTCTAGCCATTTTGGCATAGTTTTTGCCTCCTCAATGTCAGCTCTCTCATCAACAAGTGCATCATGTAAATCTGCATCAGAAATGGGATGATCTACATCATCACATGAAACCTACAAACGTTGAGAAATTGCCTCATTAGGACCAGCACTAGACTGTCCACCTATAAAAAGAGGCAACAAAGTATCATACATGTCTTTGGAGCTAACAAATGTCTCCTTAGTACATGAAAGCAATAGTTGAATAGCATCTTCCACAAAAACAACATCATGGGTAACCAAAATGCGTTTATTATGTGGATGATACAGACAATAGCCTTTAATTTTAGAACTGTACCCAACAAAAACACATTTTACTACTTTATCATCCAATTGATGTTGTTCAGGCACTAATGCATATCCCAAACAACCAAAAACACGCAGATGAGTAATAGATGGCTTGCGATCATGCCAAGCCTCATATGGAGTGATAGATTGTTGTTGGAAGTGAGGTAGGCCCTTAGCTCATGTCATAGGTCCATGGTTCCATAGGTCCAGTATATATACAACATTAATTCTAGCAATCTTCCATATTGACAAAACATGAACATACCACAACTTAATCATAAAAATGATGAGATAAAGATAGAGAAAGAATAGACGTCATGGGTAAGGTTTTACGTAAGCCAGCGCTTACTCATAGTATCATATATACCAATGTTCAATGTACAATGTGGGAGCATATCTCTCAACCACTCTATGTGATGAGAAATGGATGAATGAGTGAATGTACAATGTAACAAACATATTCAGATGTGTGGGCAGTAATCTGAATATACATGAGATGTGTGACCCTATAGGTTATAGAAGAGTGAATATGAGTGACTGAAAGAGGAAGGATCAGTGTGAATGGAAATCCTCAAACTCATGTGAACACACCTTCTCAAACACCTCATAAAATATGCATAAAGCATATACGTACTGATTCTCTTGTACCTATGCCGAATAGGACTCCTCCTGATATGAACGCCACAGCCTCCATAAACTTCAAGTAGTACCTGTGTGCATAAAGAGAATATGTACCTGAATACTTAACATAATATGTGAATCTTATGTTAAACTCCATCTAATGTCTTTGAAGTAGCCAGATATCTTCTTGTAGAAGACAATCTTCAACCTAATATCTTCCTGTAGAAGATAATCTTCAAAATCATGTAGATGGTCCCATCCAATGTCTTTGAAGTAGCCAGACAGCTTCTTGTAGAAGACAATCTTCAACCTAATATCTTCCTGTAGAAGACAATCTTCAAATACATCATGTAGATGGGCGATCCTCACCATCAAGCTGCTAATGACCAAGTCTTCTTGCCATGAACAAGAGATGACCTCCTCTCCATGAGGTAGAGTGTGAGCACACCCTTCATCTTCTCCAAGAAGAATCACCAAGAAGAACTCCATAGCTGCTTCTCAACATGCTTCAAGTTAGCACCATGGCTGCCCCATGTGCTAGAAGAAAAACCACCTCTACTGAGGTCCAAGCTCTAGAAAGCTTGTGTTGATCCTAGGTGAAGGATACATACAAGTGAGCCAAGCACTTGTTTATATAGTATTTTTGTTCTCTTGAAAAGCAATAATAAAACTTTTAATAAAGCAAAATCATTACGATCGCTATGATCGTTTCGTAGATCGTAATCGGAAAAATCCATGTCCGTTCGTTGTCCATAATCGTGTTTAAAGAAAAAAACATAAGACGAAAACGCGCTGCGGCCTTCGGGACTTGAACCCGGATCACAAGAATGGGGGGCCAACGAGCTAGCCAAGGCGCTGATCGCCGTTGTGTGTACAAGAGCTAGTAAACAGAAGTATACATCTTGTTTGCGCCCGTCGTTTCTTGTAGGAGGGAGTAGAATGAACTATTGACTGAACCAATAGATCATTGTTTGACCAATAAGAGATTGATTCCAACAATCCCCCCTGCAATGTCATATTGGTACAATCTGAACTGAATCTGCAAACTGTCATAAGCTGCAAATTATCACAAGCTTCAAGCTTGTACTCCCGCACTGACCTTCAAACCTGAATTTGACTTTACTTCAAAAAACTGAACTTGCTGAATATGAACCATAATACTTGAGAAAATATGCAAACTAGATATCCAATAGTGTACTCATCAAGCAATCACTGCTTGACAACAAATATAGCATGAACTGTATCTGAACCTGCTATCTCCTGTCTTCAAGAACCTGAAAACATACACTAGGATCCACATATTTGCATTTACCTTCCAAAAAGGTTTCTCAATGTACTTCTGCTGCGTCATGTAAATACACTAAACAAAATCAAGAACTGAATCCTGGAACCTGTGACTGTTAACTCACAACTTAGTGTATTATGAATACTGCTGGTTCATCTCTGACTGTACTCAAGTCAAATCAACTCAACTCAATTGAAATCAACTGAAATATGAGTCAAAGAAGCTATGATATCATCATGTCTTCATCCTTTAAATCCTTCATACCTCTTTCCTTCAGAACTTGGTATAACCATATATGTGCGCACTTTTGAAATAAACCTTTCTGAAATATCAAGCTTCTCTTCAATAGAATTTTGGAACCTTTTCCTGAATAGGAACATCCTAACAGGAACTTTCTCCAAACATTCTTCTTCTTCCTTCTTTTTTCAAAGTTGGAACATAAAGAGAACCTAACAAAGGAAATATAGGAATACCTGAAATAGGAATACCTGAAATAGGAATACCTGTAGGTATGAATCTGCATTCTTTCACATATGGCTTGAAAATAAATCTTCATGTTTCATCACCCCCTGGATGACTTAACACTAGTATCCAGTATTCTTCAAATATATCAGACTTTATGAAATGTGGAACGTCTTCCTTCTTTCAATAAATCTGATCTTTAGTAATCCATACTTGTATCTGAAACAAAAGTTTAGGGTCCATAATCTTCTGTAACATAACAAGTATCTTCTTTTTCTCTACAACACAAATATGATAGAATCTGAATCTTTGACTTACTTCTTCCAATGCTAAGAATCTTTACAAACAAAGGATAGACAACTGAATCATAAATACTCAAGATCATACAAGATCTATTCAAGATCAATGATCTCTCCTGTGTAGAATCTGCTGTCATCAAACCTTCATGACTGAATGTTTGATTTACTTCCTGAATGTCTCCAAGTGTCCATGCTTCTCAAAAAGTTGTAAAACTTTTCTTCAAACAAATCCTTTAAGGAATCTGAAATTCCTACTTGAACCATAAGTGGAAAAACTTCTCACCTTGAGAACTCCAAAAGCTGCAAGTTGATACTTCATAACTTTCATATTTTACCCGGGTGAAATGTGACAGTACCTGCTTGAAAACTTTCTTTTGGCTAACTCCACTTCTCAATCAAGTGATAGGATATGATGGAACACCTTTTGGAACACAAACATGTATCCAAAAATCTAGACAATCATAAAAAGTAGATTCTTCAACTGACTGGTACATCAACAAGTCTGAATTTTCTGAAGTTTTTTGAAAATATTGAATATGAGGTAACCTTTTCCAAACATAAAACCTCAATGCAAGTCTTCAACATCTACTACAAAAAACTCTTTTACCTCAAGAGTTAGATAAAGAAGAAATATACTTCTCTGCAACTTGTCATATATCAAGTAGCTCTGTATTGACATTCCAAGAATTCTTTGAGGGAACATATAAGCTGCCTGCTTAAAAGCTTCAACTAAAACATAACTCATACATATATGAGTTAAAACATATATCTGCTGCTTTTCTTTCTCTCAATGCAATTCTTTGTCAAATCTACTAAATCATGACCAAGTGTAATGCAAAACAAGAAACTGCTTCTTCTTTAAACAAGATGTTCTCGTAGACTTGTCTTTGGATGTAGAGGATAAAATAGGAAAAGTATATGGAAAATATATGAGAAAAGGAAGCCTTACTTTTCTTTTGGAAATGATGGTCTTTCTTCTTCTGCATCTTTCTTCCACCTGATGATGTCAACATTTTCAAACTTCTCTTCCATACCTTTTGTTCTCTTCATCTTGAAGTAGCAAACACTCTTGACTTCTTCGAATGAACTTTTCTCTTCCTCTAGTGCTAAGAGTAAGAGATAAAACAAACATGGTATATAAATGGAAGTGAATCTAGAAACATGTTTTACCATCTCCTCATATCTCTGAATCAAAATTCTGCTTCAAATGTTTGAAATGACTAAATTCACCAATCGTTGTCTGAATGATGAATTGCCCTTCTAGAGTTACCTTCTCTAGATACATTTGTACCTTGATATCCAACCAACTTACAACAAAAAATTGGCTGAAAAAACTCATCTCATCTCTGCACTTGTCTTCTTAGATGAACTTTCTTGCCATGAAAGAGATCTCTCAAAACTCTCTAGAAAAACCTCTAGATGCCTGTTTTGATGTAGCCTTTAACTTTCAAATGATGAAAGCGTATAGAAGCATTCCTTGAATTTCTTTAAATCTCTTCATAACTGCTCTTCTAAGATATGACCTGCAAATGATAATCTGATAGTAGAAACTGATACCTCTGATTTGATGTTGATCTGATTTCTTCATCTTCTCTAAACCATTGTTCTTCCTTGAATTTGAAGTAGTCTTCTCTTCATCAAGTCTGGGTCTTCAAACAATACTTTTGTAAAGTATTTGCATACTCTTCAAAAATATTCGGCTGCTAACAGATCATCAACTTCATACTCCACACTGATGAATGTAACTGAAGTGTCTAATTCTCAAATCTCTACTCATCTAGATTAAGTGTGTATGTCAAATGTCAAATATTAGAAGATGCTTTCAAATCATATGTTGTAAATCTGGAAGTCTAGGAACCTGGGATTATGAATGAGCCTTAATGCATTGATGCCAAAGATCTAAAGTTCTGAAACCAAAACCTTAGTGCTCTGATACCAAATGCCTAAAGCTCTGATACCAAATGTTGGAAGTGAGGTAGGCCCTTAGCTCATGTCATAGGTCCATGGTTCCATAGGTCCAGTATATATACAACATTAATTCTAGCAATCTTCCATATTGACAAAACATGAACATACCACAACTTAATCATAAAAATGATGAGATAAAGATAGAGAAAGAATAGACGTCATGTGTAAGGTTTTACGTAAGCCAGCGCTTACTCATAGTATCATATATACCAATGTTCAATGTACAATGTGGGAGCATATCTCTCAACCACTCTATGTGATGAGAAATGGATGAATGAGTGAATGTACAATGTAACAAACATATTCAGATGTGTGGGCAGTAATCTGAATATACATGAGATGTGTGACCTTATAGGTTATAGAAGAGTGAATATGAGTGACTGAAAGAGGAAGGATCAGTGTGAATGGAAATCCTCAAACTCATGTGAACACACCTTCTCAAACACCTCATAAAATATGCATAAAGCATATACGTACTGATTCTCTTGTACCTATGCCGAATAGGACTCCTCCTGATATGAACGCCACAGCCTCCATAAACTTCAAGTAGTACCTGTGTGCATAAAGAGAATATGTACCTGAATACTTAACATAAGATGTGAATCTTATGTTAAACTCCATCTAATGTCTTTGAAGTAGCCAGATATCTTCTTGTAGAAGACAATCTTCAACCTAATATCTTCCTGTAGAAGATAATCTTCAAAATCATGTAGATGGTCCCATCCAATGTCTTTGAAGTAGCCAGACAGCTTCTTGTAGAAGACAATCTTCAACCTAATATCTTCCTATAGAAGACAATCTTCAAATACATCATGTAGATGGGCGATCCTCACCATCAAGCTGCTAATGACCAAGTCTTCTTGCCATGAACAAGAGATGACCTCCTCTCCATGAGGTAGAGTGTGAGCACACCCTTCATCTTCTCCAAGAAGAATCACCAAGAAGAACTCCATAGCTGCTCCTCAACATGCTTCAAGTTAGCACCATGGCTGCCCCATGTGCTAGAAGAAACACCACCTCTACTGAGGTCCAAGCTCTAGAAAGCTTGTGTTGATCCTAGGTGAAGGATACATACAAGTGAGCCAAGCACTTGTTTATATAGTATTCTTGTTCTCTTGAAAAGCAATAATAAAGCTTTTAATAAAGCAAAATCATTACGATCGCTATGATCGTTTCGTAGATCGTAATCGGAAAAATCCATGTCCGTTCGTTGTCCATAATCGTGTTTAAAGAAAAAAACATAAGACGGAAACGCGCTGCGGCCTACGGGACTTGAACCCGGATCACAAGGATGGGGGGCCAACGAGCTAGCCAAGGCGCTTGTCGCCGTTGTGTGTACAAAAGCTAGTAAACAGAAGTATACATCTTGTTTGCGCCCGTCGTTTCTTGTAGGAGGGAGTAGAATGAACTATTGACTGAACCAATAGATCATTGTTTGACCAATAAGAGATTGATTCCAACAATTGTAGCGCTTTAGTGGGACACCAATTAAGTACATGTGTTGCACACATGACAGCCTCAAGCTAGAAACTATGTGGTAAAGCCTGACTCTTGACCATATACCTCGCCATATCCATGAGTGACCTATTCTTTCATTCAACAACTCCATTTTGTTGAGGTGTATACGACACTGTACACTGGTGTTTTATCCCACGTTCAACCAAAAATGCATTAAAATCAGAAGACATATATTCCCCCCCTGGATCAGAACGGAGGGTGCCCATTTTACATCCTGATAGATTTTCAACCAAAAACAAAAACTGTTTGAAGCACATGGACACTTCGGACTTTGCCTTCAATGGACATACCCATGCATGCCTGGAAAAATCATCAATGAAAGTCACGAAGCAAAGATAATGTCCAAACTAGCCAAACTATGTTGGAGTTAGATGTCTGTGGAAGCACACGAACAGTAGAAGGAAGAAGAAGAAGAAGCTTGGAGCACAACACACATTTGGTATCAGAGCAGGTTGCCGCTTCATCTAGGGCATCATCTACACCTCTTCTGTTGTAGTCTCATATTTGCATGAAATTTGGTGAGCATACTCGGGGTGTTTCAGAGATAAAAAATCACTTCGCTCTATTGTGTCGAAATCGCAATCTGAGCTCGTTTTGACCTCCGAATGCACTATCGCAGCGGTTGTGTAGGCTATTTTGTTCTTTTGTGCCAAAGGTATATACCTGCTTTGGTTCGTCAGTATAAGCATCTCAAAGTCTGCTACAGGTTTAGCAGAACTTGTATGGGCACTTCTGTTCAACTTTTTGAGATACAGTCAATTTTTTGTATCAAGGTATTTTAGTCACCGGCCATGGGTGAAAGCAGTGATGTATTTCATATGTTGGTTGTTGAGGATAAGTTGGGTGGTACCAACTACCCATTGTGGGCTTATATGATGCGACATGTATTGGTTGCAAAAGGGCTGTGGAACATTGTGCAAGGTGTTGAAAAACGTCCTATCACACCTGCAACTGTTATGACTACAGGTACTGAAGCTAATGCAGAAGGTGTCGAAGATGATGATATTTTGCATATTCATATTTATGCTACAGTTTTTGTTGCACCTACTATAGAGCAAATTCATTGGGATGGCAGAGATGCCCAGGCACATGCATTGATAGCTTTGTCTGTCAAATGTGCCATTATTCCTCACATTCGCTCTTGCAAAATAGCTAAGGATGCTTGGGATACACTTACCACATTGTACCAAGAATAATATAAACCCACAACGGGTATTTGGTACCATCCAACTTATCCTCAATAGCCAACATATGAAATACATCACTGCTTTCAGCCATGGCCGGTGACTAAAATACCTTGATGTCGAAAATTGATTGTATCTCAAAAAGTTGAATGGAACTGTCGGACGAGTTCTACTAAACTTCGAGACGCTTATACTGGCGAACCAAAACAGGTATATACCTTTGGCACAAAAAGACAAAATAGCATGCATAAGTGCTGAAATAGTGCATTCAGAGGCCGAAACGAACTCAGATCGCAATTTTGGCACCAGAAAGCGAAGTAGTTTTGATCTCTAAAACACCTTGAGTATGCTCACCAAATTCTGTATGAATCTGAGACTACAACCGGAGAGGTGTAGAAGACACCCTAGATGAAGCGGCGACCTACTCTGATACCAATTGTTGGAGTTAGATGTCTGCAGAAGCACACGAACAGCACAAGGAAGAAGAAGAAGCTTGGAGCACAACACACAATACTGAATGTATTACCACTAGAATGTGCAAAGATAAGTAGCCCATTAGGGCAATAGGCATATATACAAGTCAGGGGGAAAAATCTCCCAAAGAGGGAAAAAAGTGCCCCGGTGATCCTAGAGTGTTCACACACATCACTACCTAAATATATCAATAGCACACACATACACACACACACATGCACCTAGGGTAAGAACAAAGAGAGGAACAATGGAAAGCTTTCAATTACAAAAGAACTATCTTACAAAAGCTCAAATATCTAACAAGCTAACCCCCAAAATGAGCCTCTAGCTCCTTTTATAGTTTTTTGAGTAGCTTTGGCCACGTCCACACCTAGTGTCCAACCTAGTTAAAAATTAGGTTCTAGGGCTTATTTGAGCGCTCAAATGGAGTCTAAAAATTACGAAAATTGGTACATACATAGTTCTAATGCTCCTCAAGCTCAAGGACTCCTCAACCTGAACGAAATGGAGTTGCAAAAATGTCAAATGATATTTACAATGGCATTTAGTGATGAGAATCACTATTTTTATAGGGATTTCTTTTGAAAATCTGACATGTACTTCTTGGAGCTCCCTATATGCTTCCTCTCCTTGTGTGTCCACTTCTTTGATGTGTTCTTGCACCTTCTACTTGACCTTGCGTGTCAACAATGAAGATCTTAAAGAACCTCTCGTTTTGGTTCAACATTGGATCTATGATCATGCAGTCAAATTGAGACTTAGAAGTGAACTTCTTCAGGTTTGGGTGAACAATCAACATGTCACAATCAAATTAGGAAGTTGCATACTCACAGAACTAGGAAATTCACCAATTCCTATTGCCTTCCAAGGTTAATCATTAAGATATAGATGTTGTTCTTGTCCAAAGCTATATGATGCATAAGGATGCTACAATGGAAGACATAGCAAGAGGAATAATGGAACTCCCTTCTTTTCCAAAGACTACCAATATAAATCAAGCAACAAAACCCAAGAAGCAAACATAGCAAACAACAAAATCCTAGAATTAGAAGCTAGTCCAAAGCATGGTGATTCATGGTGTGAAGTAGATTTGGAGACACCAAAGTGAGCAGTCGCTTGCTCCCTTATCAGTACCACTAATACATGCAAACTGTGTGACAAAGTCAAAGAGGCAAGTGTTCAAATACTCAAGATGTCAACCTCAGCAAGTAATCCCCATTTGGATATCTAAGTGATCGATGAAGGCTGACCACAATCGTAGATAGATCTGGGTGCCTAAGATGTGCTTGTATGCTCAACTAGTAACACATAAGCTCTTAGATTTGAATCAGTGCTCACTGACACTCATCCCATCAAAACTATTGCGAAAATCTATTGTCACTACATGCTCAAGTAAAAACCCACCTAATGCTACTTGGAAATGGGTGCCTAAAAAGTCTCAGATCCAGGTAGACTCACCTATGAAACCCTTAAGTGTAATCACAAGAAAAATCCATAATCCCATAAGGGAAGTTTGGAGAGTCAAAACATATAATTACCTTATATGTGCATTGTGTTTGTATGTATGTGCATGTTAATGTGCTTCTCATGTAGGCACAATGGCGAGCCATGTAACTATCATATGTCAATCGTTGCACTGAATTACACATCCTCCCAGATCTTCTTGGTCCTGGGTCACTTCTTCTTGTATCATCTGCATGTGCCCTTCTTACTCTTGGAGTCTTCACAGAGGGCAATCCAAGTTCCTCATCAATACTCTTTTCTGAACCACTTGAATCTCCATCAACATCTTCAAAATCTGCACCTGTTTTACTACCAGCAGAAAGCTTTTCTTTACCTTTCTTGGATGTATTTGATGAATTTGCTGGACTGAAATTTCCACGCAATCTTCCACTCCATGGATTTGAGTTGGAACTATTGCTTGGTGATGCATCCGGTCCACTTAAAACTTGAGATTCTGCACTAGATTTTTTAGCATTTTCTTTGTCATTTGGTTCAAGATTCAGTCCTTCTTTGGCATCTACATAGAAGCTTGACATTTCATCAAATACCACATCTCTGCTCACCTTCACCTATCGTGTGAGTGGGTTATAACATTTGTACCCTTTTTGCTCAAGGGAATATCCAATGAAGACACATTTTTTTGCTTTCGGATCAAGCTTCGTCCTCAACTCATCTGGAACATGTACATATGCAATACAGCCAAAAACTTTCAGATGTGATAAGTTTGGCTTTTTACCTGTAAACTTCTCTTCAGGTGTAACTTGATGTACAGCAGCAGTCGGAGTTCTGTTCATGATGTATACAGCAGTATGCACAGCTTCTGCCCAATAACAATGAGGCATATTCTTCTCAGCCATCAAGGCTCTTGCTATTTGTGCAATATGTCTATTTTTGCGTTCAACAACACCATTCTGTTGTGGTGTGTACCTGCATGAAAACTGACGCCGAATTCCATGATTTTTTAGAAAACTGCTAAACTCATTTGACATGTATTCACCTCCTCCATCAGATCTTAATGTTTGAATGTACTTCCCTGTCTGCTTTTCCACCATAGCTTTAAAATTCTGGAAGTGAGTGAACACCTCGCTCTTCTCTTTCATGAAATATACCCATACTTTGCGTGTATGATCATCAATGAAGGTAACATAAAACCTGCAACCGCCCATAGATGTGGTCTTTGCTGGACCCCAAACATCTGTATGTACTACTTCTAGTACATTCTCACTAACATGCTTGTCATGTGGAAATGATGCTCTTGACTGTTTACCAAATTGACATGTTGCACATACCTTTTGCATTTCTGCAACTTTGAAATTTGGTAGTCCATGGACAATCTCCTTTGACTGCATCATTTTCAGCCTTTGCAAGTTTGCATGTCCAATCCGTTTGTGCCATATCTCTATATCTGCAATAACTCCTACACCTTTTGCAAACATGGTTGCATTCATTTCAGGAATCTTCACATTTAAGGTGAACATCCTACCCACTTTGTTTCCTTTGGCAACAATTCGTCCATCCTGCTTGTACTCTTCTATATATAATCCATCAGCATTGAACCTGACTTGTAATCCCTGGTCAACCATTTGTCCAACAGAAACCAGATTCTTTGTTATATTTGGAACATGCAACACATCAGCAAGATGTTTTACCTTCCCGTCCTCCATAGACAATGCTACGTTTCCTATATGCTCAATAGGATGCGATGTATCATCACCTGTTTCAACATATCCAGGAACTGGCATTTTCTGCAAACTACTAAACCATTCTGCATGACTGGTCATGTGATTTGAAGCACCTGAATCAACATACCAGACATTATCATTCGATTTTGAAACACCAGCAGACATCGTATTCATCATGTGATGTTGAACCATAAACAACTTCTCAGAATCATCTGCACTTGTGGATGCATAGTTGTTTTGCTGCCTTATTTTATTTTGATTCTTTAACCTGCAATCACGTTCAAAGTGTCCAGGTTTACCACAATTCCAGCATCCTTTACTATCATTACCTGAATCATTTCTTTAAAAATTTCTATGACCTCTTTGGCTCCCCCTGCCTCGAAACTGTCCTCTTCCTCCTGCATGATTCTGTTGTTGACCTTGGTCTTGGTTACTGTTTCCTCTTCCACTTCCAAAACCTCTACCTCTGCCTCTTCCTCTGCCAGAGTAGAATACCTGCTCAGAACTGGGCTTTCCTTGGGAGTTTGAGTCCTCACCAAGATTCTTTTCTTCAATAATCAGCATAGATACCAGATCAGCAAAATTCGGAATATTTTCCCTGGTCTGTATGGAAGTTCTGAACTGCTTATATGCAGCTCCTAAACCACGAAGGCACACTTCCACCTTGTCATCATCATCTACATTCACGCCAATAGATGCAAGTGACTCACATATGCCTTTGATTTTAAGAGTGTAGTCACTTACCGACATGCTCTTCTTTTCCAATGTATGCAGCTCGTTCTTGAGTTGCAATTTCTGTGCCTTTGTATTAGTCTCATACAAAGTGACCAAGCTGTTCCAAGCCTCTTTTGGAGTCTTGGCATCCTGTATGTGTCCAATCATGCTATCCTGTATGCTAACAGATAGCCAATACATTACCTTTCGTGCTCCTTGATTCCATTCCTCATATGCTCTTAACTGATCTGCAGTCCGATTCCTTTCTGGTAACTGCGGAGCATTTTCATTCTCTCCTTCGATGTACTTCCAGTAGCCTTTTCCCATCAGGAAATTCGTCATTCTGAATCTCCAAGCATGGAAGTTGTTCTTGTCCAGCTTATCACTCATAAGCTGACTCATTCCATCTGCGTTTGCCATTTCTGCAACAATTCACAACACTGCAAAACACTACAAGCAGTACTTCTGCTTGAACACTGTCGCACTATGACGTGACAGTTCGATCTCAGAAAAACACAGTTTTCGTGTATCAACAGTACACGGAATCGCTTGAAATTCTGGATCTGGAATATATGAGTGTCGCCGAACACAACGCAAGTTACAGTTTCTGAAACTGACTTGGTTTTTCTATGGGCCCCACCTTGCCGGCTCTCACTCTCAAGAAGAAGCACACACACAGATTGAGGCAAGGAAGAATGATCTTCTTCTTCTTCTTCTATTACATAAAAGGAATGTACAAGAATGACCTAAAAACAAGAATACAACAAGTGCAATATATAAAGATCAGTACATACGGAAAAACCTAATATCCGCGAATGAGTGAGCTGGCAAGAAACAAATGTGCCATCACTCTCAATAGATAAATCTAATAAAGCTCAATGAAGTATCCCTGACATATATCGGTATGACCACTATACATGTCAGAGAAACGAAAAACTGGTACGTGTCATCCTGGATCACCACATGTTGAGCTCGATATCTCAACATATGAAACAACTTTCTGAAGACTAAACCCAAGACATGTGCAACCCTGCATATGTCAATCCATTTCCAATAGAGCCTCCCAAATCGAAAAAATATCTAGATAAAGGCTCAAAGACAATACAAAGTTTGATGACATCAAGATCATCCACCCAAAGCTTATGAAGCACCTCTCTTGATGCAATGATCATGGAACACATTGATGGTAGATATTAGAAGGGTTTATCAAGGACCATAGACATTAGGAGAGGGAGAGTGTTGCATGGAGCATTGCAAAAAAGAAAAGAGAAGAAGAAAAATAGCTATAAAGATGAGATGAAGCTTGGAAGCCAATCAATTTTTTTTGGAAAAGAAATGATTGTTACTAACAAATAAACCCCATTTTGATGTATAATGGTCTTTTTAAAAGTACTAGGGGATTCCTCAATGTGCATTTGTAATAAGATTGTATATAGTTTGTTATCCATAGTACATTAGATTAGAGTTTTTAGTAGTGTATGGCTTCAAGGGTGGATGAATAAAAGTTAATTTCATTAGTGTGTAAGCCTATTAAAGTCATTTATGCAACAATTTTGACCCATTTTCAAAGATAAGAGTAGTTGTTACTACAATCTTGTAACTTCATCCTCTTGCTTATTTTTCTCTTATGTATGTGAGCTTTTGGGTGTGCCAATTGCTTAGAAATTGTGTTTTGGACTATTATGTACCCATCCCCTATTTTGTTTATGGTATTTTGCATGCATGTTGAGCACCACAAATGATTGTACAAAGGTATGTCATCCCATCAACCTATCATTGAAATGCATGAAATTTTGGTAGTGCTAGAGAAACTTGTTGATATTTTTCTAAGTACATATGATTTGTTAGGTTTGGCATTACAATTAGAAAGTTAAGCCATATTTAGTGTTTCTAGCCACAAAAGCAGGTTGAAGAGAGTTTTTGCGTGTGAACTAGGATATAAGATGTTTGTCTGGCACATCAGCATTATATTTGCACAACCATTGTACTAAGGTCATGCCTCCAAATGATAGACAGTGTTGTGTCAATCGACCACTATCTTTTGAGATTGAAGCATTTACTCTTATGAGTTCATGTGGATGCAACAATATGGTCTCTTGTAATTGTGCTAAGAGCTCAACATAATGAAACAATTCATATCCAATCCATTCGTACTACTTAGACACACATAGTGTAGGATAAAAAAATTCTAGAGGTTGAATGACATTTTCTCCAAATGTTAGATTCAATGACACCATTCCTAGAATCATCTTGTAAGCTACTATGTAGTCCCAAACTACATGATCAAGCTATTTTTCCCAATCTATGTGCTTATTATTCACTAATGTGGTTGATACAATACATAATATCTTATTCATATTTTTTGTTGACCATTAGCTTGCGGGTGATAAGGAGCATATTTATTATGCACTATCAAAAACTCCTCTAATAGGTATTCAATGTCCTCATTTATAACATGTGTGCCCTTATCACTTACAATTTCGATAGGAAGGCCACGTCTGATGAAATTTTCTTCAAAGTTAATTTTTCCTGTCATTTATGCATCCCATCTCCAAATTTCTATCACTTCAACCCATTTCATTAAGTAGTATGTTGACACTATTATGTATTCTACATGTGAACCTTTTGCCAAGGGGAAAATAGGTGCAAAAAAGAGGATTCCCCATTTGGCAAAAGTGCATCCACTCATCATTGGTTTTAGCATCATTTGTTCCTCTTTGAAAGTGTATTTAATTTCTTTTTGGCATATGCACATTGCTCCATGAAACTATCTACATCCATGTGGGAATTTGGCTACCATAATTTTGTAAAGAGAATTCATTTGAGTGTTATTTCTAGAGAGAAGTGACCTCTTGAAGCTCTCGCATGGACCATTTTCAAAATTGGTAGACACTTTGATGGATACAATCTTAGGAAATTATCCTTTCCTCTATTGTACAATTGATATCCTATTAAAGCATGTCTCTTGCTTCTTGTACATTTAGTTTCTTTGCACTTGAGTAATACCTTCTAATAAATTTTGGTCTTGAAGATAACTAACTATTGGTTTACAACATTCTAGTGCTACAATCACTTGATATAGAGCTGAAAGATGTATGAGGGGTTTTCAAGGAAAAGTAACACAAACTACAATATTCATGAACATCTTTGGCCATATGTGGCCATTAAACACCTAATTTTCATAATTTTTGGAAGGTCTTAATTAGTTTGGGAAATGTAATCCAAAACTTGATAAATGGGCTTGTGTAAGTAGGTTCCATTTGTCGTGATCATCTACATAGCAAGATAGAATTCCTTGTTCATCTCTTTTGTAAATACTTCCAACTATTATCTAAAGCAAAAATTAGCACAAAAGGATGAAACTACCTATAGAGTGGTTATGATAGTTTGATGAAAAGGTGAAACGAACCCAAATGAATTTTTGATGCCCATGAGCTCTTCAAAATCATTTGTAGTATTTGTTAGCCTAATGATGGTCATCAAATTTTAGAGCAATCTGAGGGAGCGAGAAAAAGGTGTTGATGATAGGTCAAAAGATCCATGACTTTCTAATACTCATCTATGAAGTTTGAGAGAGTCAAAATTCATATAAACAACATGATGAAGAGGAAGGAGTTTTGGATCATAATATATAATATTTTTTTGAGTGCGGCATGTACAAAAGTAAGTACCCCACCAACATTCTAGATGAATACACAAGCTAGGGTGTAAAACTTGCTAAAGAGAGAAAATGGCATCTTGTTAGTCCTAAGTGTGTTCACATATATCAGTGCCAAAGTATGCTACCAAATAGCCTCAAACTTGTTAGATCTTCAAGCAACCAGTGAAGTGGAAACAAATTTTTAAAGGATAAGAAATGTCAAAGATCATGTAAAAAATAAATGTGATACAAGTTTATGATTACGTATAATAGAATCCCATGCTTGAAAAGAACAACTACGCATGATAATTAGTATGTTGCAACGTTTATGTAAATGTGATTAAGAAGTACTATTTTATGATTATTTTGTGATTCTATATTGTTTGGAACGGTGAAAGTGATATTGTAAATTTTTTTGTGAAATTAAAATTTCTCTGATGCCATATATCATTGTTTGAAAGAGTTTAGATAATATTTCTCAGGTCAATTTCAAATTGAATCGATCTTTTTTGTCCACTATAATTAACAAATACTATTCATTTGAAAACACCCTTGTCTCTTAGAAACTTCGATTAATTCAATGTTTGAGCCAAACTTATCGTTTTTCTTAGAAAATAATAATAAAATCGTTTTTCTTTTTCGATTATGTATTTCTCCGTCATGAGTAATGTTCACCGAATGTTTAAGTTTGAACTTATGAAGTCTGTCATCCTTCCCGCCTCGTCGTTTTAAATTATCTTGACGCGCAGCATCCAGAGCATCTCAGCTATGGCTTCTTCACCTCCGCCAGAGGTAAGACTTCTAATGGCAATGATGGACAACGTATTCATCTGCGGTCTCGGTTATATGCGTAATTTGTATGTTTGCAGGCAGATGAAAACGCGGGAGAGAACGTAGACATCGGATCGATTCTTGCATCTGACTCCAGCAAAATCATGGTACTATATTCTTCGAATCGCTCTATTCGATGATCGCATTGATTCTCCAAACTGATTTCACCATCCTATTGCTATACCATTCCCGTGCATAAGGAGCTCAAGGAATCGAGAGCGGAACTTCTTTCTCGCGTTCAGAGCCTGAAAGAGGTGATACTATGATCGTTCTGTCGCAAAATACATGATTTTCTGGCCCTCGTTTTGTAACACTTTTTGGGAACGGCAGGATTTACAACAATGGAGAGGAAAACTAGACACGCAAGTGCAGACATACAGGCGAGAGCTAGGGGATTTGAAGAACACATTGAACACGGAAGTCGATCAACTGAAATCCGAATTTCAAGATCTTCGTGAGTCCCTTCAAAAACAGCTGGAGACTGCTTCTAAGATTACTGATAAGGTACAGAGAGAGAGAGAGAGAGAGAGAGAGAGAGAGAGAGAGAGAGAGAGAGAGAGAGAGAGAGAGAGAGAGAGAGAGAGAGAGAGAGAGAGAGAGAGAGAGAGAGAGAGAGAGAGAGAGAGAGAGAGAGAGAGAGAGAGAGAGAGAGAGAGAGAGAGAGAGAGAGAGAGAGAGAGAGAGAGAGAGAGATCTTTGCCTCCAGATTAGCGAGAAGCGGAAGTCAACAGAAGCGAAGAGCACAGATTCCCCGATTGATGGCTAATCAGCTGCTCCATCGATATTTAACTTTGCACTATTGAGACTTTCTTACTTCGTATGTAACTTTTCTGGTCATGTTTTTCTTGAAATAACTGTCGACATATTCTCTGACTTGTCTTATACCGTCATAATTAAAATCGCATACATGTCACGTCCGTCTAAATCTTTGTCTATCGTTATCTTTCGATCGTCCATCGCTGTACATGAAACGTAATGATGCCAATTTCGGAGACTTTGATTACGAGAATTTCTTTACAGACTGTCACTCGTTGACTCCTGGTTCACCCTAACGCTTGTGTTCTTAGGCCTCTCTTTCTCCCTCATTTTCATCTCCTGTTTAATTGTTTCTGAGAAACATTGTTGTACTGTTATGCGTTTAATGTCCATGTATTAGAGTTTGAGCTTCCGTAGCATCGAACGCATTCCATGTATTTGAAACAATCGGCTTACAGAAAGTAACATGTATTTGAAACGCATTCCATGTATTTGAAACAATCGGTTTACAGAACGAACTGAAAGTAACAGGAGATCTGTGTTACTGCTTCAACGATTGCGAAACAATCGGCTTGCAGAAAGAGTACTACTTTTGTTCTACTTGCAGAAAGTGAAACAGTCGGCTTCTTGTACTACTTTTGTTCGTGATTCTATCATCGTTTCAGGATGCTATATTTTTCAGATCACTCGTTTCAGGATGCTATATTTTTCAGATCACTCGTTTCAGGATGCTATATTTTTCAGGATGTTTAGTGATTCTATCATCGTTTCAGGATTGCGAAACAATCGGCTTACAGAAAGAGTACTACTTTTGTTCGTGATTCTGATCCCTCCTCTTTTTGGCTATATTTTTCAGCTGTCAGGTTTTTCTCTCGATTAGATTTGTTTTCGATGAATGGCAGTTGGATATTGTTGGTTGATTTACTGGTCCTATGTCTTTCATCTTTATGAAATTGCGAATATACATTGTGTACGATGCTACTAACTGTATCATGTCATGATTTAAAATTGGGCCAATGTCTTTTTATGTTGATAATGTTGGTTGCCTCACTTGACTCACTTGCTACGAGATCTAGATATATGTTGTTATGACTTACGAGTGATCCAATGGTCTCTTTATGTTATGACTTCCGAGTGACCAATGGTCTCTTTATGTTTTACTAATTTTGGATATCTATAATACATATTGTCCTTTATTTCTTTGTAATGCAGACGTTGCTTATGTTTCTAATTTATATTTCTCAGGTATTCTTTAACGTGACTTTGGAACCCTCGTGCATGTAGAGAGATGAATCGTACATTTATTTCCATGGATTTGGTACATTTATTCACCGTGTATATACCCTTCAGCGATTATGCGTTTCAATCATCAGTAGAAAGAGCTGAAATAGCAGTTGGATAATGTTGGTTGGTTTATTTGCCCAATGAGACTTAAGAACATTATTAAACAGTACCATGCGACGATTTATAATGTTGGTTGGTTGTGTTTGATGCGACGATTTATTAAACAGTACCATGCGACGATTTATAATGTTGATAATGTTGGTTGATTTACTTGTCCCTTCATGTTTACTAATTTTGGAATATACGATTCATATTTTTCGTAATTTCTTTATAATATAGACATTGCTCTCTTGCACGTTAGAGACACGAATCGTACATATATTTGGATAAAGTTGAAGTGGTATGTTGTTAGACAGAGAAGGGATGTTTATGATGTTGACTGCAATTATTCGTGTATTCTTTTAAGAAAAGAAAATACACTCTTGTTGAAGAATCATATTGCAAACGACTTTTGGTGGTAAACATGTGATTTGTGGGTGGTCGAAGGGAGATTTTTTGTGATATAGAGATGGATGTTTAGTTACATGACATGAGAGATTATACAAGAAGCATACTGTTAACTCCATGATCCATATGGCCAGTTCATAAAAAATCCAAAAAGCTTTTGATGAATGTGGAAAAAAGGCTTGTAAACGAACTTTGTCGTATACTAATAACTATTACTTGAGAATAAGAACCCTTACAACACACTCAGTCAAGGTCCAACATGTTTAGATTAATGACACTTCTCAGCTATGTTCTTTTTATAGCCACAAAACTGCATGCAACCAAAGTTTGGGCGAGAAACTTGGCTTTACGCTTGCCTTGGAGAAATACATTTTTTTACGATAGTTCACTTTGCATTTGTTTTAATATACATTAATATGCATTTAGCTCACGAGCTCCTCTGAGCATTTTGACCTTAGGCTTTATTAACGATATTTTACTTTATTTTAGACTCTTATAGAAATTCCACGTGCATACTTGTCACCAAACTATAGTACAATGTGATATAGTGTGCTATATCTTGTTGCGTCATGTCCGTCACTGGAAATTATAAGTCGTACTATCTATGCTTGCATAAAAGCTTTTTTTGGGGTGCATCTTTGTTGCAGATAGATTTTTGCAAATAGTATGGAATGTGCAAGGATATTGGAAATTAGTTGAATGTAATCATGTTGAAACCAATTGCTTGGTAAGAATATCTATCAACCATAGAAGTTTACATGGTTAGGGAAGATGTAATTACTAGTGACATAAAAGTTGAATAAGAGATCGTGATGATGTAAATGACTTAAACACATCAAGCAATTGATCCCATTGGATCTTGAAGAACTTTGTGAGTAGACATATCGATGCTAGACTCAAGAAATAATAGGCATGAGATGATTGAACTACACATTAAGAGGGAGGATTAGGGAGTAATCCTCAACCATGGCTTTTGGGACAAGTGGTTAGCCCATTGAACTCCTAGCCAATAGATCATGAGTTCAATTCCCTTTTGATATAACAATTAATATTAGAGCTTAGAAAGTAGGCTTGGGTGAGGTGGAAAGTTCTCAAAACCTTCTTCCCTAAGATATTGTGGGAAAGCTCTCGAAATTTTCTTCCCTAAGAACCGCTTTATTCAAGGTTCAAGATAATTAGCATGGATGAAAATGAGGTTCAAGATGTGAAGGTTGAGAATGAGGTTTCTAGACACCAAAGTTGAAAACAAGAAGGTTTGAGACACCAAAATTAAGAACAAGGGTTAAAATCACCAAGGTTGAAGAAGGTTCAAGACCCCAAGGTTGGGAGCAAGGGTCCAAAACACCAAGGTTGTGAACAAGAAGGTTCAAGACACCAAGGTTGAGAACAATTGTTCATGACACCAATGTTGCAAATAAGAAAGGCTCAAGAGACTAAGTGGGGTTGAGGACATAGGAGTTCAAGAGCTCCTCATCAAGGACAATGGTCATTAGTAGGTAAGAGTGTGTTAGACTGTAGAAATGACAAGTAAAAGAGGTTGAACTACATCCTTAGATGGAGGATTATGAAGTGATCCTCAACCATGGCTTTTCAACCAAGTGGTTAGCCCATTGAACTCCTAAACAATAAGTGGTTAGTCCTTTGATACAACAAGAGATTGAAAAACTAAAGGGAGCTTATGATTCATTTACAAGTTGAAATTCATGATGTTGGAAAAACAAGCAACAATTACAAGTTGGCATTGGTTCAATTGTTATTGAAAGGATTACAAATGGGAATGGAGGGGAAGTGCAAAATCACTAAGCCAACTTAAAATAGAGCAAAGGCCCTATCTTTTAGGCTCACAATTGATCGTAGTCCTTTGTAATTGGTTGATGGTCCAACTTCCTTCAACCCTTACAAGTTTTTGCAAGGTTCACATTGAGTGGGTCTTCTTGTAAGTTAATCGAATGAAAGAATTTTCAAATCTAGATTGATTGACTTGGTAGATTTATGCTCAAAGCCTTTTTAGATATGTGAATCATGTGAAGAGGTGATGGGATGTGTCTAGAGATGAGTAGGTGTTGCAACAAACTTGCTCTACACCAACCAAAGTAACTCTTAGGATGCTTAGTAGACTCCTTTACCTTCCCAAGAATGTGTACTAATCCATCACGTCCTATGGAACGTCATTTCCAAATGTTTGCATCAAAACATATAACTTCTACTTTGCAAGGAGTGAAGCTAACCTTCTATTTTGGGATAAGGTCTCAACATTATGCTCAGAGCTCACAACTTGGTATGAATTGGCCAGAGAAGAACTTACACAATGTAATGATTCAAAATGTATGTTGTGTTGCACATATGATAGATGGGAAGTGTAGATAACTACTCCATGAAGTGAGCACAATGTATGCTAAAAAATGTAGCTTTGATCTCTTCGTTATGGGCATGGGTACTTGTGACTAAGAAGTGAGGATATACATACATAAATAATTAAATTACATGCATACATATGTCATAATGCAAACATACATAGTACATACATGCCAAACATAGCTCTTAAGGTAGAGGCACCCCTCATGAAAGACTCATGGACATGTGCAGCCAGGACTTGAACTCAGGACATCCTCCTGCAGCTTCAAGGCGTAAGCCACTAGGCTACGTGGGCTCGGACACTTCAGGATTCTTTTGGTTGCTTCCATATGAGGTTTCCTTGGAGTATGCACGAATTGACTTAATACACTAACTCCATAACAAATGTCCACTCTAGTTAGTGTGGCACAATTTAAGCTTCCAATTAGACTTTGATAGCTAGTTACATCTTCAATCAACTCACCTTCATGAGCACTTAGCTTTAGGTTCACTTCCATAGGAGTACTTTCAACCTTTGAGTTCTCCCTTTTGAATTTGGTAAGCATATCTCTAATTTACTTCCTTTGAGTGAGAAACATACCTCTTTTTGTATACACAATTTCCAAACCTAGGAAGTATGTAAGCAAACCAAGATCGCTGATCTTGAATTATTCTTTCATTTGGAGTTTGATTTTTCTAATTCCTTCTACATCTTTACTTGTAATGATTATATCATTAACATATACACACAGGTATATGACCTCGGATAGGTTCCTCTTAAGGAAGAGGGAAACATCTACCTTGCTCACATTGAATCCTTTATCTTGCAAGTGTAAGTGACAAGCCTATGATTCCAAGTCCTACGGGCTTGCTTCAATCCATACAAAGCTTTCCTCAATCTGCACACATGATCAAGACATGATTGATCTTCAAAACCAAGAGGTTGAGCCATATATACCTCCTCTGATATCCATCCATTCAAAAAAGCATTTTTAACATCCATATGATAGATCTTCCAATTCTTGGAAGATGCTACACTTTTGGTCATCATCAAAATCACTTGATGCTTCAAATGTATGATCATTCCTTTTTGTAAATTTGGAAAGTTTTCCTCTAGGTCATAAGAAAGTTTGATTTTCATGCAATCATCTTCAAACCATGAATTGTTTTCATCAAGCACAACATCTGTACTTACAATGAAGCCTTTGTTGCTTGGATTCTATAACCCATAACCTTTTTGATTAAGGTCATAACCAATGAAGATGCATTTCTCTGCCTTTGGATCCAATTTACCCTTGATTTGTGAAGGTATGTGTGCATATGCTATGCACCCAAAGATTTTGCAATGATCAAGACTATATCTACTTCCATTCCATGCTTCATATGGTGTCATGCCATCCAAGGCCTTTGATGGAAGTTGATTGATCAAGTATGTAGTTGTTGATATTGCCTCTGACCACAAGTAGTTAGGTAACTTCTTCTCATTGAGCATTGACCTTTTAGCCTCCACAATTGTTCTATTCCTCCTCTTTTCCACTCTATTTTGCTCAGGAGTATACTTGGTGGTGATTTCTCTTTTGATCCCTCTCTCTTGGGGATAAGAATCAAAATCATGGGAGAAATACTCCCCCTCCATTCGACCTTAGTCTTTTTAGGGTTTTACTCGTTTGGTTCTCCACAAGAGGGGATTAATTTTCGAAACATGAAAAACACTTCATCTTTATGCTTCATGAAGTATAATATAGTCCATCTGCTACAATCATCAATGAATGATACATAATACCTGGATCCAGAAATTGAAGGTTCCTTGCCTGGTCCCCTACATCTATATGGACTAACTCCAATAGGTCTCCATTTATGTAGCCTTTCTTGGCGAATGAAGTATTTCGGTGGCGATGCACCACAGTGCGCTCTCCTTCTCAAGAGCTCCACGACGACATGCTCGGAGTAGAAAACCAAGCTCCTAAGGCCGCACACAGTACTCCATATAGAGTTTGCAGAATACGCAGAAAACACAGTACACAGGGAGCACGAAGATAGACTTCTTAGGTCTTACAAATGCGGTCGAACTTACAGTCCGTGATTGACCAGACCACTATATGTTTTATTAAAGAACATATACAAAGAAGTGTCCAGTGGCCATTTGGCCTTTCACATGGACACTAACGATAACAATCTCCCACTAAAGGCCAACATGGCCAAAGTAACTATGGGAGAAAAAATAAAGAATGATAAAGAATACCTGAGTGTAAGTAAAGTTCTAAAAGCATATGTACTTAATAGGTGTCCCACTAAAGCACTTGAGTCTATCACTCCATATGAGGCTTGGCATGGTTGCAAGCCATCTGTTGCTCATCTGCGTGTTTTTGGTTCTTTGGCATATGCATTAGTGCCTGAATTGGATGATAAAGCAATTAAATGTATTTTTGCTGGGTATAGTTCTAAAAGCAAAGGCTATCGTCTATATCATCCATAGACTAAACACATTCTGGTTAGTTGTGATGTTTTTATGGAAGATGCTATTCAACCCTTACTTTCATGTACTAAGGAGACATCTGTAAGCGCCAAAGACATGTATGATACTTTGTTGCCTCTTTTTACAGGTCCAATCTAGTGCTGGTCCTAATGAGGCAACTTCTCAACCTTTGTAGGTTTCATGTGATGATGCAAATCATTCCATTTCTAATGCAAATTTACATGATGCACTTGTTGATGAGAGAGCTGATATTGAGCAGGCAAAAACTATGCCAAAATGGCTGGTGCAGGCTTTGCATGACAACAAATTAGATGCACCTCTATTATATCGTACTCGTTCAGGCTCTCATAGTGCGGCTTTTGAATCATATTGCTATGCTATGGCTACTTCTAGTCTCTATGATGAGATTGAACCTATTTCATTTGATGAAGCACAAAATTCAAATCATTAGATGGCTGCAATGCAATCTGAATATGATGCGATCATGAAAAATGGTACATGGTCTTTATGTGACTTGCCTCATGGCAAGAAGGCCATCAACACTAAGTGGGTATACAAGCTGAAGCGTAAACCTGATGGAACAATTGATAGGTATAAGGCTAGGCTTGTTGCAAAGGGTTATGCACAGGAAAGAGGCATTAATTGATGAAACATTTGCTCCTACTTATCGAATGACTACTATTCGTAGCATCTATGCACTTGTAGCTCATCATGGTTGGAATGTACATTAGTTGGACATTAAAACAACATTTCTAAATGGTGACTTACATGAATGTTGGAACTGAAGGACTCACAAGGCAAGGAAGCTTACGAAGGGAGTCAGAGAGAAGAGAAGGAACTGAAGGACTCACAAGGCAAGGAAGCTTACGAAGGGAGTCAGAGAGAAGAGAAAGTACAAGCAGACAGAGCAGTCAACGACGATCTGGCAAGTAGGCCAATATTTTTTTCAGGACACTAACGCATATAAAAGAGGTGGACACACAAGGAGAAGGAGCAAGTAGGGAGCTCCAGGAAATGTATGTCAAAATGTTAATAGAAACCCCTACAAAAATAGTGATTTTCATCACTAAAAACCATTGTAAATACCATTTCATATTTTTGTAGCTCCATTTTGTGCAAGCCAAGGAGTCCTTGAGCTTGAGGAGCTTTAGAAGTACCTACCTGTCAATTTTCACATTTTTTAGACTTCGTTTGAACCTCCAAATAGGGTAGAGAAACTAATTTTTAACTAGGCCGGACACTAGGTCTCGACACGGCCAAAACCTAGTAAAAATCTATAAATAGAGCTAGAGTGCTCATTTTTGAGGTTAGCTTGTGATTGATCTGAACTTGTATGAGCTTTTTGAAAGTAATCTAAGAACTCCATTGCTTCTCACTCTTTGTCTTGCCGTGTGTGTGCGCGTGTGCGTGTATGTGTGTGCATGTTAGTGTGCTTCTCACTCACGCACTTGTGCCTTCACTTGCTCGAGGTCATCATACCATCCTCATGTCTTCCCGGATTGACAGTAAAGGAGGTGCTACTCATCACTGAGCTACACCAAATTTTGGCGCCGTTGCCGGGGATCGAGCTTTGAGGACGAGCGTGTGATGGTAAGACGTAGATTTGAGACGTTGGCGTTGTAGGTAATTTCTTTACTCTTCCTTATTTTTCTCTTGTTTACTTCATCATCATCACCATCATCCTTACCATATCCGATCTCCATCTCCATCATCGCGAAAAAAATTTCAGTTTTTTGATCATATCACCTTCTCCACCTCATTTCCCTCATTCCACTTGTGAGAGAGAGCGAGAGAGCGACTTGTGTGCTGTGCTTTTGCATGTTTTTTTGAGCTTTCTTGTAGGTACTTGCTGCATCATCATCTCCAGCACTCCATGCAGGTACGAAACATAATGGAACTGTCTCTGTGTCGCCGACCTCTGTCGATCGCGATAGACAGAAAAATCGCCCATTTGGTAAAACACAGTGCACCACCATAATCTACATGATGAGCATATTCCAAATCACTAAAAACAGCTGAAAAATTCTGTGTTTCTCTGTCAATTGTGACCGACACCATCGATCACGATCGACAGCCACGATCGACAACATCTGTCAATCACGACCGACAGATCCTGTCAATCGCGACCGACAGACCTGTCGATCGCGACCGACAGACCCCACGACCGACTGACTGCCACGTAGGACCCTGTCAATCGCGATTAACACCGTCGATCGCGACCGACTGAATTTTGACGATTGACTGAATTTCACGTGTTGCCACGACACATCCCCGATTGACTGAAATTACGGCGGAAAAATCGGAAAAAGTGTCGATCGCGATTGACACCATCGATCGCGATTGACAAGACCCACGATCGACTCTGTCGATCGCGATTGATACTGTCGATCGCGATTGACATGTCGATCGCGACCGACAGGCCCCGACGGACACCTCTGTCAATCGCGATTGACAGACCTGTCGATCCCGATTGAGAGGCTTTTCGGCCAAAATTTTAGGGTTAAATTTTTCCAAGTCCTTGGGGAATTTTGGGCATAATTAGAGAGTCATTAGTGATTTGTGAGGTCCCTACACGTGTATTTTTGAGAAAAATCATGTGATCTGTCAGCCTGTTTGAGCACTGTTTTAACACCAGAACCCTGAACTGTCATAACTTTCTCATACGAAATCCGTTTGCTGTGATTCTTGTTTTGTTGGAAAGCTCGTGGGGTTTACAACCAAAACTTCCACTGGTTATGGTAAAATTAATATGAGGATTATCAGATAGGGTATTTTGAAGTTGACCATCCCCCGGGGTAGGAAAGCTGAAGGGTCCTTGGGATTGTTTTCCATAAAGGCAAAGGGGATTTGGCCTGTGAATTACATGCATGAAAGTGACCTGTCTGTCATTTGAATTTAAGTCTTGAGCTAATTTTGGGACTTTCACAGGTCCATTGAGAGCAATTGAGAGCATCCAAAGCAAGGGTTTCTTTGCAAGCTTGAGACTCGGGTTCTTGAGCATCATAAAGCAAGGGATCAACAAGAAAGGTCGGAATATTCTCAACTTCCTTTGTCAATTCCTAGCTTAGGCTAAGTTCGAGTAGTGCTGGGAGTAAGTCAGGACACGATAGGCACGAGACAAGTCAAGACTAAAAAAAAAATCAAGTTCAAGACAAGGGCTAACTTGTGTGTGATCGATAACTTTAAAGAAAAAAGAATTTAACGTGGAACGATCAACTTAAAGTACAAAAAATACTCAAGTATTCCTGACAACACGATATCAGACAAGATCATAAACACGATAACACACTAAAAAAGAATCAAGTGACTAACACCAATTGATCGGCAACGAGGTTGTACTTTGGGAAAAAATTGGGCTACTTAAATAGGCATATGAACCTTAGATCAGGACGGCATCTAGTAAGGGATAGACAAAGCCTTAGGTCTTCAGAGGCTAGTGTCAATCATACTGCTAGGTCTTGGGCCCAGCAGTTGAGCCACCACTCGCATTACCCTAGCTCTGAGACTAGTGAATCAGAGATGTCTCAAGGGATGGACAAACCTATAGGAAATTCAGGTGTGCCATATCTGTATAGGGTGGAAGGCCCCTACAAGACGCAATTGGAATACATTAGGAACAACCGATTAGGTGCTAGCATCTATGAGGACGGCCTAGGAAGATCTGTAGTACATATTAAAAACCCTGACCAATCCATTGGACTAGAGCACCCAGCTGTCAAGTTTGAAAACGGAGCATACCTAGACAAGGAAGGGACAATATATGTAGTCACCAATCACCCAGATAGGACAGATGAATTTGGGAATGTGATCTCAGAAGCGAATTTAGGTGACCTGGAGCAAGGAAACATGGGTGTAGAGCCTAGGACCCCTCGAGGAAAATCTGTTCTTACTAGAATCCTCAATCCCGAGTGGGTTCCCCAGGACAACAAGAGTATAGATCTGCTTCTAAACCGAGAGACCGACGAAGCCTTTTGGAGGTATAGATCTGATCGGCCAAATGATATAGGAACAATCATGATCTATGAGTTTAAAGATCCAGACAGCCCAGGAAGAGTGACCTACCTAGATCACGCTTCAGAGAGGATCTTTGTGGTTACAGAACATGACAGGCATGCTTATACTTGGAAGGGTGAATTCGTTTTCCCCCAACCAAGATCGAACGTGTCCCATGGTCACCATGGGGCTGGAACATCCCAAGCTCATGGAACTCAAAGAGACAGAAGTAGAGATAGGCCAAAAGTAAGCTTTGCCAACCCACGGGGCAGAGAAAGAACGAGGACGGAAACAAATAGAGTAGAACCTGAGGTACTTAGAGATCCTAGGAATCAAAGAAATGCGGATGAGTTCCCTCTACCACGACCTAGAGAGCACACAAGGACTTTGAGACCGACTCAGCTAGTTAAGCCCATGAAGAACTACTTCGATGGCACTGGAGATCCATACGATCATGTGGCTGAGTTTAGGCAAGTCTTGAGAGTTGAGCAAGTGGAAGATCTGTTCACGTAGTACAATGCCTTTGGTCTAACCCTTAGGAACACTACCCTGACATGGTTTCAACCACTAAACGAAAGGTAGTTCTGGAGCATAGACCAACTTCTAGAGGCATTCATTATCGAATTCTCTAAAAGTGGCATAAGACATAACACTTCCTCGCTGATTCACAGCTTCAAGCAAACCCCTCAAGAAACCGTGAGACTTGTTGGAAGAAGATTTAGGCAATACCTGGAGAGATGCCCTATCCCTGAGTTACCCACGCCAGCTAAGCAAGTGGCTTTGTTCTTGGATGGATTGCTAAGTTCCAAATTGAGATCCTATGTGTACTTGAAAGACCCTAGGACTATAGAAGAGTGTGTACGCATGTGCATTGACATCGAAGATAACCTAGGGGAAGAACTAGAGCTTTCCAAAATCTACAAAGACTCAGATAGTGCCTCTAGCCTCTCTTCCTCGCAATCCACATCAATTGAGGAACTTGCAGAGAAAGTAGCTCAGAAATTAGGTGTCACTAGCAAACAGATCCCAAGGTTTGCCCCTATGAAAAGATGCTATACTTGTGGTGGCAACCACATGGCGAATGTATGTCCCATTATGGCTCAACCCCAAGTAAATCCTAGTAGCCAGTACTACACCATAGAACGGAGGTACACCAATCACACCGCGCAAGATTGCCCCTACAATAAGCAAATCGTTAGGCACACGTACCCACAACCATACCCTCAACAAGGCAGATACCAGAGTCCATACCCACCACAACAGTATACTAGGCCTCAGCAAAACTACCAACCGCAATATCAGGCCCAACTGAGACCCCAGCCTGTGATAGCACAACAACCCCCTGCTCCAGCTAATGTGATTCCGGTAAAGTATGCTGCTGCAGAAGAAAACCTGAATAGAGCTATAGTCCCTGTAACACCATTGCTTTCAGAAAGTGATCCCAGTGACCATAGCTTCGATTCTACACATTTTGATAGTCCCCAGGCTTACTACATGCAATCTCCTGAACATGGTGAGTCCTATTATAGGGAAGAGCCAAATGAACCTAGTTGGGAGTCAGATTACACAAACGTCATGTACGCAAACCCCAACCCTAGACCTCAACTTAGGCAAGTAAGACCCCAATTCCCTAGAGGACCATGCTACAGATGTCAGGGAGATCATCTCATTCGTGATTGTCCCTTGCCTCCACCTACACAACCCCAATCAGTGATGATCCAGGGCTATTGCCAGGAGTGTGGAAAGGAGCATCTCTTACGAGTCTGCCCAAAGAATCCTAATAATATGCCGAAAATCACTCCTATCAATGTTATTGGGTTAGTTGTAGACTCCACAGGGAGTGTGACTTCCACTGCACCAGTGCAAGTGATCACAAGAGCCCAAGCACTGCAGCAAAACCAAGGTGTAGGTCAAGAAAAGAGCCCCGAGGTGAGTGAAACAGAGAGCATGACCAAGAAGAGGACCAGAGCTTGGAGAGATAGTCGTGAAAGAATGAAAAGACAATGGGCAAAGAAAATGAGTGAACTTGAGGAAAGCCTAAGGGAAACCAAAGCCAGGATAACCGAACTCACAGCTCAAACTCCCTCTCACACTGCCCCACCTCCGCGCCTCTCCCTCCCCCCATACACCCACCATCTCCCATTCCCCCACCTCCCACTTCACCATTTTCTAGCACCGCATCCACACTTCCATTCCCCTTCCCTTCTGCATTCAACACCTTTCCCGCATCCACCCCTATTAATAATGTATTTAATAATATGTATCAGTGTATGTCGCAACTACAACAACACTACCAACATCTTGATGACCAACATACGTGACTCTTTCGAAGCCATGAGGAACTTCAACTACGATTCATTGATCTCGAAAGGGAAAAGCGGCTACTACAACAACAACATGCCACTTTACAGGAACAACACGAACAGTTAGTAGCCAACCCACCCCAGTCAGATGCAGAAGAAAGGAAACAAATGGATGATTTGCTGCACTCCCAGATAACGGAGAATCTCGAGCTCAGACGCAATGTGGCCCTCCTACGAAAACACATGTCTACAACACTCGAAGAGAATAAACGGCTGCAGAAACAGAATGAAGAGAACTTGGAAGCAGCAATGGAGGGTTCCCCGCAAGAAATCGACCCAGAGAAATTCAAGGCCATTCCCTCAGAGAATATGGAAATTGTGTTAGAAACCCATGCAGATCTCCTGGAAGCCCATGCAACATTAGAAAGAGAAAGAGATGACCTATTAAAGCAGCTGGCAACCCAGCATGAGTCACCCAGCAAAGTCACAACCGCAGTTGACACGTCTGAAGAAGTCAAAAAACTCATAGCAGAACTAGAAGAATTACGAAGTAAAGTCATGCAATATGAGCGTCAACCCTCTCCACTTGTAGAACCGGAACCTGAAGACTTAGTACCCATTGAAGTAGAGGAAACCTTCGAAGACCCATATGTTCCCATGCCTGCACTAGGGGGCAAGCAAACAGAAGAGGGTATGGACACCATCAAGATCGAGGCTCCTGAATGGATGCAGAGGTTAGAGAAAGTGGCCAGAACCCATGATGATAGAGTGGCAGTTCAGATAGCATCTATGTCACGCTTGGAAGAGGTAGACATAAAATCGGATTACTTTAAGAACCTCTCCCATCATATGTGGATCGGCACATCCGACGATTTGTATGTTCCTTTCTGCGTCTTAATGGCGGACTACAATGCCAAAATCAAGCAACACACCTCAAAAGAACCAACCTCGGCTACATAGTTTGCACCGGACGACATCCCAGCAAGTGCCAAGCAGGGCAATATACATCAACCGCCGTGGAGGATCCGTCTACTGGAAACCTACCCAGAGATGGTAAGAACATGGAATAACATGCCTTTGTACATCAAATACAACCCATGCTACTGCCCTGTATTTCGAAGAAGGTCGTGGCCGGAATACACAAAAACTGTGCTGACAACCAAAGGATGTGAGAAATGGCTCAATTATGTCTATTTAGCACCACCTAAAGGCCAACCTACCATCGGCTATATGATTTCGAAGATTTGGCATTGGGGGGTCAGGTTTAAAAATGTACCAGATGTCATGGCCCAAATGTGCCTTAAAATTTTTGAACTCATGTTGGTCACCTTCAGGACTTTCAAGAATGTCAAGGAACCTCATCTGTCTGCTCTTGGATTTAATGAAGGTAATCAGGACCTTGTCTACGACATGAGCGCAACACCATCTATTAATGTTGTATATGCATGGCACGTGCGTATCAAGTATCTACCAGCCTGCTTCAAACAGACGTTTGAAGAAATGTTTGTCACGGGATTCTGGGAATATCATTCAGAGATATTCATTCCCAGACCATCACATTTATTGCAGTTGTTTGCAGTGGAATAAGCTCTTAATTCAGAAAAGTTACATATACCACATCCAGAGGTTCCCGGGTCGGTAGATTGGGATGCTCTACTCACGGACTTGGCCAAAGGGTTGCGGATTGCAGAACATCACTTAGCACAAGACGTTGTTGAGTACTACATCCAACGACCCACCCAACAAGGGTCTGTCAGGGACGACAGTCACGAGAGAGGGGGGGGTGTTGGAAATGAAGGACTCACAAGGCAAGGAAGCTTACGAAGGGAGTCAGAGAGAAGAGAAAGTACAAGCAGACAGAGCAGTCAACGACGATCTGGCAAGTAGGCCAATATTTTCTAACGCATATAAAAGAGGTGGACACACAAGGAGAAGGAGCAAGTAGGGAGCTCCAGGAAATGTATGTCAAAATGTTAATAGAAACCCCTACAAAAATAGTGATTTTCATCACTAAAAACACAGATAAAGATAGACGCAGACAGAGAGATAGAGAACTCAAATTCTCAGATTACCGAGCATAATGCAGTTATAATGATGGTGCTATCCACCCATGTGCTCCGAATGTGGAGCTTAGATGGCGATCTAGATGGACTCTAGATGAAGGGCTTACTAGTGCGCAATGCTATGTAAGGCTCAACCTGGGCCATGCTTATATAGCTTTTACAAGGCGGTTCGGTATAGATAAACATAGTTGGGAGATACAAAATAGTCGGTAAAATATATGATCCGAAAATATCTCCATGACCAGAAGTCCTACCATCTCAGCCCTACGGGCCGGGGGGATAGGCCCCTCGAACCCCGTGGAAGGGGAAAAGCCCACCTCTCAACTCCCCCCATTAAGGTTCTATGGGGAAACCACACAACACCACAGGGCCTTTATTTTCACATTAAATGGCAACCCAATGGCCTCAAAGTTTATGCCCTACCTAACCTAATGGCTAGGCTCACAAAGATCATCTACAACCATCAACGGTCACACATAGACCTCATCTAACTTGGAAGTTAGGGTTCCACAAATGTCCAAGCTCTCATAATGGCTTCTCCTCATAATGGGGGCATTACAACTTAGAGCACCATGGATCATTTGTGGTCACATGAGGGTGGAGTATTGAGCATATATAAGAGTTTATCAATCAAGCATCTTTTTTATCATTGTGTCATGAGCATCCTCTGTTGTGATTGATACATCTACTCATTCTTGCTCTACACTTGGACTACTTCAAAAGTACTATAAACTACTTATGCTTTTAAATCTTTTTGATGTGATACCTTGGGACTTAAATTTGTTTGCATAACTTGAAAAATGTACCCACATATCACTATTTGGATTAGAGAATCCTACAACATTATTACCCATACTAAAAAGATGTTCTTTTATTTGAGTTGAATTACGATGTCCACAACATTATCATTGTATTGTGGAAGTAGTTTTACCCTCTTGATGAATAATTACACATGAACATTATTTTCCCTTTCTCATACTGTATGCTTTAATGAAGAATTTATATCTACAAAAAGAAAACATAAATTAATATCAAAATAAGATATAAATTCCACTAAATGTATATCTTAAAATATATAGAAATTATTTTGAATCTCTCTTAAAGTTTTAAATCTACTAATCTATGTATTTATCTACTTATCTATTTATATTTACATATCTACCTATCTACCCATCTACCTATCTACCTATGTATTTAACTCACAATCATACACACATATACACATGCACATATTGTTATGAAGAAAAATTTAATGTTGATTAGATAATCACAACAGATTCTAACCCATAATCATATGCACACATACACTTACACATACTATTGTGAAGCAAGAATCAATGTTGAGTCTGAAAATCAAAATAGATTTTAATTTACAATCATACACACACATACACTTACACATACTATTGTGAAGTAAGAATCAATGTCGATTCAGACAATCACAATATAAAAAAGAAGATAAAACCTTTTCCAAAAAATCACAATAGATTTTAATTCACAATCATACACATACATACACATACACATACTATTGTGAAGCAAAAATCAATGTTGAGTCAAACAATCACAATATATTCTTACTCACAATCATACATTCACATATACATGCATATACTAGTAAGAATCAATACTGATTAAAATAATCACAATACAATCATACATGCACATACACATACATATACTACTCTGAAGTAAGAATCAATGTTGATTCAAACAATCACAATAGATATTCACTCACAATCATACACACACACATACACATACACATACACATACACATACACATACACATACACATACACATGCACATACACATACACATACACATACACATACACATACACATACACATACACATACACATACACATACACATACACATACACATACACATACACATACACATACACATACACATACACATACACATACACATACACATACACATACACATACACATACACATACACATACACATACACATACACATACACATACACATACACATACACATACACATACACATACACATACACATACACATACACATACACATACACATACACATACACATGCACATACACATACACATACACATACACATACACATACACATACACATGCACATACACATACACATACACATACACATACACATGCACATACACATACACATACACATACACATGCACATACACATGCACATACCATACACATACACATACACATACACATACACATACACATACACATACACATACACATACACATACACATACACATACACATACACATACACATACACATACACATACACATACACATACACATACACATACACATACACATACACATACACATACACATACACATACACATACACATACACATACACATACACATACACATACACATACACATACACATACACATACACATACACATACACATACACATACACATACACATACACATACACATACACATACACATACACATACACATACACATACACATACACATACACATACACATACACATACACATACACATACACATACACATACACATACACATACACATACACATACACATACACATACACATACACATACACATACACATACACATACACATACACATACACATACACATACACATACACATACACATACACATACACATACACATACACATACACATACACATACACATACACATACACATACACATACACATACACATACACATACACATACACATACACATACACATACACATACACATACACATACACATACACATACACATACACATACACATACACATACACATACACATCCACATACACATACACATACACATACACATACACATACACATACACATACCATACACATACACATACACATACACATACACATACACATGCACATGCCACATACACATACACATACACATCCACATCCACATCCACATACACATCCACATCCACATCCACATACACATCCACATACACATCCACATCCACATCCACATACACATACACATACACATACACATACACATACACATACACATACACATACACATACACATACACATACACATACACATACACATACACATACACATACACATACACATACACATACACATACACATACACATACACATACACATACACATACACATACACATACACATACACATACACATACACATACACATACACATACACATACACATACACATACACATACACATACACATACACATACACATACACATACACATACACATACACATACACATACACATACACATACACATACACATACACATACACATACACATACACATACACACATACACATACACATACACATACACATACACATACACATACACATACACATACACATACACATACACATACACATACACATACACATACACATACACATACACATACACATACACATACACATACACATACACATACACATACACATACACATACACATACACATACACATACACATACACATACACATACACATACACATACACATACACATACACATACACATACACATACACATACACATACACATACACATACACATACACATACACATACACATACACATACACATACACATACACATACACATACACATACACATACACATACACATACACATACACATACACATACACATACACATACACATACACATACACATACACATACACATACACATACACATACACATACACATACACATACACATACACATACACATACACATACACATACACATACACATACACATACACATACACATACACATACACATACACATACACATACACATACACATACACATACACATACACATACACATACACATCACATACACATACACATACACATACACATCCACATCACATACACATACACATCCACATACACATACACATACACATACACATCACATACACATACACACATACACATACACATACACATACACATACACATACACATACACATACACACTACACATACACGTACACGTACACGTACACGTACACGTACACGTACACGTACACGTACACATACACATACACATACACATACACATACACATACACATACACATACACATACACATACACATACACATACACAACATACACATACACATACACATACACATACACATACACATACACATACACATACACATACACATACACATACACATACACATACACATACACATACACATACCATACACATACACATACACATACACATACACATACACATACACATACACATACACATACACATACACATACACATACACATACACATACACATACACATACACATACACATACACATACACATACACATACACATACACATACACATACACATACACATACACATACACATACACATACACATACACATACACATACACATACACATACACATACACATACACATACACATACACATACACATACACATACACATACACATACACATACACATACACATACACATACACATACACATACACATACACATACATACACATACACATACACATACACATACACATACACATACACATACACATACACATACACATACACATACCATACACATACACATACACATACACATACACATACACATACACATACACATACACATACACATACACATACACATACACATACACATACACATACACATACACACTACACATACACATACACATACACATACACATACACACATACACATACACATACACATACACATACACATACACATACACATACACATACACATACACATACACATACACATACACATACACATACACATACACATACACATACACATACACATACACATACACATACACATACACATACACATACTATTGTGAAGTAAGAATCAATGTTGATTCAAACAATAACAATAGATTTTCACTCATAATTATACATGCACATACACATACACATACACATACACATACACATACACATACACATACACATACACATACACATACCCATACACATACACATACACATACACATACACATACACATACACATACACATACACATACACATACACATACGCATAGCATTGTGAAGTAAGAATCAATATTCATCAAACAATCACAATATATTTTCACTCAGAATCATACACTCCTATAGACATACACATACTATTGTGAAGTGAGAATCAATGTTAAGTCAACAATCAGAAGCAATAATAACATTGCAATTTGATAGATCATGAACTGTACATCTATCATCAACAAATTTCACAACCAAGCCAATCTTGGCTAATGCAGAAACTGATAACAGATTCTTCTTGATCCCTGACACAAATAAAGCATCTGAAAAGGTGAAAGAACTACCATCAGCAGTAGTCAGAATGATCTTACCAACTCCCATAACAGGATAAGAGGAGTTGTTGGCGCATGTGACAGTATTCCTTGTAGGGACAGGCTCGAGTGAAGAGAAGAAACTGCGCTGTGAGGTAATATGTTTGGTCACCCCACTATCAAAGTACCAAATACCAGAGTCCACTGCAGACATGCACTGCTCATGAGAAGATGGGTCAAAATTGCAAACAGTAGTAAACACCCATTCTTCTTCCTTCACAAGATTAGCAGACTCTATTTTTGGTGTAGAGGCTTCTGCAACAACCATTCCAGCCTCCTTTTTCTTTGCCTCTTTTGCAGCCAGTTTTGGACAGTTCTTTATGATATGATCATTCCCTTTATAGTACTTGCAAAACAACTTCTTCTTTTCTGATTTCTTCTCATCTTTATCCTGGTTCTTCGAATGTGCAACATTTGCAGATTTTTGCTTACTAGTAGAAGAGCTCCATTTTCCTTTGCCCTTCTGACTAGCCAGGAAAGCTTGATCTGCAACACGCATAATGAACCTATTCTACGTGGACTGATCTTCCTGTAACAGAACAGAGATTAACTCCTCAAATGACAAGGCATTTGGATTGCCTTTCATCATCAATCGAAGAGTAGAAGCAAAACTCTGATATGAATCAGGAAGACCATTCAAAACGGTCTGCACAAGTGAGCTATCTGGTATAACCTCATCAACAAAAATCAACTGTTCCTTCAAGTCTTTGATCTTTGTTAGAAAATTGTCCATAGAATCACCTTCATTCATGTGCTCACTCTCCAACTGTTTTCGGAGGTAAGCAACACGAGTCTCATTCCTAGCCTGGTACAATGTGGTAAGTGTATCCCAAGCATCCTTTGTTGTTCTGTAAGAGCGAATGTGAGGAATAATAGCACGTTTGATAGACAAAGCTATCAATGCTTGTGCTTGAGCATCTCTGCCATCCCAATGAATTTGCTCTGCAGTAGGTGCAACAGAAACAACAGCACCGAACAGGAATCTACAGAATATCATCTTTGACACCATCCCCATCAGCTTCAGCACTTGTATTTGCAGTACCTGTAGTCGTAGGTGTAACAGGACGTCTTTCAATACCTTACACAATGTTCCAGAGTCCTTTTGCAACCAATACATGTGGCATCATATAAGCCCATAATGGGTAGTTGGTACCATCCAACTTATCCTCAATAGCCAACATACGGAATACATCACTGCTTTCAACCATGGCCGGTGACTAAAATACCTTGATGCAGAAAATTGATTGTATCTCAAAAAGTTGAACGGAACTGCCCAGACAAGTTCTGCTAAACCTGTAGCGGACTTGGAGACGCTTATACTGGCGAATAGAAACAGGTATATACCTTTGGCACAAAAAGATGAAATAGCCTGCACAAGCACTACGATAGTGCATTCGGAGGCCGAAACGAGCTCAGATCGCGATTTTGCAAAGCTGTTTTGATCTTTGAAACACCCTGAGTATGCTCACCAAATTTCATGCGAATCTGAGACTGCAACCGGAGGAGTGTCGACGACGCCCTAGATGAAGCGACGACCTGCTCTGATACCAATTGTTGGAGTTAGACGTCTGCGGAAGCACGCGAACATCACAAGGAAGAAGAAGAAGCTTGGAGCACAACACACAAGACTGAATGTATTACTAGAGAATGTACAAAGATAAGTAGCCCATTAGGGCAATAGGCATATTTACAAGCTGGGGGAAAAAAACCTCCTAAAGAGGGAAAAAAGTGCCCGGCGGTCCTAGAGTGTTCACACACATCACTACCTAAATATATCAACATCTCTCATGCATATGCAAATGAGAAAAATAGAGTGAATAGGTGAATATGGAGATTTTTTTTTTTTTTGGGATGTGAGAAGATGATCTAAGGGTGAAGGAGGAGTTTAGAGAAGGTGAAAACACAAAAAAAAAAACAACACCAAAAACTAAAATTAATTACCTTCCAATGCCGATTCTCACTATACTCTTACCATCAAGCGTTCGTCCTAGAACTCGATCCCCGACAATGGCGCCAAATTCGGTGTTTTTCTAGACAAGGATAAGCACCATGTCAAGAACCTCCACCTCCTTAATTTTCAATCCATGGAAGAGATAGGAGTGATGTGAATATCGTGAATGGATGAAGTGAGTGAAGATGATGGTGAGAAACATGTGACTCCATATACACATACACACACACATGGTAGAGACAACCAAGATACAATGGAAGGTCATGAACACACTCTATTACTCAAGAACACTCTTGCAAGCTCTCAAATAGACTACAAGCTCATACAAGCCAACCTCAAAAATTAGCTCTCTAGCTCTTTTTCTAGTTTCTAGACTAGCTTTGGCTGGTTTCAAACCTAGTGTCTAGCATAGTTGAAAATTAGCTTCTTCGAGTTATTTGGAGGTCCAAATGAGGTCTTAAAATAACCAAAATTGGTATGACTGTTCTACCTAGGCTCCTCAAGCTTGAGAACTCCTTGGCTTGCACAAAATGGAGCTGCTAAATACAAAATTGGGTGTTCTATGCTACATATATTACACCATTTGAAGTTTCAAGAGAATATCATGAAGCATATTTCTTGAAAAAAATGAAATTTCTATCCCTTGCAACTCACTGCATTCCCATCTTTACATGTTACCTATGCATCAATGCATGTGGCTATTGTCCGATGTACTGCCAACATTCTCCATGAATGTATCCCTTCTTTAAGAATGGTTGCCTGTGTGATTTACCAAATTCACAAGCACTACATATCTAGATCATGTGATGTTTGGAGATATTTGGTAGGCCAAGTACACTCTGATCCCTATTGATTTGCTTCAGAGCCCTTTCACTATGTGAGCTAACCTCTTGTGCCAAATTTCCAAATGTGATAGAGTTTGGCTACCATAATTGAACAATGCAATATTTTTGGTATCTTGGAGTTCAAATGTAAATAATCTACTTGATTTTTCCCCTCAGGCTATCCTCTTGAATCCTTGATGTGGATCCTCAACAAATGCTCCATTCTTTGTGAATCTGATGTGCAGTCATATCAACAATCTAACTTGCACTTATGAGGTTTTTGATTATAGTTGGCACATACAATACCTTGCTCAATAGGTTCATATTACCATCTGAAGTTTTCACATTGCCCATCTTCTCCACTAGATGCCTTGTGTCATTTCCTATTTGGACTTCATGTCTATTTCTTGGATCCTCCAAGTCTAAGAGTAGAGCTACATTCCCTGCTACATGATTTGAGCAACATGAGTCTATATAGAATACATTTTCATCTCCTTTACCTTTCTTCACAATCATATTCATCAAAAGAAGTGAATCTTCTTGAGTTTGATCATCTGCATAATTCTTGTAGTCTTTCCTTCCTCTCTTTCCTCCTTGATAGTTATTGTTGTTGTAACCATTGTTGTTGTTGAATCTACCTCTTGAGCATCCATAGCCTCCTTTGTTGTAACCTCTTCCTCTTTGATTTTTAGGATTTGTGAAACAATTCTTAGTAATGTGATTAGTTAGGCCACATATGGCACATGGAGAGGAGCTTTGAGTTCTCCGCCTACCTTGTCTTCCTCTTCTCCCTCTTCGTCTTGAGCCTCTACATCTACCTGCAAAGTTTGCATGAGAGGTGTTGCCCTCATCATTAGACTTTTTACCTTTGCCTTTGCTATCTATCTTCTTGTTCTTATCTATATGGAGAGAGAAAAAGATTGATAACCTTTTGATTTGTTCCCGTTTCTTCATAATCTTTGCCTCATGTGTGAACAATTGTCCCATGAGGGTGTTGAAATTGTAGGAGGATATGGTGGATAATCACAAGAGATGAATTGGTGCAGCTAAAACCTACTTCACATCTGCTATAAGTGATGGCTAAAGAGTGTTGTGGGCCTCCTTAGCTAGCCAATAAGCATAAATGGTCACATATGTTGTTTGGAACATGATGCACAAATGATAGAATAAAAATAGATAGGTAGGCATAAGATCCAAGTTCCAAAACTTGCTATTTTGGTTGAGACACCTACGTAAAGTTTTACTCAATTCTTTGAGTACAATAGCAATTAGTAAAATTACTTTTGGGGAGCTTCAATTAGCTTAAAAATCTACCATTCATGAGTGGAACCATCTAAAATGATAAACTATATGCAAAGAATTATGTTTAGCAAGTTCAACATACACCCCGACTTGTATGGGCCTTGACAGTCACAAATGAGTGAGCATTAATTGAATGATATCCAACGATCAAACAAACCAATATCAATGAATCTTTGTAGGATCAAAGTAGACAATATGTTCAAGATTTCATGCTTTAAATCACATGAAATGATGCACTACACAGTGAGAGCCAGCTTAGACAAATTCATTGTTCTGATGGAGTGTGGCATAGATGTGAGAGTAGGAAGTAATGAACATGTATGTATTGATTCAAGTAAAATTACAATGCCATTGTCAATAAGGCGTTGCTCAATGAGTGAGGAATGAGTGAGCTATGGTATAAGATTGTCTTCTCAATGAAAGTACACAGATATGATCTCTCAACCTTGAGATGCACGCGAATATAACTCAATGAGTGAGGAATGAGTGAGCTATGGTATAAGATTGTCTTCTCAATGAAAGTACACATATATGATCTCTCAACCTTGAGATGCATCAGAATATAACTTTATATGTATGTCAAAAGTAAATGGGTAGAATAATCCCTCATTCATTGTACCCTTTAGATAATTAAACACCCTCTTTGCAGCTTCCATGTGTGGCTTCCTTGGTACATGCATGAATTGACTCAATGTACTCACAGCATATGCAATATCCACTCTTGTCAAAGTAGCATAATTAAGACTACCCACAAGTTGTTGATACCCTGTATTATCTTCAAGTAGTTCACCTTCATGTGAACTCAACTTATGATTGATCTCCATAGGAATACCTCCATCTTTAGTGTTTTCCATCTTAAACTTTACCAACATATCATGTATGTACTTCCTTTGTATGATGAATATACTTGAATATGTATACACAAGTTCTAAGCCAAGGAAATAAGTTAACAACCCTAGATCACTCATTTTGAATTACTTCATCAATTGAGCCTTGACCTGCTTGGTACCATCAGAATCATTACCTATAATAATGATATCGTCTACATAGACACACAAGTAGATGACCTCTGATTTATTCTTCTTCACAAATAAAGAAGATTCTGCCTTGCTTGCCACAAAGCCTTGATCTTGCAAATAGGTAACAAGTCTATGGCTCCAAACTCTAGGAGCTTGCTTGAGACCATAGAGTTCTTTTCTAAGCTTGCATACATACCTTGCTTTCTCTTCATCTTCAAAACCTGGTGGTTGTGCCATATATACTTCTTCTAATATCTAGCCATTTAAAAATGCATTCTTGACATCTAACTGATATAAATTCCAATTTTTGGATCAAGAGTTACCGAGACCCTGATTGTTGGAATCTTTGCCACAGGTGAAAATGTTTCTTCATAATCTACTCCATGTATTTGGGCAAATCCCTTTTCCATTAGTCTTGCCTTGTACCTACTTATAGAACCATCAGAGTTCTTTTTAACTTTATATATCCACCTTGAACCAATTACCTTCATATGTGGTTTCTTGGGAACTAGGTCCCAAGTGTGGTTTTCCTGGAATGCTTCCACTTCCTCTTGCGTGGCTTCTCTCCACCCTTTCTTCTTCCTAGCCTCTTTAAATGAAGAAGGCTCCTCTACCATTGAATCTTTAGTGATGTATACAAAGTGCTTTGTGACTAAGGATGTATGATATCCATACTGTTGAAGCTCAAAGTCAAGGACAAAGCATGGAAGCACATCAAAAGGTGGACACACAAGGAAAGGGAGCAAGTAGGGAGCTCCAAGAAGTGTATGTCAAATTTTCAGAAGAATCCCCTACAAAAATAGTGATTTTCATCACTAAAAACCATTGTAAATACCATTATCTATTTTTATAACTCCATTTTGTTCAAGCCGAGGAGTCCATGAGCTTGAGGAGTATTAGAACTATCATCCTACCAATTTTCATAATGTTTAGACTCCGTTTGAGCCCTCAAATAAGCCCTGGAACCTAATTTTTAACTAGGCCGGACACTAGGTCTGGACAAGGTCAAAACTAGTCAAAAAACTATAAAAAGAGCTAGAGAGCTCATTTTTGAGGTTAGCTTGTTAGAGAATAGAGCTTTTGTAAGAGAACTCTTTTGCAATCGAAGCTTTCCATTGTTCCTCTCTTTGATCTTACTTTGTGCGCGTGTGTGTGTATGTGTGTGCATGTTTGTGTGCTTTCACTCACGCACTTGTGCCTTCACTTGCTCGTGGTCTTCATACCGGTCCTCATGTCTCCGCGGATTGACAAGTAAAGGAGGTGGTGCTTACGCTTGAGCTACACCAAATTTTGGCGCCGTTGCTGGGGAGAGAGCTTCGAGGACGAGCGTTGTGATGGTAAGATCGTAGATTTGCGACGTTGGAAGGTAAAAAAACTGTCATTTCAGTTCATTTTCTGTTTTTTTTTCTCTTCATCTTCATCATCATCATCATCATCATCTCCACCTTCTCCCATCTTCTTCTTCATAGAAATTTCTTGTTTGTTAGTGCATTTTCACCATTTTCATACCATTTTTCATGCATTATTGTGTGGGAAGGAGTTAGGAGGTGCAAGGGAGAGCAAGTGCTATGTTTTTTCATGATTTTCTGCTCATACGGAGCTCGCCATTGCTCAAAAATTTGAATTTCCCGCGAAAAAACGCGATTCTGTGATGAAAATCGCGATTCTGTGAAAATTCAAAATTTTTTTAAAAAATCACGATTTTCTGTTTTCTCGCCTAAAAGTTGGCTAAAAGAATCACGATTCTGTGGTCATTCTCAGAAATCGTGATTTTGTGATTGTGCTCAAAATCGCGATTCTCACAAATCACGATTTTCAGCCAAAAAAATGCGATTCTGAGAATCACGATGTTGTGAAAACACGATTCTGTGAAAACATGATTCTGTAAAAACACGATTTTGTGAAAACACGACTTTGTAAAAAAAACACGATTCTCTGAGACAAAATCGCGATTTTCATGTCAAAAACACGATTCTGAGAAAACACGATTCTGTGGTTGTGCTCAAAATCGCGATTCTCACAAATCACGATTTTCAGCCAAAAACACGATTCTGTGAGAACACGATTTTCTAAAACACGATTTTATGAAAACACGATTCTCTGTTGACAATCGCGATTTTATGTCAAAAAAACACGATTCTAAGAACCACGATTTTGTGAAAAACACGATTTTGTGAATCACGATTCTGTGGTCATTCTCAGAATCACGATTCTATGATTGTGCTCAAAATCGCGATTCTCACAAATCACGATTTTCAGCCAAAAAAATGCGATTCTGAGAATCACGATGTTGTGAAAACACGATTCTGTGAAAATACGATTCTGTAAAAACACGATTTTGTGAAAACACAACTTTGTAAAAAAAAACACGATTCTCTGAGACAAAATCGCGATTTTCATGTAAAAAACACGATTCTGTGGTTGTGCTCAAAATCCCGATTCTCACAAATCACGATTTTCAGCCAAAAACACGATTCTGTGAGAACACGATTCTCTAAAACACGATTTTATGAAAACCCGATTGTTTGTTGACAATCGCGATTTTATGTAAAAAAAACACGATTCTGAGAACCACGATTTTGTGAAAAGCACGATTTTGTGAATCACGATTCTCTGAAACAAAATCGCGATTTTCAAAAACACGATTCTGTGATCAACATCACGATTTTCAAAAACACGATTCTGTGCTCAAAATCGCGATTCCCACCAATCACGATTTTCAGCAAAAAACACGATTTTGTGAAAAAGGCGACTTTGTGAAAACACGATTCTCAAGGCTCAAAATCGTGATTTTCAAAAACACGATTCTGTGCTCAAAATTGCAATTTTCATAAATCACGATTTTCAGCCAAAAACACGATTTTGTGAAAACACGATTCTCAAGGCTCAAAATCGAGATTTTCAAAAAAAAAACACGATTCTATGCTCAACATCGCGATTTTCAAAACACGATTTTCTGCTCAAAATCGCGATTTTCAAAACACGATTTTCTGCTCAAAATCGCGATTTTCAAAACTCGATTTTGTGAAAACACAATTCTCAAGGTACAAAATCGCGATTTTCTTGAAGTTCACAAAATCGTGATTTTTTCCAAAAGGTCCTGTTTGCCTGTTTTGACCCCCAAGAGCCTGATTTGACATAACTTTTTCATCCAAAGTCCATTTTTTGAGCTCTATAGCTCATTGGAAAGCTCGTTTCGAATGCTACACGGGGACCAAGAACCCAAGGGGACTCCAAAGGATTTGTGAACCATACCAAGGGGAAATTTTGGACTCTTAGCCAAAGCTTATGAACCTGAGATCTGGTAGACACCTAGGAAAGGATAGACAAAGCATTAGATCTTCTCAATCCAGTGTCAACCACACAACAAAGTCTTGGGTAGAACAACTAAGTGGTTGTCATTACGTACTAAACTCTGACACAAGTGACTCAGAAATGTCTTTTAGCATGGGAAAATTTGCAGGTGGCTCAGGAACTGCCCATCTACAAACACCAGAAGGACCCTATAAGACACAATTGGAATATATTCGGACCAACCGATTAGGTGCTCCCATCTATGAGGATGGCCTGAGGCGATCAGTGGTCATCCAGATCAATCCTTTGGACTTGAACACCCGGTGGTCAAGTTCGAAGAGGGTTCATACATTGATAAGGAACGAACCATGTATGTGGTTACCAACCAACTAGATAGGACCGATGAGTTTGGAAATGTCATTCATGAGAATGAGATAGGAGACCTAGAACAAGGAAATGTAGGACAAGGACCCCAGACTCCTAGAGGTAAGTCAGTTCTGACCAGAGTGATCACACCAGACTGGATCCCTCAAGACAAAAAAAGCATAGAACTCTTCTTGAATAGAGAAACAGAGGAAGCCTTTTGGACATTCAAGCCAGATCAACCTAGCCAATTGGGCATAGTCATCATCTATGAATTCAAAGATCCTGAGATACCAGGCAAAGTTGTCTACCTGGATAACACATCAGAGAAGATATTCTTGGTAACAGAACATGATAGACATGCATATACTTGGAAGAGTGAATTGATTTTCCCTCCACCAAGATCCAATGTTTCCCATGGCCTCCAAGGAGTAGGATCATCCCACGCTCATGAAGCCCAGAGAGAAAGAACTAGAGAGAGACCTGAGGTAAGTTTTGCACACACCATGGGCAGGAATAGGTCAGGATTTGAAAATGAAAGACCTGAAAGAGAGAGACATCAAGCACATAGGCAACAAAGAGATGAACAAGATTTTCCATTCTCTAGACCCCGAGAGCACCCAAGAACCCTTAGACCCACTCAAGTGATCAAGGCAATGAAGAATTATTTTGACGAGTCAGGAGATCCTTATGATCATGTGGCCGAGTTCAAACAAGTGTTAAGAGCTAAACAGGTTGAGGATTTGTTCACCCATTACGAGGCATTTGGTCCGACTCTTAAGGGCACTGCCTTAGCTTGGTTTCAACCACTGAGTAGTCACAACTATCGCGATATAGGTCAACTGCTAGACGAATTCATTGTAGAATTTTCCAAGAGTGGTATCAGGCATAACGCTTCATCTTTGATCCACAGCTTCAAGCAGACACCCCAAGAAACAGTGCGACTAGCAGGTAGAAGGTTTAGACAGTACCTAGAAAGATGCCTTGCTCCAGAGCTACCCACACCAGCCAAACAAGTGGCTTTGTTCTTAGATGGCTTACTGAGCACAAAGTTAAGATCATATGTATACTTGAAAGAGCCTAGATCCATAGAAGAGTGCGTGCGGACATGCATTGACATAGAAGATAACTTGGGTGAGGAGTTAGGATTAACCAAACTCTATAAGGATTCAGATAGTTCTACTAGTCATACTTCAAAAATCTCCACAGAAATAGAGGAGATAGCTGAGCAAGTTGCCAAAAAGCTGGCAGTCCAAAATAAACAAACACAGAGAGTCACTCCATTGAATCGGTGTTATACTTGCGGAGGCGACCACATGGCTAATGTATGCCCATTGCACAACCAGAACATGAGAGAAAGGAATGCTCCATATTGCACTATTGAGAGAAAATATACGAACCACACGGCTCAAGATTGTCCCTATAATAGGCAGGTTGTTAGACAGAATTATCAACAACCTTACCAACCAGGTAGGTATCAAAACCAATACCAACAGCCATATTATAGACCACAACAGCAATATCATGCACAATATAGGCCACAACCAGTCTTGGGAAACCAACCACCAGCTCCTGCCAACGTGATTCTAGTCAAATATGCTGTGGGAGAGGAAAATCCAAATAGAGCATTGGTGCCACTAACCCCATTGATACCAGATAATGACTCTCATGCCCATAGTTCAGACTACTCCCATGAAGGTAGTCCACATGCTTATTATATAGAGTCACCTGAACATATTGAGATTTACTCGTATCAATATGAGGCACCACCTATGGAGCAAAATTGGGAGCCAGAATACTCCAATGTCATGTACACAAATCCTAACCCTAGGCCCCAATTGAGACAAATGAGACCACAAGCCCCTAGAGGATCTTGTTTCAGATGTCAAGGTGACCATTTCATTCGTGACTGTCCCCACCCACCATCTCCGAGTCAAGGACAGACTATCACAATACAGGCTTTTTGTCCTGATTGTGGCAAAGACCATCTCCCCAGAGATTGTCCAAGAAACCCCTCCAGTGCACCCAAGATTACACCCATTAATGTGGTAGGCTTAGTGGCAGATTCAAGTTCAAGTAGTAGCAATGTGGCTCCTATACAAGTTGTCACTAGAGCACAAGCCTTAAAACATGACAAACCAGCAGAACAATCAGAGTCGAGTGAATCAAGAGAGCCTAGTAAGAGGAAAACAAGAACATGGAAGGATACCAGAGAGAAGGCCAATCGCAAGTGGAATAAAAAGTTATCGGAACTAGAAGAAAGCTTAAAAGAAGCGAAAACAAAAATAGAAGACATTGCATCTCAAAGCCCCTCGCATGCCAAAACTCCATCCACTCCACCTCATCCCACCCCACCACCTATTGTAAATAGACCGAAACCAGGGTCTGTTCTTGCAGATCCAACCCCAGAAGGCTTGGACATGATGTTCAAGGCCTACCAGGCTCGTCTTAAAGAAGGGCCAACAGCTGCAAATCTAGACAAGAGTTACCCTAGAGTGGATTTAGAGATTGAACGAATGAAAATGTGTATGAAAATGGTAGAACAAGCTCAAGCTATACTTGAGACTAGTCAAAAGTTCAATCAGACAAACTCTATCAAACCAGATTTGCATTTCCAAGGGTTACTAGAAAGATTAGAGCAGTTGGTAAACAAACCACAAGTTTCTTTACCTCCACAGGCTGAACTAGTTATTGAGCGAGGAAGCTCACCACCAATGGGAGCTTATGTTCCTGATTCCACGGATGTTGGAGTGCCTCCTTCAATTCAACAGTACTCTCAAGAGTTCTTACGGGAAATACAAGAAGAGAAATGGGCCAAGGAGAAGGATAACTCCCCTCCTATTCCTGAGATTGATGATCTTCATGATCAATTTCCCCAAGACATTCCATCTATTTACGGAGATGAAGAAGAACAACAAGAAGACAAAAGATTAGATTTTGAATCTAATACCCTAGAAGAACTGCCTCAATTTCCAGGCCCATGGGAATCTAAATCTCTCCAGATTAGAGCTCCCACAATACTGGTCAGACATGAAGACTCAGTGGTCCCAAGGAACACTGATGTCGTGAAGAACACTAAGGTTCAATGCCATCTCACTGTAGAAGAGCTGCTCAAAGCAAAACCCGAGCTATGGAATCATGTGAAGGATCAGGTTCCAGAACTTGAGTCCAATATGCCAAAAACAGGCTCTAAGCAAAAAGTACCAGAGATACCTCTAGACAAAATAGGGGACATGTGTGAGGGTGAAGAAGGTAATACTTATCTTCCAATCACCTACCAAGGTTACACAACGAAAGCAATCATAGATTCAGGTGCTGGTGTTGCTATTGCGACCACCTCCTTGTGGAAGCAATGGGGCAAGCCCACATTAAGACCAACTAGAATGAAGCTTCAAATGGCCGACGGTCATTTCGAAAGACCTCTAGGATTGCTCGAAGGGATAACTCTAACCACTTGTGGTGTGGATTTTGAACATACATTTGCTATATGTGACTTTGAGAAAAATAACGTCTATGAGATGATCCTAGGAAGACCCTTCCTACGACAATTGCAAATAGTACAGGATTGGGGAACCAACTCCTTGTACTTACAACACTTAGGGGTCGCCACCAAGGTCAATTTGAAGGATTACTCCTTCAGAGATGTGCCACCCCTACAGTGGAATCCTATCCACAAAGCGAAAGAAGATTCCATCTCTGTGCATTCTGAAAGTTCACGTGATCCATCATGGCTGCACGAAGATACTCATTTGTGGATGTGCAAGGTCGCAGAGGAAGAGGAAAACGCTTGAAAGCGAGAGAAGAAGGAACTTCACCAGGAGATAGACCAGTTAGAGACCCAACCTACACACCGATGATCTTTCCAGATGAGGAATTTGAGCCTCATGGCTGGCCAGAAATCTTAGCCACCATGGACATTGCTGTCAATGAAGAACAATGGACACCTCATTGTGATGAGGAGGGTTATGATATCTGAGTGTTCATGTGTCAGCCCTTGCTAGAAGAATGTGACCCTGGTGATGTCATAGAAGAAGAAGAAGAGAATGATGATGATATAGAGTCCATTGTGATGGATAGTTGCTTTAACTCAGAGCAGCACTATCTAGAAGATATAGGAGTGTTCACCCAGAAAGAAGAAGAACCTCTCACAAGTATTAAAACGGTAAATTCAAAGGATGGAAGTGAGAGTAGTCAAAAGAAAAAGAAAAGAAAAGCAGTGAAACAAGAAGAGGAGGAATCATTGTTTGAAGTACCAGAAAACTTCAAGAAATATGAAGTTGATGACCGCAAAATTTTGGTACGAATGCCTAAGAGAGAGGCCATCATAGGAGAATCACATGATAATAAAGAAAAGACCAAGAAGATTGTAGTGACCATCAAAGAGAACGAAGAGAGATGCACATATATAGGAGATGACCTAAGTGCAAGAGAAGAAATGGAGCTTGTAGCTCTATTAAGGGAATATAGGGATGTGTTTGCATGGCCTTATAGAGACTTGAAAGGCGTAGATCCAAGAATTTGTTCTCATACTATCCCCATGACGGCTGATGCCAAGCCCACCAAACAGAAGCCCTACACATATAATGACACTTATGCAGCCAAGATAAAAGAAGAAATTGATAGGCTGATTGAAGCTGGGTTTATCTATGAGATTGAGCATACTGAATGGGTGTCCCCCATTGTAGTGGTGCCCAAGAAGAACGAGAAGTTGCAAGTGTGTATTAACCTTAAAAAAGTTAATGCCGCTACGATCAGAGATAGTTATCCACTTCCAATCACAGAACACCTATTGGAGCGTGTTGTAGGCAAGGAAGTTTATAGCTTCCTTGATGGGTTTTCAAGTTACAATCAAGTAGCCATTGCCCCAGAAGATCAACACAAAACAGCTTTTGCCACAGAATGGGGAATCTCTGCATTTCGTGTGATGCCATTTGTGCTCACCAATGCACCTGCAACATTCCAAAGACTCATGTGTCATGTCTTCAAAGAGTTCTTGCGAAAGAGCTTAGAAGTGTATGTGGATGATTTATGTGCTCATTTCCAAGAAAGAAGATTTCACATCCGTGAGCTCAGAAAAATCTTCAACAAGTGTAGAGAATATCGAGTGTGTCTGAACCCAGAAAAGTGTGTGTTCATGGTGCGTCAAGGTAAAATCTTAGGTCATATTGTTTCTAAGAATGGAATCTCGACAGATGAAGATAAGGTTCGAGCCATAGCGGAGCTGCCAAGGCCAAGGAATGTTAAGGAGGTACAAGCCTTTATGGGCCATTGTGGATATTACCGCAGGTTTATCCACATGTACGCAATCATAGCTAGACCCCTTTATGCCTTGTTGTCTAATTTTGAGTGGAACGATGAATGCGAGAATTCTTTCAATGAACTGAAGAAACGTTTGTGCACAGCACCAATACTGACCACTCCTGATTGGAATAAACCATTCCATGTCCATGTGGATGCATCCAATCACGCCATAGGATGTGTGCTAGCACAACCCACAAGTGAAGGAAACTTAGACTTGCCCATAGCATACGCTAGTAGGCAGCTCACCGCAGCTGAACGGAACTATACCACAACTAAACGAGAGGGCTTAGGCATGGTATATGCTGTGAAGAAGTTTAGAAACTATTTATTGGCCAACAAGTTCAAGTTTTTCACTGATCATCAAGCTTTGTTATATTTGGTCAATAAACCTTGCAATACTGGACGCTTAGTAAGATGGTTCCTCTTACTAATGGAGTATGACTTTGAAGTTGTTGTCAGGAAAGGTAGAACCCACCTTCGGGCAGATCACCTTTCTCGCATCACTTCAGGAGAGTCACCGCAAGGAGTGTCTGACGAACTACCCGATGCTTATCTGTTCAATTTAGAAGTTGTTCCTAAATGGGCAAATAAGTTGGTACCAGTCCTAACCTTCGGCCCTGCAAATAAGAATGTGAAAACATCACAAGAAGAAATTGTAAAATCACAAAAATATCACATATTAGCAGGAAGCATGTACAAACAAGATACTGAGGGTGTATTAGCTTGTTGTGTTGCGGACGATGAACATAGTAGTTGGTTGCAACAAGCTCATGAAGGATTACTAGGAAATCACTATTCTAAACAACGAACATTGCAGAATCTGAAGCGTTTAGGAGTGTATTGGCCTAGCATGGACAAAGAAATACATGAGTGGATTAAGAATTGTCCAATATGCAAAGAGAGACCACCAGTGGAGCATGCCACCCTTTATCAAGTGTCATTAATTCCTGATTGGAGTGCTCCATTGGTAGAGTTTATGAGATCGGGAAGATTACCCAAAGAGGCCAGTCTAGCAAGAAGACGAAGCATGGAGCAAGAGGCTCAAGGCTATGCCTTAGTAGGAGAGAACCTATACCGAAGAGGCAAAGATGGTTACTTAAGACTGTGCGTTCATGAATCAGACTATTTAAAGGTCTTAGAGACTGCACACAGTGGTGTTGCAGGTGGACATTTTGGTCCTGACCGAGTGATCAAGACCATTCTATTCTCAGGACTTTGGTGGCCCACTCTTCATATGGATGCACATACCTATGTGAAGAAATGTGACACATGCCAACGTGCACAATATCCAGTTAGAAAAGACAAGATGCCTTTGAGGCCAATGATGGGAGGGCGTGCATTTTCGAAGTGGGGCATAGACTTCATAGTTCCTATTAACCCCCCAGCTAGAAACTCCCATGTAGAATATATTATTGTAGCCACAGATTACCTTACAAAGTGGGTAGAAGTGAAAGCCACAACAAAGAATGATGCTCAGACTACGGCTAAGTTCTTATTCGAGAATGTGTTCACGAGATATGGACTACCAATAGAGTTGGTGAGTGATAGAGGCACACACTTCTTGAATGAAGTCATTGAAAATCTTCTCCAAGAATTCTTGGTGATACATAAGAAGTCTGCCCCCTATCACCCACAAGTTAACGGACAAGCCGAGAGCACCAATAAGATCGTCTGTAACGTATTGACAAAACTGGTAAATAATAAACGCTCTGATTGGGACAAGCAACTTCATCATGCTGTTTGGGCTTATCGAGTTGCCTACAAAACGGTACTCAACGCCACCCCATTTCAGATGGTCTTTGGACAGAATGTTGTGCTACCATTGGATTTCCTAATCCCAACTTTAAAGGTAGCACAAGAGCATGAGTGGAATGGACATGAGTTGTCCTCTAGGATCTTTGATCTACAACACTTAGGTGAGACGAGGCTACGAGCGGCGGCAGACATCTATGCTGCAAAGAAAAGACAAACGGCATACTTTGATGCACACATCAAAGATAAAGGATTGAAAGAGGGAGATCTAGTGTTGGTTTACACACTAAAACAACATGCCCGTAAGTTGGAAAAACAAGGATATGGACCCATGATCATTAACAGAATTTCCACTAGCGGTGCAGTTCAATTGGCTACTTTAGAAGGTGATATCTTGCCCAACTATATTAGTGGATGTAGAGTCAAGTTATACCAAGAACCTCTTACAGAGGATATGCTTATGAGACTCAACACTACTAAGAAGCGAAAAGAAGAGGAGTTAAGGGTGAGAGAAGAAGCACAAGCCGAGGCTAGAGAGTGCATAAGGCGAAATAAGTTAAGGCGACTAGGCCTAGATGTCAACTCAATAGCCCCAAAATATCACATGGATATGTGCCAAAAGTCAGGCATAGCGACTTCTCAAGTCATTGACCGAAGACCCTTTGTGACCATAGAGATAGGACAAGGAAAGGATGCAAGGATTGTGAAAGCATTGATTGACTCAGGTGCAGTAAGTAGTGCAGTTAGACTATCCTATTGCCAAAACTTGCAGTTGAACATCAATCCCATAGAAGCTTATCTCATAGGATTGGGAGGTGTGGAAACCCCTTGTTTGGGTGAGGTGGAACTTCCCATCTACCTGCAAGATGTTCCAATGAAAGTCAAAGTGCTAGTGTGTCAAGATGAGACCCTTACAAAACCACTTGTCTTAGGACAAGATTGGATTTATGACAATGCAGTCAACTTAAACCTAAGAAGTCAACTTCTTCAAGTTTGGGTCCAGGGACAATGCTTTACATTAGAACTAGAAAATGGCATGCTCACAAATCCAGATGTCACATCTTGTGGTTCTTCTAAGACTAATCATATGGAAGAAGATGTTGTATGTGTCAAAAGCTCTATGATGCAGAAGGAGTCAATCGTGGAAGAACAGGTTCGAAGGCGGGTGGATCTTTCTTCTTCTCCAAAGAATCAAGTAGCCACAGTAGTGAGTCCACCACACAGGCTAACACAACCGTTCACGACAACTGCTACATCAAATAGAAAGACACCATTTGACAAGAAAGTAGTTCTGAGTATGAAACAGATCTGGGTACGCAAAGGAGAGCAACCACCAGCCTTGCCCCCACAAAGCCCATCCAGGCAAGCCAACCAGGCCAAAAGACAAAGGGAGCAGCTCGGACAAGCTCAATCACAAGGTATCCAACAAGTTTGGGTGCCTAAGAAATTAGCTTCAGCTCAACAAGGGCGATTACAGATGTGGGTACCTAAGAAGTTCTTACATCCACAACAACCTATGTTCTCCCACATGCGAAAGGTCTCAACAACGAAGCCAAAAAGAGGAAAGGGTAAGAACCACGTACAGAGATCGAAAGAAGATCAAATCAGCTCTTCAACAAAAGTAGGAAGACGTGCAAAAAGTCTATGGGTTTGGAAGCCAAAAGTACAAGTAGCCTCCACCAAATCAAAGCTCCAACCACATTGGATACCACAGTTCAGAAAGCATCCAAAGAGGAAGACGCCTGAGGTAATCTCTACAGTGCCAAATGCTGTTCTAAAATGGATCCCTATAAGGAGGAAGGATCAGTTGTCATCTCAAGATCCAATGGATACCTCCACGATAGATGGCATCAACATCCGCAAATAACATCGAAAAGCCTCGACGAGCGAAAACCATGTGCTCCTTGCACAACCCAGTCTTTTGCACCATTCAGGTTATGCATTTCCAAAGTATGCATTAATATAGGGCCACATTACAGGGCTGTGCATAGACACATTGGAGACTCCCATGCACAAGAGCACATTGACATATGTCAACTATTTTTTTTGATACTAACATCTATCTTCTTGTTTGGTGACATTGTTCCTCAAAAAAAAAAAAAAAAAAAGAGAGAGAGGAAGCACTTGTTCCCAGGTTTGGCTCATGAAACATGAATGAGTCATGCTTGGTTAAAGGTGGAACTATTGATTACTGGGCATTTATCAGTTTGGATAGAAGTGTGTCTTGGCTAGCAGATGATATAATTGCTGCCTTATCTCATAGATGTCAAGAACTTGGCATGAGCATGGCATCCACAACTATGGTTTCCTCTTACTATGGTAGGAGTGAAGAGCTTGAAGGTCTGCAACTTGAGTGATGCATAACTATTGCATGTACGAGAGTATCCAGGGAGATATCTGCACGGGGTAGTTCTGGTACCCTGCAAACCTTTGTATGTATACTGGATGAGAAGACTCCTGCTTATGGTGAGCTAGAGAGAATATGTGAAACTAAGCTTGGTGTAGTTCTCGAATGTTGTTTGTCAAGGAATATAAAGAAATTCAATTCTCCGTATTTGACAAATGATGCTTTGAAAAGAGGAGACAGGATCAACCACTCAAAAGATCTCATAAGTGGACCATCAACATGGACATTCATCAACAATGTTCCATCCCAAAGGCCGAATGTACAACACGAAGAGATGAACATCGATCGACCTTCTCCATGGTAAGTATCTTTACCTTCGAAACATCATAACCATGATAGCTTAGGAAACCTCTTCGTCGGCATACCCTTGAGCACTTAGCTCAAGACCCCCAATTTTTGCACCATACTTCTTCCAATGCATTTCCCAAGTAAGCATTCATAGGGCTACATTACAAGGCCATGCACAAGGCACATATTTTCCTCAACCCATGCACGAACACACTTACCCATCACTCAATATGGGTTATGAGTACTTGGCATGACTACTATGAACCTCAACTGTGGAAGATCTAGAGAACATCAACGGAGAGTCACAACGACACAGTCATGCTGGAATCCAAGGAAGAAGCACATACCAAGAGACTACAACTTGCAAAGACTCGCAATGATAGATGAAGAACCAGACACATCTGGAAGTCTGACGACTTTTGTTCATACAGAAGGGACACTCCCTCTCAAGGCACTACTTGGAACAACCACTACAACAAAGGCCTGTCAGGGACGACAGACTCGAGAGGGGGGGGAGTGTTGAAGCTCAAAGTCAAGGACAAAGCATGGAAGCACATCAAAAGGTGGACACACAAGGAAAGGGAGCAAGTAGGGAGCTCCAAGAAGTGTATGTCAAATTTTCAGAAGAATCCCCTACAAAAATAGTGATTTTCATCACTAAAAACCATTGTAAATACCATTATCTATTTTTATAACTCCATTTTGTTCAAGCCGAGGAGTCCATGAGCTTGAGGAGTATTAGAACTATCATCCTACCAATTTTCATAATTTTTAGACTCCGTTTGAGCCCTCAGATAAGCCCTGGAACCTAATTTTTAACTAGGCCGGACGCTAGGTCTGGACAGGGTCAAAACTAGTCAAAAAACTATAAAAAGAGCTAGAGAGCTCATTTTTGAGGTTAGCTTGTTAGAGAATAGAGCTTTTGTAAGAGAACTCTTTTGCAATCGAAGCTTTCCATTGTTCCTCTCTTTGATCTTACTTTGTGCGCGTGTGTGTGTATGTGTGTGCATGTTTGTGTGCTTTCACTCACGCACTTGTGCCTTCACTTGCTCGTGGTCTTCATACCGGTGCTCACGTCTCCGCGGATTGACAAGTAAAGGAGGTGGTGCTTACGCTTGAGCTACACATACCTTATGGTCTTCTTACTTTCTCTTTGTGATCTCCTTAAAACTTGATTGTAAGACTCAAGTAGATCCTCTAGTTGCTTGTGTTTGCACTTGCCTCTTGCCTTCCAAGCTTTGAAGTCAACATGCTCCTCATCTTCTAAGTTGATGTCCTCTGCTTGGTGTTGGTCTTCTTGAGTTAGGGTTGGAAAATCATTTTCCAAATCATATGGTAATTTGACTTTACTGCAATCATCTTCAAACCATGAATTATTCTTATCAAATACTACATCCCTACTAACTATGAATGCCTTGTTAGTAGGGTTGTATAGTCTATATCCCTTTTGATTTTGATCATACCCAATAATTATACATTTCTCAGCCTTAGGGTCAAGCTTTCCTTTGATTTGTGATGGGATGTGTGCATAGGAAATGCTCCCAAATATTTTTCAATGATCCAATGAGGGTCTCCTTTCATTCCAAGCTTCATATGGTGTCATACCATCCAATGACTTGGATGGAAGCCTGTTAACCAAATAGGTGGTTGTGGAAACAACCTTTGCCCATAAATAATTAGGTAATTTTTTCATATTTAACATAGACCTAGCTGCCTCAACAATTAACTTGTTCCTTCTCTCCACCACTCCATTCAATTCAAGAGTATACCTAGTTGTTACTTCCCTCTTTATGCCTTTGTCCTCTAGAAATAGATCAAAATCATGTGAAAAGTACTCACCACCTCCATCAAACCTCATTCTCTTCAAGCTCCTTCCTGATTGGTTTTCAACTAGTTCCAAATACTTCTTGAAACATGAGAACACCTCATCCTTATGCTTCATGAAATAGAGAATTGTCCATCTATTGTAATCATCAATAAAAGAGACATAGTACCTTGAACCTGAGATGGATGGATCTTTGCTAGGATCCCACACATTAGTGTGCACAAGCTCCAAATAATCTTCATGGATGTATTCTTTCCTATTGAATGGTTACCTATGAGCTTTGCCAAATTGGCAACCTCCGCATTTGTAAATCATGTGCTGCTTGGTCACATTGGGAATGCCAAGCACACTTTGATCCCTGCAAATTTGCTTCAACGTTATCTCTCCTATGTGCCCTAGCCTCTTGTGCCATATTTCCAACTCATATAGGGTTTGGTCTCTATAATTGAATAGTGCTATGTTCCTTGTGTCTTCAATTTAAAAGTAAACAATCTACCTGACTTCTCACCTTTGGCAATCCTTTTGAATCATTGTTGGGGATCTTCCACATATGCTCCATGCTTAGTGAAGCTGACCTGTAGACCTTTCTCTACAATATGCCCAACACTAATTAGGTTTTTGGTTATAGTAGACACATACAAAACTTTGCTCAAAAGATTCATGCTATCATCAGATGTCTTGACATTTCCGATTTGCCTGACTGAATGTTTAGTCTCATCACTGATTTGTACCTCATGCTGCCCCTTTGGTTCTTCAAGATCAGACAATAGAGCTACGTTCCCTGCCACATGATTGGAGCAACCTAAGTCTATGAAGAAAAGATGCCATCATCTTTACCTTGCTTGGATGTCATGTTCATGATGAGCAGAGATTCTTCTTGATCTTCAATGTAGTTTTTGAAGTCCCTTCTTCCTCTAAAGCCTCCTTGATAGTTGTTGTTGTTGTAGTCTTGGTTGAAGTTATGATTGTACTTGCTTCCACCATTGTTGTACCTGCCTCTAGTTTGTCCATAGCTTCCTCTATGGAAGCCTCTTCCCCTTTGGTTCCTTGTATTTTTGTAGCATTATTTTGTAGTGTGGTTTTTGAGACCACATATATTGCATGGTGATAGGGTCTCCCCCTATCTTGTTTACCTCCTCTGCCCCTACCTCTAGCACCTCTTCCTTTTCTTGCATAATTAGCTTGAGAGGTACTAGCCTCTTCATCCTCTTTTTTAGTTTTACCTTTATCCTTAGCTTTATTGTTATCTGTATGAAGGGCACAAGATTGGTTACCTCTTGAGTTGTCACCATTTTTGTTGAGTTTTTCTTCATGGGTGAAGAATTGTCCTATCAACATGTTGAGATCAGGTATTTGCATATCCATGTAGAGATCCATTGCAGTGGTGAAGGACTCCCATTTGTCATCAGCTTTAATTCCATTGATGATCTACCTCACTATGTGCTCTTCCTCTATCTCTTCTCCAATGCTTGCAAGTTAGTCTGCAACATCTTTCATCTTGGTTACATAGTCAGTCACACCTTGCTTTGATTGCTTCTTGAGGGTTGTGAATTCCATCCACAACTAATTCTTCCTTGCTCTTGTGTTGGAGGAGAAGTATGATGAAAGCACTTCCCAAGTCTCTTGGGAGTTTTTACAGTTTCTAACATGTGGTAACAAGAAATTAGACATTGAGTTTAGTAAATATGACCTTGCAAGAGCATCCTTTGCACACCATGTGGTTAGCCTCTCGTGCTCTTCCTTTGTTGGTTGATTCTTGAGCCTGAAGATTGGCATGTCTTCATCTCCTCAGATGTATCCATATAAGCTTCTCCCTTGAAGGTATGCTTGCATCCTTAGGGACCATGCTAAGTAGTTGTTCCTGTCCACCAATGAAGGATGGAAAACCATCTCCCATCGTGATTGTGCTTGCTCTGATACCACTGTTGGAGGAGATGGTGGATAATCACAAGAGATGAATTGGTGCAACTAAAACCTGCTTCACACCTGCTATAAGTGATGGTTGGAGAGTGTTGTGGGCCTTCTTAGCTAGCCAATAAGCATAAATGATCACATATGTTGCTTGGAAGATGATGCACAAATGATAGAATCAAAACAGATAGGTAGGTATAAGATCCAAGTTCCAAAACTTGCTATTTTGGTTGAGACACCTACTCAAAGTTTTACTGAGTTCTTTGAGTACAGCATCAATTAGTAAAATTCCTTGTGGGGAACTTCAATAGCTTAAAAAGCTACCATTCATGAGTGGAATCATCTAAAATGATAAATTATATGCAGATAATTATGTTTAGCAAGTTGAACATACACCCGGACTTTTACGGGCCTTGACAGTCACATACCAGTGAGAATTAATTGAATGATATCCAATTATCACGAGAATCAATATCAATGAAACTTTTTAGGATAAAAGTTGACAGTATGCTAAAGATGCCATGCTTTAAATTACATGAAATGATGCACTACACAGTGAGAACCAGCTCAAACAAATTCACTGTTCTCATGGAGTGTGACAAAGATATGAGAGTAGGAAGTAATGAACATGTATATATTGATTCAAGTAAAATTACAATGTCATTGGCAATAAGGCATTGCTCAATGAGTGAGTGTCACTCTAGCACAATGGTGAGTACCAACGTGAGGAGCTTCACCTCATAAATGTCAATCTGCGGAGACATGAGGACCGGTATGAAGACCAAGAGCAAGTGAAGTGCACAAGTGCGTGAGTGAAAGCACACAAGCATGAACACACATACACATACACGCGCACAAGGTAAGAGCAAAGAGTGGAACAATGGAAGGACTTCGATTGCAAAAGAACTCTCTTACAAAGCTGAAATCTACAACAAGATAACCCCTAAAATGAGCTCTCCAGCCCTTTTTATAGTTCTTTGAGTGGTTTTGGCCCTGTCCAAACCTAGTGTCCAACCTAGTTAAAAATTAGGTTCCAAGGCTTATTTGGGGACTCAAACAGAATCTAAAAATTATGAAAATTGGTAGGATGATACTTCTAATACTCCTCAAGCTCAAGGACTCCTCGGCTTGAACAAAATGGAGTTTTAAAAATAGAAAATGGTATTTACAATGGTTTTTAGTGATAAAAATCACTATTTTTATAGGGATTTCTTTTGAAAATTTGACATGTGCTTCTTGGAGCTCCCTACATGCTCCTTCTTCTTGTGTGTCCACTTCATTGATGTGCTTCATTGCTTGTGTGTGACCTTGACTGTCAACACTCCCCCCTCTAGAGTCTGTCGTCCCAGACAGACCCTTGTTGTAGTGGTTGTTCCATGGTGCTTGGAGAGATAGTGTCCATCATATATCCACAAGAGCGGTACATCTTCCAATTGTAGCTTGGGCAGTTGTCTAGTTCGTCATGTTGTCACTACTACCATTGTATGTACTTCTTCCTTGTAGTCTAGCTTGATAGTGTCTTTGTGAGCTTTCAAAATTTGTGAGCTACTCAAAAGAGGTTTTCAATGTTGGTTATGAACAACTCTTGTGGTGGATTGCTTCCTTGCTCTTGTTGCTGTCATCATGATGTCCTCTGGTTCTTTCAAAGATGGCTTTCCTTGTTTTCATGCCAAGTACTTGTAACCCATAATGGATGATGGGTAAGTGCATTAGTGCATGGTTGAAGAAAATACGTGCCTTATGCATGGCCGTGTAATGTAGCCCTATGCATGCATACTAGGGAAATGCATTGGAAGAATTATGGTGCAAGAAGTTGGGTCTTGAGCTAAGTACTCAAGGGTATTCTGATGAAGAGGTGTCCTAATCTATCATGGTTGTGGTGTCCGAAGTAGGCAATTCTTACCATGGTAAAAGCTCCATCAATCGTCACTCTTCGTGTTGTATGCCCATCGTGATGATTGACCACTGGCTTGTCTCTCGTGTTGATGGATGTCCGTGTTGATGGTTCGCATCAAAGATTTTTCAAGCGCGCACTCCTGTCCTGTTGCTCTCATTTTTTTTCCCTTTTCTTTTCCTTTCTTTTTTTTTTTGAGAGGGCCTGAACATTCATATCTTTTTCATCAGAAGTCCGTTTTTTGAGCTTTATAGCTCGTTAGAAAGCTCTTTACGAGTACTACGTGACCTCAACTATTTTTTCAAAAAGAAGACGTTGTTTTTTTAGAGAGGATAATTTGAGGTTGACCCATTTGTAGGACTAGAAAAGCCAAGGGGCATTAAAATTTTGGGCAAGGGGAAGGGACCAGAAAGGTGTATGTATTCAAGTGCTTGATCTTCAATTTGAAAAGTGATTTAAACATTGGATTTCTACAGGCCTAGCAAGGGCTATCAAGGGCAATCAAAGCAAGGTAGTGAAGAACGCAAGGCTTGGGAAGTGCGACTTCTTGGGCATCAGAGCAACCAAAGCAGCTGACTTAAGGTTGGAAGAACACTCAACCCCCTCAGTCAATTATTAGCTTAGGCTAAACGTTAGCATTGTGGATTGTTTTCTGAATATTGCTAGTTTGCTACGCTTGCAGAAATCTGATATGGTGTCTTCTTTGCCCAAGCTTGAGGCACCTAGAAAACATGTATGTGAAGGATGTATTTTGTGCAAAATGCAGCGTTCCTCCTTTCCAAAAGATGGTTTAGTTCGGGCTATGCAGAAATTACAGCTTCTACATAGTGATGCCTGTGGTCCTATGCAGACACCTTCTTTTGGAAACTATCTTTACTTCGTGACTTTCATTGATGATTTTTCCAGGCATGCATGGGTATATCCATTGAAGGCAAAGTCCGAAGTGTTTTTGTGCTTCAAACAATTTTTGGTTTTGGCTGAAAATCTGTCAGGATGTAAAATGGGCACCCTCCATTCTGATCGAGGGGGGGAATATATGTCTTCTGATTTTAATGCATTTCTGGCTGAACGTGGGATAAAACACCAGTGTACAATGCCGTATACACCTCAACAGAATGGAGTTGCTGAACGGAAGAACATGTCACTCATGGAGATGGTGAGGTGTATGGTCAAGAGTCATGCTTTACCACATAGTTTTTGGCTTGAGGCTGTCATGTGTGCAGCATATGTACTTAACAGGTGTCCCACTAAAGCGCTGCAGTCTATCACTCCATATGAGGCTTGGCATGATCGCAAGCCATCTGTTGCTCATCTGCGGGTTTTTGGTTGTTTGGCATATGCACTAGTGCCTGAACAACATCGCTAAAAATTGGATGATAAGGCAGTAAAATGTATTTTTGTTGGGTAGAGTTCTGAAAGTAAAGGCTATCGTCTATATCATCCATAGACTAAACGCATTTTGGTTGTGCTGGATGCCTGATTTACTTATGCATTACTCAGCCAGATATTCAGTTTGCTATCTCACAAATGAGCAGGTTTATGCATTGCCCAGGTGTCAAGCATTGGAAGGCAGTTAAGCGCATCTTTTGCTACTTGAGTGGTACTCGGCTACTTGGGTTGTTTTATCCCAAGAGGGGATCACTACCGCCATATTTGCATGCTTTTTCTGACTCAAATTGGGCTGGTTACTATGACACTCGTGTGTCCACTAGTGGCTTTTGCTTCATGCTTGGTAGCTCATGTCTATCTTGGTTGAGCAAGAAGCAGCCTACTGTGGCCACTTCCAGTTGTGAGGCTGAGTATAGGGCAGCTTTCACAACTACTGTTGAGTGTGTGTGGCTCAGACGCCTTATGGCTGATTTGGGTGTTGGTCAGTCCTCTGCCACCACCATCTGCACTAACACTCAGAGCGCATTGGCAGTTGTGAGGAACCCTGTGTTCCATGCTCACACTAAGCACATTGAGGTGCATTATCATTATGTTAGGGAGAGGTTCTCTGCTGGGGAGATCAGCTTGGATATGTGCCCACGTAGGAGAACATTGCAGACCTTTTCATGAAGGCTCTGCCTAGGGAGAAGTTTGAAGCTTTCCGCAAAGCTTTGGGCTTACTTCCTTTCGTGGAGTGATTTCCACATAGCTTGGCACTTCCTTATACATGAGTGCCAGCTCCTTGTTGACTGCATCACTCCCAAGGGGGATTTGTTGATATATTTAGATAGTGATGTGTGTGAACACTCTAGGACCTTCGGGGCACTTTTTTCCCTCTTTAGGAGTTTTTTTCCCCCGGCTTGTAAATACGCCTATTGCCCTAATGGGCTACGTATCTTTATACATTCTCTAGTAATACATTCAGTCTTGTGTGTTGTGCTCCAAGCTTCTTCTTCTTCTTCCTTGTGCCGTTTGCGTGCTTCTGCAGACGTCTAACTCCAACAAGAGAGAGAGAGAGCTCTTGAGCGAAAATGTTTGTTTGTGTTTTTGAGTTTTCATGCACAAAAAGCACTCCAATATAGTAGGAAAGCTCTGAAAAGGTCAAATATGTAACCTTTTTCCATCTCTTTTGTGTGTCTCAGACCATCACGATGGTCTAAGAACTTCATCTTTTTTGGATTGCATCATTGGCATGATATAGAGCATACTTGCACATAGAAGAATCCATAGATGCATTTGAAAATCTTGCATTTTGGTGAACCATAGTGATTGGCTCACGCCATTGTGATGACGTATCACCATGCCAATTGGCTCATGCCATCACGACGTGACCGAATTGTCGCGATGGTTTGAGACCATTGCGATGGTCTAAGGCCATCGTGATGCTAGAAAAGGAAAATTACAACAAGGTATACCCTTGAGCAAAATGGGGTGGTAGAGAGGAGAAATAGGTTGATTTTTGAAACAACTAGGTCAATGCTAAATGAGAAAAGGTTACCTAATTATTTGTGGGCAGAGAGTGTATCTACTACCACTTATCTTATTAATAGGTTTCCATCCAAGTCACTTGATGGGATGATCCCATATGAAGCATGACATGGTAGGAGGCCATGACTTGATCATTGCAGGATCTTTCGATGTGTTGCTTATGTGCATATCCCATCTCAAATCAGACGTAAACTAGATCCTAAGGTAGAGAAGTGCATCTTCATAGGGTATGATTTAAATCACAAAGGATACAGATTTTATAATCCATCCAACAAGGGTTTTATGGTCAGTAGAGATGTTGTGTTTGATGGGAATGATTCTTGGTTTGAAAGTGAATATAGGAAGGTTAAGTTGCCGTATGACTTGGAAGAGGAGTTTCCAAGCCTCACCAAGGAGGAGCCAAGCCAAATTGAAGACATCAAATCAGATGATGAGGACATCATCAACCTAGAAGAATTCAAGGCATGGAAATCAAAGGGCAAGGTGAAGATGAAAAGGTTGGAAGACATACCTGAATCATCCGACCAAGTGGTAAGAAGATCACAAAGGGAGAGCAAGAAGCCAATCAAATATGGGTATGACACTTCCTTAGTTACCAAGCATTCCATCTATCTTGCTAAAGATTTATCATTTGAAGAACCTAAGTCATATGAAGAGGCAAATACAAAGGCTGAATGGGTGGAAGCTATGAATGAAAAAATAGAAGCGCTTAAGGAGAATGATACTTGGGAGCTAGTGCCAAAAAAGGAATTAATGAAGGTAATTGGTTCTAGATGGATTTACAAAGTCAAGAGAAACTCAGATGGATCCATAAACAGGTATAAAGCTAGACTTGTGGCTAAGAGTTTTGCACAAACCCAAGGAGTTCATAATGAAGAGACTTTCTCACCTGTGGCCAAAATGCCAACCATGAGGGTATTGGTAAGTGTGGCTGCATCAAGGAATTGGAATATGTACCAATAAGATGTAAAAAATGCTTTTCTTAATGGATGGATTTCAGAGGAGGTTTACATGGCTCAACCTCTTGGTTATGAAGACCCAAGCAAGGTAAATTATGTATGAAAATTGAACAAAGCTTTGTATGGATTGAAGCAGGCACCTAGGGCATGGAACCATAGGTTGACTACATACCTTCAAGATCAAGGATTCATCATAAGCAAAGCAAATATTTCTCTATTTGTCAAGAGATGTAATTGAGAGGTGATATACTTATGTTTGTATGTTGATGATATCATACTTACAGGTAGTGATGCCAATGTCATCAAATACATCAAGGATCAAATGATGCAAGAGTTCAAAATTAGTGATCTAGGATCACTAAAGTATTTTCTTGGACTTGAATTAGTCTTCACAAATTCTGGAGTTTACATTACTCAAAGAAAGTATGTGCAGGACATGTTGAAGAAGTTCCACTTGGAGAATGCCAAGATAGCTAGCATTCCTATGGAGGTAAACCACAAACTAAGTGCTCATGAAGGTGATTTGCTTGAAGACATTGCAGGATATCAAAGCATAGTAGGAAACCTAAACTATGCTACATTGACAAGGATTGATATTGCTTATGGAGTATGTGTCTTAATTCAATTCATGCACAAACCTAGAGAACCTCACTTGGAAGCTGCCAAGAGGATTTTGAAGTATCTCAAAGGTACTCAAAATCAAGGTTTATACTTTCCATATAATTTAGATTTGGATATCAAACTATACTCAGATGCGGATTGGGTAGGTTTTAAGGATGACAGGAGGAGTACCTCAGGTTATCTCTCTTTTGTAGGTGATAAGCCCATTTCAAGGTCTTCCAAGAAGCAACCTACTGTTGCTTTATCTTCAACAGAGGCAAAATATAGAGGATTAGACAATGCTACTCAAGAAGCCATATGGATCAAATTGCTTTACTCAGATTTAGGACTACATTCTAACTCACCAATGCTTTTTGGAGACAATACTAGTTCTTTACATCTTGCAGCAAATCCTATCTATCATGCAAGAACCAAGCATATAGAGGTTCACTATCATTATCTGAGAGAGAAGCTATTGAGCAAGGATTTTCAACTTGCATATGTATCAATTAATATGCAATGTGAAGACTTATTGACCAAATCACTGGATGGTACTAAAATTTTGTTGATATGTTTAGGTAGTGATGTGTGTGAACACTCTAGGACCGTCGGGGCACTTTTTTCCCTCTTTAAGAAGTTTTTTTCCCCTGGCTTGAATATACACCTATTGCCATAATGGGCTACTTATCTTTGTACATTCTCTAGTAATACATTCAGTCTTGTGTGTTGTGCTCCAAGCTTATTCTTCTTCCTTGTGCTGTTCGCGTGCTTCCACAAACGTCTAACTCCAACAATTGGTATCAGAACAGGTCATCGCTTCATCTAGGGCGTTGTCGACACTCCTCCGGTTGCAGTCTCAGATTCACACGAAATTTGCTGAGCATACTCAGGGTGTTTCAGAGATAAAAAAAGCTTCGATGTGTGGTGCCGAAATCACGATCTGAGCTCGTTTCGGCCTCCGAACGCTCTATCGCAGTGCTTGTGTAGGCTATTTCATCTTTTTTGTGCCAAAGGTATATACCTGTTTCGACTCGCCAATATAAGCATCTTGAAGTCTGCTACAGGTTTAACAGAACTCATCTGGGCAATTCCATTCAACTTTTTGAGATATAGTCAATTTTTTGCATCAAGGTATTTTAGTCACCGGCCATGGCTGAAAGCAGTGATGTATTCCATATGTTGGCTGTTGAGGATAAGTTGGATGGTACCAACTACCCATTATGGGCTTATATGATGTGACATGTATTGGTTACAAAAGGACTGTGGAACATTGTGCAGGGTGTTGAAAGACGTCCTGTTACACCTGCGACTACAGGTACTACAAATACAGGTGCTGAAGCTGATGGAGATGGTGTCGAAGATGATATTCTGCAGATTCTTGTTCGTGCTGCTGTTTCTGTTGCACCTACTACAAAGAAAATTCGTTGGGATGGCAGAGATGCTCAAGCACATGCATTGATAGCTTTGTCCGTCAAACGTGCTATTATTCCTCACATTCGCTCTTACAGAACAACAAAGGATGCTTGGGATACACTTACCACATTGTACCAGGCCAAGAATGAGGCTCGTGTTGCTTACCTCCGAAAACACTTGGAGAGTGAGCACATGAATGAAGGTGATTCTATGGACAGTTTTCTAACAAAGATCAAAGACTTGAAGGAACAGTTGATTTTTGCTGATGAGGTTATACTAGATAGCTCACTTGTGCAGACCGTTCTAAATGGTCTTCCTGATTCATATCAGAGTTTTTCTTCTACTCTTCGATTGATGATGAAAGGCAATCCAAATGCCTTGTCATTTGAGGAGTTAGTCTCTCTTCTCTTACAGGAAGATCAGTCCAGGCAGAATAGGTCCATTATGCATGCTGCAGATCAAGCTTTCTTGGATAGTCAGAAGGGCAAAGGAAAATGGAGCTCCTCTACTAGTAAGCAGAAATCTGCAAATGCTCCACATTCGAAGAACCAGGATAAAGATGAGAAGAAATCAAAAAAGCAGAAATTGTTTTGCAAGTACTGTAAAGGGAATGATCATATCATAAAGAATTGTCCAAAACAGGCTGCAAAAGAGGCAAAGAAGAAGGAGACTGGAATGGTTGTTGTAGAAGCCTCTACACCAAAAATAGAGTCTGCTAATGTTGTGCAGGAAGAAGAATGGGTGTTTACTACTGTTTGCAGTTTTGACCCATCTTCTCATGAGCAGTGCATGTCTGCAGTAGACTCAGATGTTTGGTACTTTGATAGTGGGGCGACCAAACATATTACCTCACAGCGCAATTTCTTCTCTTCACTCGAGCCTGACCCTACAGGGAATACTGTCACATGCGCCAACAACTCCTCTTATCATGTTATGGGAGTTGGTAAGATCATCTTGACTACTGTTGATGGTAGTTCTTTCACCTTTTTAGATGCTTTATTTGTGTCAGGGATCAAGAAGAATCTGTTATCAGTTTCTACATTAGCCAAGATTGGCTTGGTTGTGAAATTTGTTGATGACAGATGTATAGTTCATGATCTGTCAAATGGCGATGTTATTATTGCTTCTGGCATTTTATGTCGTGGGCTATATAAGGTCATAGAATATGAAAGATCTGTGAATGAATCGGCATGTGCAGTTCATGATTCTCAGGCTATGTCAGATGGAAAGCTTTGGCATGCATGCTTTGGTCATCTGAATTTTGCTAGTTTGCTATGCCTGCAGAAATCTGATATGATGTCTTCTTTGCCCAAGCTTGAGGCACCTAGAAAACATGTATGTGAAGGCTGTATTTTGGGCAAAATGCAGCGTTCCTCCTTTCCAAAAGATGGTTCTGTTCGGGCTACGCAAAAATTGCAGCTTCTACATAGTGATATCTGTGGTCTTATGCAGACACCTTCTTTTGGAACCTATCTTTACTTTGTGACTTTCATTGATGATTTTTCCAGGCATGCATGGGTATATCCATTGAAGGCAAAGTCCGAAGTGTTTTTGTGCTTCAAACAATTTTTGGTTTTGGCTGATAATCTGTCAGGATGTAAAATGGGCACCCTTCGTTCTGATCGAGGGGCGGAATATATGTCTTTTGATTTTAATGCATTTCTGGCTAAACGTGGGATAAAACACCAGTGTACAGTGCCGTATACACCTCAACAGAATGGAGTTGCTTGGTGTATGGTCAAGAGTCAGGCTTTACCACATAGTTTTTGGCTTGAGGCTCTCATGTGTGCAGCATATGTACTTAACAGGTGTCCCACTAAAGCGCTATAGTCTATCACTCCATATGAGGCTTGACATGATCGCAAGCCATCTGTTGCCCATCTACGGGTTTTTGGTTGTTTGGCATATGCACTAGTGCCTGAACAACATCGCAGGAAATTGGATGATAAGGCAGTAAAATGTATTTTTGTTGGGTACAATTCTGAAAGTAAAGGCTATTGTCTGTATCATCCACAGACTAAACGCATTCTGGTTAGCCGTGATGTTGTTTTTGTGGAAGATGCTGTTCAGCCATTGCTTTCATGTACTAAGGAGACATCTGTTAGCTCCAAAGACATGTATGATACTTTGATGCCTCTTTTTACAAGTGGACAGTCTACTGCTGGTCTTAATGAGGCAACTTCTTAGCCTTTGCAAAATTCATGTAATGATGCAGATCATCCCATTTCTGATGCAAATTTACATGATGCACTTGTTGATGAGAAAGCTGATATTGAGGAGGCAAAAACTATGCCAAAATGGCTGGTGCAGGCTTTGCGTGATAGCAAATTAGATGCACCTTTGTCATATCGTACTCGTTCAGGCTCTCATAGTGCCTCCTTTGCATCAGATTGCTATGCTATGGCTGCATCTAGTCTCTGTGATGAGAATGAGCCTGTTTCTTTTGATGAATCACAAAATTCAAAAAATTGGATGGCTGCTATGCAATCTGAATATGATGCTATAATGAAGAATGGTACTTGGTGTTTATGTGACTTGCCTCCTTGCAAGAAAGCCATTGGCACTAAGTGGATATACAAGCTAAAGCGTAAACCTAATGGTACAGTTGACAGGTATAAGGCTAGGCTTGTTGCAAAGGGTTATGCAAAGGAAAGAGGCATTGATTTTGATGAGACTTTGCACCCACATGTCGTATGACTACTGTTCGGAGCATCTGTGCACTTGTAGCCCATCATGGTTGGAATGTACATCAGTTGGACATTAAAACTGCAGTTCTGAATGGTGACTTGCACGAAGAAGTGTATGTTTTTCAGCCTCGTGGTTTTGTGCAGAAAGGGCATGAAAACTAGGTGTGCAGGTTAAAGAAGGCATTATATGGTTTAAAGCAAGCACCACATGCTTGGTAGGAGAAGATACATGCCTATTTGATTGCACATGGTTTTGTGAACAGTCCAACTGAGAGCACCTTATATGTTACGCGTGCTAATGATGTGCTTCTGACCACTGTTGTCTATGTTGATGACATGCTGCTCACTGGTCCTATTGAGAAGCATATTGCTGATTTTAAGGCTGATTTGCATGCCTCATTTGAGCTGTCTGATTTGGGGCATTTGCATCACTATTTGGGCATTTAGTTTATGCAAGTTGATGGTGGATTGGCTTTGTGTCAAATGAAATATATTGACACATTATTGTAGTGTTTTGGCCTTGAAGACTATAAGCCTATTGCCACTCCTATGGAGACAGGTTTATGATTGAGTCTTCATGATGCTGGAGATGCATTTGATGCTGTCTTCTATCAACAGGCTGTTGGATGCCCGATTTACTTATGCATTACTCGGCCAGATATTCAGTTTGCTGTCTCATAGATGAACAGGTTTATGCATTGCCCAGGTGTCAAGCATTGGCAGGCGGTTAAGTGCATCTTTCGCTACTTGTGTGGTACTCGGCTACTTGGGTTGTTTTATCCCAAGGGGGGATCACTACCACCAGATTTACATGCTTTTTCTGACTCAGATTGGGATGGTTGTTATGACACTCGTGTGTCCACTAGTGGCTTTTGCTTCATGCTTGGTAGCTCATGTATATCTTGGTTGAGCAAGAAGGAGCCTACTGTGGCCACTTCTAGTTGTGAGGCTGAGTATAGGGCAGCTTTCACAGCTACTGTTGAGTGTGTGTGGCTCAGAAACCTTATGTCTGATTTGGGTGTTGGTCAGTCCTCTGCCACCACCATCTTCACTGATAGTCAGAGCGCATTGGCAGTTGCGAGGAACCCTGTGTTCCATGCTCGCACTAAGCACATTGAGGTGCATTATCATTATGTCAGGCAGAGGTTCTCTGTTGGGGAGATCAGCTTGGCATATGTGCCCACGTAGGAGAACATTGCAGACCTTTTCACGAAGGCTCTGCCTGGGGAGAAGTTTGAAGCTTTTGGCAAAGCTTTGGGCTTACTTCCTTTCGTGGAGTGATTTCCACATAGCTTGGCACTTCCTTATACATGAGTGCCAGCTCCTTGTTCACCGCATCACTCCCACGATGGGATTTGTTGATATATTTAGGTAGTGATGTGTGTGAACACTCTAGGACCGTCGGGGCACTTTTTTCCCTCTTTAGGAGATTTTTTCCCCCCGCTTGAATATATGCCTATTGCCCTAATGGGCTACTTATCTTTGTACATTCTCTAGTAATACATTCAGTATTGTGTGTTGTGCTCCAAGCTTCTTCTTCTTGCTTGTGTTGTTCGCGTGCTTCCGCAGACGTCTAACTCCAACAACTTTGCAAGTTTAAAGCTATGATTAAATTGCAGGACATTCAAGAGGATTGATGAAGAAGAGCAAGCCAAGATGTTTGGCTTGAGGGGGAGCTATTGGAGAAAATGCAAAGCCTTCACACTTGGTTAGGCATTGGAATAAGCTATGTGCAATTGTTTTGAAGAACCACATGAACCATTGCTTATGGTTTTCACCATTAACCTATGTAAAAGTCACTTGACTTAGAAAAATCTTGTAAAGACACTAAACTCATGAAGTTTGGAGAACCTTATGGTACGAGTCTTCTCACGAGAGAATATCTCCTCATTTAGAGGAAGAACTTTTTGGTGGAATTTTATTTGAATTTCAAATTCAAATTGGAAAAGAGTCACTATAAAAGTAGCTTGAAGTCTCGCGGCCATGAGAGCCCCCATTACAGAGCTTATTGCTGATCATTTGTATATGTTGAGTGGGTCACATCATAGCCTACACTTAATACTATCATTGGGCATCATATTCATGCCAATGATCATGTACAACATTGTTTTATAACACAATATATCATTGATCATTTCTGTTCATCTCTCTGTTATGTTCATTCAAAATAGTGTACTTGCCTTGCTCATATCTCAGTGATCCCTCCATCATTTTCAATGATCTATAGCTTGTTGGAACAAGCCCAAAGTTTACTACAAGCTACAAAATTCTAAAGAAGTTTCATTTAGCAACTTGAGAGAAAATCGTCTCAAAGTAGTAACTGGTCATTCTTTATAGAGTTCCTAAAATATCAGGGGTAAGCTTCTACTTGCTAAAGACATTGCTAAGTGTGTTGTCTATCATTGTAAGTGATTCTACTTGGAGTCATTAGCTCTCCAAGTTAGTTAGATACCCTCATAAGGAATTTTCTAATTGCTACTATATTGTGAGTACTAAGCAAAATGTTCAGCAGGTATCAAGACCAAAATAACAACTTTTTGGTCACTAGCTAGTCGCAAACTTATTTGTTTTTATCCTATTGTTTGAAGCATCATCTCCAAAGAACATAGGCACTTATATAGTGTCATTGGAAAGCTAAAGGGGCCTAGAACACAACTTTGAAGTAAAATAGGGCAAGTACAAAGCAGGGATTAGTAGTACCAACTCATTTCTTGCGGTGTCCATCCATCTTTCCCAACAAAACATGCCATTATTCCTCACATTCACTCTTGCAGGATAGCTAAGGATGCTTGGGATACACTTACCACATTGTACCATGCTAGGAATGAGGCTTGTGTTAATTACCTCTGACAACAGTTGGAGAGTGAGCATATAAAAAGAAGGTGATTCTATGGACAATTTTCTAACAAAGATCAAAGATTTTGAAGGAACAATTAATTTCTGCTGATGAAGTCTTTCCTGACAATTCACTTGTGCAGATTGTTCTAAATGGTCTTCTCGATTCATACCAGAATTTTGCTTCTACTCTTCATTGATGATAAAAGGAAATCCAAATGCCTTAACATTTGAGGAGTTAGTCTCTATTCTTTTGCAAGAAGATCAGTCTAGGCAGAATAGGTTCATTATGCATGTTGCGGAACAAGCCTTCTTGCCTAGTCAGAAGGGAAAAGGTAAATGGAGCTCTTCTACTAGTAAGCAAAAATCTACTAATTTTGCACAATCGAAGAAGGAAGACAGAGAAGAGAAGAAAACAGAAAAGGAGAAGTTATTTTGCAAGTACTATAAAGAAAATGATCATGTCATAAAGAATTGTCCAAAACTAGCTGCAAAAGAGGCAAAGAAAAAAGAGGCAAAGAAAAAAGAGGCAAGAATGGTTGTTGTAGAGGTCTCTACACCGAAAACAAAATCTGCTAATCTAGTGCAGAATGAAGAATGGGCATTTACTACTGTTTGTAGTTTTGGCACATCCTCTCTTGAACAGTGTATGTCGGTAGTAGACTTAGATGTTTGGTACTTTGATAGTGGTACTTTGATAGTGGGACAACCAAACATATTACCTCACAACGCAGTTTCTTCACTTCACGCGAGCCTGCCCCTATAGGGAATACTGTCACATGTGCCAACAACTCCTCTTATCTTGTCATGGGAGTTGGTAAGATCATTATGACTACTACTGATGGTAGTTGTTTCACATTATCGAATGCTCTATTTGTGCCAATGACCAAGAAGAATCTGTTATCAGTTTTAGCTTTAGCCAAGATTGGCCTGGTTGTGAAATTTGATAACAGATGTATAGTTCATGTTGTGTCAAATGGCAACGTGATTACTGCTTCTCTCATTTTATGTCGTGGGTTGTATAAGCTCATAGACTATGAAAAATCTATGAATGATTTAACATGTGCACTACATGATTCTAAGGCTATGTCAGATGCAAAGCTTTGACATGCACGCTTTGGTCATCTAAATTTTTCTAGTTTGCTACACTTGCAGAAATCTGAAATGGTGTCCTCTTTGACCAAACTTGAGGCACCCAGTAAACATGTTTGTGAAGTCTATATTTTGGGCAAACTGCAGCGTTCATCCTTCCCAAAAGATGGTTCAGTTTGAGCTACTCAGAAATTGTAGTTTGTACATAGTGATGTCTATGGTCTCATGCAGAGACCTTATTTTGGAAACTATCTTTACTTCGTGACTTTCATTGATGATTTTTCTAGGCATGCATGTGTATATCCATTGAAAGCAAAGTCGGAAGTGTTTATATGCTTCAAACATTTTTTAGTTTTGGTTGAAAATCTTTCAGCATGTAAAATGGGCACCCTCCATTCTGATCGAGGGGGGGAATATATGTCTTCTAACATTAATGAATTTCTCGCTGAACGTGGGATAAAACATCAGTGTATAATGCCATATACACCTCAATAGAATGGAGTTTCTTAATTGAAGAATACGTCACTCATGGAGATGGTGAGGGGTATGGTCAAGAGTTAGTCTTTACCACATAGTTTCTGGCTTGAGGCCATTATATGTGCAACATATGTACTTAATAGATGTCCCACTAAAGCATTGCAATCTATCACTCCATATGAGTCTTGGCATGGTTGTATGCCGTCTATTGCTCACCTGCATGTTTTTGGTTGTCTAGCATATGCATTAGTGCCTAAACAACATCACAGGAAATTGGATGATAAAGCAGTAAAATGTATTTTTGTTGGGTACAGTTTTGAAAGCAAAGGTTATTGTCTGTATCATCCACAGACAAAACACATTTTGGTTAGCGGTGATGTTTTTGTGGAAGATGCTATTCAACCTTTACTTTCATGTATGTAGGAGATATCTCTTAGCTCCAAACACATATATGATACTTTGTTGCCTCTTTTTACAGGTGGACAATCTAGTACTGGTCCTAATGAGGCAACTTCTCAACCTTTGTAGATTTCATGTGATGATCTAGATCATGCAAGTTAGATGCACCTCTATCATACCATGCTCGATCAAACTCTCATAGTGCCTCTTTTGCATCAGATTGCTATGCTATGGCTGGCTCTAGTATGTGTGATGAGAATGAGCCTGTTTTGTTTGATGAAGCACAAAATTCTAAAAATTGGATGGCTACTATGCAATCTGAATATGATGCTATCATGAAAAATGGTACTTGTTCTTTATGTGATTTGCCTCCTAGCAAGAAGGCCATTGGCACTAAGTGGGTATACAAGCTGAAGCGTAAACCTGGTGGAACAATTGACAGGTATAAGGCTAGGCTTGTTGCAAAGGATTATGCACATGAAAGAGGCATTGATTTTGATGAAACCTTTGCTCCTACATGCCAAATGACTACTATTCGTAGCATCTCTGCACTTGCAGCTCATCATGGTTGGAATGTACATTAGTTGGAGATTAAAACTACATTTCTGAATGATGACTTGCATGAAGAAGTGTATGTTTTTCAGCCCCATGGCTTTGTGCAAAAAGGGCACGAAAACCAAGTGTGTAGGTTGAAGAATGGCTTAAAGCAAGCACCACGTGCTTGACATGAGAAGATACATGCCTATCTGATTGCACATGGTTCTGAGAACAATCCAAGTGAAAGCACCTTATATGTTAAGCATACTAATGATGTGCTTCTGATCATTGTTGTGTATGTTGATGACATGCTGCTCATTGGTCCGCATGACAAGCATATTGGTGATTTTAAGGCTGATTTGCATGCCTCATTTGAGATGTCTGATTTGGGGCATTTGCATCAGTATTTGGGCATTTACTTTATGAAAGTTGATGGTGGAATGGCTTTGTGTCAAATGAAATATATGGACACATTATTGTAGCATTTTGGCCTTGACGACTGTAAACCTATTGCCACTCTTATGGAGACAGGTTTATGATTGAGTCTTCATGATGCTGGAGATGCATTTGATGTTGTTCTCTATTAGCAAGCCGTTGGATGCTTGATTTACTTATGCATTACTCAGTTAGATATTCAGTTTCCTATCTCATAGATGAGCGGGTTTATGCATTGCCCAGGTGTCTAGTGTTGGCATGCGGTTAAGTGCATTTTTCTCTACTTGAGTGATACCTGGCTACTTGGATTGTTTTATCCAAGGGAGGATCACTACCGCCAGATTTACATACTTTTTTTGACTCTGGTTGGGCTAGTTGCTATGACACTTGTGTGTAGACTAGTGGCTTTTTCCTCATGCTTGGTAGCTCATGTATATCTTGGTTGAGCAAGAAGTAGCCTAGTATGGCCACTTTGAGTTGTGAGGCTAAGTATAGGGCAGCTTTCACAACAACTATTCAGTGTGTGTGGCTTAGAAGCCTTATGGCTGATTTGGGTGTTGGTAAATTTTGTGCCACCACCTTCATTAATAGTTAGAGCACATTGGCAATAGCAAGGAATCCTATGTTCCATGCTCTCACTAAGCACATTAAGGTGCATTATCAATATTATGTTAGGGAGCGGCTATTTGCTGGGGAGATCAGCTTGGCATATATGCCCATGCAAGAGAACATTGCAGACCTTTTCATGAAGGCTTTGCCTAGGAAGAAGTTTGAAGCTTTTTGCAAAGCTTTGGGCTTACTTCCTTTTGTGGATTGATTCCACATAGCTTGGCACTTCCTTATGCATGAGTGCCAGCTCCTTCTTCACCCCATCACTCCCAGGGGAATTTGTTGATATTTTTAGGTAGTGATGTGTGTGAACACTCTAGGACCAGCGGGACACTTTTTTCCCTCTTTAGGAGTTTTCTTTTCCTCGACTTGTATATATGCCTACTACCCTAATGGGTTACTTATCTTTGTACATTCTAGTGGTAATACATTTAGTATTGTGTGTTGTGCTCCATGCTTCTTCTTCTTCCTTGTGTTGTTCGTGTGCTTTTGCACACCTCGAACAACAACAAACAAACATGATCAAAAAAGAAAAATCATCCACTCTTAAAATGGATGATGTAAATATTCTTGTTTATGATTTTGTCTTGACAAAAATAGGGAACTTGAGGAAATCAACCATCAATATGATAAAGCAAAAGCTTTGAGATGTATATGGGACATCTAATCATAGGAAAACAAGAAGATTTGTGCATGATCCGCTAGAAGTTGGTATGTACTTGAATGAAGATAGAGCTCTTCTTGATCTTGAAGAAGAAGATGAAGAGATCTCCCAATAGTCTTAGACTAAATCAGATGCATCAGATGATGGGGGTATAGACATAGATCAAGAAAGTTGTGAGTTAATTCAAAAATCTATGACACTTTTGGTGCTTATACAAATGCTCCAAATAACTTTGCATAATGAAACCATGTTCTATTGCATTTTTGAATCACTATCAAAGATCCTCCATCAAACACACGTTCAATTTTTATTTCCTATATAAGATTTCTTATCACTTTTATATTTCTCATATAGATTTTGGAGATGTCAATATTAAATAGATCAAACTTTTGAGCACATTTTGAGCTCCTAAATTTCAAAAAATGAAAAAAAATGACAAAAAATGTCAAATAGTTGCATGTTTTCACTTGATTTTTGAAATGTGTGTATACTGGTGTAAAGGGTTTTCAAACATAATATGTAATTTGCTTGATTTTTGAGGAGGGAGTTCTCTTTTCATGGTATAGTTCTCGTTTGTTATGACTCATTGTTATGGAACAAAGAATCAATCAAGCTTTTATATAATATTAAGCCTTCAAGCCTTTTACCATACATCATACATATCTTTGTATTTGCATCTATAGATAGAGTGAGTACCTTACAATTCGCCATGTGATACTTGTAGAGTACATCAAGTATATATTTCCTTTGCAAAAGATATATGCCATCCATTGCATATACAATTTCAATACCTAAAAATTACTTTAACTCACCCAATGTGATACCTTGAATTCCTTTCCAAGTTTCATCTTGATGTATTTAATTAGTGTATGACTTCTACCTATTATAATTAGATCATCCACATAGATGTGAAAAGATGGATAGGTATGTGCTTGAAGATGAAGAGGTGTTGCAAAATCCTTGATCTACACCAGCCAAATGAACTCAAGGAGTATATGGTGGGCCCTTTTAGCTTGCCAATGGATGTATTAGACACCCTATGTACCTTGGAAGATCACTCTCAAAAAGATAGATCAAAACAGATAAGTTGGAGTTAGCTCAGAGGTGAAGAACTTGCTATTTTGGTTCATACACCTATCCAGTGTTTTGCATAATTCTCTGAGCACAGCAGCAATTAGCTTAAGGTCCTCTTGGGGAAGTCTATTTAACTTAAAGAGATAACTTTCAAGAGTAATCTCATAAAAAATAATGAACCACACACTGAGAATGATGTTTAGCAAATGATGACATCATCTCGATTTTCACGGGCTACTACAGTAATGAGACCAGTGAGCAGAAAAATGAACATAACGCAAGATTTAAGAATCCAATGATTATGAAAACTTGTATGATTATACTAGACAAAAAGCTGAATCCAACAAGCTTTAAATCATTGAAGTTCTACACACTGAGAAAAAACTCTGACAAGATGAGTAAAAAAGTCGAGTACCTGACAGAGAAGTGAAAATGAACAGACAGGGTTGACTTCAACTGAACATAACTGAATATTGAAACACCCAAATGAAATGAAAATTGGTTAGCATATAGTAGACTTATAGAGCTAACTTTACCAAGTTAAATCACTGAAAAAAGGATGCACCAAGCTCAGAGAAACCATCTCTGCAATCTGACTGAGAAAATTGAGAGATATGGCAGTGAGTAGTACACTTCACAAGAACATGGAAATATGAACTCAAATGATCATGAAAATGAAAGTATATTGATTGTACATTACAACGGAATTACTGATACATATGTGTGCCTTGGAATCACACCTTGATATTGCATAAAGCTTAGCTCTTCGAGGTCTTCTTTGAGGTCTCTCTAACCATGACTAAAGCTTCCATCTATTTAAAGTTGAGTTTGGGAGGCTAACTTCCCTCAATCACTCTCCAATCAATTAGTGATTGATTTGATTCTCTATCTACCACAAATCATGAATTCGTAGCTCCTCTTTCCCTTTTTGATCAATTGGACTCAACCACTTAAGATTCTTTCACTTTTACATTAAGTAAAGTCTTCAAAAGTTACAAGAGGTAGTTCACAAGTGAACTTTACATTGTCTTCATTTTAAGGCTTCTTTTATGACTTTGTGGGACTCAAGCCAATACTTAGGCTTGTCATAGACTTGCTCCAACAATAGATACATAAAAATACTACCTTAATCCCTTCCTACTTCACATAGAGTGAGAGATCTAATTTGCTTTGCATGTATGCAAACTTATCAAGTTAGTAAACAAGCCTTTGATTCTAGGCCCTTAGTGCTTGCTTAAGACCATACAAGTCCTTCTTACCTACAAACAAAATCAGGATTATCTACATCCTCATAACCTATTGCTTGTGTTTTGTAGACCTCTTCCTTTATCTCACCATTCAAGAATGTATTCTTATATCAAGTTGATATGTATGCCATCTTCTACCTGCACATACAACTATTAAAGTCCTTATTCCTATTCTGTTAGCAACAAGATTGAAGGTCTCTTCATAGTCCACTCCAAAAGTCTGTGTGAACCCCTTAGCCACCAACCTAGATTTGTGTCTAGCTAGAGAACCATCTCCATTCCTTTTACTCTTGTACACCCATTTGTTTTTTAACCACTTTCATTTATGTGGTCTTGTGAACTAGTTCCCAAGTCTCATTTTTCTTGAGTGCTTTGATCTCTTCATCCATAGCTCTCTTCCATTACTCCTTTTTTGATGCTTCCTCATACATATCTCCATCATTATCTCCTACAACCTTGAGGATCTGCTTTTGCTCCCTTTTGGGAAATGCTTCCTCAACCTTGATAGCTTTACCTATGCTATGATCACCTCTTCATAGTCTTCTTCATTATGTGAGTCACTATTACCTTCATGATCATAATGAGAGTCACTAAGAGTTTTGTACCTAAATGTTGGTGATTATGATAGGCTTTTCCTTTCTCCCATGTGACCTTGGGTAGCTCATTTTGATGTTGAAGCCTTAGGCCCACTCATTTGTGTTAATTCAACCTACATATCACCTTTATCACAGACTGATACATCATCCAAGTCATCATCTTTTACCTTTTCTTTTCCTTTGTCTACATATCATGATTTCAATTCATTGAAGACCACTTCTCTTGATACATACAACTTCTTGGTGTAAGCATTATAACACTTGTAACCATTTTTCTCAATAGAATACCCTAAGGAGACAAACTTTTCACATTTAGCTTCAAGTTTGGTTCTTACCTCTTGTAATATGTTCACATAGCATGTACATCAAAACACCATAGTAATAGTTGTGAGGAGGTGGAGAGATAGATTCCAGAGATCAGCTCGTGCTACACAAAACTTACTCTACACCTACCAATCTAACTCAAGGATGCTTTGTAAACCTCTTTGGTTTCACAATGATACATTTAGATCAATCAAGTCCTTTGTAGCATCAATCCCAAATGTTTGAATCAAAGCAGATAACTTGCATATCCAAGAAATGTGTAGAATCCTCAATTTTGGGAATGGAAGGTCTTAGTATTATGCTCAGGGCTCACAATCTAGTATGAATTGAACAAAGAGCTTTTTCCTACATCTAATTGGAGATTATAGCTAACCAAAGAAATTCATTTCATCAATTTAGTTATACTATACACTGAGAAATGAATCTAACAAGTCAAGGGAGTCATCCTGACTTTTCAGGATCTAGACGGTGTGCAGACACAATCACTTTCTTCACTTTATATCTCAAGGCCTAATGAATGATGAAAATTAATAAGCAAATAATAAACATTTTACTCTAACTATCCCAAGTTGATTTATAGCAAATGATGAATTACATTGAGAAATCAATTTCACAAGATCATTGTAATGATAAAGATGCAACAAAGAACAGTAGAAAAAAACAGCGAGTCGTAACAAACGAGAACTATGTCGTAAAAAGAGAACACTTACGTCAAAAATTACATGTTTTCACCTCATTTTTGGAATTCCTTTACACCAGTATACATATATTACAAAAATGAGGTGAAAACAAGTAAGTTTTGACGTTTTTTGTCATTTTCTCAAAAAAAAATGAGCTCAAAATGTAGTCAAAATTTCACTATATTAGGCATTGACGTGTCCCAAAATGTATATGATAAGACATTGACATGTCCAAAATCTATATGCTAAGACATTGACATGTCTAAAATATATATAAGAATGTAGAAGTCAATAGTTTTTACACAAAAATAACATTTTAGACATATCTTTAATGGGTGGATATCTGATTGTTATTCAAAATTGCTACAAAACATGGTTTCATTAACCAAACTACTTTGAGGCATTTACATAAGCACTAAAAATGTCTGAGAGCTTCAATGCAACTCACAACTTTGTCGATCTATGTCTACACCCTCATCATCTGATGCACTTGATTCAGTCTCATACTGTTGAGAGCTCTCTTCTTCTTCTTCTATATCCACAAGAGCTCTATCTTCATCCACGTACATACCAAATTCTGCAGGATCATGCACAACTCTTCTTGTTTTCCTATGATTTCCTGTACCACATACATCTGGAAGCTTTTGTTTTATCATGTTGATGGTTGCTTTCCTCAAGTGACCAGTTTTTGTCAAGGAAAAATCATAAACAAGAATATCTACATCATCCATTTTAAGAGTGGATGTGCTTCGAATATTCTTTTTCCTTTTTGAACCTGTTCGTTTAGCATCACACACCATTTCTAAGTTATATTTACCTGTGAATGCATTACTACTTTTAGTGTAATACCAATGCACCACCAAAGCCTCTATTCTTCTCTGATCAATATCTTTAGTTATCTCTAAAACCTTTGCAATCCAAAATGGTCTGGTAGCCTCATCACCATCAGCAAGTACTGCAATAAGCGTTCCAACATTTATCTCTATTAAATTTCCTTGCCATCTTGCTTCTGCCTGTTTTGTCATCCTTGGGCCTACATAAATATTTCTTTCTGGTGGATGTATAAAACTTTGAAGTGCATCTGCATTACATGCTTGGGCCACATTCACGGATCTTTGTGTACAAAAATCCCATGTGAATGGAACATCAACTGGCCAGTGACCTGCAATTGTATACTGTATAATCTCTTCTTGATGATTGAAAAAGTCCTCCCACCAAGATACATCTTGATCTCCAGCATATTTTTTTGCATGCTCAATATGTCTCTTCTTTTCAATGAGTGCATGCATCCAGCTTTTACTTTGATCAACCACACTTCCACATCTTTCTGTATTGTTTTTATCTTCATATGGTGATTGTTCTGCACCATACACTGTTACAGTAGACAAATTAGGCACCTGCAATAAGAATCTGCATCCCTCTGTAGGCTCCCACCCAAGAGAAGATGAATACTGCTTTGCAAATAAAAGGGTTATTTCATCAACCCTCCTCATCAAGAATACATGGTTGAAACTAATATTGTGCAATGGAGCCAAAACCTTAGCACTGTTATCAAGGCCCATTGAGCAAAAGTGCTTAAAGTCATAAATCTGTGTGAGGTGTTGAACGTCTGGTTTTGGAGTATATGCTTCTGAAATCAGCTCAGATAAAATCGGAAGAGTAAAAGCATTGTTACGTGCCAACTTCTTAGAGAAAGTACTGAACATTTGATCAATGTGATCATGAGTGTGGCCAACCAGAAGAAAATTTACCTTAACCTTCTGAAATACCTGTTTCTCAACAAGCATGCTTAAATATCCAAAGACTGTAGAATTTTTATTCTCTCTTGGAGTATTATCTAGTTGCAAATATAGAGTTGGTGGCAAAAGACCCTTCCATGATTGCAAAACACGATGAATGACAGTAACTGTAAGGTTTGGATCATTATGCACATTCGGATATGTGAAGAAAACCTTGGACATTACAGTTCCATTGTATACCAAAGCGCCAACCAAATGCATTTGCACAAGGACTTCATCTCCAATGTCCTTAGGGATGCGATAAAAATGTGGCAAACAAGTTTTTTTTTGATCCATACCATCGATCAACAAACACATATAACGCTCCGGATTTCTGAGTGCCTTACTTCGATGATGAATTGCTTTCTTTCTCTCTAATGCTTGACTGTCACGATGGTTGTTAAGAAGGTTTTTAAAATTATGCTTTTCCTGTGGTGTTGTAGCCCCTTTTGCCATGTTTTTCAAAGTGGCACAAACTGAACATTCACCCATTCTAACTTTACGAGGAATAGAAACATTGTTAAACTCCTCCTTCCATAATCGAGTAAAGTGACGATACAACACATACTTCTCATTTCTATTTTCCATGTCTTCTCTATATATTTGAAATACCTCTCGACGAGTAAAGTTATCTGACAAGTGCAACCTTCCAGTTGTAGGCATAACTTCACAATGCAAGCTAAAATAGTTCATCATCCAATTCATTGCATGACGTCCAACAGATCCTTTGGTCCCACCATGGAACGTATCCAAAATGAGATCCCCATTCAAAAACCCTTGTTGAACCCTATGTATTCTAAAATTTCCTACACCCATTGCAATTTTAAATGCAGCCCTACAGCATGGCATCCCTTGAGTAAAGAAATATTCAAAACCAACACGCGTTACTGACATGTTATCCTCAATCATTTGCATGCAAGAAACAAGGTATATATCTTGCCTTTCACTATCTAAATGGAGGAATTTTTCTCTTATGTGCTTTAGTTTCTTCATCCCTAAATTATACAAGCATTTCAAACCACAACAATGCTTCACAATATCCAATGCAATCTGTCTATCTGAAGTAAGAAATTTAAATCTTTTTCGACTTACTTCACGAGACCTTCTTTTAAATCGTAGATTGAGCTTGCTTTGCTTTTTCGTTGCTCCACATGCACTTGAGTCAGAAGGGAGATCAATGGTTGGATCAGATGGGAGATCAAGAGGTGCATTTGTATGAGCAGCATTGCACTGTGAATTGGATAACTTAAATGACTCAACAGAAAACATGGAATCATCAGCACGTTCTAAATCATAGGGATCATCACTTCTCTAGAAAGGCTCAACTGAGAACAATGAATCAATATGAGCAGAGGAAGCTGATGCCCAAGCATCCACTGAAAAGATTGAGCTCATCTTCACTGAGTTCACAGAAGACTGAAGATGAATGACCTTTTTAAATAAGTAGAAATCCGAGATCAAGTGAAGATATCACATCAAATGTCACATCAAGAAGATATGAAATCAAAAGCTTATTAAAGTACATTAAATAACATAAAACATCAAATTACATCAAATCACTTAATTACTCAAATATACACTAATAAGGGAACCAAAGATTTGATTCACTTTTGATTCAAATGAGAAACACAGTTGATTTCTAACTTCATATGAGTCATTCAGTCTAAGCATTGTGAATGAATCAAAATATATCAAAGTTGTGTTCCAATAGGAATATATAATAAAATTGTTTGGATGAAATTTTACAAGAAGAAATTTTACAACTGGAATATATCCAAGTTGAGTTCCAACTGGAATATGCTATGCCATTGAACACTATACAAGAAGAAATTTTACATTTGGTTAAGATTTCAAGGATTAGGTTTTATTGTGGTCTTGGCTAGATATCAAAGAGGTAGATGAAAGTATATTGAAAAAGAATTATGTGTAAAAGAGGCACACAGAAAGTATATTCATACATTGATTTTCCATTTCAACAATGTGTTACAAGATAAATGTGAATATGAACTAAAGTGTGGAGGATAACACTATAAAGATGTCATTAATCTCACAACTTAGACCTAATTTTCTCCCAAGCAACAGACTCTAAGAAAAAACATCTACATGAGATTAAAAATCCTCATGTACATACCATACTGTTGCCATTGAAGTTTAATTTCCATGCAAATGTATATAAATAGTTGCAAGGTTCTGTACTAGAATGTTTATTCATAGTGATTTTCCATTTCAACAGTGAGTTACAAGATAAATGTGAATATGAACTAAAGTGTGGAGGGTAATAGTATGAAGATGTCATTAGTCTCCCACATTTAACACAACTTTGACTTGATTTTCTCCCAAGAAAGAGATTCTTAGAAACAAATCTCTACATGAGTATATAAATAGTTGTAAGGGTCTATGAATATTTCATTAAAGTGGCTCTGAAACAGCCTATTTGTGTGGGTGCTATTCCCTGGTTAGATAAGTTGACAGATTTAGTTAGCAAGTGGACTCATTCAGTTAGATCCAGTTAGTTTCTGGTTCAAGTTACTCAATTGCCTATAAATACCAGAGGAGGAGATCATTCGCATTTTCAAAATCCACGAGCAAGAGAGAGCAGCAGAGCACAGACAGCCATGGAGCACAGAGGTCAGCATACCAGCAAGCCAAGCCTGATGGAGAAGAAGAATGTTGGCAAAAGTACCAAGAGGTAGACAAAATCATAACTAAAAAAAAGATTCCAAAAAGATTCCCTCTGTATGTCTGTGTAAATTTCTCATTTCTAGGTCTTTATTTTTCTTGCCTCTAGAAATATGGATCCAAAGCATGTACAGGTCGATGCCTGGCATCGACTTTAAGGTGTAAGTCGATGCCAGGCATCGACTTAGGATTGCAAGTCGATGCCAGGCATCGACTTGCTCCTGCAAGTCGATGCCTGGCATCGACTTGCAGCCCCAAGTCGATGCCAGGCATCGACTTGGTCCCAAAAAACGATGCCAAGCATCGACTTGCCAGCATCATCATGCACTGAAAAGTCGATGCCAGGCATCGACTTTTGGGTGCAAAATCGATGCTTGGCATCGGCTTTTGGGCCCAAATCGATGCTTGGCATCGACTTTTGTGCCCAAGTCGATGCCAGGCATCGACTTTGTGTTCAAGTCGATGCCAGGCATCGACTTGAGGGTAAAAGTCGATGCCAGGCATCGACTTGGCCCAAAAGTCGATGCCAGGCATCGACTTGGGCCCAAAAATGGATGCCATTCATCGACTCTTGCACCCCCAACTCGATGCCTAGCATCGACTTTCACCCTCAAGTCGATGCCTGGCATCGACTTGCACACAAAGTCGATGCCTGGCATCGACATGCACTTAAACATCGATGCCTGGCATCGACTTGAAGCTCAAAATCCATGCCTTGAATGGACATGGGCTGATATTTCTTATTGCTTGATATTTCCAATTGCTTTCAGGGATGCGGAGTACAAGGATGAAAGGCCCATTAAGAAGCTCAGAGTCACCATGGGCTCTGCTGACCAGCAACGTGACAAAGGCAGTGGTCACCAAGCAAAGCCAAAGAAAATTATTGCACTATTATCCTCTGAGAAGGCCAGCAACCCACTAGGAATATCCTCAGGTGGACAGAGTAGCATTAAAATTCCTGTGGAGGATCCAAATATGAAGGAAAGGTCGAGGGAGACAGAGGTCATGAAGACAGATCGTCCACTTCGGGACATGACAAATCTCGAATGGTGCCTTCAGTACGTGGAAGAGAAGAATGCAGTCCTCCTTGTGTTCGCAGGGGCCTATGGCAGAGGAAAGATCACGACAACACAAGGTTTTCAGTATGGCTGTAGCTCAATGATGAGTAGCACCTCCTTTAATGTCAATCCGGGAAGACGTGAGGATGGTATGAAGACCTCGAGCAAGTGGCGGCACAAGTGTGTGAGTGAGAAGCACACAAGCATGCACACACATACACACACACGCGCACACAAGGCAAGACAAAGAGTGAGAATCAATGGAGCTTTTTAGATTACTTTCAAAATGCTCTTACAAGTTCGTTTCAATTACAATCTACCCTCAAAAATGAGCTCTCTAGCTCCTTTTATAGTTTTTGACTAGCTTTTGGCCCTGTCCAGACCTAGTGTCCGGCCTAGTTAAAAATTAGGTTCCAGGGCTTATTTGGGGGTTCAAACGAGATCTAAAAATTATGAAAATTGGTACGCAACTACTTCTAAGGCTCCTCAAGCTCAAGGACTCCTTGGCTTGCACAAAATGGAGCTACAAAAATGTGAAATGAGATTTACAATGATTATTAGTGATAAGCATCACCGTTGTTGTAGGGATTTCTTCTAGTGATCTGCCATACATATCTTCAAGCTCCCTACTTGCTCTTCTTCCCTGCGTGTCCATCTCTCTGATTTGCATTAATGTCTTGAAAAAATATTGGCCTACTTGCCAGATCTTCTTTGACTGCCCTGTTTGCTTGTGCTGTCCCTTCGCTCGCTTGTGCTGTCCCTTCTTTGACTTTCACGTCTTGTAGATCCTGATGTACCAAGGCTACTGCCAACACCCCCCCCACTCTCGCGTCTGTCGCCTCTGACAGACCCTTGTCTAGCTGCTTTTTGTACGTAGTATTGTACAACATCGGCGGCGAGGTGATGTTCTTCTCCCCGGCAACGGCGCCAAAATTTGGTGTAGCTCAATGATGAGTAGCACCTCCTTTAATGTCAATCCGGGAAGACGTGAGGATGGTATGAAGACCTCGAGCAAGTGGCGGCACAAGTGTGTGAGTGAGAAGCACACAAGCATGCACACACATACACACACACGCGCACACAAGGCAAGACAAAGAGTGAGAATCAATGGAGCTTTTTAGATTACTTTCAAAATGCTCTTACAAGTTCGTTTCAATTACAATCTACCCTCAAAAATGAGCTCTCTAGCTCCTTTTATAGTTTTTGACTAGCTTTTGGCCCTGTCCAGACCTAGTGTCCGGCCTAGTTAAAAATTAGGTTCCAGGGCTTATTTGGGGGTTCAAACGAGATCTAAAAATTATGAAAATTGGTACGCAACTACTTCTAAGGCTCCTCAAGCTCAAGGACTCCTTGGCTTGCACAAAATGGAGCTACAAAAATGTGAAATGAGATTTACAATGATTATTAGTGATAAGCATCACCGTTGTTGTAGGGATTTCTTCTAGTGATCTGCCATACATATCTTCAAGCTCCCTACTTGCTCTTCTTCCCTGCGTGTCCATCTCTCTGATTTGCATTAATGTCTTGAAAAAATATTGGCCTACTTGCCAGATCTTCTTTGACTGCCCTGTTTGCTTGTGCTGTCCCTTCGCTCGCTTGTGCTGTCCCTTCTTTGACTTTCACGTCTTGTAGATCCTGATGTACCAAGGCTACTGCCAACACCCCCCCCACTCTCGCGTCTGTCGCCTCTGACAGACCCTTGTCTAGCTGCTTTTTGTACGTAGTATTGTACAACATCGGCGGCGAGGTGATGTTCTTCTAACCTGAGTCCTCTTGCTAGATCTGTCAGCAATGCATCCCAATTGACTGGCCCTGGGACATCTGGTTGTGGCACCCGTAACTGCTCTGAGTGAATGGTTCGCTCCACGGCAAATAAATGGAGGAGATGTGAGGGTCTGGGTACAAATATTTCTGAGTGGTATTCCCAGAACCCTGTTATGAACATCTCTTCGAATGTTTGTTTAAAGCAGGCCGGGAGGTATTTTATTCTGGCGTGCCAAGCGTATATCACCTCTATGGAAGGAGTGGTGCTCATGTCATACACCAAATCTTGGTTTCCCGTAAGGAATCCGACGCCTGAGAAGTGTGGGTCCTTGATATTCTTGAATGTCCTGAATGTAATAAGCATTAACTCAAAAATTTTCATGCACATCTGGGCCATTACATCAGGGGTATTCTTTAATCGGAGGCTCCAGTGCCGTATAGTGGAGATCATGTAATTGACGGTGGGAGGCCCTTGAGGGGGTGCTAGATAGACGTAGTTTAACCATTTGGCGCATCCCTTGATATTCTTGACTGCAATGGTAAACTCTGGCCACGTACGTCTGCGGAGTACAGGAACATAACAAGGGTTATATTTAATAAAAAGAGGCATATTCGTCCAGGTGCGAACCATCTCCGGATAGGTTTCGAGGAGTCGGATCCTCCAAGTGGGTTGATGAATGGATCCTTTTTTCGCACTCTCTGGGATGTCATCTGGCCCAAATTGTGTGGCAAACGTTGGAGGTTTGCCACATTTATGTTGGATTTCTGCATTGTAGTCCGCCAGGAGTATACAATAGGGCACGTATTGATCATCATTGGTTCCGATCCATCTATGGTGGGACATGCTGCGGAAGTATTCTGATTTAATAATAGTGTCCTCTATCTTTGCCATAGATTGGATCTGAACTGCTACTCGATCTTCATGAGTTGATGCCGTTTTCTCTAGTGTTTGGAGCCACTCAGGTACTTCGATTTCTAGCGTATCCATTCCTTCTGCCGTTTGTTCACCACCTGGCATTGGCATAGGAACGTAAGGTTCCTCATACGTTTCATCTACCTCGATGGGTACCAAATCCTCGGGTTCTGGTTCGACAACTGGAGAGGGTTGCCTTTCATGTGTGAGTAATCTTGCTTGTAATTCGGCCACCTGCTCTTTCAATTCCTTGACTTCCTCTGAAGTCGTGGTCGTTTCCGTGACTTTGGTTGCTGTCTGTTGCTCTTGGAGTTGATTGCGCAGCGCATCACGTTCCCTTTCCAAGTCATCATGAGCTTCTAATAGATCTGCATAGCTGTCCAAGATGGTCTTCATTGTCGCTGAGGGCACCGCTTTAAACTGTTCTGGATCAATTTCGTGTGGAGCGCCTTCCATTGCTGCTTCTAGATTAGTTTCATTTTGCTGCTGCAGCCTCTTGTTTTCTTCTAGGGCGGCCGCCATGTGTTTTCTAAGAAGTGCCAGGTTACGCCGGACTTTGAGATTATCGGCTTGATATACCTCGAGCAGAGCTTCTAGTTGTTTGGCACCTGATTCTGTCGATGGTTGGGGTGCTGCCAGTAATGTCTGGTGAGCCTGCTCAAGCGTCGCGTAGCGTTGATTCAGTTCTGCATTTTCTGTTTGTAGAATGTGAAATTGTGTTTGTAAGTTCTGATGGTGCGTTTCCAGTTGCTGATACCGATTGTCCAGAGCTTTGTACTCATGTTGGAGCTGGTATACACATTGGTTTAATGCAAAAAATATGTTATTTATTAAATAATGTTGGGAAAGGTGAAGATGCAGGGGGAATGGGGGCGGGAATGGGAGAGGTGAATGCTGTGGATGTAAGTGGAGATGTGGGTGGAGGGGGTATGGGTGATGAAGGTGGCATGGGGGGAGGGAGCGGTGCTGTGGCAGGTGATGTTTCCATCGTGTCAACTGTTTGAGTGACTGTGTAGATGGGAATCGTTGGTGGAGTGGATGTGACATCGGTGAACAGGGTGGTGAAGGTGGGCATGGTGACTCCCCCGAATTGGATTCCCGGGGAGAGTGGGATGCCCATGACAACGGTAGTGGTAGTGGATGTGGTAGTGTTAGTGTCCTGCGGTGGAGTGAATTGTGTAGTGTGAGGTGGGGATGGTGGTGATAACGGTGCTTCGTGATATTCTTCTGCTTGCGTTGACTCGCCAGGTGCTGATGTATTGATGTGAATTTGCTTTCCGGACCTCCTGGGACGAGTAGGAACTCTTTTTTCAAACCTGTGGATGTAGGCCATTGCCTCATGGATGGCCTCGTCCAGTCCTACAGCGTCGGCATGAAGGTTCATGGACTCAATGAATAAATCATCCACACCTTCCTCCGCTAGCAAGTCGTTCATGAGTCTTTTGCCCTGTTCGAGAGACATCTTATGTTGTTCCTGAACCAGTCGCATGGTTCGATATAGTCTCTTGATCTGTGCTGAATATGCTGGGGCACTTGCTAACTCGGAGAGTTCGTCATATTCTTGCTGTTGTTCTTCGTCGGCTTCTTCTTCGTCTCCTCCTGCCTCTTGTTCATCTACATCGACTTCTACCGTTTGTGTTTGGGTGGGGGCCGATGTTGTTTTGGGTCGTGGTTCCTGAGCTCGCGCTGCTTCTGCTTCAAGGTTAGAGTCATAGATTAATCGGGCAATTTCTTCATCCGTGAGGTCCTCAAGAGTAAATCCCTGCGGGAATTCCAAATCGGATGGAATGGGGGGGAACACCAGATTAGGCCCCTCCGTGCTTGGTCTTGGTAACCGGATTGTGAATGGCCTAACTCGTCGTGTCTGAGGAGGAGTGATTTCTGGTGTAGCGGTAGCTCCCCTTGGTTGAGCACAGGGTAGTTGGACTCCCCCCCTCATCTTCTTGGATGGGGGACCTGCTGTTGATAGTCTTCTTTGGAATTCTTGGACTCGGGACCATACGAGTGCCCGCTGAACAGGCACGTCATAAGCCAAGCATCTGTAGATTATTCTGGTCAAAGCGCAACACCCGTGGAGTACATTCTTCTGTTTCTTGTTCCACCTTTGATGTGCTAGGTGGATCTGGTCTATTATCCAGTGTGGCACATTGATGGGTAGGCTTTCGGTTTCTGCTAGATATAAACTGAACCATATTTTTTTCGGGGGCATTGTGAATCGTTCTTGGGCGGGAAACGCAAAATGCTGCATGATGGTTCGCAGGTGAAGCGCAATGGTAGGTGTCATGGCTACCATATCCTTCAACTTATTCAGATCCTTGTGCTTCATTCGACCTGGGACCATGGTTTCCTTTTCTGTGGGGATGTGCATGCCATACATTCCCAAAGCTTCTCTTACCAGATTGAGGTCCAGCTTGAACCTTTTAAGCTCATTACCCGGCAGCAGTGATGGCAACACAAAGGTGCTGTCGCCTCCTTTGGCCCTGCTCGGCGTGATTGTACTGATCAGATATGAACATCGTAAAAAGTCCGGCTTTGGTATGTGAGTCCTGAAATAACTTTCCACACCTGCTTTGACCCAAACTGATCTCATGACTTCAGCATTTTGGTAGCTTTCAAATTCGCGAGTGAAAAAGTGGTATCGACCCCATTTGCCATTGAATTCCAGTTCTGCTTCCCAGAAGTAGGTTCCATCGCCCAGTGGTCCAGCAACATCACTGAACCAATGCGCATGCTTACCTACTTGAGAGGTGTGTCCTTGAGGAGGATCCTGGATGGGGAGCACATGCACTTCTCGAAGCTCTTGCGGTCTTGCGGTGAGGCGTGGCTCAAGGAGAAGTGCTTCTATGTCCACGATTTGGGGACCAGATCCGGCTTGAGAGCTGGTACCTGCTTCTGCCATGGCCCTGTTTGCGGATTGGTTCTGTGAGAATATAGAACCAAGTGTTAACATTGTAATGGACAAAATAAATCCGTTGTTGTCCCCGTTACAACATTAACATAAGGTAGAGGGTGAGTTAGTGGTTAGTAAGTGTATGAAGACAGTGTGTGTAGTTAGTGATTGTGTTGTCCTAGGAAACTATTGCAGTTAGTAAGTGGGTTATGAATTTACACATTGGGGTCGGGGGGTTTATTACAGGCCTTAGGCTGCCAAATGCAGTGAATGGGCTTTGCTTTCGGTTTCGGAGAGTCTCTACAGAGCCTTCTCGGTGTCGTGGTTTGCAGATGAGGCCTTTTTGGGACCCATTTACAATTGATTACATGTACGCTCTTGGGTTTTGGTGTGTACATGAGTGTCGAGAACGAGTGAAACCTGGCAGTATGCGTCGCTGCGTTATGCTGTTTAAGTTGTGGCCTCAGCGTAGCTACTTGTGCCATCAAGCAAGCCTTAGGCACCCAAATTTGTCTTGATTGTGGGCTTGCCTTCATCGACTTCTTGGGCACCCAAATAGATTTTACTTTAGCAGAAGAATTTCTGAAAGACTGCTTATTAGCGTTGCGTTGTTGGTCACTAATAAGAGGCTTTGCCCCTGTAGTTGACGGTGGTGTAACTGGTCGTTCGCCTTTCCGCACCCATACCTGATCTATTTGCTGGGCTGTTCTGCTGCGCAGGTACTTTTGATCTCTGACATAGGTCGTACCCTGCTTCTTCTGCCTTTGATCCACCTTGGGTTGCTGCCTCTTTCTAGCCTTTGGAAAAGAAGGGAGTTCCTTTGCATTCCTGATTTCTTTTTTGCGAACATCATTCCTCTGCAACACATAGTTTTGGACAAGAACAGCATGGTCATCTTCATGTGTACCCCTGGAAGGACCAGGGGTCTGTGCCTTTCCTAGTTCCTTGAGTGCTCGATTGTCTAATTCTACTGTAACTCGACTATGATTGACCCAAACCTGGAGAAGTCCACTTCTTAGGTTTAGATTGACTGCTTGGTCATAAATCCAATCTTGACCCAGGACAAGAGGCTCAGTGAGATCCTCATCCTGACACACTAGTACTTTAACTGTCATTGCTTCATCATGAATGTAGAGAGGAAGTTCCACCTCGCCCATGCAAGGGGTTTCCACTCCTCCCAATCCTATGAGGTATGCTTCCACAGGTTGGACAGTTAACTGTAACTCTTGACAGTAAGATATTCTAACAGCACTAGTGGCTGCACCTGAGTCAATCAAGGCTCTTACAGTCCTTGCACTTTTTCCTTGTCCGATATCTAGGGTTACGAAAGGACGTCGATCAGTTATCCTAGGTGAGCTGGTTCCTGCGACTTCACACATTGCCACATGATATCCTTGATCTGCATAGTCATTTGTCCTAGGCTGCTCTCTGCCTTGCCTACGTAATTTCATCCTTCTAATGCGTTCTAAAGCTTCTGCCTGAGCTTCTTCTCGCACTCGCTTTTCTTCCTCTTTGCGTTTCTTCGCAGTATTGAGTCGGCTAAGCATTTCTTCTGTGAGGGGTTCCTGGTACAACTTGACTCTGCAACCACTAATATAATTTGGGAGAATATCACCCTCTAATGTGGCCAATTGTACCGCTCCGCTTGTGGAGATCCTATTGATGATCATAGGTCCGTAGCCTCTCTTTTCTAGCTTCCTCGCGTGTTGTTTGAGTGTATAGACCAAGACTAGATCTCCTGCTTTCAGGCCTTTATCCTTCACATGGGCATCGAAATATGCCTTCTGTCTCTTCTTGGCTGCATATATCCCTGCAGCGGCTCTCAGTCTTGTCTCTCCTAATCGTTCAAGGTCAAAGATCCTAGAGGAGAGCTCATGACCTGTCCATTCATGCTCTTGTGCTACTCTCAATGTAGGGATTAGGAAGTCTAAGGGTAGCACAGCATTTTGACCGAATACCATCTGAAAGGGAGTGGCTTGGAGCACCGTTTTGTAGGCAACTCGGTATGCCCAAACAGCATGGTGTAGCTGTTTGTCCCAATCAGAGCGTTTAGTGTTCACTAGTTTTGTCAGTACATTGCATAAAATCTTATTAGTACTCTCAGCTTGTCCATTAGCCTGAGGGTGATAAGGGGCAGACTTCTTGTGTATTACCAAGAATTCTTGGAGTAGATTTTCAATCACTTCGTTCAAGAAATGAGTGCCTCTATCACTTACAAGCTCTATGGGTAGTCCATATCTCGTGAATACATTCTCGAACAAGAATTTGGCCGTTGTTTGAGCATCGTTCTTGGTTGTAGCTTTTACCTCTACCCACTTGGTGAGATAATCTGTTGCCACAATGATGTATTCTGCATGAGAACCTTTCGCTGGGGGGTTAATAGGACCTACGAAGTCTATTCCCCACTTAGAGAATGCACGTCCACCCATCATAGGTTTCAGTGGCATCTCATCTTTGCGTATAGGATACTGAGTCCTTTGACAGATATCACACCGTTTCACATAGGTATGTGCATCCATGTGAAGGGTAGGCCACCAGAAGCCCGCAAACAATATTGCCTTGATTACCCGATCTGGTCCAAAGTGTCCTCCTGCTACACCTTGGTGAGCAGTGTCTAAGATCTTAAGATATTCACTCTCATGGACACATAATCTCAGGTAACCATCTTTACCGCGCTTATATAGATTATCACCGATGAGTGAGTAATCCAAGGCTTCTTGTTCTAAACTCCTTTTCCTAGCTAGAGTCATGTCTGGGGGGAATGTGTTTGTCCGCAAGAATGATACTAGAGGTTCACTCCAATCTGGCACAATGGACATTTGATAGAGAGTGGCGTGTTCCACAGGTGGCTTAGTGCAGCAGATTGGGCATTCCTTGCACAACTTTTGGACATCCGCTTCCATGGTTGGCCAATGCACTCCGAATCTTTTTAGAGTCTGCAAAGTTCTTTGCTTTGAATGGTGTTGCTCTAGCGCACCTACATGTGCTAATTGCAACCATTTAGCGTACTCATCCTCTTCCACGCAACAAGCCAAGATTCCTTGATCTGTGTGCTTGTACATGCTGCCTGCCATGATATGGTACTTTTGGGCTTTTACGATCTCTCTATTCCGTGTGTTCACCACTGGGTGATTAGGCCCGTATGTCAAGACTGGTACTATTGGCTTGGCCCACTGCGGTACAACTTCCAGATTAAACAAGTAAGCGTCAGGAAGGTCATCTGATACTCCTTGTGGGGCTTCTCCCGATGTGAGCCTAGAGAGATGATCAGCTCGTAAGTGAGTCCTACCTTTCCTTACCACAACCTCGAAATCGTATTCCATTAGCAAGAGAAACCATCTCACTAATCTTCCTGTATTGCATGGCTTGTTTACAAGATATAACAATGCCTGATGATCAGTAAAAAATTTAAACTTATTTGCAAGCAAATAATGTCTAAACTTTTTAACTGCATATACCATGCCTAATCCTTCTCGTTCAGTAGTGGTATAATTTCGTTCAGCCGCATTCAATTGTCTACTGGCATAGGCAATTGGAAGATCCATATTACCTTCACCAGTAGGTTGTGCGAGCACACATCCAATAGCATAATTGGATGCATCCACGTGAACATGGAATGGCTTATTCCAATCTGGTGTGGTCAAGATTGGTGCTGAACACAATCTTCGTTTAAGTTCTTGGAAGGAAGTCTCACATTCATCCGTCCACTCAAAGTTTGTCAAGAGTCCGTACATGGGCTTTGCAATGACAGCATACATGTGTATGAACCGTCGATAATAACCGCAATGCCCCATGAAAGCTTGTACTTCCTTGACATTCTTTGGCCTAGGTAGTTCTGCTATGGCTCGCACTTTCTCTTCGTCAGTAGATATGCCATTCTTTGACACTATGTGTCCTAGAATCTTGCCTTGCCTGACCATAAAAACGCACTTTTCTGGGTTCAGGCAGACTTGGTACTCTCTACATTTGTCAAAGATTTGTCTGAGTTCAGGAATATGAGTTTGTCTAGCATTGGAATGAGCACAAAGATCATCAACATAGACTTCTAAACTCTTCCTTAGGAACTCCTTAAACACATGGCACATCAGTCTCTGGAAGGTAGCTGGTGCATTGGTAAGCCCAAATGGCATTACTCTAAAAGCAAAAATGCCCCATTCTGTGGCAAAGGCTGTCTTATGCTGATCCTCTGGAGCTATGGCTACTTGATTGTAGCCCGAAAATCCGTCAAGGAAGCTGTACACTTCCTTGCCTGCCACTCTTTCTAAGAGATGCTCTGTGATGGGAAGCGGATAGTTATCTCGAATTGTGGCGGCATTAACCTTTTTCAGGTTAATGCACACACGCAGCTTGCCATTCTTCTTGGGCACTACAACGATGGGGGATACCCATTCGGTGTGCTCAATTTCGTAGATAAATCCAGCTTCGACCAGTCTATCTATCTCTTCCTTGATCTTAGCAGCGTAATTATCGTTATATGTATAAGGCTTTTGCTTAGAGGGTTTGGCGTCTGAAGTCATGGGGATGGTGTGTGAGCATATGTCCGGGTCAACCCCTTTCAAATCCTTGTAGCTCCAAGCGAATACATCTCTGTATTCTCTTAGCAAGGCAATCAATTCATGCTCTTCTTCTTCTGTTAGGTCATGGCCTATATACGTGCATCTCTCCTCTCCTTCCTCTATGGCCACTACTATTTTCTTGGTGGTTTCTTTGTTATCATAGGCCTCTCCTGATTGTGCCTCCCGTTTAGGCATTCTTATCATGACTCTCCTGTCATCTATCTCATACTTCTTAAAATTTTCTGGGACCTCAAACAAAGATTCTTCCTCTTTTGGTAAGGCTTCTCTCTTCTTTCGTTTCTTTCCTTCTCCCTTAGGGGTCATATGTGTTGCTAATCTTACATCATTTGTAACCTCTCCATGCCTCTGGGGTTGAAATTCTACTTCATGGAAGTATTCTTCATCTGATGCAAATGGTGGGTCCATAATGATTGACTCTAGATCGGAGTCACTTGCATCCTCAAATGCATCAGGGCTAGGTTCGCATTCTTCTAGAACTGCCTCTCCCATGATTGGCTCTATGGAGAAGACTGAAATGTCATAGCCATCCTCATCACAGTGAGGTGTCCATTGTTCTTCGTTGATGGCTACGTCCATTGTTGCTAAGATTTCGGCCCAACCGTGAGGTTCAAATTCTTCGTCTGGAAAAACTACAGGTGCATAGGCTGGGTCTTGAATGGGTCTATGAGTTTCGTTCGCACCTACCTCTCTGGCTTTCTCTCTCTTCTCTTCTTCTACTGCTACCTTGCACATCCATAAGTGAGTATCTTCATGCATCCATGAGGATCCCGATCCTATGGAATGCACCGATTCTGTGTCATCTTTGGCTCTATGGATGGGATTCCATTGGATAGGAGGGACATCTCTGTGAGAATAATCTTTGAGATTGACTTTGGTTGTAACACCCAAGTGTTGCAAATACAAGGAGTTGGTTCCCCAATCCTGTACCACCTGCAACTGTCTCATGAATGGTCTTCCCAAAATCATCTCATAGGCATGATTTTTGCTGAAGTCACATATGGCAAAGGTATGTTCAAACTCGACACCACAAGTGGTGAGAGTTATTCCTTCTAGCAATCCTAGGGGTCTCTCTATGTGACCATCGGCCATCTGCAATTTCATTCTCGTCGGCCTGAGTGCCGGCTTGCCCCAACGCTTCCATAAGGAGGTGGTGGCAATTGCAACTCCTGCACCTGAGTCCAAAATTGCCTTCGTGGTGTAGTCCTGATAGGTGATGGGAAGGTAGGTGTTCCCTTCTTCACCTTCACACATATCTCCTATCTTATCCAAGGGAATTTCTGGCACTGTCCTATGGGATCCTACCTTGGAACGAGGCTTTGCAACTTCAGTTACTCGACTGGCTGCACATTTCCGCGCGTTTAGTCTATTCCCAGGCAGTTCTTCCAAAGTGCAATCGCGTTGCATCTTGGTGTTCATTACTGCCTCCGTGTTCCTTGGTATGACTGAGTCGTCATTCCTTACCATGACTGTGGGTGTTCTCATACATGTGGACTTTGCTTCCCATGGGCCTGTGAAGTGGGGTAGCTCTTGTATGGAATTAGACTCAAAGTCCAATCTCTCGTGAGACTGAGTACTCTCATGTTCCCCGTAAATGGATGGGATGTCTTGTGGGAATTGGTCGTGTGCATCGTCCACAAGTTCAAAAGGAGGGGCGACCTCACTTTCGTTATCCCATTTATCTTCTTGAATCTCTCGTAGGAAGTCTGGTGCAAACCGATTCATAGAAGAAGAAGTGTCTGGCTCCGTAGAGTTAGGTACATATGCTACCTGGGAAGGAGGGCTTATCCTATCGTTGGCTCTTTCCTCGTTGTCATAGATGGCTGAAGCACAAGCTTCTTGGGGGGGATTACCTATGCTATTACTTTTCCGAACAGGCTCATACGCTCTCTGGGAAGGGATGTGGGTTACCTGTGGAGGTACATAAGCTTTCGAGGGAGGCACCTGTGACCTTTGGGGAGGAAAATAGGCTCCTTGAGGAGGCACATGAGCTTCCTGAAGAGGCTGGCTTATTCGTTCTCTTGCCCTTTCCTTTTTTTGAGGGATAGGCTCCTTTTCTGGGTGTGCAGTTAGCCTCTCTAATCTTTCTAAGGAGGGGGAGTTGTCTGGTTGAGTGGAATTGGCTGCATAAACTTCCGATGGGGAATGGCTCCGGTTTTTGCTTGCTTTTCCTTTCTCCTGATTTTTTTCTTCCTTGTCAGACCTGGCAATTATCCTCTCTAACTTTTCTAGGAATCCGTCCAGGTGTAATTGCGTCTTGGCTGAGCCCGAGTAATTGAAAAGGCGACTGGCTTCAAACATAGTCTGAGCCAATGCGACCATTTTCGCGCACAGTTGGTTCTTTCTATCTCTAGGTCAGCTCTAGGATAGCACTTGTCATGATCCTTGATGTTTGGCCCTTCTTGGATTCTGGCCTGATATGCTTGAAGCATCATGTTTAGGTCTTCAGGAGTGGGATCTGCTAACACTGATCCGACTCTAGGGGGTGGTGGGATTTGATGAGGCGGTAGGGAAGGTGGTGAGTCGGGTGGAGATGGGGTGATGTGAGAGGGGATTTGAGAGGTGATTTCAGTTATCCTAGCCTTGGTTTCTCTTATGCTTTCCTCAAGTTCACTCATCTTTTTAGCCCATTGTCTTTTCATTCTTTCTCGACTATCTTTCCATGCTCTAGTCCTTTTCTTTGTTATGCTCTCGGTTTCACTAGCCTCTGAGTTCTTACTCTGGTTTGTCTCTTGGTTTTGCTGCAAGGCCTGAGCTCTAGTGACTACCTGCACTGGTGCAGTGGATGTGACGCTCCCTGAGGACTCTACAACCAAACCAATCACATTGATCGGAGTGATTTTTGGCATATTATTTGGGTTCTTTGGGCAATCTCGTAAAAGATGCTCTTTTCCACAATCTTGGCAAAAACCTTGGATAGTCACTGACTGGGGTTGTGTAGGTGGAGGCAAGGGACAATCACGAATGAGATGATCTCCTTGGCATCTGTAGCACGGTCCTCTTGGGAATGGAGGTCTTACTTGCCTAGGTTGAGGCCTGGGGTTGGGGTTTGCATACATGACGTTCGTGTAATCTGACTCCCAACTAGGTTCACTTGGTTCCTCACTATAGTAAGACTCCCCATGTTCTGGAGACTGCATGTAGTAAGCCTGGGGACTATCGACATGTGTAGAATCAAAGCTATGGTCACTTGGGTCACTTTCTGAGATCAATGGGGTTACTGGTACTATGGCCCTATTCAGGTTTTCTTCTGCAACAGCATACTTGACTGGAATCACGTTAGCGGGGTTTGGGGGCTGTTGAGCTAGCACCGGTTGGGGTCTTTGTTGGGCCTGATATGGTTGCTGATAGGTTTGTTGGGGTCTAGCATATTGTGGTGGTGGATTTTGGTTTTGGTATCTGCCTTGTTGGTAGGGTTGCAGGTAGGGTTGCCTAACAGTCTGCTTGTTGTATGGGCAATCTTGCGCGGTGTGGTTGGTGTATCTCCGTTCTATGGTGCAGTACTGGCTACTAGGGTTTACTTGGGGTTGAGCCATAATGGGACAGACGTTCGCCATATGGTCACCACCGCATGTATAGCACCTTTTTACAGGAGCAAACCTTGGAATTTGTTTGCTAGTCACACCTAATTTCTGAGCTACCTTCTCCGCAAGTTCCTCGATTGATGTAGATTGCATGGAAGAGTGGCTAGATGCGCTATCTGAATCCTTATAGATTTTGGAAAGCTCTAGCTCTTCCCCTAGGTTATCTTCAATGTCAATGCACATGCGTACACACTCTTCTATAGTCCTAGGGTCCTTCAGATACACATAGGATCTCAATTTTGTACTCAGCAATCCATCAAGGAATAGGGCTACTTGTTTAGCAGATGTGGGTAGCTCCGAAATAGGACATCTTTCAAGGTATTGCCTAAATCTTCTTCCTGCAAGTCTCACGGTCTCTTGAGGGGTTTGCTTGAAGCTGTGGATCAATGAGGAAGTATTGTGTCTTATGCCACTCTTAGAGAACTCTACAATGAAAGCCTCTAGGAGTTGGTCTATGCTCCTGAACTGACGCTCATCTAATGGCTGAAACCATGTAAGTGCCGTGTTCCTAAGGGTTAGACCGAAGGCATTGTACTGCGTGAACAGATCTTCCACTTGTTCAGCTCTCAAGACTTGCTTGAACTCTGCCACATGATCATAGGGATCTCCTGTGCCGTCAAAGTAATTCTTCATGGACTTAACTAGCTGGGTGGGTCTCAAAGTTCTGGCGTGCTCTCTAGGCCTCGGCAGAGGGAATCCATCTACATTTCTTTGGTTCCTGTGGGCTCTATGTATCTCAGGAAGTTCTACCCTATTCGTCTCCGTTCTCGTTCTTTCTCTGCCTACAGGGTTGGCGAAACTTACTTCTGGTCTATCCCTACTTCTGTCTCTTTGCGTACCATGAGCTTGTGAAGTTCCCGCCCCCGGGTGACCGTAGGATACATTCGATCTTGGTTGAGGGAAAATAAACTCACCCTTCCAAGTGTAAGCATGCCTATCATTTTCTGTCACCACAAAGATCCGTTCTGAAGCATGATCTAAATAGGTCACTCTACCTGGGCTATCCGGATCCTTAAGCTCGTAGATCATGATATTTCCTATGTCTGTTGGCTGATTAGACTTATACTTCCAAAAGGCTTCATCAGTTTCTCGATTGAGGAGCAACTCTATGCTCTTGTTGTCTTGGGGGACCCATTCAGGCGTGATAATCCTAGTGAGAACTGATTTACCTCGAGGGGTTCTAGGTTCCGCACCCATGTTCCCTTGTTCCAGGTCACCTAAGTCTGCTTCTGAGATTACATTCCCGAAGTCATCTGTCCTATCAGGGTGGCTAGTGACAACATATATAGTTCCTTCCTTGTCCAGGTATGCGCCATTTTCAAACTTGACAGCTGGGTGTTCTAGTCCTATGGATTGGTCAGGGTTTTTAATCTGGACCACAGATCTTCCTAGGCCATCCTCATAGATGCTCGCACCTAGTCGGTTGGTCCTAAGGTATTCCAGCTGTGTTTTGTAAGGGCCTTCTACCCTGTACAAATAAGGCACTCCCGAACTTCCCGCAGGTCTGTCCATGCCTTGAGACATTGCTGACTCACTGGTCTCAGAGCTAGGGTAGTATGAGTGGTGGCTCAACTGCTGGGCCCAAGACCTTGCAGTGTGATTGACACTAGCCTCTGAAGACCTAAGGCTTTGCCTCTCCCTGGCTAAGTGTCGTCCTGATCTAAGGTTCATATGCCTAACTGATTAACCCGCTTTTTTCCCGAGTACAACCTCGTTGCCAATCAATTGGTACCAGTCACTTGATTCTTTTTAGTTAATTATTGTGTTTATGGTCTTGTCTGATATCACGTCGTCAGGAACACTTGAATGTTTTTCGTATTTTAGGTTGATCGTTCCACGTTAGATTCTTTTCCTTTAGGTTATCGACAGTACAGTAACTAAGTTTTTAGCTTGAACTTGAGTTCTTTAGTAGTCTTCAACTTGATAACTGCCTATCGTCGCCCTGACTTACTCCTATCTCTACTCGTCTTTAGCTTGAGCTAGGAAATGACAGAGGGAGTTGAGAATAATCCAACCTTACTTGTTGATCCTTTGCTTTATGGTGCTCAAGAACCCGGTTCTCAAGCTTGCAAAGAAACCTTGCTTCGTACGCTCTCAGTTGCTCTCAATGGACCTATAAAGGACCCACGGTTAGCTCAATGCTTATATTCAAAGAACAAAACCAACCACTTTCATTCATGTGACACAAACACACATTTGCATTGTGACTTTTAGGAAAATAATTCTAAAGACTCCTGACTTTGATCCCCTGGGTATGGTCAACTTCAAAATACCCTCTCTGAAAATCAATGCATTATCTTTATAAAAAACAGTTGAGGGCGCGTAGTATATGCCACGAGCTTTCCAACAAGCCCAAGAGCTCAAAAATTGGATTTCGTATGAAAAAGTTGTGACCGTTCAGGGTTTAGGGAGTTAAATCAGAATTCAACGCAAGCTAACAGTCAAACAGGAACACTTGAGTAGCTTGTGGCACGGCCTCGCGATGCAATACCACACCCTAGTGTTTGCCCCACACTCAATCAAAATTTAGGCCAATAATTTTGCCTTGACAATTTGACCTAATTTGCCCTTCTAACGCGTTCGCAAGGTCTGTCGGTCGCGATTGACAGGTCAGTCGCGATCGACATGTCGATCGCGATTGACAGGTCCGTCGTGGCTGTCAGTCGCGATTGACTGGTCAGTCGCGATTGACAGGGGTTGCGAAAAGTCAATCAATCGTGGTCAAAGCGTCGTTGACTCTGTCGGTCGCGATTGATGAGTCGATCGCGATTGACAGGTCGGTCGCGAGGGTCTGTCGATCGTGGTCAAACAGTCGTTGACTGTGTCGGTCGCGATTGATGAGTCGATCGCGATTGATGACTCGATCGCGATTGACACGTGTCACGCGTATGGTCAGTCGGTCGTGGTCAATCGGTCGTTGACTCTGTCGGTCGCGATTGACAGAGCCGTCGTGGGCTGTCGGTCGCGATTGACGTGTCGATCGCGATTGACAGGTCTGTCCGTCGTGGTTTGTCGATCGCGATTGACGTGTCGATCGCGATTGACAGAAATCTGTGGAATTTCAAAAAACTAAACACATTTTTGGGAAGCCCTTAGCCTGTAGGTCATGGATATGCACTTTGTTTAGCATTTAGAGCAATTTTTCTGTCGGTTGCGATTGACAGAGCTCGGCGACACACAGACAGTTACACAGATTTCCGTACCTGCGCAGGGTGCTGGGGATGATGATGCGGCCTGTACCTGCAGAAAGCTCACAAAACATGCAAAAAACAGCACATGCAAATTCGCTCTCTCGCTCTCTCTCACAAGTGAAATGAGGGAAATGAGGTGGAGATGGGAATATAGTCAAAAAACTGAAATTTTCGCGATGATGGAGATGGACGTGGGAGATGGTGATGATGATGATGGTGATGAAGATGGTGAAGAAAGTAAAAGAACATCGATGAGAGTGAAGAAAATACCTACAACTCCAACGCGTCAACTCTACGTCTTACCATCACACGCTCGTCCTCAAAGCTCGATCCCCGGCAACGGCGCCAAAATTTGGTGTAGCTCAATGATGAGTAGCACCTCCTTTAATGTCAATCCGGGAAGACGTGAGGATGGTATGAAGACCTCGAGCAAGTGGCGGCACAAGTGTGTGAGTGAGAAGCACACAAGCATGCACACACATACACACACACGCGCACACAAGGCAAGACAAAGAGTGAGAATCAATGGAGCTTTTTAGATTACTTTCAAAATGCTCTTACAAGTTCGTTTCAATTACAATCTACCCTCAAAAATGAGCTCTCTAGCTCCTTTTATAGTTTTTGACTAGCTTTTGGCCCTGTCCAGACCTAGTGTCCGGCCTAGTTAAAAATTAGGTTCCAGGGCTTATTTGGGGGTTCAAACGAGATCTAAAAATTATGAAAATTGGTACGCAACTACTTCTAAGGCTCCTCAAGCTCAAGGACTCCTTGGCTTGCACAAAATGGAGCTACAAAAATGTGAAATGAGATTTACAATGATTATTAGTGATAAGCATCACCGTTGTTGTAGGGATTTCTTCTAGTGATCTGCCATACATATCTTCAAGCTCCCTACTTGCTCTTCTTCCCTGCGTGTCCATCTCTCTGATTTGCATTAATGTCTTGAAAAAATATTGGCCTACTTGCCAGATCTTCTTTGACTGCCCTGTTTGCTTGTGCTGTCCCTTCGCTCGCTTGTGCTGTCCCTTCTTTGACTTTCACGTCTTGTAGATCCTGATGTACCAAGGCTACTGCCAACAATGGCCTTGTTTACAAATTGGATTATGAAGATGAAGATTCTGACAACCTGCTTTTCTTGGTGGAGACATCCAAGGGATTAAGAAATGTCATATGCAAGATGGAATTCTTGTGCCCAGAGTGCTGTGTTCCAGAGGAGCTAGCTCAGATATGCAGAGACTCAGTGAATTTCATCAAGGACCTGATGCCATGGATACAGGGCAATATCATGCCAACACAGCACAAGAAGACGACCCCTGTAAAGGCAAGGGGTAAGCAGAGTGTGCAGAAAAAGCCCCAAAAGAAAAAGAAGATAATTGCAGAAGAGGACTTTTCTGACTCAAGCTCTAGCTCTGGGGACATTATTGTTGCACCTGGTGGAGAGCTTGCATCTGGTGTGCTTGGCACTGAGCAGAATAAGATGAGGGAGGACATAGCTAGAAGAAAAATTGTGAAGAAGGGGCAGTTGTTCCACCTGCCTATTAATATTATCCACAGGCCACCAGTGGATCCAGTCACAGGGAGGAGGCCCCTTGAGATCAGGGAGCCACATAATTTGCATGTCCAAAATCTTAAGAAGAAAATGAAAATTAATCCTCATGCTACTGTTGTGCCATTCCTTGTAATGGTGGATCCGCATGAGTGCAGCTGTGTGGAGGATTTCAATGAGAATTTGTTTGAGGAGTACACTTATTATGTGATTGGAGGTTCACACTCTGCAGAGGCTCGTAGACAGTTAGTGAAGGAGCACCCTACTACATTTTTCTTTAGGTATGCAGAGTGTAAGATATATGCTGGTCTTACAACTGAGGAAGCCAAGCTTCTTGCTTGGGATCACAACAACGATAATGACTACAGGCAGAAAATGTCCTCCATAGAGAGAATTCGGTTCTTCCACCATGAATACGAAGATTGTCTTGTGAAGGAAGCTGGGAGAATACATCCCAATCTACGAAAGCAATGCCTTATTGAGGTTGGAATTGCATTGGATGAGAATAGAAAGTCAGATGCTTTGAGGAAATATGACCCATGGTTTCAACTGGCATTCAGATCAGGTGAGATCTGGGATCTTCAGGATAGAATCTTCACAATGTGGGAGCACAAGGAGGTCAAGGGCCAGAAGCAACGAAAGTCGAGGCCAGACCCACAAATTGATCTGAGGGGAAAGGGAAGGAAAGTTGACCTTTCAATTGAGGAGGCTCCTGAGGACATGAAGCTGACCCCATGGAGGGCCCTTCAAGGAATCAAGGATGATACATTGATCATATCAACTTTGTCAAGGGTAATCTCGAAGGAGTTGAGCCTCGAGGAGATGGTGACTGAGCTCAATAAGTATGTATGTTATTCTCAGATCCTTTTTCCCTCCTCCCATGCTTCTTGTCTAACCTAGTCTCTTTTATATTTATGTGTCTGTAGTCATAAAGTGTACATGAAGATTCAAGAGGTGATGATGAAGAGGCTGGGTTGCTTTTCTTGGACAGAGGTCCAAGCAGACTATCCAACCACATCATCCTACAAAGCCTTATCAGAATATTTCATCCTGTTTCGTGATTGGGTAGATTCTCTTATCAGAATATTTCATACTAAACAATTTGATGCATTGCATGGCATCAACATGGGGGCATAAGTCGATGCCTGGCATCGACTTGGGGGCATAAGTCGATGCCTGGCATCGACTTGCAGCATAAGTCGATGCCTGGCATCGACTTGGGGGCATAAGTCGATGCCTGGCATCGCCTTGCAGCATAAGTCGATGCCTGGCATCGACCTGCAACAAAAGTCGATGCCTGGCATCGACCTCGTGGCAAAAGTCGATGCCAGGCATCGACTTAGGTCCCTAGGTCGATGCCAAGCATCGATTTTTAGTAGAAGGTCGATGCCTAGCATCTACCCCAACAAGAAATCGATGCCATACATCCGTTCTTTATGTTCTGTTTGCTGTACTGAAGAGCTCTTCTAATTGTTTTTCCAATTTGTTCTGCAGAAACCAAGGAAAAGTAAGTCTACAGAGGTACTAGATGATTGCCCCCCTGCATTCCTTGCTCACATTCAAAGAGCAAGGCATGAGAAATCTAGACTGAAAGCGAAGGAGATGGATTTTGATGATGAACCCGATCTTAAATGTTTCTCCAATCCCCTAGACCCCCTTAGGCCTGTATATTACAATGTGTTCTGTAGTGATGTAAATAATATTTGTTCTGTTGTGCCTAGAAAACATTTCTCCCTTCTCATAGCGGACATACCCTATGGATTTAGGATGTTAGGATCAGTTAATGATGATGAACCCTTCAAACACCCTCAGATTCGGAAGATGGTCACTGATTTTGCAGAGTTGACTATGTCTCCTCTTTGGAGGATAGTAATTTTCCATAGCAGAGACCAGTCTTTCTCTGTTTCAACTGCTCTGAAGGCAAGATGTCATGCTGTGGAGTGCCTCACTTGGTAAGTAATCTTCTTTCTATCTCCATGGCTTTCATGATGCCCTATGTGACTCATAGTTCTTTTTTGCAGGGTGAAGACAAACGTAAATCACACTCCTTTGCATCGGTTTGTGAGTGCCACTGAATGCATTACAGTGGGCTATTATGATGAAGTAAGCAAAAGGAGAGTCAGGGAGCATTGCAATGAGAATGGGATCTCAAATGTGCTCATGTTCCCAGCCGTTACCAAGAAACTTCATCATGTAGCTGGGGACATGACATTGGTTAACCCTTATCAGAAGCCACAAAAACTCATAATGAGATTGCTTCAGCTATTTTCCAATGATGATGACTGGGTCCTAGACCTTTTTTCGGGCACAGGTAATTTCAATTTTCACAATTTTCATTAGTCATTGTTGATTGAAGCCTCTAATAGGTTTTCTGCTGTTTCAGGAACGACTCTGGCTTGCTCCTTAAAGATGTTCAGGCACTGCATAGCTGTGGAGAAGGATGATGCTCAAGTGAGCTTCATTAGAATGAGAATCAATGGGCTGAATGAATGCCCAGATGAAGACCAAGAGGTTGGAAGGAAGCACATTGCAGATACGGAGAGATTCCAAGCAGCTTCAAGGGAGCCTGTTCCCCCACTTGCAGATGAACCTGGGGACATGGCTGACCTTGAAGAGCCAATCTTGGAGCAAGAGAGGCAAGATAGGTGTTCTAATGTGCCAGAGGATACCAATACCCTTGAGCCTGAGGAAAGCTATGATCAGCTTCTATTGTAGATTCACATAACTCTTGTAAAACACATGAAATGTAAAATATCATTTTAATGGAAATATAATTTGGAGTTCTGCTTCCACTTCGTGTTCAGCTTGATTTATCTTGAGCATTTCTCTCATCATGTGTGAATGTTTCTTAGTATAATTTTGTTGAATATTATCTTCTCTTGGGAATGCTTTTGTGAAGTGTATTTCATATTCTGTTAATATGGCCAGGCATTCAATGGGGATCTTAACCATACAAAGGGGATGATCTTAATTGCCTTGTTAAAATGCTCTGATTTTTACAACACATGTTCTCTAACTTTCGAGTAACTCTTAATTAGCTATCTTCTGTGCTAACTTTCGAGTTCTTACATGTACCTTTTCAACTCTAATCTATTGTCCAAGATCATGATGTGGGATTCTTGGTCATGCTCAACAACTAGTTTTCATGGCAGCAAGAATTTTAGTATATCTATCTTGACTACTTGGTATCTGAGATCAAGCTTCTAAAGACAATATTTACAAGCAAGACTCGTGATGCTTTCTAGATATTGTAAAATGCCCACTTTTTTGCTTCATATAATGGTATTTAGGTAAAAAGAAAAAGAGAACATGTCTTTGTTCTCCTTTGTTGTGACTCAGTGTTAAAAGATGTATTTGAAGAAATGTATCAAAATTCATATGCTAATGAACACATGATACAAGGGAAGTGTAGTGGACTACTCATACATGAGGTGAGCTCAATTTATGCTCAATGAAGTAGCTCAATGTCTTTCTAAAAGACTCTCTTATCCCACAACTAACAATGTGTGTATTTATACACATGTTCCAAGTTTCAATTTGAATTTTCCCTCACCTAAAAGTGATGCTACACTTTAGGGACATAATTGATTTGACTCCTCCATCAAATAAGCCATGGGTGGACTCTCCTAGATCCACAAGATTCCATCTTCTTTTGAATTTTACATTTATCCAAATAAATATGTGAAAAAAAAATGACAAGCATGACTTCACATGTAGTTCTCTCTTGTGAAGTAATAAAAGAATGTATAGTCTTGAATAATTAGCAGAGCAATTAGGCTTGCTAATTCTACCTTCCCCCTCAAGCCTAATATGCTCGAGTCTTCAATCCTTCATGATCTCCTGCAATCTAATCATTGATTTGAATATGTTTAATTTGCTTCCATCCAATGCCTTTGTCATCATATTTTCACATTGTTGATGAGTTGATACATATGAGAGTTGTATCTCCTTACTCATGATCTTCTCTCTAACATAATGATAATTAAATTCCTATATGTTTATTCCTAGTATAATAGATATGGTTATTAGCAAGATGTAATGAATTAATATTGTCTCCAAATATATGTGGAGTTGAAATATTCAACCCCAAATCTAAGTATAGGGTTTTAATCCACATAGCTTCTTGAGTAGCATTTGCAAGTCCTCTGTATTCAACCTTTGTTGATTAGAGAGCAAATGTGGGTTTCTTCTTTGAGGAACATGAAATCAACTTTGTACCTACAAAGGAAAGATATCCAGATGTGCTCCTCCTATCATCTTTAGAGGCTGCCCAATCTACATCAGAAAAGTGTTTAACATCTATATCAGATGTGTAAGGATAGTATAACCCTTCATTGATTGTGACCTTCAAATACTTTAGGATTCTCTTGGTTGCTTCCATGTGAGGATTCCTTGGAGTGTGCATGAACTGAATCAACACACTAACTCCATAGCATATACCTAGTCTAGTTAAAGTAGCATAATTCAAGCTTCCAACAAGGCTTTGGTAACTAGTCACATCTTCAATCAATTCACCTTCATGAGCACTTAGCTTCAGATTTACCTCCATGGGTGTACCTACAACATTTGTATTATCCATCTTAAATTTAGAGAGAATTTGTACAATGTACTTTCTTTGAGTGAGGAACATACCTTCCTCTGTATATACTACTTCCAACCCTAGGAAGTAGGTGAGCAATCCAAGATCAATGATCTTGAACTCCTCCTTCATTTGGACTTTGATCTTTTTGATTCCACTCCATCACTACCTATAATGATTATATCATCCACATATAAAAATAGGTATATGACCTCTAAATGATTCCTCTTGATGAAGAGGGATGGATCCACTTTGATTACAATAAAACCTTTATCCTACAAGTAGGTGATAGGTCTATGATTCCAAGCTCTAGGAGCTTGCTTCAAGCCATAAAAGGCTTTCCTCAACATGCACACATGTTCAGGGTATGTTCGATCTTCAAAGCCAAGAGGTTGATCCATATACACCTCCTCTGAAGTCCAACCATTTAAGAAAGAATTTTTAACATCCATTTGATAAATCTTTTAATTTTTGGAAGATGCAACACGCATGAGCACCTTGATAGCGGGCATTTTTGCAATAGGTGAAAAATTTTCTTCATAATCAATACCTTGCGTTTGAATGAATCCTTTGGCTACAATCCTTGCTTTGTACCTGTCAATTGAGCCATCACAGTTCTTCTTTACCTTGTATATCCACCTTGAGGCAATGACCTTCATAGATGGTTTCTTGGGCACCAGTTCCCAAGTTTGATTTGCTTGTAGAGCTTCTATCTCTTCTTCCATGGCATCTCTCCATTATGACATCTTCTTGGCTTCTTCATGTGTAGATGGTTCTTTAGAGTTTGTATCCTATGCTATGTAAATTGAATGCTTAGTGACCAAAGAAATATCATAACCATACCTTTTTATCTTTGTGTTTTCTCTAGAAGATCTTCTTATAGTTTGTTGAGATGATTCTACCACATCTCTTTGCTCCTACACTTTAGCTTTTCCTTTGGAGTTGCAAGAATTGATTTCCCTTCTTGGATTATTTTGGTCATCATCAAAATCATTTGATGCTTCAAGTGTAAGCTCATTCCTCTTTGACAATGTTGGAAAGTCTTCCTCTAGGTCATAGGGAAGTTTGATTTTCCTGCAACCATCTTCAAACCAAGATTTTTTTTCATCAAACAAAACATCTCCACTTACAATAAAACCTTTATTGCTTGGGTTATATATCCTATAAACTTTTTTTATTAAGTTCATAGCTAATAAAGATGCATTTCTTTGCCTTTGGATCCAATTTGCCTCTAATTTGTGAAGGTATGTGTGCATATGCTATGCACCCAAAAATCCTACAATGATCAAGGCTAGGTCTTCTTCCATTCCATGCTTCATATGGTGTCATCCCATCAAATGCTTTTGATGGGAGTCTTTTGATGAGATATGTGGCTGTGGATATAGCCTTTGCCCATAGGTAATTTGGTAACTTCTTCTCATTTAGCATTGATCTTGCAGCCTCCACTATGGTTCTATTTCTTCTTTGTGCCACTCCATTTTGCTCTAGAGTATATGTGGTAGTAATTTCTCTTTTAATTCCTCTCTCTTGGAGATAGGAATCAAAATCATGCGAGAAATATTCTCCCCCTCCATCTAACCTTAGTCTCTTCAAGGGATTACCTGTTTGATTTTCCACAAGTGCTAGATACTTCTTCAAATATGAGAATACTTTTATCTTTATGCTTCATAAAGTATAATATTGTCCATGTGCTAAAATAATCAATAAATGACACATAATACTTGGATCCAGAGATTGATGACTCCTTGCTTGGTCCCCATACACCTATATGAACTAACTCCAATAGGTCTGCATGAATGTATCACTTCTTTGTGAATGGTTGCCTGTGTGATTTTCCAAATTCACAAGCACTACATTTGTAGATCATGTTTCGTTTGGAGATATTAAACCAAGTACAATCTGATCCTTATTGATTTAGTTCATAGCCCTTTCACCTACATGAGCAAACCTCTTGTGCTGAATTTCCAACTCTGATAGACTTTGGCTACCATAATTGAACAATGCAATGTTTCTAATATCTTGGAGTCAAAGTGTGAATAATCTACATGAATTTTCTCCTCTTTCTATTCTCTTGAATCCTTGATGTGGATCCTCCACAAATGCTCCATGCTTTCTGAATCTGAAGTGCAATCCTTTTTCAACATTCTGACCTACACTTATAGTTTTTCTGTGATAGTTGGCACATACAACACCTTGCTCAATATGTTCATATTACCATCTAAAGCCTTCACATTGCCTATCTTCTCCACTGGATGCCTTCTATTATCTCCTGTTTGGACTTCATGTCTATTCCTTGGATCCTCCAAGTTTGAGAGTAGAGCTACATTCCCTACTACATGATTTGAGCAACACGAATCTATATAGAATACATGTTCATCTGCTTTACCTTGCTTCATGGTCATGTTCATTAGAAGAAGTGGATTAGAAAAGTGAATCTTCTTGGGTTTGATCATCTACATAGTTGTTGTAGTCTCTTCTTCCTCTGTATCCTCCTTGGTAGTTATTGTTATTATATGAGTTGTTGTTGTAAGCATTGTGGTTGTTGAATCTTCCTCTTGAGCTTCCATAGCTTCCTCAATTGTAACCTCTTCCTCTTTGATTTCTAAGATCCCTGAAACAGTTCTTAGTAATGTGATTAGCTAAGCCACATATGGCACATGGAGAGGAGCTTTGAGTTCTTCACGTGCCTTGTCTTCCTCCTTTGCCTCTTCCTCTTGAGCCTCCTCTACCTACAAAGTTTGCTTGAGAGGTGTTGCCATCGTCATCAAAATTTTTACCTTTTCCTTTGCTATCTTTATTCTCGTTCTTATCTATGTACAATGTAGAGGATTGATTACCTTTTGAGTTATCCCCATTCTTCATAAGCTTTGAACCATGTTTGAATAATTGTCCCATGAGGGTGTTGAAATCAAGAACCTACATATCCATGTAGAGGGCCAAGGTTGTGGTGAAAGCTTTCCATTTGTCATATGCCTTTATTCCATTGATCACTTGCCTTACTATCTGCTCTTCATCAATGATTTCTCCAATGCTTCCAAGTTGTTCTAGTATGTCCTTCATTTTAATGATAAAGTCAGTCACACTTTGCTTGGACATCTTCTTGAGTGTAGTGAATTCCATCCATACTTTTTTCTTCCTTGCCTTTGTGCTTGATGAGAAGAACTCTTCAAGGGCATTCCAAGCCTCTTTTGAAGTCTTGCACTCCTGATGTGTGGAAGTAAAAAAATAAAAAATTGAGTTAAGAATGTATGACCTTGCTTGAGCATCCTTTGAGCACCAATGTTGGAAATTTAGTAGGCCCATAACTAATACCACAGGTCCATGGTTCCATAGGTCCAAGATTTACAACAAAAGCTATCTCAAAAAAGCTATCCATTGTCCGTCTTTTAATAAAGCAAAAGCACAAAATAAGTTTTTTTTGCGAATGCTACCACTTGGAGGATTCAAACTCACGCCACTAGGTTGAGATGTTTTTGCTCTATCCACGGCGCCCAACGCCTTTAGTTGTAGAGGACTTACTGAAGATCTCCACATATCTTGGATACTGTGAGCAAAAATGGACTATTGAGACATTGTTTTCTAACAACCCCCCCCTTCAATGTCACAATGGTACAAACTGAACTGAACATGTAACTTCATTTATCTGCAAACTTTATAAGCTTCAAACTTGTACAATTGAACTTCAAACCTTTTCTTCAAAAGTCTTCTTCAAAACTGAATTTGACTTTCCTTCAAACTTCAAAAACCTGAACTTGTTGAATATGAACCATAATACTTGAGAAAATATGCAAAATTAGATATCCAATAGTGTATACATCAAGCAATCATTTGCTTGACAACGAATGTAGCAAGTACTGACTCTGAACCTGTTATCTCCTGTCTTCTCAAACCTATAAACATACACTATGATCCACATATTTGCATTTACCTTATAAAAGGTTTCTCAATGTACCTCTGATGTGTCATGTAAATACACTAAACAAAATCAGGAACTAAATCTTGGAACCTGTGACTGACAACTCACAACTTAGTGTATTATGAACACTGTTGCTTCATCTCTGACTGTGCTCAAGTCAACTCAAGTCAACTGAACTCATGAGTCTCATCAAAATATCATATCTATGATGTCATCATGTCTTCATCCGCAAATCCTTCATACCTCTTTCCTTTAGAATCTTATGTAAACATAAATGTGTGCACCTCTCAAACATGCCTCTTTGAAATATCAAGCTTCTCTTCAATAGAAGTCTGGAACCTTCTCCTGAACAGGAACATCCTAACAGGAACTTTCTCCAGACATTCTCCTTCTTCATTCTTCTTTCAAAGCTGGAACATAAAGAGAACCTGACAAAGGAAATATAAGAATACCTATAGGTATGACTCTGCATTCTTTCACATATGGCTGAAAATAAGTCTTCATGTTTCATCAACCCCCTAGATGATTTAACACTAGTATATAGAATTCTTCAAATATATCAGATTTTATGAAATCATGAATGACTTCCTTCTTTCAATAAATCTGATCTTCAGTGATCAATACCTGTATCTGAAACAAAATCTCTGAACCCTTTTTATTAGCACTGCATAGTTGCTAATAGCTTCCACTATTTCTTCCTCAGTTTTCCATATTAAAGAATAAGGAATAAGGTTAGCTGATCTATTACATGATAACAAAAAACCTTACTAAAAGCATTTTAGGATCCTTTATCTTCTATAACATAACAAGTATCTTCTTCTATTTCTCTGCAACACAAATCTGATAGAATATGAATCTTTGACTTACTTCTTCCAATGCTAAGAACTTTTCAAACAAAGGATAGACATCTGACTCATAAATACTCAAGATCAAACGATCTATATAGATCTATGATCTTTCCAACAAAATACATGCGTAGAATCTGCTCTCATCAAACCTTCATGATTGAATGTTTGATTTGCTACCTAAATGTCTCCAAGTGTCCATGCTTTTCACAAAGTTTGTAAAACTTTTCTTCAAATAAATCCTTCCCAAGAATTTGCAATTCCTACTTGAAACATAAGTGGACAAACTTCTCACCTTGAGAACTCCAAAAGTTGCAAGGTGATACTTCATATCTTCATATTCTACGCGAGTGAAATGTGATAGTACCTGCTTGACTTTCTTTTGGCTAACTCCGCTTCTCAATCAAGTGATAGGATCTGAATTGGAACACCTTTTTGAATACAAGCATGTATCCAAAAATCAAGACAAACATATAAAGTAGATTCTCCAACTGATTGGTATATCAAAAAACTGAATTTTTTGAGGTTTTTTGAAAATATTGAATGTGAGGTAACTTTTCCAAACACAAAACCTCATCCCAAGTCTCCAACATTTGCTAGAAAAAACTGTCTTACCTCAAGAGTTAGGTCAAGAAGAATCTTTGCAACTTGTCATATACCAAGTAGCTCTGTATTGACACTCCAAGAATTTTTTGAGGAAATATATAGCTACCTGCTCAAAATCTTTGACTTATATATAACTCATACATATGAGTCAAAATATACAAGTTATCTAAATCTGCTGCTTTTCTTTCTCTCAATGCAATTTTCTATCAAATCTACTAGATCATGACCAAGTATAATGCAAAACAAGGAATTGCTTCTTCTTTAAACTATCTTCTTTACAAAAGATGTTCTCGTAGACTTGTCTTTGGGTGTAGAGGATAAAATAGGAAACATATATGGAAAATATATGAGAAAAGGAAGTGTTACTTTTCTTTTGGAAATATTGGACCTTCTTTTTCTGCATCTTTCTTCCACTTGATGATGTCAACATCTTCAAACTTCTCTTCCATACCTTTTGTTCTCTTCATCTTGAAGTAGAGAGCACTCTTAACTTCTTCAAATGAACTCTTTCTCTTCCTCTAGTGCTAAGAGTAAGAGATAAAACAAACATGGTATTCAAATGGAAGTGAATATAGAATCATGTTTTACCATCTCCTCATATCTTTGAATCAAAACTCTGCTTCAAATGTGACTGATATGACTGAATTCACCAACATTTTGTCTAAATGATGAATTACCTTTCTAGAGTTACCTCTCTAGATACAAAATGTGAGCAAAAAACTTCCAACCAACTTACAACGCAAAATTGGTTGAAAAAAAACGGATGCTCTCCACATTTGTCTTCGTAGATGAGCTTTCTTGCCATGAAAGAGATCTATCAAGAATCTCTAGAAAAAACTCTAGATACGTATTTTGATGTAGCCTTTACTTTCAAATAATGAAAGTGTATAAAAGCACTCCTTGAATCCTTCAAATCTCTTCATAACTTCTCTTCTAAGATATGACTTGCAAATGATAATCTGATAGTAGAAACTGATACCTGAAATTTGATGTTGATTTGATTCCTTCATTTTCTCCAAACCATTGTTCTTCCTTGAATTTGAAGTAGCCTTCTCTTCATCAAGTCTTGGTCTTCAAACAATACTTCCGTAAAGAATTTTCATACTCTTCCAAAAGTATTCGGCTGCTAACAGATCATCAACTTCATACTTCACACTGATGAATAAACATGTGACTGATTTGTCTAATTCTCAAATATCTACTCATCTAGATTAAGTGTGTATGTCAAATGTCAAATGTTAGAAGATGCTCTTAAATCATATGTTGTAAACCTGGGAGTCTCGAACCTGGGAATCTGAGAGCCTGAATGCTCTGATACCAAAACCCTAAAGCTCAGATACCAAATGTTGGAAATTTAGTAGGCCCATAACTAATACCACAGGTCCATGGTTCCATAGGTCCAAGATTTACAAGATAGAATCCAGCAATCTTCCAATATTGACAAAACATGAACATACCACATTTAATCATACAAATGATGAGATAAAGATAGAGAAAGATTAGACAACATGTGTAAAGTGTTAAGTAAGCCACTGCTTACTCACACTATCATATATACAAATGTCAATTTACAATGTGGGAGCAAAACTCTCGACCACTCTATGTGAACAGAAATAGATGGATGAGTGTATATACAAATGTAATAAGAATATTCAGATATATGGACAGAAAACTGAATATATATGAGATGTGTGACCTGATACGTTGTAGAAGAGTGAATATGAGTGACAGAAAGAGGAAGGATCAGTCTAAAACTGATAGTCAACAAACCCTCATCTAACTTTAGGCTATGGAAGACCCTAAGTCAGATACGTGTGTGAAAGATCACATACTTACAAAAATAGCAAAGAATGCTAACAAGTTTGCTGCCAGAAATCCTCAAACTCATATGAACATACCTTCTCGAACACCTCATCCGAATGTGCATGTAGCATGCATGTACTGATTCTCCTTTAGATATGCCTCCTGATATGGATGCCATTGCCTCCATAAACTCCAAGTAGTACCTGTGTGCATAAAGAGAAAATGTACCTGAATTCTTAACATAAGATGCAAATCTTATGTTAACCTCCATCCAATGTCTTTGAAGTACACCGAAATCTTCATGTAGAAGACAATCTTCAAATACATTATGTAGATGGCTGATCCACACCACCAAGCTGCTAATAGATAAGTCCTCTCCATAAGCAAGAGTGTGAGCACACTCTTCTCCAAGAAGTACTCCATAGCTGCTCCTCAACATGCTCCTAGATAGCACCATGGCTGCCCCATGTGATAAGAAGCACCACCTCTATTGAGGGACCAAGCTTCCAAAGCTTGTGTTGAAATAGGTGTAGGATATCTTTGAAGTGACCCCAATTGTATGTTTATATAGTATGTTCTCCATGATAATAAAGCACTTAAAAAGCATAAGATAAAAAAAGCTACGATCGCTACGATCTCAAAAAAGCTATCTGCTGTTCGTCTTTTAATAAAGCAAAAGCACAAAATAAGTTTTTTTCGCAAATGCTGCCACTCTGAGGATTCGGAATCACGCCACTAGGTTAAGATGTTTTTTCTCTATCCACGGTGCCCAGCGCCTTTCGTTGTAGAGGACTTACTGAAGATCTCCACATATCTTGGATAATGTGAGAAAAAATGGACTATTGAGACATTGTTTTCCAACAATGTGGTTAACCTCTGTTGTTCTTCTTGAGTTGTTTGGCCCTTGCTTCTGAGGATTGGCATCATCTCATCTCCATATATATAACCATAGAGCTTTCTCCCTTCAAGATAAGATTCCATACCAAGATGAGTAATTACCTTGATCCGATTTGTCTATGGATGAAGGAAATCCATATCCCATGTTGATTTGTTGTTGCTCTAGTACCATTGTGCGGACATGGAGAGACAGGTTCCATAGATGAGAGTATACACTACTTCCAACCCAAGGAAGTATGTGAGTTTCCCTAGGTCACGGATTTTGAATTCTTTTTTCCTTTGAAGCTTGATCCTCCTTATAACTTCAACATCATTACCTATAATTATTATATCATCAACATATACATAGAGGTATATGACTTCATATTGATTCCTCTTGATGAAGAGTGAAGGATCTACTTTGCTAACCAGGAGTCCTTTATCTTGCAAATATGTAACAAGCCTATGATTCCAAGCCCTTGGGGCTTATTTCAAACCATATAGGGACTTCCTTAACTTGCATACATATTCAAGAAATGATGAATCTTCAAAACCAAAAGGTTGATCCATATATATCTCTTCCGATATCCAACCATTTAGGAATGCACTATTTACATTCATTTGGTAAATCTTCCAATTCTTGGAAGCTGCAATTGTTGGTGCAATTAAGCCCAAGCCTACATACTTGATAAACACACATAAGCTTGATGTATTAGCATATAACTTGGAAGGCTTCATATGTACAACCTCTTGTAACGTTGAATTACAATTACCCATTGTAAAAGTGAAATAGGTCCACGAGGAGTTAGGAAGCATATAATCTTGTATCATTTGGTAGTTGATTCAAGAGAGAATCAATCCTATACTTTAGGATTCACTTTTAAGTGTAGGTTTGAATTTGAATTCAAATATTTGGCTCCAACAAAATCTATAAAAAGAGGATATGAAAGGCCCACATGTATCTCAAGGTTCAGAGATCATATTCATATACGTTCATTGAGAAGAGGAGCTCATTGCATAGCTCATTCAATTCTCACTCATTTAGCAATGATTTATTTCCAATGACATTGTACTTTTACATGATTTAAATCATACATGATCATTACTACTTACTCTCATATCTCTGTCACACTCCATCAGAACAGTGAACTTGTCTGAACTTGTCCTCACTGTATAGTGCATCATTTCTCTTGATTTAAATCATGATAGCTCAAGCATACTGACTACTATAATCCTACAAAGTTTCATTAACAATGCTTCTCGCGATCCTTAGATATTAGTCAATCTCTCCTCACTAGTTTGTGACTCTCAAGGCCCGTAAAAGTCAGGATGGATACTTAATTTTCTAAACATATTTCTCTGCATATAGTTCATCATTTTAGATGATTTCACTCGTGACTGATAGCTTGTCAAGTTAATCAAAGTTCTCCAAAATGAATTTGATCAATTGTTGCTATACTTAGAGAATGATTCAAAACTCTGAGTAGGTGTCTCAACCAAAATGCAAGTTTTGATCCTTGAATCATATGCCTTCCTATTGGTTTTGATCCTATGATTAGTGGATCATCTTTCAAGCAACATATGTGATTATTTATGCTTGCTAGCTAGCTTAAGAGGCCCACAATAGTCTCTAGCCATCACTTGTAACAAGTGTGAAGTAGGTTTCAACTACACCAACTCATCCCTTGTGATTATCCACCATCTCCTCCACTAGTGGTATCAGAGCAAGCATAATCAAGATGATAGATGGATTTCCATCCTTCATTGACAAATTGGATAGGAACAACTACTCAGCATGGTCCCTAAGGATGCAAGCATACCTTCAAGGGAGAAGGTTATATGGATACATCTCAGGAGATGAAGACATGCCAATCTTCAAGAGCAAGAATCAACCAACAAGGGAAGAGCAAGATAGGCTGACCACATGGTGTGCAAAGGATGCTCTTGCCAAGACACATCTATTAAAATCAATCTCTGATTTCTTGTTACCACATGTTAGAAATTGTAAAACCTCCCAAGAGACTTGGGAAGTGCTCTCATTATACTTCTCCTCAAACACAAGAGCAAGGAAGAATCAGTTGTGGATGGAATTCACAACCCTCAGGAAACAACAAAAGCAAGGAGTGGCTGATTATGTAACCAAAATGAAAGATGTAGCAGACCAGCTTGCAAGCATTGGAGAAGAGATAGAGGAAGAGCACATAGTGAGGTAGATCATCAATGGAATTAAGACTGATGGCAAGTGGTAGTTCTTCACCACAACAATGGATCTCTACACGGATGTGCAAATAACTGATCTCAACACCTTGATGGGACAACTCTTCACCCATGAGACAAAACTCAATAGAAATGGTGACAACTCAAGAGGTAACCAATCTTCTACCCTTTATAAAATAAGAATAAAGCTAAGGAAAAAGGTAAAAGTAAAAAACAGGATGAAGAGGCTAGTACCTCTCAAGCTAATTATGCAGGAAGAGGAAGAGGTGCTAGAGGTAGGGGCAGAGGAGGAAAACAAGGTATGGGGAGACCCTACAACAATTCACCATGCAACATATGTGGTCTCAACAACCACACTACAGACGAATGCTACAAAAATACAAGGAACCAAAGGGGAAGAGGCTTCGATAGAGGAAGCTATGGACAAACTAGAGGCACGTACAACAATGGTGGAGGCAACTACAACCATAACTTCAATCAAGGCTACAACAACAACAACTATCAAGGAGGCTTTAAAGGAAGAAGGGATTTCAACAATTATACTGAAGGTCAAAAGGACTCTCTACTCATCATGAACATGACATCCAAACAAGATGAAGATGATGAGCATCTTTTCTATGTTGACTCAGGTTGTTCCAATCATGTGACAGGAAATGTAGCTCTATTATCTAATCTTGAAGAACCCAAGGGGAAACATGAAGTACAAATAGACCTTGCCTCCTTGCTTCACCATGCATCCTTTTGCATCAAATATAACTTGCATACCTCTCTCTACCATTTTTCCTATAGAGATAAGGTTCTTGGAAATAGATGGAACATGGAACACATCTTTAAGAGTCTTGACATATTTACCTTCACTTAGCTTCACATCTCCCACATGTGTAATGGGATGCTCAGTGTTATCTCCTGTCTCCACACAACATTTTGAGCTTGGGACCTGCATATGAACAAAAGATTCCTCCATACATGACATGTGATTAGAGCATCCAAAGTCTATGTACCACTTTGTGTCCTTGGGATCACTAGTGTAGCCATGTCTCATGGCTAGAAGGGTCTCCTTCTAATCATGCTTCTTGGAGTTGTTAGCATAGTTCCCTTGCTCCTTTTTCTTCTTGCCTTTGTCATCCTTGAAATAACAATTTGAAGGAATATTATTTTGCTTACCACATATAAAACAAGTTTTACCTTGATGAGAGTTGTTCTTCCCTATGCCATTCTTATCGTTCCTTGAAGATGATGCCTTGCTATCTCCGTCTAAATCTAAATCTTCTCCATTGGAATGCTTCCAATTGCTTTTTCCTCCTTTCCCCTTGTTTCCACTCTTTCCTTTGACTTTGCTAGCATGTAGGACCTGTGAGTGACCATCCTTCTTGGATGTGTCTCCTATGGAAACCTCTTCTGCCACTGGGTATGGGATCAACTCCTCAAGAGTTGGTAGAGGATCTCTATACAAGATGGTAGTAATGAGGGGTTTCCACTTGTCTTCCCCTCTCAGCCCATTGAGAGTAATCTGCACAAGGCCTTCCTTATCTACTTTGCAGCCAATGGATGCCAATTGCTCCCTCAACTCCTTCACCCTCAAGGTGTAGTCAACAATAGATTGACAACTACCCTTCCTCGAAGAATGGATTTCATTCCTAAGCTATGTCTTTTTGCTTCTTGTGGAAGTGGCATATATTTTTTCTAAGGCCTCCCAAACATCTCTAGCATGATCAAACTCTGATATATGAACAATCATAGAATTAGAGATTACCTGTGATATGTAGAAGATAGCTCTCCTATTCCTTTCCTCCCAATCCTTCAACATCTTTAATTCTTGATTGGTGACCTTTTGATCTTCGAGATCCACATTGGGCATATTTTCATCTCCACACACAATAGGCAATAAATCTTTGCTTGTGAGGTAGTTCATGAATTTGAACCTCCATGGTTGATAGTTGTCTTTGTCAAGCAACTCCACTTTTTGACTTAGATATACCATAATGAATTGAAAATTAGGGTTAGACTGAAATGTACCTCTTAGTCTTGATTTCCAAGCTTTTATATCCTTCTCCTAGAGTCTTCAAAGGATGGTTCCTACTTGGATATCAACTGATGGAATTTAATCCCTCAAATTTGCACACTAGAAGTGAAATGAATCCAAGACTTAACCACTAGGCTAAGTAGATCACTTGTTTAAGAGAGCACATGAACTTATGCTTAAGTCTAGTCTAGATAACTATCCAGTGTGGAGGTTTAGAATGACCAACTACCTAATGGGCAAAGGCTTATGGGGTATTGTGAGCGGCGATGATGCTCAACCTCAAATCAATCAAGCTATGGCCACCGAAGTCCAAAGGAGGCAAGCAAAAGAATGGGAGGAGAGGAATAGGAGAGTCATGTTCCTTATTTCGCAAGTCATTACTAATGCCATGGTAGGTCATATTTAACATCTAGAGAAAGCTAAGGATGCTTGGGAAGCTCTTGAAAGGATGTATTCAACAAATACCAAAGCTAGAAAACTTCAACTCAAGAATGAGTTGAACACAATCAAGAAAAGTTCGAGTCAATCCATAGCTGAATATACTTTGAAGATTAAGGAGCTAAGCGATGCTTTAGCTTCTATTGGCACAACGGTTGAAGACGAAGATCTTGTGTGTTATACTCTCAATGGCTTGAGAGAAGATGAAAGATGGAAGCCTTTTATAACTTCCATTAACTTGAAAGATGTATATCCAGGTTTTGAACAACTAATCCCTCATCTTGTCACAGAAGAGCTTAGCTTCAGTGGTCCCAAAGGAAAGGACAGCCACAACCAACTGTTATATGCAGGTCGAGGCAAAGGAAGAAACTCAGGAGGAGGCTCAAGAGGAAAAGGACGAAATTGACAAGCACCACATTTGTAAATCATATGTTGCTTGGATACATTAGGTATCCCAAGCACACATTGGTCCCTGCACATTTGCTTCAAGGTCCTTTCTCCAATGTGCCCTAATCTCTTGTGCCAAATCTCAAGCTCTGAAAGTGTCTGATCCTTATAACTGTATAATGCAATATTTTTTGTATCTTCCAACTCAAAAGTGAAAAGTCTACCTGATTTTTCTCCTTTAGCTATCATTTGAATCCATGTCTTGGGTCCTCCACAAATGCTCCATAGACCTGCAACCCTTTCTCTACAATCTGACCAACACTCATTAAGTTCTTTGTAATTGTAGGTACATAAAGTACTCTGCTCAACAAATTCTGATTACCATCACAAGTTTTCACATTTCCAACTTTAACTACAGAATGCTTTGTATCATCACCTGTTTGGACTTGGTGTTTACCTTTTGAATCCTCAAGATCAGAGAGTAGTGCAACATTACCAGCCACATGATTTGAACACCCTGAATCAATATAAAATAAGTGATCATCATTTGTACCTGACTTTGAAGTCATGTTCATGATCAAGAGAGAGTCATCCTGCTCCTCTGTGTAGTTGTTGTAGTGCTTTCTGTTTCTGAATCCTCCTTGGTAGTTGCCATTGTAATTGTTGTTGTAGTTGTTGTTATAATTGTTGTTGTGGCCTTGGTGATGGTTGAACCTTCCTCTAGATTGAGAGTATCCACCTCTTTGATAGCCTCTTCCTCTCTGATTTTTGTAATTCCTGTAACACTCATCTGTGGTGTGGTTTGACAAACCACAAATGTTACATGGTGATGAATTATAGGGTCTCCCCCTACCTTGCTTACCTCCTCTGCCCTTGCCTCTTGAAGATCTACCTCTCCCTACATAGTTGGCTTGGGAGGTAGAGCATTCATCTTCCACCTTCTTACTCTTGCCTTAATCCTTAGATTTCTTATCAGTGTATAGGGCAGAAGATTTGTTACCTTTGGTAGTATCTCCACTCTTGGTAAGCTTTGCTTCATGTGTGAATAGTTGACCCATGAGAGTTGTAAGATTTGGAGTGTGCATGTCCATGTAGAGATCCATTGCAGTGGTGAAGCTTTCCCACTTGTCATCACCCTTGATCCCCTTGATTACCTGCCTTACAATTTGTTCCTCTTCAATCTCTTCTCCTATGCTTGCTAACTGATCTGCAACATCTTTGATCTTGGTCACAAATTCTGAAACAGCTTGCTTAGGTTGCTTCCTTAGTGTTGTGAATTCAATCCACAACTGATTTTTCCTAGCCCTTGTATTGGAGGAAAAATATGATGACAAGGTTTCCCAAGTCTCTTGGGAAGTCTTACAATTTCTGATATGAGGTAAAAGAAAGTCAGATATAGAGTTGAGTAGATAAGGCCTTGCCAATGCATCCCTTGCACACCATGTGTTGAGTTTTTCTTGCTCCTCCTTGGTTGGCAAACCTCTTGCTTTGAATGAGGGCAATTCCTCATCTCCTCAGATGTATCCATAGAGACTCCTTCCTTGTAAGTAGGTCTTCATCCTTAGAGACCAAGCTTGATAGTTGTTCCTGTCCAATTTGTCAATAAATGAAGGAAAACCATCTCCCATTTTACCTTATTTGCTCTGATACCACTGTTGGGAAAGATGGATGGATGATCTAAGAGATTGAGTAGGTACTGCTAAAACCTGCTTTGTACCAGCCCTCTTTAGCTTCAGACTTGATTAGTAGACTCCCTTAGCTTTCCAATGACACCAAGAAATGGCCTATGTCCTTTGGAAATGAAGTGTGTAATGATTGAATCAAAACAGATAACTTTGGAAGTCACAAAGTCAAGAAAACCTTCTATTTTGGTCTTGACACCTGCTCAATGTTTTGCTCCGTGTGACCAGCACAGTAACAATTGATAAAATTCCTTCTAGGGATATTCAATTAGCTTAGTAAGCTAATATTTTCAAGTGGAATGATGTAAAATAATGAACTATGCTAAGAGAAATTAATTTAGCAAGATTTGGTATACCCCCGACTTCTTAGGACTGTAGCAGAGATAGACCAGTGAGCACCTTGACGACGATTTCTCTGAATTGGCTGAATGAAATCACTTAAACTTTGTCATCATGTAAATGACTTTGAGCTGAATCCAACAAGCTTTGAATCACTGAATTTGATGGAGTATTGGCTGAGATATGCCCTTGACAAGTTGACAGACTTTGGAGTAGACAATCAATGAGCACAGAGATGAATGATGTAAATGTATCTATAAATTAACACTTGTGTACAATCCCATTGGCATGAAAAGCATTGAATAATGGTGTAGAGAGGTGTAGGCTATGGAGTAATCCTCACACACACTCAATGACAGTAGAATGAAGCTCGGAAGTGATGTCTCTCTCCGCGACTTTTCAAGTTCACCTTTTATATGGAATGTGTAAGAATTTGAATTCAAATTCAAATTCTTGGCTCCCTCTATTCAAGCTTCTATAAACTTGGAGATATTCTCTCAATCAAGTGAACTAACTTTTCCACGAATCATTTGGGTAGGTGATTACAAAAGATTCTAAGTCAAATTGACTTTTACAATGAGGTAAAGTGGTAAGTAATCACTAGCATATGTTCCTATGATTCTTCATGCATGTAGAGTCTTCATGATATCTTCCAAGCCAAATGTGTAGGCTTGTGGTTTACACCAACAGGGGGCAGGGGGGGGAGGGAGGGAGGGAGGGAGGGAGAGGGAGAGAGAGAGAGAGAGAGAGAGAGAGAGAGAGAGAGAGAGAGAGAGAGAGAGAGAGAGAGAGAGAGAGGGAGTTTCTTGAAAATATCCGAAAAAATCCATGGGGGGCCCTTTTTTTTTGAAAATATCCAAAATGGGAGAAAAATCCCTAAAAGATCCAAAAAAATGCAAAAAAATTAAAAAAATTCTCAAAAGATTCTAAGAAAATTCCCTATAGGTCTAAGCCGATTTCCTCACTCAAAACCATAGAGAGCTTCCTTTATTCCTCCAATTTGGCAAGAAAATGACATTTGAAAAGGATGAAAAAATTCTAGAAAAATTCAAAAAATGCTTGAAAAATTCCCAAAAAAATTCCAAAAGTTGTACTTATGCAAAGGCTATGAAAGGGTTGCTAAATTTGCTTAAAAACGCAAAGAATAAGCATGAAAATGGATAAAAACTACTAAAACTTAAGCAAAAATGAAGGCTATGTACAACTTGGATAGATTTTGCAGGTTCCAGGTGATCCATAAATCTTCAGTTGTTTTGATGATAGGCCTTGAGCCATGATACGTTGACTCGGAGAAACTCCTCCATAATCTCCATTTGTACTGCACTTCATTTGTTTTGTCTTCTTGTTGGGCACATGGACCATCTAATAGGGGTATCCTAAATCCTTCATTAGAATATTAACTCCTCCATACTACATCTCTTGTATCTTTGTTTTAGCAACTTTATGACTTAGTCTACAAATTTCCATTTTTACTATTCCAACTTCTTCATCCAATGGAACCCTCTGTTTTGAAAGACTTGCAGATACTCCTTCAACATCCTTGTAAAGCCCTACACTTACTATCATAAAAATTGACATAACAGATGATATCCATATCAGTATCCATAAAAAAATGGCCATTGACATATGATTTGAAGTATCTTCATCGCTGCTGCACTTAAGGGCTTTTCTTTTCTTCTCTCTTCTATGGAATTTGACTGAGACTGTCTCACTCGAGTCAGTAACCTGAATGATGTCCTCTTTTTTTTCATATTTTTCCTTTCTACTTGACTTTGGAAAAATTTCATAGCACGAAGATGAGTCTTCTGCATGGAGCCAAGCCAACATGTTTTCATCTTCATATAAATTTGCTTCTTCAAATAGATCCGCTTTTGGGTTGTCCAACAATTCTTCTTCCATACAAATACCAATTGTCTGCATCATGCTGGTATGTCTTTGATTGTATGGTCCTTTTCTAAAAATATCAGTTGCAATTATTTCCCCTCTTGCTTTACCCACATTGTGTCCTTGCTCTAGTCATGCAGCACATTGGCATGCCTTAACCAAGGTCTCCCAATTAACAGAGGGAAACTTCCTTCTACCTGTGGTAGCCTTAAAACAACAAAATCCAAGTTAACGATGGTACCTTGTATCTTGACTAGGACTCTAGGGACCACTCCAATAGGCTTTACTATGCTTTGGTCTACTAGTGTTACAATGAAGTTTGCAGGTTTTGAAGGGTGTAGTCCAATCTTTTTCATGGTATATTCAGGCATCAAGTTAATGCCAGAACCACCATCCACAATAACTCCTTGAAACTCATGACCTTTGATAGAGACTGTTGGCTGAGGGCTCTTATAATCTGTGAGGGGTGCTTCCCCTACACCTTTATTTTTATGCATAACAACAGCCTTTGCCACTAAACTTGTTGTGGACATCTCATCAATTATCTGCAAGAGTTCTGACTTGAATTTCCCATCCATCTTTATTAAATAAAAAATACTGACCTCCTTTTCCATGGACTTGAGTAGTCTTGAAGCCTCTGATTCCTTAAGAGCGTGGGCTCCAATTGACTTATCCAACTCCTCATGCGCCCTATTGAATGCATGTCCAATGGCATCACTGGTACCTATGAAATTTTATTTTTGCCTTGTATCTGCACATGTGGTGGTTTGTTCTTCATATGTCTCTTTGTCTTTGTTCAATCCATTAATCCTTGATGCTTGACCTATTTCCACTCGAGCCTTCCCCTTGCTTCTTGTCTGCACAGTAAAAGATTCAATTTCTTCTAACTACACCACCACAGTGGATGGTGATGGCACATTGATTTGATCTACCATTTCTTCTTTGCGCATAGAAATCATTTGAATGTGGGGCCCAGATGAAGATGCTTGGTTCTTAGGACAACAATTAGTATAGTGATCTCTGGCCTCTAGGCAGTTCTTGCAAGGAGGGGCATTTTCTGGGAGAGTGCACCTACTTTGGTAGTGCCCACATTCTCCACATATGAAACAAATAATTGGGCTCCTAGGCCCATTTCCAAAGTTATCCCTTTGTCTAGGGTTGTAATTGTTACCTTGATTGGGTGCAACCACCATCACATTTGCTGGTGGTAGGGGTCCTCCTTGTGTCCAATATGTTGTTGCAGGCATTTCTCTTGATTGACATTCCTGGGCCTCATGAACAACTTTCCTGCATAGTTGTCAAGTTACACTTAACAGAGGACATTCACTTACTATATGACCTTGCTTGCTTCACATGGTACACCATAGCCCACTTTTGATGCCACCCCCTTTGAGTTCCTACAACTCCTATCGCAGCTGAGCCAATTCTTCTGCTTGGGCTTCCTCCTCCTTTTGGATCTTCAATGCCTCAATCTCCCTCCTCAACTGACTAACAACATTCTCCTTCTCTTTGTGGGGCTTATTCCTTTTTAAGCCCTCCAGCTCTTTCCTTAGCTGGATTACTAGATCCTCCAATTCTGTAGAATAGGGTAGTTGAGGAGAAATTGCTCCATATTGTTGCCTTATCTGCTCCAGTCGTGTAGCTGTGTTGATGAACTCCTCTATGGAGGTTGTGGGCAACTCTAATTCCTTGATTTTACATTGTGTGGTTATTGGAAGTGGCTTAGCTAACCATTTCTTAATAAAAAAATCATGTGGTGGATCTGGCAACTTAGCCATTAGTGCCTTGGCCCTAGTTACAAACTCTGGAAACTTGTCACGTGGATCCAGTCTCAAGTTTTCTAATTCCTCTATGATGATCTCTGTAGTATTTCCATGCTAGAATTGAGTTATGAATGTATCTTTCATTAAGTCCCAAGTGGTGAAATGGTTCTTAGCAAACTGGCTGAACCATTTATCTGCTAACCCCTCTAATGTGGCAGGGAAGAGTATCAAAAAGGCATCCTCTCTTCCCATCAAGCCTCTTGTTTTACATAGTGCTAAAAACCTTCTGATATGGTCATCTTGGTCTTCTTGAGCTAAGCCTTTGAAAGAAGGAAATTTTATATTTAATCTTGATAGTAGGGTTTCCAAGTCTACCTGACCTGCCATGCTCTTTACTGATGAGGTTGACAAAAGTGGACTAGAGGATCTTCTAATAGCCTTCCTTCTTGTAGCTTTGCACGTGACCCTCAATGTTTGGGACCGGGTTGCAGTCATGAGCTGTTCATAGTCCTCTTAGTACGAGATAATTGATAAGAATATTTACCTCTTAGCCCAATGAAGTAGCACTGTAACACTATCCGCACTTGACCTCTTCTACACTTTGCACTTCGCTTCTTCTATGCTCAAATCTCCTTGGATTCCCACCGTGCGTGCCAAATTTTGTTGGGGGATTCTTGGACAAGAAGGGATTTGAGTGTTTGTAGGAGAAAAGGGAAAGACAAGAAGAAAGATACACACTGGAAACCTCTAATGCACAATACAATCCAATGCTTCTGTGCAAAATCCCATAGAGTGCTCAATCACAAAATACCAAATACCCAAGGATCTTGTTGCTGTCGACTTTCTTTGCACCAGACCTCCACCTTCTCCAAGCCTGCACTTGTGCACACCTTGCACAAAGCTTCCAATAAGGGGGAGGGATGGACACCTTCTGTCGGCACGCGCACAGCTTCAATGGGACCTTGGGATCCTTGGGGGACTAGCTTAGCACTTCTCTGTGTTGGTGCAGACCAATCACCAATTGAAGGCTTGGAAGATCAAATGATGAAGGAAGAATTAATTCCTAAAGTGTGGAAGAAGATTACAATCAGATGACAAGAGAAGTGTACATATATGTACATTAGCATAGTCATAGATGACTTAGATCTTTTGTTCAGTAAGAATTATGTACAAATTATCTATAAATACCTTGAGAAAAGTCGGGGCATGTATGAGAGCATATGTGACAATAGTCAGATGTCAAGAATGAGGGAGATAGAAGTCAAGAGATAGAGGAAAGTGTTTTTGAGTTTGCTCTCATCACTCAGTTGTTTTTTCTCTGAGTAAATGAAAAATTTTGCGCCCGATGTTTCTGCGTGTTCTCCTTCTACAGTAGATCAATTGTGGAATGCTTTTGTACAAGTCTAAGTTGAGAGTTGCTTGACCTCTGTGCAAAGTTTCAGCTTCCAATTGTAATCAGGCTGAGTGAATTAAGTGTAGGAACATTCATATGTGAAGTGTATTCATAGGTTCCTAAAACAGGCGCATATTTCGAAGTCAATGTTTTGATCATTTCTCCTAGCACAGTTTAAAGTTTTGCATGAGTGAGGGCTTAATCTTTAAGTTAGAAGATAAGCTACTTATGTCTAAAAGCATTTTGTAAAACGGGTTCTATTCAAGGAGAACCAAGTCTTAAAAGTTACAGGTGTAAAGTCGACTGTTTTGGATGACAGTTTCTGACATAGGTAACTTGTGAAATCAATTTCTCAAGTTATACTTAATCTTTTTGAGTAATTCAACTTGGAATAGTTGCGCAATCTCTAGGAGATGATTCGTACAAAGTTTCATCAAAAACTTTACACGTTTGATAAGTCAATGTAAGGAAATAGTGCAGCAGACTTTTCTGTGTATCACCTTCTTCACAGATTTGTTCATCTTTTGATAATTAGTAGTTGATCCTCTAAAGAGTGGAAAGTTTTTGACTTATTCTTGGTATAGAGGTGCTCTAATCACAAGAATAGGTTATTCTTTTGGAGATTAACACTCTCCATCAGTGGTATCAGAGCAGGAGACATCAATTTGAAGAAAGAAGGATCCCGACTGCTGCAGATTCAAGAGATTCAACACTTGAAGGACTAAGAAGTGAAAGCTTGGAATCAAAGCTCGAGGAGAAGACAAATTGACATCAAGAAAGGCAAAAGGAGTTCAATTCGAAGTAAAGGTACATACATTGTTTGTAAAGCTTGAAGTTTCAATACACAGGTGGATACAAGATGGGAGAAAGCTTGCAGATTGATAAGCTAGATAGGGAGAATTATCCAGCATGGTCCATGAGGATGGAAGCACACCTCATGAGCAAAGATCTTATATCATTTATTACAGGAGATGAAGAAAAACCAGAGTTTGCAGATCCAAGTATTCCTACTAGGGAAGAACTTGCAATGTTGAAGACTTGGATGAGAAAGGATGCTCAAGCAAGGAGTATCATCTACATGGCTGTAAATGATTACCTTCTACCTCACATCAGAGGTTTAGAAAGTGCCACAGATGTTTGGAATGCTTTGGAAGAGCATTCCAAAATACAACTAAGTCAAGGAAGTCCTCACTATGGGCTGAGTTCACAACCTTCAAGAAGAAGAGCTCACAATCAATTTCAGATTATGTGGCAAGGATGAAAGATATTGCAGATAGCTTGGGAGCAGTGGATGAAGATATTGAAGAAGAAAAGTTGGTAAGACAAATACTTACAGGTCTAAGAGGTGATGAGAAGTGGAAGCCTTTTATCTTGTCCATAGAATTGTCACTTGATCACTTTACTCCTGATCTTAATCAATTGCTAGGACACATGCTAACCTTTGAGCAGGATCTTAAAGGAGACAATGATAGAAGTACAAGTCAAGCTATGTACTCCAAAGACAAGAAAAAGAATGGCAAGGGAAAGCAATCAAATGATGATGAAGGGAATTCAAATCAAGCCAACTTCACAAAAGGGAAGACAAATTTCAGAGGTAAAGGAAGAGGAGGTAAGAACAAAGATAATGCTAAAGCTTGTTGGATTTGTGGCAGAACAAATCATTTGGCAAATGATTGTTGGTATAATAATCAAAGTGGAGGATACAACAATCAGAATTATAGTCAAAGAGGTAGAGGAGGCAGAAACCAAAGAGGCAATTTCAGAGGAAGAGGTGGTAGGACATCATATGGTAGAGGAGGTGGAAGAAACTTCCAATCTCAGTCCTACAACAATAATTATTACAATTATGCATCAGATCAGAAGGATGACATGACTCTTATCCTGAATGCAACTCATGAATCAATGGGAGAAGATCAAAGAGTGTTCTATATTGACTCAGGGTGCAGCAACCATCTGAGTGGGAATCTATCCTTGATGACTGATATGGAAGCAAGGGTGAATGGACATACAGTTCAAACAGGTGACAATACCAAACATAAAGTGGAGAGCATTGGATCAGTTAAGACAAAGAGTGGAAGTACACTTCTGAGCAAGGTACTTTATGTTCCAACTATTCCTAAAAATCTGATAAGTGTAGGGCAAATTGTGGAGAAAGGATATGAGGTAAGATTTACAAATGATGGTGTCTATGTGCAAGATCCAAATCAGGGATATAGAAACATAATTGTAGGTAAAAAGGAAGGAAGATTGTTTACTCTCAAAGTCCAAGGTAATGTGGGACATGCATTGTTTACCTATGGAGGTCAAAAGATGTCTGAATTAGACCTATGGCATAAAAGGCTAGGTCATTTCAATGAGAGAGCTATAAAGGAGATGTCAAAGAATCAGGTGGTGCTTGGATTGCCAAACATTGAAGGGCAACATATGGTGTACAAGTGTGAAGCTTGTCAATTAGGTAAAGCACATAAAAGTTCTTATAACAAATCAGGGTACAAGTATTCAAACATGCTTGAATTGGTTCATACAGATGTATGGGGTCCCTCAAGGGACTATAGCATAAATGGATCCAGATATTATGTGTTGTTTGTTGATGATGCAACCAGGTGGATTACTTTGTATGTAATCAAGGACAAATCAGAAGTCTTCAAGACATTCAAACACTTTCATGCTTATGCAGAAAGGATCACAGGACAAAAGCTAAAGAGGTTAAGATCAGATGGAGGGGGAGAGTATTTCTCAAAAGAGTTTGATGATTATTTGTGGAATGCAGGTATCAAAAGAGAAGTAACTTGCAGGTACTCCCCTCAACAGAATGGAGTAGCAGAAAGGAGGAATAGGACTCTTGTAGAATTTGCAAGAACCATGATGAAGGAAAAGAATTGTCCAAATTATTTATGGGCAGAGGCCATTAATACTGCAACATACCTTGTGAATAGGTTGCCTTGCAAAGTTTTGGATGGAGGAACCCCTTATGAAGCATGGTGGGGTAAGAAGCCTAGTCTTGATCATTGTAAAGTATTTGGATGTATTGCATATGCTTATGTTCCTTCACAATTAAGACATAAGCTAGAACCAAAAGCAGAGAAGTATGTTTTTATTGGATATGATGATAGACAGATGGGTTATAGGTTGTGGAGTCCATCCACAAAGCAATTTCTTGTTACTAAAGATGTAACATTTGATGAGCAAAACATATGGTATACAGGATCACCAAATGAGTATACAGGTGTTGAAGAAATTCAAAGGAAAGGAAAGGCAAAGGTAAAAGTATGTGAAGAAATTGTTGATGAAGTTGACTCTAGATGTAGAGTGCAGGATCATGTAGAAGAAGGGCCAAGATTTGATCCAGAATCAAATGAGGCTGAAACTTCAAGAAGTGCAGAAATCAGAAGATCTACAAGAGAAAGGAAAGAGCCTATAAGGTATAGTTATGATACATCTTTCCTAACAACAAAAGATTATGCCTACATTGTGAAAACAGAAGAAGATCCAACTACTTATGAAGAAGCCAAAGGTAAACAGAATTGGGAGAAGGCAATGCAAGAAGAGTATGATGCTCTACTTGAAAATGAAACTTGGGAATTAGTACCAAGACCAAAGAATCAGAAAGTCATTGGATGCAAGTGGGTATATAAAACAAAGAGGTTTGCAGATGGTAAGGTGTCTAGATATAAAGCTAGACTTGTGGTCAAAGGTTATGCCCAAACTTATGGGATAGATTATGATGAAACCTTTAGTCCTGTTGCTAAGATGTCTACAATTAGGACATTGATTGCTATTGCTGCTTGCAAAGGTGGAAATTATCACAATTGGATGTGAAGAATGCATTTCTTAATGGATACATTGCAGATGAAGTATATATGGAGCAACCAGAAGGCTTCATGGAGTCAATTGGATCAGATTATGTGTGTAAGCTCAAGAGAGCTTTATATGGGTTGAAGCAAGCCCCAAGAGCTTGGAATTACAGATTGGTCAAATTCTTGAATGAATGTGGTTTTCAAGCATCAAAGGCAGATAGTAGCTTGCTAGTGAAGGCAAGTGAAAATGGATACATTTACATGTGCATTTATGTTGATGATATTATTGTTACAGGAACAGATGCTCAAGGAATCAATGAACTCAAGAAGCAAATAGAGAAGGAGTTTAAGATAAGTGACTTGGGAAACTTATCTTATTTTTTAGGAATGCAGATTGTGTATACTCAACATGGAGTATATGTTTCACAAGAGAGATACTTGAAGAATCTTCTAGTCAAGTTTAACATGGAAGATAGCAGGACCTCAACTACACCATTGGAGGTAAATCATAAATTAAGCAGGTATGGAGGTGAAGAGTTCAATGACATGAAGAAATATCAGAGTTTGGTAGGTAGTCTAATCTATGCTACCTTGACAAGGCCAGATCTATCATATGCAGTAGGTGTGTTGTCACAATTCATGCATTGTCCAAAGAAGACTCATTGGATTGCAGCCCAAAGGGTACTCAGATATATCAAAGGAACCCTAAGTGAAGGTTTGTATTATGGTTTCACTTCTGACACAAGAATCAAAGTGTTTAGTGATGCAGATTGGGCAGGTGACTCAGATGATAGAAGGTCTACTCATGGATATCTATGTTATGTTGGAGACAAGTTAGTGTCTTGGTGTTCAAAGAAGCAACACACAGTTGCTTTATCATCCACAGAAGCTGAGTATAAGGGAATGGTAGAAGCTGCAAAAGAAGTGATATGGTTGAAGACCTTGATGAAGAGTTTTGAGTTTGATCATAGTACTCCAATAATTTTTGGAGACAATATGAGTTCTTTGTATTTGGCAGCTAACCCTGTTTTTCATGCCAGGACTAAGCATATAGAGATTCAGTATCATTTCTTGAGGGAAAAGGTACTAGATAAAGAGATTGAAGTGATGTATACTCCAACAAAAGAACAAGTGGCAGATATGATGACAAAGAGTCTGGATGGACCTAAGTTACAAAGGTTCAAAGACATGGCAAGTATCAAGAAGACAGAGAAGACCTCAATTGATGATTGAGGGGGAGCTGTTGGTGCAGACCAATCACCAATTGAAGGCTTGGAAGATCAAATGATGAAGGAAGAATTAATTCCTAAAGTGTGGAAGAAGATTACAATCAGATGACAAGAGAAGTGTACATATATGTACATTAGCATAGTCATAGATGACTTAGATCTTTTGTTCAGTAAGAATTATGTACAAATTATCTATAAATACCTTGAGAAAAGTCGGGGCATGTATGAGAGCATATGTGACAATAGTCAGATGTCAAGAATGAGGGAGATAGAAGTCAAGAGATAGAGGAAAGTGTTTTTGAGTTTGCTCTCATCACTCAGTTGTTTTTTCTTTGAGTAAATGAAAAATTTTGCGCCCGATGTTTCTGCGTGTTCTCCTTCTACAGTAGATCAATTGTGGAATGCTTTTGTACAAGTCTAAGTTGAGAGTTGCTTGACCTCTGTGCAAAGTTTCAGCTTCCAATTGTAATCAGGCTGAGTGAATTAAGTGTAGGAACATTCATATGTGAAGTGTATTCATAGGTTCCTAAAACAGGCGCATATTTCGAAGTCAATGTTTTGATCATTTCTCCTAGCACAGTTTAAAGTTTTGCATGAGTGAGGGCTTAATCTTTAAGTTAGAAGATAAGCTACTTATGTCTAAAAGCATTTTGTAAAACGGGTTCTATTCAAGGAGAACCAAGTCTTAAAAGTTACAGGTGTAAAGTCGACTGTTTTGGATGACAGTTTCTGACATAGGTAACTTGTGAAATCAATTTCTCAAGTTATACTTAATCTTTTGGAGTAATTCAACTTGGAATAGTTGCGCAATCTCTAGGAGATGATTCGTACAAAGTTTCATCAAAAACTTTACACGTTTGATAAGTCAATGTAAGGAAATAGTGCAGCAGACTTTTCTGTGTATCACCTTCTTCACAGATTTGTTCATCTTTTGATAATTAGTAGTTGATCCTCTAAAGAGTGGAAAGTTTTTGACTTATTCTTGGTATAGAGGTGCTCTAATCACAAGAATAGGTTATTCTTTTGGAGATTAACACTCTCCATCACTCTGCATACTTTCTTAGTCACTCTTCATGCACACCTTGCACTTTACTTCTCTGTGTCGCACACTGTGTGTCTCTTGCACTTCTCTCTCTTGCCTAGCTTAGACTATGACCACCTTGCTTAGTTCTCCAAGAATAGTCCTTGCCTTGATTTGAGTGTCGATTCACATACACTCCTAACTGCTAGAGTATCTTGGTGCTCACTTTGATGTCCCAAGATTGTCTCCACAAGTGGGCAGCCAATGAGTCCATATTGTTTTGTCCTGTAGTGACTTTAGACTAAAACAAAAATTTTCATTGGGAGGCCATACTTTCACTTCTGCGTACACTGCCGCTTCACATACCTTCACATTTTGCCTTTTAACTCTTCACTTGTGCACCTAAGAGAGGGTTCACCTGAACCTTCCAAAACACTTTGAACCTTAGGAAAATTACAAAAATACCTCTACAACCTGCAACCAACTTTCTGCAATTTTACCCTTTGTGAACAGTTAATGGTGCACTACCTATGCACTTTGACACCTGAACTTTGCACACTTTGAATTTGCCCATGTTGACTTTGACATTGACCTAGTTGACTTCGAGTGATTTGAATTTGACCTTTTTTATGCTTATGTATGTGTTGAGCCAAGAGCTCCTTATGTAGTTGACTTACAAAATGAAAAAGTACAAGCTGCAAAGGATTTCTTGGAGGAGATGAATGATATGCTTAGACTTGCTAAAGACAACAATAGGAAAGTTGAGGATAGAGCTATAACTCTTGACCCTCAAAGAAGAGAAATCAAGTTTTAGGTAGGAGAACGAGTCTATCCAGCTAGAGATCCCTCTAGGTCTAAAACCATGAAGATAGGAACTTGTCCAAATTGATCTCCAAGGTGTTGTGGACCATTCCCAATACTTAAGAGAAAAGCTCAAATGACTTACTAGATCCAACTTCCAGAAAGAAGTCAAATTCATCTAGTATTTCATGTTAGTAGGTTAAAGAAAAGATTCAGTGAGTCCAACAACCTCATTCCAGATAGTGAGGTAATAGAGCATTTTTTGTTCGATTTATTCGACATCAACACAAGAGCATACTAGGTACTCAAGAAACACAGATGAGGAGTCATTTATATAGAAAGTACTTCGTAAAGTGGAAAGATAGCTCAAAAGCTAGTGTGACATGGGAGCGCCGGGTTAGTACCCTTAAGAGACGTTTTCCCACCTTTATGAAAACTTTATAAGAGTCTTCCTACAAGAAAGGATGTGCAGAAACATTACAACCAAGTTTGAGGAAAAAGCTGAACTTACGGATAAGGAAATTTTGTGACCTAATTAGGTGTGAATCACCTCTTGTGGTTGTTGAGGGCATGAGGCCACATGGCTCTCATGCAAGGGATGCATGGAGAGAGAGATGGAAACTATATGTTTTTGTGTGATTCCGAGGTGAATCATAGGTTCTCTCATTCGTTCTATTCTTTGAGTTTGCGCCATCGAATAATCTTCTATTTTTGATACCACCCCAAAAAGAGGGGTTAAGGAATCATCGAGAGGCCATCTAATACACACATACACAAACTATAGTGAAATAAGGATCAACGTTGAGCCAACAAATCACAAAAACTTCTAAATTAAAATCATAAACACACATACATTCATATGCATAGAATCCACTCACGTATACATAATGCTAAAATATCTCAAAAATATCATGAAGTAAGAATCAATTTTTTGCTTTAGACAACCAAAATATTCTATAAACTATGAAAATCCTAAAACAGTTTTATTTTTAGTATTGAGATTTAAATATGAATTCTATATAATATTATATTTTAATAATTGTAAACATTATTTATAAATATACTTATTTTTTTAAAAACTTTTCTCATTACTTTTATTTATCCTATAATTTTCTCAATATCTAATTCTAAAAACTATAACTTATCTTTAAATTTTATAATTCTAAAAAATCTCATTTAAAAAAAAAGAGTGTACATCTTGATTTTCATATAAGACTCTAAGTTCATAGAAAACAAGGCAACTTTGTTGATACTACATTGCAGATTACTATTTTAGTAAAAATGTTTTTTGGATTGAAAGGTTTTTTATCCAAAAGCTTTCGCCCCAAAGTGTTTTTGATCATAATGCTTTGTATAAAAAGTTTATTCAATCAAAAAATGAACAAATCCCTTTGCATAAAGTATTGGGAGTTATTCAAATAAGTTGATGTGGAACCAAATAGTTTCGTCAAATAATAGGAGGTTATCATAAATTTTCCATAATTATTGAAAATAATGAAATGATTGAATAATGGATAATGCGACCTAGGTGCAATATAGAGCAAGATAAGAAAGAGTCCATGACTTAGGAATAATTCAGGATCCTTTTCTAAATTAGATTTGTACCTCTTGACATGTGTTCTAAAGCCTTACACACTTGGATTTTCATTAGTCAAAAAAATCAAACAATTCACATGTATAGCACAAATATAGGGATGCACTTTTAAAAGTATTCACATGTATAACGCCAATATAGGGACTCACTTTCCAAGTTTCTTGATTTCCATAAGTTTTTGTTCGGCTTATGGAAAACTATTACACTACAACTAGGAAAGAGATGTGACACTCACTCGCATATGCCATTGAGATGGCCCTAGTCTGTGAGGATCGTGATACAAGTAATTTTGAAATTCAAGCTGAGGGGAGTGAACTTAAAGCTGAAATCAATGGAAGGACAAGAAATGGAGAGTGCATCTCTATATAGGAAAATTGTGGGCTCATCCTTGTATGATGCAATTAAAGACTAAGATCTATTATGCAGTTTGAGTATTGTCATAATACTTGAACAATCCTAGGCTTTCACATCTTACTATTGCAAAGAGGATGCTAAATTCTTGAACCATAATTTCAAAGAAAGTTTCTTTGCCATTTCGCAGGCGATATGTAGGTCATATCCTATTTCGATGCTGACTGGAACTAACTCCAAACAACATAGGAGGAACAAAAGTTGATGTGCAATGATCACAAAGTGGAAGATGAGTTTCTATTCAATCAAAGAAGCAACTCAAAGATGCTTTGTCTTCCAGTGAGGAAGAGTACAAAACCTTAGCCCAAGGTAGCTGTGAAGTTATGTGGATGAAGAAGTTTCTCTTTATCTTATTTGATCTTCCACTACTTGCTCTCTCACTCTCTCTCTCTCTCTTCACACATATGCCCTATTCAGTTTTCTTCATACTCCCTTAGTATCTTGCAAAGATAGACTCTTGACGAGTGTCTAGAGAGAGATTGAAAATGGGAACCAAACAGAGATTTGGAGAACAAAGAGGAGAAAAGAGTACGATAAAATGAGAGAGAGAGAGAGAGAGAGAGAGAGAGAGAGAGAGAGAGAGATAGAGAGAGAGAGAGAGAGAGAGAGAGAGAGAGAGAGAGAGAGAGAGAGAGAGAGGGAAAGAGACGAAAACATAGAGAGAAGGAAGATAGAGAGGGATAGAACTTGGAAGTTAGGAAGAGGGAAAGATCAGGGTGAGAGGTAAAGATAGGGAGGGAAGAGAGAGACAATTAAAGAATGGAAGAAAGAATCAAAAGAGGGGGAAGGAGGATGATAGGAAGATTTGGATCACTTAGCTAGAGTGTATCTTGTTGAAGGAGAGAGCTTCGCAAAAGGTGTGCACGTTCGTGGGTCTGCATTATTCATAATTTGATGGATTTCAAAAGGTGGTCCACATTGTAACAACCAAATTATTGTCCCCTTAATATTTCAGCATCATGGACGTCATATAGGCATTGTACATGTGTCGGTGTGAGCATTGATATGGGTGCCGGAAAGGAAAAATGATTTTTGATGCACGAATCAATGCGCATATAGATGATTAATTTTTCTTTTAAGTGCTCCCTAGCACGCACCTGATATGCTTAATGACGAGGAGCTCGTGATGCGCAGGTGCCAGAAACAATGGTTACCTCGACATTTGCATTTTCAATCCAAAACCTGTGTGTCATGTCAATATTCACTCGTCGTCGTGTTGAAGCAAGACGCCATAGTTGCCGCAGCTTTGTCCCACCATAAGTTATGGAAAAGTGCGAATTATGTGAACGGGACAACAGAAAGAATTAATTCTCCGAAGAGAAAACAAGAATGCAAAGCCTCACAGGATGGTGAAGTGGCACACCTTACACAGACAAAACCATAGTCTCATAGATTCATAAGCCATACCGAGTCTGCTCCTAGAATAAAATATGAGCATCCGAACTCTCCGTTGGGGTTAGTTACAGATCTTCTGAATCTCAGAGAAGGGGGAGGAAGAAACTTTTTTCATACATTCCAAGGGCAAATTCAGCAATCTTTTCAGTTTTTTCGAGAGGAGGAGCAGGCATGTCTGTAATACAATGATCAAATAGAGCTTCCTTCGTATGTATCCAGCATGTCCAAAGAACAGCGGACCTCCAAATATTTCAGAGTGGAACGTCCATATGTCTACATTCTTCAAGCGAAATCTATGTCGCTGAAGGCATATGCATGCACAGTATGGCAAACGTTCTCCAAGACTTGAATGTATCTCCTTCAAAATGGCAAGCAACAAAGAAATATAGACTATTCGTAAAGAAATAACGGATGATACCATTCTGCTAATTGATGGTGTATTTGAGGGTTGCGGTGACACACCGCCCCCATAAAGCTGTGCTTTCTTCTTTTTGTGTACATGGCTTCAATCTGAAACCTACAGTTCACCCATTTCCTTCTTAATCAGCAGAAACTTGCTTCGTTTGGTGCGGTAAAAGAAGTCACAGGACATGGAATGATGGAATCATCCACAGACCTGAGAATACACAGGTATGTCCAGGAGCACTGCCAAAGAGGAATATGTGCTCGCTAGTGCTGCTTCCTATATATATGTAAGTCGCTTATTCATTTTCTTGATGATCAGCAGGAACTTGCTTCGTTTTCAAAGTGCGGTACTTTCACGAACAGAAGAATAAGCGCATGAGTGGTCCCGTAAAGAAGTCAGAGGACATGGAATGCTGGAATCGTCCTGAGATGACACAGGCGTCTCCAGGAGCACTGTCAAAGAGGAATATGGAGTTGCATGTGTGTAATCATGAAACTCTTTCTGAGGCGCGAGCAGAGTTTATCGGGGCAAGAAACTAGACGGGAAACAGAAGCTTATGGTCACGAGATGGTTTGGAAATTGGACATCTTTCCCCGTGAAAAGCTTTGACCTGTAGTCCAGCATAGTCTGTATACCAAGATCTGACTTTAAACAAAAAAAAGCTGAGCACATGGTGCGTACGCATATGCCTTATCAATCCCCATTTTGTAGACTAGATGCACAAATGCTGCATCATTTATCTGCAGATAACACCCGAAGGCTTCACTTACTGCACAAGATCCTCGTTCTTCTTCGTAGTAGACGTCCAGAGATTATGCACTTCTCTGACATCCTGTTCGGCCGCATGCATATAGCACTATGGATGAATTGTGACATTTGAATGAAGACCTTCATCGTGTTAAACTTGAAGCCTTTTCTGAGGCATGATATTCCATCAGAACGAAAAATTAGGGTGGAAACAGAGATTATGGTCACGAGATGGTTCGAAAATGGACAAACAATCAGCTTTCACCGTGAGCCGTTTCGGCCTGTGATTGTCAAGAATGGCCTGTATAACAGGAGCTGCTTTTGCACAAAAAAGCTGTGAGCATGCGTACTTAAGTATACGTGCGCCTTGGCCTTGAGCATTTTGTCGACGAGGCGCACCAATTCTTCATCATTCCTGTGCAGATAACCATCGACGTGTGCACATACTTCACAACAGCAACAATCTTCTTCGTAGTACATTTTTCAGGGATTATGCACTTCGCTGACATCCGGTTCCGACGCATGGATATAGTTTTCTGTTTGCGAATGGAAGTTCTTATCGTCAGCTTCATCATTATAATCCCGTGCTTGCAGAAAGTGTCCTTGGCTGCTCTATCAGGAGAAGAGTTCAGGCCGTCATCCGAGCCAGAACTACGTCATCACAGGCGATGGCCTGTATCGGTTCCCTTGCGCGTTGTTAGCCGGGAAGCGAGACAGCATGTAAGTGACTCGGCGGAACTCAGCGTGCGAGCTTCAGAAAAGCGAACGTTGAGGCCATCATCTGTGGCTCTCGGGAAATTGCTTAAGCGTGATCGTGAGTTCAGGGAGTCAACCACAAAGGCGCCATACGAAATGAAGGACGAATCAACAGCCGCGGCGCCATTAGAAAGTACTCCAGAAGGGCTTCTTGAGGTGCAGGAACGGTTCGTAAACTGGGTCAGTTACATCGGATCGCTACGGCACTCGATTTACGGAGTTGCGAAAAACCAGATTGTGGAGCGCAAGGTCTTGATCGTCGATCCACGGCGTACGGCCTCCTCTCCTGATAGATTCATCACCATTCAATCTGCCATTGATGCTGTGCCTGAGAACAATCTCATCCGCACCAAAATCCTTATTGCTCCTGGCATTTACACGTGAGGTTTCTTTTCTTGTCCTTGTTTCCATTGTAATCCATGCACACACACACACAGAGAGGGAGAGAGAGAGCATTCAATCTGCTATTGATGCTGTGCCTGAGAACAATGTCATCCGCACCAAAATCCTTATTGCTCCTGGCATCTACACGTGAGGTTTATTTTCTTGTCGTTGTTTCCATTGTAATCCATGGAGAGAGAGAGAGTATTGCCAAAAAAAGTTAGGCATCATCTCCATGAAGAAATCGACGTATAGTATGTATAGCGGAGTGGTAATATAATCAAAACATGTCAGCGATTATGTTCTTTATATATGAGGGGTCTAGTGTACTTGTAACACAGTTCAACATCGGGTTGAGCAGAAGGTTCAAGGTTCAAGTTTCTGATGGGTTCAATCTGAACTCGAGACATGAAGGATAAAATAAATCTTCTAGGTGTCTCTGTTTCTTGTTTTGAATTTTCACTGTAAACGGATATATAACATAGAAACATGGCATGGATTACATCATGTAAGCTACCTTACATTAACTGGATCATAGAAGAAGTAGCTCATGATGTGCAAATTCAGATTTACATAAGCATGTGGACAAATGATCTTATGTAACACTTTCTGGAAGAAATAATATGAATAATATGTGACAGATTTTTCACTGAAGCTTCTTATCATGGCCATCAGATGGTGTTTGTTCAATTTAAACTGGGCTTTAACTTGCAAAATCAGATCCCAAGTTAGAAGTGTAGGCATCCAAATGTAATCCTTCGTTTGCTTCCTAACCCTCTCTCACATTAACCCATGTTGCGGAAGCAGGGAGAAAGTACTGATACCATACAACAAACCTTTCATAACGTTGGAAGGTTCCAACACGGAAACAACCATTATCCAATGGAGCGATGCAGCAAGCAAGATGGGTGCTGATAATAATCCCATCGGAACCTTCAGAAGTGCCACAGTTGCCGTTGATGCGCCATACTTCATTGCTAGAAACATCACCTTCAAGGTAACAGTACTAAAACGCACTCATTTTTAACACACAGAGAGAGAGAGAGAGAGAGAGAGAGAGAGAGAGAGAGAGAGAGAGAGAGAGAGAGAGAGAGAGAGAGAGAGAGAGAGAGAGAGAGAGAGAGAGAGAGAGAGAGACCCATATCATAATTGTCTCTTGTTCATGTCAATTGCGCTAGTACATAACGGGAGCGTGATCGACAGTATGAAAGGTTAGCCGATACAACGCATCATGATCGATGACAAAATGCATTTCACCAGAATTGTAGTGTGTTCTTCATCACAAAAACCTTTTACCACTCAGGAAAATCTGATTGAGGTAGCTCAGAGAGAGAGAGAGAGAGAGAGAGAGAGAGAGAGAGAGAGAGAGAGAGAGAGAGAGAGAGAGAGAGAGAGAGAGAGAGAGAGATTACAAGTATAGTAGCGAACCATATCATAATTGTCTTCTTCATGTCAATTGCGCTAGTACATAACGGGAGCATGATCGACAGTATGAAAGCTTAGCCGATACAACGCATCATGATCGATGGCAAAATGCATTTCACCAGAATTCTAGTGTGTTCTTCATCACAAAAACATTTTACCACTCAGGAAAATCTGATTGAGGTAGCTCAGAGAGAGAGAGAGAGAGAGAGAGAGAGAGAGAGAGAGAGAGAGAGAGAGAGAGAGAGAGAGAGAGAGAGAGAGAGAGAGAGAGAGAGAGAGAGAGATTACAAGAGTAGTAGCGAACCATATCATAATTGTCTTGTTAGTAGCGAACCATATCATAATTGTCTTGTTCACGTCAATTGCGCTAGTACATAACGGGAGCATGATCGACAGTATGAAAGCTTAGCCCATACAACGCATCATGATCGATGACAAAATGCATTTTACGAGAATTGTAGAGTGTTCTTTATCACAAAAACCTATTATCAGTCAGGAAAATTATCTGATTGAGGTGGCTGAGATTTCGTCAACTGTGACATAGAAAAAACTGGGAGCATCCATGGTATTGCGCAAGCAACATGATGTATATTCTCCCTGTAAATATTCCACGATCCTAGCGAACACATTAAGCTTCCATTTGACGTTGAATTACTGTGATTTCCATTGTGATTTTATGCAAACATAATGCGTTTTTTGGACTCGTTGCTGACGAAGATATTGCGCATCTACCTTATTTCTTATTCGCATGGAACAGATATTCTAAATGTAAGACTCTGCAATTGAAAGTGGACAGATATTGTAGATGCACTTGAAAGTGGAGAGTCTATCGTTGCCTGTCGCTCATGCATACACACGAGGAGGCTTATGTTTTCTTGTGAGGGGGCTCGTGGACATTCGTTAATGAATCCGAAGACAGATACACCGATGTTACAATTAGACAGTCACGTTAAATCTCTCTCTCTCTCTCTCTCTCTCTCTCTCTCCAATTACCTATTCCAGAAGAAGTAATTCCGCAAGTGGTACGAGTTTTCGTTGCAGAACACTGCTCCAATCCCTATGCTCAACTCCAACGACAGCCAAGCTGTGGCAATGCGGATCTCCGGTGATGCATCTATCTTCTTGGGATGTAGATTCTACGGTGCTCAAGACACTCTTTACGACCACAAGGGTCGCCATTACTTCCAAGACTGCTATGTGGAAGGCTCTGTCGACTTCATATTCGGCTATGCGCTTTCGATGTACAGGGTACTCTCTCTCTCTCTCATACACACACACACACACACAAATTCACACATACGTACTGCCTAACCTTTCTTGGCGTTCGACATTTGTATTTTAGAATTGTCATCTGCATGCGATCGGCGCACCATATCAAGCAGTTACAGCCCAACGAAGGGATAACGCATCCGACGACAGCGGCTTCTCATTCGTAAACTGCAAAGTGACCGGCTCGGGGCCTGTGTATCTAGGTCGAGCATGGGGAGCATTCTCTCGTGTCATCTTCTCATTCACTTACATGGACAGCATTGTTCTTCCCAAAGGATGGAACGACTGGAATGATCCGAATAGACAACTGTAAGTGAGACCGAATTTCTTTCATTGTCTGTACTTTTCTCTCTGCATCTTTTAAAGGAGGAGCCTTTCTGAGCTAGCAGAAGAAATAAAGATGATGATAACCTTTCTTTTTGAGAAACCTGCGCCCTGTAATGGAACTGAATTTTCTCTGCTTTTTAAGCTTAGTCAAACAGAAATTCTGAAAACGCATAGACTGATAAGCACGAATCATAGCCTAGCTAAACAGAAATCCCGATAACACATATGACTGATAAGCACGAACCATAGCTTACCTCTTAAGTAGAATAACTAGAAGCCCAAGAAGAACACAAACTCTTTTGATGTCTGATATGATTCTTCTACGGGGGAGCTACAACAGATCAGACTGTAAGAGAATGGGTTTACCCTCCGCTCTGTGAGAGAATGGTTTTGCTCCTTGAAAAACTGCGCTCTGTAGGGAAATGGTTCTACTCAGGTATTCGAGCAAGTCAAGCAGAAAGGCTCACTGATGAGTAAGAACATAGCTTACAGGTTAAGTATAACAATCAAGAACCCAAGAAGAAAACGTAATCCCTTTCGATGCCTAGTATGACTTTCTGTCTTCTATATTCTAGGGGACCTTCTGTGGCAGCAGAACATATCAGACTGATGGAAATCTTTCTCTTTGAAGAACTACACTCTGGAAGATAATGCGCTTTCTCTAATATATAAGCTTAATCAAGTAGAAAGACCAATAACATATAAGATGCTAAGCAGATTTAATATAGTTTATAGACAAAGAAGAGCCCAAGGCCGAGAAAACTAATAATCCACTAGCTGATTATAAATATCAGCATGACCTATTTGGTTAAGTAGATTATTTAACAGTCCAAAAAGAAACTGATAGCCCATAACTAACAAGTAGGAGCTAGCCTGCAGCCGAACGCCCTTTGGGGGAAAGATGGTTCATTAACTGATAAGTAGGATCTGTAAGTGACCATTTTAGTAGAAAAATAACTTCTAAGCCAATGCATTGTACATGGCAATTCTTGTTTATCGTCTGGCAAAGTGACTAAGTTTCAAGCGTTCTTCTTTTAAGTAGCAGTCGGTACAACTTCCATTGTGATTTTCCATTGAGCCTGATTACTAGATAAATAGCTTCTTGGTAGTAAGTCGCAAACATATGCAAGAAGAATAGAAAATCTAAGGTAAAAGGATAGAGACTTGATTAATGAGGATGAAGTGGATGCACAAATGAGTTTCTTTTCATGAACATGAGCAGACACTTATCTTTTCTGAACAATAGGAGGACCAATATCGTGAAATTGAGGTACTCAACCGCTTTCCCTATCCTCTTCTCTAAATTAATTTTATCAAAGACCCTGTCATTGCTATGAGTTATATTTTTAGTTATAAGACCCCAAACATGATGGAAAAATCGAGCTTCAATGTTTATAGCTTGGGAAAATGTACTTCCTTATATCTTTTTGAATTCTACATATGATTCACATTCAAAAGTTAATATCTTTTCTAATGTGATGAGTATGTAAACATTAAAAGATTAATAGTTACATCTTACATTCAAAAAGATGTTTACATATCTTTATATCCTTTTGAATGTTACATATGCGTCACATTCAAAAGTTAATAAGATTTCATATTTGGTTTTTTTATGTGGACCATAGTTCATATGGATTTTTTGTTGTCTAAAGTTCTTTTAGGTGACAAATTGATGATGTGGATACCTGTAAACATAGCTAGGTTCCTCCCATAAAACATGTGTATGGTTTGCATGAGTAAGAATAGGCATATCACACTATTAAATGGTATAGTTCACGTAGAAATTATTGCATCCGTATCACATAAGGAAAGGAGGGATCTCTCTCAAAATTTGACAAAAAGCTGATAACTTGTGGATAGAGAATGAGTTGAGAGATCACACGTGTAAAATATAGGTAAGGTAGAAAGAGAAAATTCTAGATGAAAGAAACACTAGATATGTGAAACAATAAGCGAATAGAGATGGACTTGAAGTAATATGAACCCAACCCAAGAGCACATGTACTATGAAGCACAAATGTTTGATGATACATACATATCTCTATCCATCCATGCACTCCCATTGTGGAGCTTAGATGGTACTGCATGGTTGATTAAGGGTTGTCGCACTCGGGCCGAGCATGGGGAGCATTATCTCATGTCATTTTCTCATTCACATACATGTACACATTGTTCTACCCAATGGATGGAATGACCAGAATGAAACCAATAGAAAATTGTAATGAAAATTGGATCTCTTTCATTGCCTTAAATATTCTGTTTGCACCTTATAATGTAGAATATCTTCTTCCATAATAGAACCAGTCAAGATGGAGATATACTTTATTTATAAAGAATTGTACCCTATAAGAAAATAAATTTTCTCCACTAGTCAAGCTTATTTTCAAAAAAAGGGTCTTGATCTTACATGGAGTGATAGGCATGAATCATGAATTACCTCTTAAATAGGAAAATTAGAAGTCAAGGAAGAGAAAATAGTCTTTTAATGTATAATATTATCATTTTTCCTTCACTATAGGGAAATTTTGGTGGAGGTATAAAAGATCAAGTTGATGGCAACCTTCCTCTGTGAGAAATTGTACTTTGTAAGAGAATGTTCTTCCTCTGCCCATGAAAAATCGAGTACATGTGATATGTACTCTAATGTGAACCGAAATATGATTTCATGAAACAGAGTATTATTGGACACAAAAGAGATAATGAGAATGAACCATGAACCATGTACAAAAGAAGTTATATATTTCAATAATGAAGCATGTACAAGAGTGTGGCAAACCACTGTCATATATGACGCTTTTACAAAATGTGGCAAAACAATGCATTGCCATATGAAAATCAAATACAAAATTTTGGTGTTCCACTGCCATACACATGCAAAGAACGTTCCATATCAACAATCCTGCAACAAAGAACATTAATGGAATGAGATAAATTCACATGAAAATTACAAACAACAAGTAAAAACCAAGTTTATAAATTAATTACCTCATCGCAAACGGTCCCATGAAACGACCGCACCGCATCCCTCCAAGTCCTCCAATAGTGCAATCAATCCATGACGATATCCATAAGAATCCTCCGTTCATGTTGGAGGACGACCCATTGCCAACTCTTGAAACAAATATACAAAAGATTAGAGGAACATACATGAAAAATTTAACACAAATAAATTCAATAAATGAAATGGTACTTACAAACTCATGATGCATCGTGTCATATCTGCCGTTGCCCAAATGTGACGGTCCAACCGTATCTAAACGTTGGCTCCGGCATCTCGCTGCTGGTGATATCGGTCAGGAGTTTGCTGCTGCTCGTCATGAATCATGTCCCACTCCTCAGCATCTAACCATACAGGATTTGGTAAGCCTGCTCTGAAAGCATCACGAGCCTCGGATCGTTGATGGGACATAACCTCACGTGCGATGTGCAGAATCCACTCTGAACTGACAAGAGACTGTCCATCGCCTGGTCTGAACTCCTGATAAATCGTCTACGTGATGTAATTCTTCCGATCTTTATCCTGTTCACTTCATTTTAGCATGATAGAGTGTCCAAACTGGATGGAGCAAAGTTGTCGTATGCGTGCACGCATTGCTTTGCCAACCGCATCCATCACTGGAGCTCCATCTAGGATACTATACACCTTGGAGTCATCATGGTCATGAGCACCCCAACGTGTACATGGTGTTCCACATGGTGTACTACGTGGCATACCTACATCTGAGGTACTCGTCCTAGGAGTAGAAGTGGGTGACACAACATCCGTCGCAGTGCCTCCACAACAACCACCTCCTCCATCTCCAGACCTACCTGTAGATCCACTCCTAGAACCTCCTGCTCTAGAGCCTGACCTCGATCTACGAGATGGGCCAGAACTTGTATCACGCTGAGGTATCGAACACACATGTCTACTAGTAGACCAAGTAGGAGATGGCTGAAAAGATGGTCGTGGTGGAGTCACAAAGCTAGGAGACATACCTCCTACGGGAGTAGCACCACCCGTAGGAGTGACATCGGAAAGAGTGACACCGGTGGGAGTGAGGCTGGCGGGAGTGAGGCCGACAGGAGTAAGGCCACCAGGAGTGAGGCTGAGAGGAGTGCTACCACGAGCGATCCAATACTGTGATGCAAGAGCCATATATGCGGGAGGAACCTGAGAGATGAACTCCAACAACTGCTCCTCTGTTATGGAATGTGGAGTGACTGGAGGACTGTCTCCCATCGTGCTCTGTAACAAAAGAACTCAAATAATTAGCATGCTGTAATAAAAGTAATATAGAGAATAAACAAGAAAAACAACAAAAATTAGTACGTACAAGTGTTTTATTCAAAAGTCCTCTAGTCTAGCATCCTCTTGAAGATCCGATGCACCGAGAATATCTATCTCTATATTGATGGCTTCTAAATCGTTTGCTATGCTGGTTTCTTACTGATCATCATCTATTGCTTCGTCTTCTCGAACAATGACCTCTTCTTCAATGACATCTTCTTCTCGAACAATGATCTCTTCCTCCTCGACTATCGAATGAATCTCTGATTCCACTAGAGATGGACTTTCTTCTACATCTATGTTCTCAAAAATTTGTCTACTACGTGGAGCGACTTGTAAAACAAATAGCCACTCTAGTTCTTTTGAATCTGGTATAAAAACAACTTGCTCATAGTGTTTGGGAAGTACAAATGTATCCCTTTCATTTGTCCATAATCTTGTGGAGTCACCTTGAAGCAAACCGCTTTTATCCCGTCTCACTGTTGCGTTTCTTCCAGAGGTGACTACTTTGAACCATTTCACATCAAAAACAAAGTAATAAAAATTTCTGAAAGATAGTTTCAAGATGTCTTGAATCACACCACAATAATCTAGCTCGCCTTCTAGAGCATTATCATCTCTTGCACTCGCTCTACTTTTTGCAAAAAGTTCACCATCACTCCACTATCAAAAGTAGACCTATTTTTATCGATTCGTGCGATTCGAAAGTGTCGTCCATGAGACCATAGTGCACCATATTTAATATACTCCCAATCACATCCTTTTGCGAGTTCTTCTTCTTCTTCAGAGATATCTTCACCCCCTTCCTTTGCTTGTGAAACCACTGTATCTAGCCATCTGCTCATTGGAAAAGGTGGAAGAGGTCGAAGACTTTCTGGAAAAGGCAAAAATCGAGTGGAACGATTTCTTTGAAACTGATTAAAGTGCTCTAAGAAGAACATCCATCGATTATGGACAGTTCCTGCTATTGCAACTTCGTCTACCACATGAAGCAGTAAATGAAGTTGAATAGTGAGAATACTTGTGGAAAAGTTTTTCTCTACCATACAAAGAACCTCGATAGCATTGAGTTTCGCACTCTCTATGCTATCTCTATTTATCTCTTTAGAAGATATCCACCATACTAAAGAACTAATTTTATAAATGGTTCTTCGTACATCCTCTGAAAGACAATCTTTTAGGGCTACAGGGAGCACAAACTGTAAAAACTTGTGCCATTCATGAGACTTGAGTCCTACAAGATCGTCGTTTTGTATGAAAGCAGTCTTTAGACACCTCATGCATCCAATAGATGTTCGAAACTCTGAAATTGTTTTCTTCACTTGTTGCTCTTCCATCTTGCGAAGCACCCAAGGAGCTCTAGGTAACGATACTATTCCGTTGGGCTTAGTAATTGCCCACAACTCTCGCATACAACCTCGCTCTTCTAAGTCCTCCCTTTGTGCTTTGCTTTCTTTCTTTCCGATCAAAGTTTTCCAAAGAATCTCTCCCATATTCTTAAAAATATGCATCAAGTCCACCAAAACATTGATCAACAATTCACTCCAATAAGGGAGTTCATGAAAAATGGACAACCGTTTCATGCCAGCAACTGGATTTTATGAATTCCATAGTTGTTTTCAATGGCTAGCTTTCATTTGGCGTTGCGCTTGTCGATCAATTTATCCTTCACGTAAAACATGTCCATCAGGTAAATATCTATGATGTCCTTTATAGATAGTTTTACGTAGTGCTTTGGAATAGTGTGCTTCGAGTCGTGGTCCGCATAAAGGACAAGCATGGTAACCCGAAATCGATAAACATGAACATTCACCATAACCAGGCCAATCATGCATTGTCCATATAAGTGTGCCTTGCACTCGCACGTCTCGTCTTCTTATAGGTTGCGACATGTCACACACAATAATCCCATCCCATAAAATGCACAGTCCTTCCACAAGTGGTGCAAGATATACATCCATGTTTTTACCTTATACTTACCCGATATAATAAGAGCTAATAATAAATGACCTTTCTTTGTGGCCAACCATGGTGGGATATTATGATTGACCAAACATACAGGCCATGTGCTCCATGAAGAACTGCGTAATCCAAATGGATTCACTTCATCCATAGCTAGGCCTAGACGTATGGATTGAGGCTCACTAGCAAACTATGGCCACTTACTATCTATGTGCTTCCAAGCATCAGAGTCAGCAGGCACTCTCATTACATTATCCGTAGACCTGCTCTTTGTATGTCATGACATTAACTCAGCTATAGATTTTCATCTAAACATGTTCTTAATTTGTGGAATGATAGGAAAGTGGCGAAGAACCTTTGCGGGGATTGCTTCACCTACAACGCCTTCTCTAAATCTATTTGCTCCACACTTTGGACATACATGGAGATGCTCATACTCATTCCGAAAGAGAATGCAATCCTTCAGACAAGCATGAATTTTAGTATAATTCATTCCAACGGACTGTAAAAGTTTTTTTGCATCTCCACACGTTGGAGGCATGTCATTGCCCTCTAGAAAAAATTGATCTTTAAGAAGCCTGCAATAAGCAATTAAAACGATAATAAAGTTATTGTGATACAACAATGAAAGCCAATTTGTTCTCCACTTACCTGAACAATTCAGTGACACTACTATTTGACCATCCATAAATGGATTGCAGATTGAGCATCTCGAGTGACGCACGTAGTACAGATATCTTTGCTCCATTGTAAAGTGGTAAAAGAGCTAGTCTTCGCATGTTTTCATATTCTTCATCGACTTTTGATCGTGGAATTTCTGTTGTGTCCATGAAACTCTCGACACCTTCTCCACCATCATGATCTTCGTCCATCTCATAAAATGCTTCAAGCATCTCTTCCATATGTTCATTCTGTGTAATATTATTAGTACTTGCTTGTACGTCTAAGTCCTTTTTTGCTCTCTTTTTTCCACCAGAGGTTACTGGTGCAATGTCGTTTGGGTCCATCTGCTCACCTGGGGGGCCATGCGAATGATAGCGTAGGTTTTCCAGTCGACTCTTATCAAAGGATCCATACTCTCTAACATGTGCAGTACAAATCCGTCGTTTCTGATAAATTTGATACTTGCACTGTGTGCACGGACATGCCATTCTCTCTTTAGGCTCCAAAGAAGCCATCTGCTACAATATGGACATTTTAGAACATTTGTTTTTTTATTAAACCTAAAAATCATACTCTTAAAGACATAAACCTGAAATACTAAACCTAAATACTTAAATACCTAAAAAAACTTAAAACCCTAATTTTAAAACCCTAATCTATATAACTATCCTATTTTATCTATATATTCAGATTTTTTCTTAATTGATCCTATTATATATATATATATTTATTTATTTATTCAGATTTTTTTCCTCTTAATTGAGTTATATATATGCCTAAACCCTAAAACCCTAATTTTAAAGATCTAGACCTAAATTATGTATATTTCTATACACATGTGTATATACATGTATATATGTATTATATGTGTATGTGTATGTGTGTATATATGTTATGTAGGTGTTAAAACCCTAAAATCTTAATCAAAATGACCTAGACCTAAAACATGTATATATATGTATGCATGTGTATGTATATGTGTATATGTATATATATGTGAATATAGATAGGTGTATAAGTATGTGTGTATGTGTATATATATTCACTCTATTTAAAATGATCAAAATTAAACCTATTTTTATATATGTAATCATATATATTTCATATATTTTTTTAAAACACTAGTTCTTATCATATTTTATTATCTATATAATTATCCTACTTATATATATATATATTATTTATATATTCAGATTTTTTTCTTAATTAATCCTATTTTTATATAATTTATTATATATATCTGATTAAATTATTTAAAACACTAGTTCTTTTTATATTTATTTATGTATATAATTATCTTATTTTATATATATATTTATTTATATATTCAAATTTTTTCCTTACTTAATCTTATTTTTATATATTTAATTATAAATATTTAATTAAGTTATTTAAAACACTAGTTCTTTTTATATTCATTTATCTATATAATTATCCTATTATATATATATATTTATTTATATATTCAGATTTTTTCCTTACTTAATCCTATTTTTATATATTTAATTTTATATATGTAAATATATATATTTAATTAAATTATTTAAAACACTAATTCTTTTTATATTTATTTATGTATATAATTATCTGATTTTTTATATATATTTATTTATATATTCAGATTTTTTCCTTACGTAATCCTATTTTTATATATTTGAGTATATATATTTAATTATATATATTTAATTAAAACCCTAATCTTAAAAATCTAGACCTAAAATATGTATATTTTTGTATGCA